>JARGCU010000041.1:32500-1232500 GCA_029227775.1 Morpho helenor | reverse complement strand
TGATATGTGTAACCTACCAATCATTGGAGCGTGGTAGGTCTTAGCTACAATTTTTCTCTCTGAAAACAGAGAGGAGACCGATACTCAGAAGTGGGATAGAAACATGTTAATTGTTCTAATGACATTTCAAACTAACTTGAGTTGGTTACTTTTGATGATATTTTTAATATATCACTACATAGTATAACACAAAGTCGCTTTCTGTGTCTGTCCCTATATCCCTATGTATGCTTAAATCTTTAAAACAACGCAACAGATTTTGATGCGGTCTTTTTTAATAGATATAGTAATTAAAGAGGAGGTTTTATATGTATAATAACATTCAATATGGAGTAGAGAAATACTGTAACTTTTTAAGTTCTAATGTGATGTCCTAAATAATTACTTTAGAATCCTACGATATTTATCAAAATAATCTACTTAGTATGTATAAATACTAAGTACATTATTTTGATAAATAAATACTAAATTTAATAATAAATACTACCTTGAAAAGGTTTACAGAAACAGAAAATCTTCATGGTATGTATGTGGAAAGGGGAATTGTTTTTCTCCAAATTTAACGCTTGCGGGCCACGGGCAGTAATGAATAAATCAAAACTACTGGATCGATTTTAATCATTTTTTTCACTCAGTGACATCGGCTATATATTTTATACCTGTGCGAAGCAGGGGCAGGCCGCTAGTTACAGATAAAATTAAAATCGATTTCGACATTCTTAAGGTCGATACACGAATCTTTGTGTGTAAACTCGAAATAAAGCCAAATTATTATTAAAACTCATGATTTACAAAAGTAATAATAAAATTATTTTGCTGTAATCCGCGATCATCGCGGATTATAGCAAAATAATTTTATTATTACTTTTGTATTATGGATCTCCGCAAATTCTACGCCTAATTCTATAAATTACTCATGATTTATTTATCATGCTTATATAAGTATAGTGTAATGATTAGCGATGTGACTTGGAGTAGAAAAAATCGATTTTTATCCCTTATTTATTATTAAAAATCGATTAAAAAAATCTATTATTTTGTTACAAAATAATCGATTTTTGTGTGGCTATTTCAAAAGTTGTATTTTTTAGTATTAATAATTAATTACAATAAAGGCTAATTAAAGTGGACAACTACCAATAAATAATATCAGATGCGCTGTTTGTAAAATTGTATTAAAATGTGTAGTTTGGCTACATTGGTTTCATCCAACAATGCGTAACTAATCTTAAAAAACGAGAAAAAGAGTAAACGAGAAAAAGGGATACCTAAAATAATCGATTATTAAAAAATCTTGACACCTGTATCATAATATAACTTTTTAATGATAACGATACACCTATACAACCTCCAGCTGGACCGAGGAGGTTGAACCTTAAAAAACAAGAAAAAGAGTAAAAAAGATAAAGGGATACTTAAATAGTCGATTTTAAAAAATTGATTGTTGATCAAAATAATCGATTATTTTAAAAATCGATTATTTTTTCACATCGCTAGTAATGATGTCATTAATTAAAATTAATGAAATTGTCATTATTTACGGACATCCTATTTGTATAAGTGTATTTAATCAAATAAATGTTTGCACTATAACTGTGTTTTATTATATTCTTTAAACTAGCAATCGCCAGCGTCTCCCCCCGCGTGGAAAGATTAAAATCGTAGTATATAAGAGAACCTAAAAGAACAATTTGTTTTTTTAGGTGACACCCATACCCGTCTCTTACGTTCTGACCATAACCTACGTTTGAAAGTTCCTCCCCACTCATCCTCCTTTTATTCTAAGTCTTTTGCTGTTCAAGCTGTCCTTCTTTGGAATTCCCTTCCTCAATATATTAAAAAATCGAGATCCCTTGGGATATTTAAAAATAACATAAAAAAACATTATCTTAGCACATCTTGATCCCATCCCCTCCTTTGTCCTCACTGCTCTCTTCTCTATTTGTCATTATATTATACCATTTTTAATAAACATATTCACAATATATTATGTTATTATATATGTATATTTTATTTTATTTATTGTATTTGTATATACAGTATATATGCCTTATTTCGTACACACCTACCGCCTGTTTTACTGTTTTCCTTTATTGTCGGTTGCCTGGAAGAGATCGCTGTTCTAGCGATAAGGCCGCTTCTTGTACATGGACTCATTTACCATGTTTTTTTTTGTATATCGTGTACGTCATTTTCTTTTTGTATTTCGTTTTAGATTTTTCTGTGTACAATAAAGTGTATTATTATTATTATTATTAAAGTGTATATTATTATGATAACCATAAAAATGATTAAAGTGAGTTAACATAAAAAGACAGACATGCTGTCGCGGACTTTTGTTTAGAACTTTTAGAGGGGAACAATTTTGTTGTACATGATTTTTTCGTATTATTTTTTATTGCTGCTCCTGTTCTATTCATCTTAGCGTGATGTTATATAGCCTCTAGTCCTAAGAAGGCGTTCAAACAAACAAAAAAACAAACTCTTCAGCTTTATATATTAGTATAGATTTAAATGAAACTAAATGTCTGAAGATGAAAAAAAAAACGGCTTCAACGATTTTCCTTAAATTCAGCATGTAGGTTTTGGGGGAGAAAAATGGACCTAACTAGGTTTTATTTTTTTTTTAAATAGTTTTATCCCTGTTTTTGGGGATTAAAAAAATACCAAAATTTACATTGAATATAAAACACTATTTTTGCCGTAAACTGTCAAGACAGCGTAGCTTATTCGGCGAACGGGCAGTCGAGAGAAATGAACTATTATATTTTTAAAGTTACTTTTTGTTATTCTGTAAAAAATTACCTAGCAAGGCTCAGTCAACAATGTACTGTAAATAAAAACGATTGTTTTTAGAAATTAAGTCTGACATTTAAATTTGGACAACACTTCTTTAGCTGTCAAAAGTTAAATTCTACTAATATTATAAAGTACTTTTTAGGCAATTATGACCTTTATTTTTATTATTATTATATTTATCTGTTATTTATCTGTCATCTGCTGGGCGTCATCTGAAAATCAGTGCTGAATGTCTTAATTTGGACATTCAGCTCATACCAAGCTCATACCAAAGATTACAGTGTACATAATGAATGTACATTTTTAAGGAAATAAAAACGGATATATGTAAACATGTTTGCGCCAAAACACGTCGGTTTCTGAACACGTAATCTGCTTCCAAATTATTATATTTAGCGGACCTCCAATCCTCCGTACCCAAGTTTGGAATAAATCCATATTCTTAGAGGATCTGCAACAATTATTTTAAGCAGATATAAATTAATACTATTCGATAATCTAAGTATAAACGTCATTGCCATAGACGCGGCAGGAGTTTTGATTAATTTAATAATAAGCACTCACCTTTACCAAAGACTGTTGGACAAAAAACATTTTGCGACATTTTTTTCTACGTAACATACAAAAACTAATAATATTCAAATCAAAGTCCATATATTAGATATATTCATCGTAATTTTTCAAATTTAACAGATATCTGTCAAGCACTCAAAGATTACAGTGTACATAATGAACACTCATGGGCCTTCATCTCATACTGAGATGAAGGCCCATTCAGATCTACGTACTAAAGGTAATAATAAATAATAAAATAATAAATATATGGGACACTTACACACACGGTCATCCGACCCCAAAGTAAGTAACTTAATACTTGTGTTATGGTAGACAGACAACTGGTGAATATATACTTATATATTTTTAAATACATACTTAAATACAAATATACATCCAGGCTCAAAGACCGACAAATTCATTTTTTTTAAAGAAAATGTTGGTCCTCGGCGGGAATCGAACCCGCGACCCGTGGAGCCGAAGGCAGGGTCACTACCCACTGCTCCAACGAGCCAGTCAATAGACATTAAGTTTAATGATAATAGGTAGTATATAATTAGATTTATTTGTTTTTCTTGTTACATTTAGTACATAGAGTTGAATAAATTCTTTTTCATTTCATTTCATTTTCATTTCATTATATTTTTTATACATATACGATAATTTATATTTTTAATTTTTTTTACTTATTTATTTTCAGAAAAGCTTGATTTATGGAAAACCTAGATTTAATTATTGTTATAATTAAAATAGAATAGTTAGGGACTAAAAAAAATAAAAACAATGCTGAATACGCCTGTAAATGATAATTAGAATGTCATCATCCTCCTGCCCTTATCCCACTTTAAGTGGGGTCGGCACAACATGTAATAAACATGCTGTCACATGATTTGGCTGTTTTTACGACCGGCCGCCTGCCTGACATCACCTTATCTTAGTAGTATTTTACACCTTGGTAAGAAAGAGGGTGGTCTATTCTACTAAACCGGATACCACACGGTGGGTCAACTTACCTTAGTCACCTTTTACGACATCGGTGAGAAATGATGGTACTATTTTATTCAGCCCAATACCACACGGCGGGATTTATTGTTAATGTAATGTTAATAATATATCATGGTGTATCAAATAAATAAATGCAAAAGTTTGTGCGTATGGATGTATGTTTGTTCAATAAATCGCGCGAACGAAGTCGCGGGTAAAAGCTAGTTTAAAATAATTGCAGCAGGGTCATCTCGCTTACTCCCCGGTTGGGGGGTAGGCGGGGTACGGGCCTCGAGGCGTACCTCTTTGCCCGGGCATTTCCTCGCAGGCATTCTGCCTGGTCCATGTTCTGGCCGTAGGCCGAGGTCACCTAGGTGACCTAAGGGTTGTCGGTATTCGGGCCGTGAGCCCAGGTCACCTAGGTGACCTAAAGGATGTCTGGTTCGGTGGGGAGGTCTGGGAATGGTAGCTCCCAGACCTCGTAGTCTTCGTCAGGAATTGTTAAGTCCGGTGGTGGTGTCGTAATCGGTGGTCTTGTCTCGTCCGGTGGTTTCGCCCTCTCGCCCGTCGCGTCGTCCTCATCGTCGCCGTCGTCATCCGCATTAAAATAATTGAAAATACTATTGACCGTTTGACATATAATACACAGATGGCGCTGTGCAGTATTGGCCCGCGCTATCAAATGTACCTTAAGGATGGTATAATACACTGTGATTTTAATTTTACAATTACGATTAGCACGTAAATTTAAATATAGTATAAAATTTTTGCAAGGGTACTGTTCTAGTATCCCTAAGCGATAATGATATATGATAATATGGATGGCTTGATGTAGAAACAATCGTTTACTAAATAATTGATTTTTAATTTATATCCCTTTAAAAATGATCCATTTTAAAAATTCCTGTTACGAAATAATCTAAATTGAGTGTACTATACTAAATACTATTTTCTAATTTCTATGCTTTTTTTCTTGTTTTTTAAGATTAGATATGCATTGTTGGATGAAACCAATACAGCCAAACTACACATTTTAATCCAATTTTACAAACAGCGCATTTGATAATATTTCTTGGTTGTTGTCCACTTTAATAAGCCTTTATTGTAATTAATTATTAATATTAAAAAAGACAAACTTTTCAAATAGGTAGTTGATTTTAATTAAAGGGAAAAAAGCGATTATTTATTCATCGATTTTTTGTATTCCATGTTACTAGTGACTGAGCTTTGCTCTGCTTCTTTTTTTTTTAGAATTCTGATTCTTAAGGCGTTCTACACAACTTTTCCTTGCATTTTGATAATTTTAGCTGACGAGAATATGCTTAAATACATTATACCATGTCCTAACAGTGGATGGAATTTTAACAAGAGATTGCAGGTTCAAATCTGCTAATGCTTCATCACTACATATTATAAAATAAAGTCCCTATATCCCTATGTACGCATAAAACTTTAAAACTACGCAACAGATTTTAAAGCGGTTTTTTTTAATAGATAGAGTGATTCCAGAGGAAGGTTTGTACGTATAATAACATTCAATACGGAGTAGAAAAATACTGTAATTTTTGAGGTTTCTGTAAATAATTACATTTTTTTCCGCTTACATTGCAAACGCAGGCTAAACCCTACGAGATTTATCAAAATAATGTACTATGTATTTGTACATCTTGAAAAGGTCTACAGAAAAGTCCGCGATGGTATATGTCTATCTCTTATGGATAACCCACTATAGCATTTTTTGTCATTTACTTTTTACGAAAAATAATGCCTTATTTTTGAAGCAATTTTTATACAATACAGCATTAATCCTTATCCAATTAAGTACCTTAAATAAATAGTTGATTTAATATAGATCAATATGGCCGTTTACAGCATGTAATTTAAGTGAACATTTTCGGAGATATTACAGATTTAAAATGCCGTGAGGACGCCGCGCTTCGCCCTATAACACTTCGACTTTAGCAGCTATGTCCCTCTTTCAAGAGTTTGTTTAAAGACATTCTGTAATTAATTGTAAAAATAATTTATAAATTTTTTTTACACTGACTGACATGGAATATATATTTTATACCCGTGCGAAGCAGAGGCAGGCCGCTAGTCTTTTATATAAAACTCAATTCACATTTACAATACATCATTCTTTATATTAATAAATACATCATATGAGAGTGTAAGACTTAAATAATTTATAGAAGTAAACGAACTCCTTTGCAGAATTCCAGAGTAGAAAAGTTATGATATTATTTTGCCATAATCCATGTTTGTTAAGAAAATCTATGTAATGTTATTTGTTGGAACCAAACCATTCTCATACATTATACCTAGCTCTTCTTGGTAAAGGAAATTTTTTGAACAGAACTTGTTTACAAGATTATTTGAATTAAGAATCTTTAATATTTGAATGAATTAACCTTGTATATATATATTTCTGAATTTTGGAAACGGCTCCAATGATGGTCATGAAATTTAACATATAGGGAGCCTTGAGCAAAAGGCAAATTGATCTAGCAAGGTTTTGTTTAAAAAATGTTGTTTTTGAGCATTAAATTGAAACTGCCAAAAAAAGTTGTAAAGTTATAATGGTGCAATGGTAAACAGATAAAATACAGGAAAAAACCAGAGTTCAATTCTTCCATGTCAACAACCCTTCTTTTTTTAAAAATTGCATTTTTTAATCTTTTAATAAAATTACCGAGCAAAGATTAGTGTATTAAGTTCAGAGTACTATTTTTAATTTGAGTTACATCAATATCCAAAGTCAATAAGGCGTTAGTTTAAAAAATAAAAAAAATTCAAAATACTTAAATAATTATAATTTACACAACATAGTACAAGATCATTTTTTATTTTTGTTCTGTGGTCGTCCAGTATTGCCGCCGCCACGCGAGAGCGGCGCGGGTCTACCACGGTTGCCAAACGCTCCACGACTGCCGCCTCTACCAGAACGCATGTTCTGTCCACCACGACCTTTTGAAACTTCACCGCGACCTCTCGTTTTAATCTGCGTTTCTTCTTTCACCATATCTATAACTTCGTCAGGTATTCTTAGGTACTTTATCGTGCTACCGCGGATATAACATTCCGGCATCCTCCAAAACTTGTCACCGTCTCTCGACGTACAAATTACTTCTCTGAGATTTATATTCATCCAATTATCACAACTAACTAGATGTCCGTTATAAGTCTCCCCGTTTTTTAATTCAACCAGCATTGGATGGTTCTGAGCCGTTCGTAATAACGATAATGGTAGCATTTTTAATTTATTAAACTAAACAATTGTTGTACAAACAAAAAGCGGAAAAATTTATTCAAAGTTTATTTTTCTACACTTGACATTTGCTAACATAGACAACAAGCTAGGTCGATTGTCAAATATTTGATGCATTATAGTCATAGAGTTATTACACAAGTTTTAGCAATAAACAACTCTATGGTTATACGTAGTATCATCAATCATCATATTATAGTATGCTTTCGTTAGTAGCCTATGATTTGAAGTTATATGGCAACAATAGTGAATAGCATTAAGAAATAGAATGGCGAGGTGAAACGATTGTTGAGATTGTGATAGTGAACGTGTGGTGGCGGTGGTGGAGGTTTGTATACGTGTTTTTACGAATCCCGAATGTAATGGATATGAAAACGAATTGTCCGCTCTACAATTAGCATTATATATTATATTTTCCATTTAACTTCATCGCGGATTATAACAAAATAATTTTATTATTACTTTTGTATTATGGATCCAAAGTAATGCTCTACTCTATAAATTATTTAAATAGAATACCGTTATAATTAGACATATTAGTTTCAGTGTCACATATTTTTCAACGGTTCTAAATCTTCTTTTGATATTGTCCCATTATACCGTAAACGTTTTTCAACGGAACTGAATAACATAGTTTACTACCTACTCGTAACACTATGTTTGCGATTTGTCCATTTTTTAGTATTGTCTATGGATTTGTCTTTGACGCGAACGAAAATATTAAAATATGCCGGTGCCGTATTACAAATGGGAATAATCTAGAAAATAATCCGTTTTTATGTGATAACTGAGAAACGATCATACGTATCTTACATTCCACATAATTAAAGGTAAGTGATGAATCATGAACACGTTTCTTAACGTTTCTCTTTGTTAACCTTAACTTTATACTTGACAGTATGATACTGTTTATTATAGTTACTTCATAACACTATTTTGTTATACTTTTGATGTGGGCATATACTGTGTTCAAATATAATGCTTCTGTAAACTCTCTGTCAAATGGAGTTGCAATATAGATTGTCGTTAAAATGTGCCAAGTAAAAACCAGTTTTATTCCTATTTTTCGAACACTGGAGGTAACATGCGGTGCTTATCAATTTATATGAATTAAAAGTAATAATAATAATAAAAAGTTTATTTCGTACCACAAAACTGTACAGTAAATATACTTAACGTATGTAGCAGCCTGTTACTATCCCATTGTTCAAAGTAGGCCTCTTTTCTCCGTTTTTGGAGCGAAGGATTGGAGCTAAGACCTACCACGCTGCTCCAATGATTGGTAGGTTACACATATCAACAGAATTATATAGAGATATGCAGGTTTCCTCACTGTGTTTTCTTTCACCGACAATCGTGTGATAAATTCCAATTATCAATTAGACACATAAGTTTTTACAGAAAAACTCATTGGTGTCTGCCCGGGTTTGAACCCGTGACCTCCTCGAAAGAGTCGCGCGTTGTTACCGCTGGGCTACCACAGCTTATAAACTAAAGCAATTTAATTTATTATACAAGAAATTATGGTTGTGGATTGCTGGTGCCTATGGCAGGTAAAAAACCTGTATTACAGGTCACCAGGTCTCCATCCTTAGAAATGTGCCACAATTAACTTAAACTAACATAAACAGAGCAAATTAACAGCATATGCCAAGTGTTATATGTGATACGTGGAATAAAAAAAAAAATTAATACATGCATGTGCTTAGAAGTTTGCGTGTGAGTGTGTGAGAGAGAGAGTGTGTGTGTGTGTGTTTGAGTGCAGTACAGTCTATGGATAAATATAAGGAATTATAAAACGATAGGTGATGTATACAATAGACAAAGCAGGAACCGACATAAGCTTGCGGCTCCTGCTTTGCGCCTTACAAAAGTGCGTAACTCATTTGTGGGTTTTGGTATAAGATTCTATAATAAAATTCCGCAATCAATTTCAGCTTTGCCATTGCAGCAGTTTAAAAACACTGTTAAAAATAGGCTGATGTAGAAAGCCTACTATACTATTGAAGAATATTTAGAAGATAAGAATGTGTGGATATAGCTCTCTTTGAACCTGTACAAGACAGTAACGAGATAATGTAAATAGTATTAAGAATCATATGTTTAAAAGAGCAACCGCCGAGTTTCTTGCTGGCTCTTCTCGGTAGGAACAGCTTTCCGAACCAGCGGTATAGTTGACGATTCAAAAGCACTTGTTTACAAGTTTATTTGAATAAAGAATATTTTGATTTTGAATTTGAATATGGAATATGCATTTTTTTTCAGAACAGTATTCAAAATGCCTCAATTTCGTCGCAAAACTCCCTTTAGCGGGAAAGCTAAGAAACAACAGATACAGTCTAAAAAACAAAACAAAACTCTTGTTATGCCATGTAAGTATAGATAGATAATTTAATAGAGCATCATCATCCTCCCCTTATCCCACTCTAAGTAGGGGTCGGCCCAACATGTTATAAACATGTCACATGATTTGGCAAGGTATTTTACGCCTGCCTGACGTCACGTCTTAGTCGTATTTTAAGCCACATCGGTAAGAAAGAGGGTGGTCTTTTCTATTCAATCGCATACCACAAGGTGGGTCAACTTACCTTAGTCGTCTTTTACTACACGTCAGTAAGAAAGAGGTTGATCTATTCTACTTCACCGTATACCACACAGTGAGTCATCTAACCTTAGTCGCCTTTTATGACACCTCATTAAGAAATGAGGATGGTCTATTCTATTCAGCCGGATACAACACAGTGAGTCAACTTTCCATAGTCTCCTTTTACGAGACCTCAGTAAGAAATGAGGGTGGTCTATTCTACCCAGTCGGATACCACACAGTAGGTTAACTTATTTTAGTCGCCTTTTACGACACGTCGGTAAGAAATGAGGGTGGTCTAGTCTACTCAGTTGGATACCACACAGCAGGTCGACATACCTTAGTCGCCTTTTATGAAACCTAGGTAAGAAATAATGGTGGTATATTCTAGTCAGCTGAATACTATACTGCGTTTTGGTAGGTTACACCTATCCCTAGATTTCTCAATAAATACCCTTACAATGTTTTTGTTTGTCAAAAAACATGTGATAAATTACAAATATTAATTGAACCTGTGACTTTCTGGAAAGAGTCACACCATTTGGCAATCATAGTTACAATCTTTTGAGTATTAACTATATGATGATGATGATAGCCTTTTATTCCGAGAAAACAGGTACAGATAACTTTACTACATGTAGCTTAGTAATATCTACAAAATATCCCGCTGCTCGGTGTGCCTTAAAGCAAAGGCCTCCTCCATCTCTTTCCATTGTTTACGGCCCCCCGCCACTCTTAGCCAAAGAGGACCCAGGGTCTTTTTTAGGTCATCCTCCCATCTTTTCGCTTTGCGACCTCTGCTCCTGATGCCATCTCTGGGGTACCAGACTGTCACCTTCTTGCTCCATTTATCTTCAGTGCAACGAAGCATATGACCAGTCCATCTCCATTTTTGTTGGTCGATACGGTGGAGAATGTCCGTGAGCTTGGTTTTGTTTCCTATGTCTATGTTTCTTACTCTGTCTTTTATTTTTATTCCTAGCATACTCCTCTCCATGGATACTCCACTCCCAGCATACTCCTCTCCTCTTAACTATATATTTATTTTAATTTTCCAAACAACTTCATCATTCTCTTACCCTTATCCCACTCTAAGTGGGGTTGGCACAATATGTCTTCCTTTTCCATTCTCGTCTTTCCAGCAACTCTGGTGCCACTCTTTTAACATGCATATCATTTTTCACACCATCCATCTTTTTTTTGGCCTCCCCCTAGCCATACATCCATCCAAATTCATATTTTCATTTACAATTTATCACTACATAGTATAAAACAAAGTCGCATTCTCTGTCTGTCCCTATATCCATATGTATGCTTAAATTATTAAATCTACGCAATGGATTTTGATGTGGTTTTTTTTAATAGAGTGATTGAAGAGGGAGGTTTATATGCATCATAACATTCAATACGGAGTAGAGAAAAACTATAATTTTTGAGGTTTCTAATGTGATGTTGTAAATAATAACATTTTTTTCTCGCTTCAATTGCAAACGCAATATAATTCCTTATTTTTGAAGCATTTTTGAACAATACAGCATTAATCATTATTCAATTAAGTACCTTAAATATATTGTTAATTTAATATAGATCAATATGGCTGTTTACAGCATGTAATTTAAATGAACATTTTAGAAGATATTACAGATTTAAAATGCATCGGCATAGCGGTTTTCTTTTACTCCAAATTTAACGCTTGCGGGCCACTGGCAGTAATGAATAAATCAAAACTACTGGATCGATTTTAATCATTTTTTTCACTGAGTGACAGGCTATAAATTTTATATCCGCGCGAAGTCGGAGCGGGTCGCTAGTTAATTATATATTAATTTTCTTTTAAAACTAACTTATTTATAATAAAAACTTATTTCGTTATTTAGCTTCCTCAGGCTCGAACACTTTTGATGTGGTTTCGGTGAACTACCAACCCAACCGTTTGAGGGGTCGCGGTGACACAAACAGATATGCCCTCAAGTTCTATAGAGAGAGTGATCAAGAGCTCAAGATTAAAAAGGAAGAAGCGCTGTAAGTGTAAACATTATGTATCTAACTAGCGGCCTGCCCCTGCTTCGCACGGGTATAAAATATATATCCCATGTCACTCAGTGGAAAAAATGATTAAAATCGATCCAGTAGTTTTGATTTATTCATTACTGCCCGTGGCCCGCAAGCGTTACATTTGGAGAAAAACAATTTCCTTTCCCTATACCAAGAAGATTTCCTGCTATCTTTGGAATATCTAAATTCATATAGTACATTTTTAGTTATTTGCTTTTACATTTTCCCTATGTATTTTATTTTTACAGTTAATTACAGAATGTCTTTATATACAACATTCACAGCTTCCTTGTCGTTAAACAAATTCTTAAAAGAGCGACATACATAGCTGTTAGATTCGAAGTGCTATAGGGCGAAGCGCGGCCTTCTCAATCGGCATTTTAAATCTGTAATATCTCCGAAAATTTTCACTTAAATTACATGCTGTAAACGGCCATATTGATCTATATTAAATCAACAATTTATTTAAGGTACTTAATTGGATAAGGATTAATGCTGTATTGTATAAAAATTGCTTTGAACGTAAGGCATCTTTTTTCGTAAAAAGTAAATGAAAAAAACTGCTATTGTGGGTTATGCATAAGAGATAGACATATACCATCGCGGACTTTTCTGTAGACCTTTTCAAGGTGTACAAATACTTAGTACATCATTTTGATAAATCTCGTAGGGTTTAGCCTGCGTTTGCAATGTAAGCGGAAAAAAATGAAATTATTTACAGAAACCTCAAAAATTACAGTATTTCTCTACTTCGTATTGAATGTTATTATACGTACAAACCTTCCTTTTGAATTACTCTATCTATTAAAAAAAACCGCATCAAAATCGGTTGCGTAGTTTTAAAGTTTTATGCGTACATACGGAAATATGGACTTTGTTTTATAATATGTAGTGATGCTAAATGTAGAGTGGACAGTCGGTTATGATACCTGATACATGCGAGATTCGTAAAAACACATGCACATACTTCCACCACCGCCACCACAATACACAAGCACTATATACGTTCACTATCACAAACTCAACAATCGTTTCGCCCCGCAACCCAAGCATCGTCAGGAGATAGACTGCACGACCAAAATCGCAAAGCTTTGCGATTTTTGATTTAATGAATGATTTGTGCATATGTTTTTACGAATCCTGCATGTATCAGGTATGATAACCGATTGTCCACTCTACATTTAGCATTATATATATTTTCTATTTTACTTCATCGCGGATTATAGCAAAATAATTTTATTATTACTTTTCTTTAATTGTCACAATTTACTTTGCAGTAAATCTCTAAATCCAGTGCCAGAGAAAGAAATGGAGGTCGATCCATCTGACTTCTTCCCTAAAGAGATATCATTCCCGAAGAGACCTCCGTGGGACTTCAACATGAGTCCCGCACAGCTGGATGCACAGGAACAAAGATATTTTAGGGTGAGAAGTTTGAATTTGATAAAATATAAAAAACTAGGAGTCCCGCCCCAGCTTCGCATGGGTATAAAGCATATAGCCTATGTCACTCAGTGATAATCACAGTATATATAGTAAATAAATAAATAAATAAATAAATAAGTATTTCTCTACTCCATATTGAATTTAATTATACATATAAACCTTCCTCTTCAATTACTATATATTTAAAAAAAACCGCATCAAAATCTGTTGCGTAGTTTTAAAGATTTAAGCAAACATAGAGATAAAAGGACGGACAGAGAAAGCGACTTTGTTTTATACTATGTAGTAACGTTTATAGCTACTACTATTTTGATAATTGTCATATTTTTACCATACTTACCCAAAGACTAAATTACGTTTAGCTGTCATTTATGTTTTGTTTTTCCATGTCATAGTCGTTTTTGTTGTACCACGTTTTATAGTGACTTGACGGGATAAAATAAATGCGGTCGAACGGGATAAAAAGTATCCTATGTCCGTCTCCTGGTTCTAAGCAACCTCTCCACCAATTTCCAGCCGAATTTGTTCATCCGTTCTTGAGTTATAAAAAGTGTAACTAAGACCAACTTTCTTTTATATATATAGGTGAAGATTACAATGAAAATTTTGGAATTGTATTTCGGTATTCTGAGTCCTATATAGACTTCAAGTTAAAATAAATAATGTGTCTATGATATAGATCAGTGATTCTCAACCACTGTGCCGCGGCACTTTTGTGTGCCGCCAAATTTTGCAAATATATGATAATGTTAATATTATTAAATTTCCATTACAGCATTACAGCATTTTCAGCTTTGCCATTACAGCAGTTTAAAAACACTGTTAAAAAGAGGCTGATACAGAAAGCCTACTATACTCTTGAGGATTATTTAGAAGATAAGAATGTGTGGATATAGCTCTCTTTGAACCTGTACAAGACAGTAACGACATAATGTTAATAGTATTAAGAATTATATTTTTAAAAGAGCAACCGCCGAGTTTCTTTTAGGCTCTTCTCGGTAGGAACAGCTTTCCGAACCAGCAGTAGAGTTGACGATTCAAAAGCACGCGTTTACAAGTTTATTTGAATAAAAAATATTTTGAATTTGAATTTGAAATTATATCATTTAAAAATAAAAATATTTTATTATTAGCTTGTAATTAATCCCTTAATAAACGTTTAGTTATTATTGTAGTATATATTAGTTTATTTCGTATATTTAAAAATTTTGTCATAAACTATTTTCAGTGTGTTGTAGTAAGTAAATAAATTTTATCTTCCTTTTCTTTGTGTGCCGCCAAATTTTGAAATTGTTAAATATGTGCCGCAACAAAAAAAAGGTTGAGAATCACTGGTCTATGGTACAGATAATAGTGTATCTATGGTGTTGGATATACAATGTTGTCTGTGGCACAAAGGGAGTAGGATTTAAACCGTAATAAAAAGATTAAAACTGTAATAACCTTAAAAGCTAGACATATGCTGTCGCGGACTTTTATTTAGAACTTTTATAGGGGAACAATTTTGTAATACATGATTTCAGTGCATGCAAGGTGAGCTTTAAATTTTTTATTGTTTCTCCTCTCCCATTCATTTTAGCGTGATGTTATATAGCTTATAGCCTTCCTCGATAAATGGACTATCTTATATAATTTATATAATTAGGCGTTACTTTACGGAGATCCATAATACAAAAGTAATAATAAAATTATTTTGCTATAATCCGCGATGAAGTAAAATAGAAAATATATATAATGCTAAATGTTGAGTGGACAATCCGTTTTCACACCTGATACATGCAGGATTCGTAAAAAACACATGCACAAACCTCCACCACCGCCACCACGATACACAAGCACTATATACGTTCACTATCACAAACTCAACAATCGTTTCGCCCCGCAACCGAAGCATCAGGAGATAGACTGCACGACCAAAATCGCAAAGCGATTTTCTACTGCAAAATAATATAGCAAAATAATTTTATTATTACCTTTGGACTATTTTACACTCAAAGAATTTTTCCCTAACTTCCTAAGAGGCAACTGTAGAAATTCAATCTATGCAATTCTTCGCAGGAATACATCCAGAATCTTCAATCTACCCCCCATTGGAAGGAAATGTCGTATTTCGAGCTGAATTTGGAAACATGGAGGCAGCTCTGGAGAGTTTTGGAGATGTGCGATATCCTTTTATTGATCGTTGATGTTAGATTTGCTGTAAGTATATCTTTTAATTGGAAATGGTCAAAGAACTAGCCCGCCGTGTAGTATCCGGCTGAGTAGAAAAGACCACCTTCATTTCTTACCGAGGTGTCGTAAATATAACTAAGCTAAGTCAACCCACCTTGTGGTATCCGTCTGAGTAGAATATACCACATTCTTTCTTACCGAGGTGTCGTAAAAGGCGACTAAGGTAAGTTGAATCACCGTGTGGTATCCGGTTAAGTAGAATAGACCACCTTCATTTCTTACCGAGGTGTCGTAAATATAACTAAGCTAAGTCAACCCACCTTGTGGTATCCGTCTGAGTAGAATATACCACATTCTTTCTTATCGAGGTGTCGTAAAAGGCGACTAAGGTAAGTTGAATCACCGTGTGGTATCCGGTTAAGTAGAATAGACCACCTTCATTTCTTACCGAGGTGTCGTAAATATAACTAAGCTAAGTCGACCCACCTTGTGGTATCCGTCTGAGTAGAATATACCACATTCTTTCTTATCGAGGTGTCGTAAAAGGCGACTAAGGTAAGTTGACTCACCGTGTGGTATCCGGTTAAGTAGAATAGACCACCCTCTTTCTTATCGAGGTGTCGTAAAATATGACTAAGATAAGTGGACGTCAGGCAGGCGGCCGGTCGTAAAATACGTAGCCAAATCATGTGACAGCATGTTTATAACATGTTGTGCCGACCCCACTTAGAGTAGGATAATTGGGGTGCCAAAGTGGTCGGCCTCCTCGTGGCGCACCCTGGGCAAGCTTAGTCTTGGCGAACGGACCACTGAGGGGTGGCCAATCCAGTTGTCCCTCTGATTAGCAGAGGGCAATCTGGACGGGCCGGGGACTTCGGGGGGGTTGAGGTGAAGTCCCTAATGAGCGACGGGTCCAGTTGGGCTTACTCTAAGTCTGGCTGGACATGGTTACGGCCACCGTCGGCGAAACCCGGAAGCCCAGCAATGGGAACGGGGACCTTCGGGTTGCGAGGAAGAAAACCTCTATAAAAAATTACCCGGTGGGGGCGGAAACGCCCACCAAGGCGTTGGGGCCCCTACTTGGGGCGCGATCTCTCCCTGTCGACCGTGACATAGCAAACACGGTGGGCAGGGAGCGATCGTGGGCAGCGATGGCCTCCCTTTGCTCTGCAGAGGGGGGCGGAGGGAGGCGGCGGAGCGGTTCCACGAACTGTTGTTCTGGATCCAATCTGCTGCTGGTGAGCCCAGGTGTTAGTGACTCGCCCAAGCCCATCGTCTGCCGCCCTAACTGGGGACCTTCGGGTGTTCCGAACGGGGTACATCGGACACCTGGCTTACAGGTCCCCGAGGCGGTCGGTGCATCTGGTGCTCCCGATGCACCGGTTAGCGGAGGGGGGTTTCTCTTTCGAGGGGCCCCTACCTGGAGGTGTTTATTCTCTGGGATCAGAGCTGTCGGCGGGATGGGGGCAAAATGTACAATGATACCCTGTCCTTGCCATCGGCAGCGTGGTGGAGCACACAGGTCGTTTTAGTCGGTGCGAGTCCGACATAACCGCCGCCTGTCCCCGTCGGGCGGTGGTACCCATAAGGGGTTTTTTCCTGTATAATAAAAAAAAAAAAGAGTAGGATAATTGAAGGAAGATATTGATGATGGTCAAAGAACATTTGTGTATTTTCACTTGTTTTATAGCATTCAATATGTTAGCCCGTAGGTTTGTGCGTTGTAGTAAGTAGCGGCCTGTTACTCTCCCACTGTTGGGAATAAATAAAAATAAATATAAATATATGGGACACTTACACACACGGTCGGCCGTCCCCAAAGTAACTTAATACTTGTGTTATGACAGACAAATGGTGAATATATATTATATATTTTTAAATACATACTTAAATACAAATATACACCCAGGCTCGAAGATCAATAAATTCATTTATAAAAAATGTTGGCCCTCGGCGGGAATCGAACACGCGACCCGCGGAGCTGAAGGCAGGGATCTCGAGACCGCCCGTTCCCCGAATAAGCTACGCTGACTTGACAGTATTCGACAAAAATATTGTTTTATATATTCAGTGTAAAAGAGCTGAATTTGATTGTGACTTATGGATTTAGCTATTTTTGATTCTGATCCCCTCATATCTTCCAGGGTATGATGTTCCCCCCCTCCCTCTACGAATACGTGGTAAAAGAACAGAAGAAGAACATGATACTGGTGTTGAACAAGATCGACCTGGTCCCAGCATCATTAGTAGCTGCGTGGAAGGATTACCTGACCAGAACATGTTCTGGGTTGCACGTGGTGTATTTCACATCTTGCCCGGGATATAATTTGGCTGGAGGAAGCTCTGACAAAGCTGGTGAGTTTAATATATTAATTTCTTGATATCTATACTAATATTACTCCGTGTGGTATCCGGCGGAATAGAATAGACCACCCTCTCATTTCTTACCGAGGTGTTTTAAGAGGCGACTAAGGTAAGTCCACTGTCATACCTTACCGAGTTGTCGTAAGAGGCGACTAAAGTAAGTTGACCTACTGTGTGGTATCCGGCTGAGTAGAATAGACCACCCTCTCATTTTTTACCGAGGTGTTTTAAGAGGCGACTAAGGTAAGTCCACTGTCATACCTTACCGAGTTGTCGTAAAAGGCGACTAAGGTAAGTTGGCCTACCGTGTGGTATCCGGTTGAGTAGAATAGACCATCGTCATTTCTTACCGACGTGTCGTAAAATACGACTGGATAAGTTGATGTCAGGCAGGCGGCCAGTCGTAAAATACGGAGCCAAACCATGTGACAGCATGTTTATAACATGTTGTGCCGACCCCACTTAGAGTGGGATAAGGGCAAGAATATGATGATGTACCAATTGTCCGTCACTTATAATAAAATTCAAATTCAAAATATTCTTTATTCAAATAAACTTGTAAACGCGTGCTTTTGAATCGTCAACTCTACTGCTGGTTTGGAAATCCGTTCCTACCGAGAAGAGCCTAAGAGAAGTTAGACGGTTGATTATTTATTTATTTATTTATTTGAAGAAATTCAACAATTTGAATTAGGTCACTTTAATTCTAACCGTGCTATATATACATAAGCTGTGATGGCCTAGCGGTGCGACCGTGTGAATCTCTAGAGACGATCATGGGTTCAAACCCCGGGCAGACACCAATGAGTTTTTCTGTTAAAACTTATGTGTCTAATTGATAATTGCAATTTATCACACGCTTTTCGGTGAAGGAAAACATCGTGAGGAAACCTGCATATCTCTAGAGAATTCTGGTGATATGTGTAACCTACCAATCATTGGAGCAGCGTGGTAGGACTTAGCTCCAACCCTTCTCTACAAAAATGGAGAGAGGAGGCCTATGCCCAGCAGTGGGATAGTAACAGGCCGTTACTTACTTTTACTATATATACATTGATCCTGTAATCACCCAATCCAGCTGTCCCTAAGCATAGAATTACACTTTGGAGTGACTTTATCATCATTCTTCAGCCCTTATCCCATTCTGAGGTCGGCACAACATGTTATAAACATGTTGCAACATGATTTGGCTATTTTACGATCGGCCGCCTGCCTGACGTCAACTTATTTTAGTCGTATTTTACGTCACCTCGATAAGAAATAAAGTTGGTCTATTCTACTCAACCGGATACCACACGTCGGGTCGACTACCTATACTCAGTCGCCTTTACGACACGTCGATAAGAAATGACGATGGTCTATTCTACTCAGCCGGATACCACACAGTAGGTCAACTTACTTTAGTCGCCTTTTACGACACGTCGGTAAGAAATGAGGGTGGTCTAATCTACTCAGTCGGATACCACACAGTAGGTTAACTTACTTTAGTCGCCTTTTACGACACGTCGGTAAGAATTGAGGGTGGTCTATTCTACTCAACCGGATACCAAACAGTAGGTTAACTTACTTTAGTCGCCTTTTACGACACGTCGGTAAGAAATGACGATGGTCCATTACTCAGCCGGATACCACACGACGGGTCAACTATCCTCAGTCGCCTTTACGATAAGATATGAGGGTGGTCTAATCTACTCAGTCGGATACCACACAGTAGGTTAACTTACTTTAGTCGCCTTTTACGACACGTCGGTAAGAAATGACGATGGTCTATTACTCAGCCGGATACCACACAGTAGGTCAAATTACTTTAGTCGCCTTTTACGACACGTCGGTAAGAAATGACGATGGTCTATTCTACTCAGCTGGATACCAAACGGCTGGTCGACTTACCTTGGTTTTCTTTTACGATACGTCGGTAAAAAAATGTCGGTGGTACTATTCTACTCAGCTGGATACCACACGGCGGGTCTACTTACCTTAGTCGCCCTTTACGGCACGTCGGTAAGAAATGAGGGTGGTCTAGTCTACTCAGTCTGATACCACACAGTAGGTTAACTTACTTTAGTCGCCTTTTACGACACGTCGGTAAGAAATGAGGGTCGTCTATTCTACTCAACCGGATACCACACGTCGGGTCGACTACCTATCCTCAGTCGCCTTTACGACACGTCGGTAAGAAATGACGATGGTCTATTACTCAGCCGGATACCACACAGTAGGTCAAATTACTTTAGTCGCCTTTTACGACACGTCGGTAAGAAATGACGATGGTCTATTCTACTCAGCTGGATACCAAACGGCTGGTCGACTTACCTTGGTTTTCTTTTACGATACGTCGGTAAAAAAATGTCGGTGGTACTATTCTACTCAGCTGGATACCACACGGCGGGTCTACTTACCTTAGTCGCCCTTTACGGCACGTCGGTAAGAAATGAGGGTGGTCTAGTCTACTCAGTCTGATACCACACAGTAGGTTAACTTACTTTAGTCGCCTTTTACGACACGTCGGTAAGAAATGAGGGTGGTCTAGTCTACTCAACCGGATACCAAACAGTAGGTCAACTTACTTTAGTCGCCTCTTACGACATGTCGGTAGGAAATGACGATGGTCTATTACTCAGCCGGATACCACACGACGGGTCAACTATCGTCAGTCGCCTTTACGATAAGATATGAGGGTGGTCTTTTCTACTCAACCGGATACCACTCGATATATGAAATATATTTTCTTTTCCAGGTCTCCAAGTTCGCAGGCGCAAAGGTCGTCAGCGAATGTGCGCAGAAGGAGCCACGAAGATTCTAGAAGCCTGCAAGGATATAGTCAACGGAGAAGTAGACTTGTCCTCGTGGGAGAAGAAGATAAGAGAAGAGACTGATTTAGAATTTGATGATGAGGAGACTGAAGTTGGTGAGTATGACCTAGATTATAAAAAAATTATAAATATATGGGACACTTACACACACGGTCGTCCGTCCCCAAAGTAAGTAACTTAATACTTGTGTTATGACAGACAACTGGTGAATATATACTTATATATTTTTTAAATACATACTTAAATACAAATATACACCCAGGCTCAAAGGCCAACAAATTCATTTAAAGAAAATGTTGGCCCTCGGCGGGAATTGAACCCGCGACCCGCGGAGCTGAAGGCAGGATCACTACCCACTGCGCCAACGGGCCAGCCATTAGATATCTCCAATAGATATGGATAATTTTTAATATCTCATTTCTATCGACATCTATTATATTATAGGACTAGCGGCTCCGGCTTCGCACGGGTATAAAATATATATCCCATGTCATTCAGTGTAAAAAAAATGATTAAAATCGATCCAGTAGTTTTGATTTATTCATTACTGCCCGTGGCCCGCAAGCGTTAAATTTGGAGAAAAACAATTTTCTTTCCCTATACCAAGAAGATTTCCTGCTATCTTTGAATATCTAAATTCATATAGTACATATTTACATTTTACATTTTTCCCTATATATTTTATTATTACAATTAATTACAGAATGTTTTTATATACAACATTCACAGCTTTCATGTCACTAGACAATACAAACATGTTTTCTTTAGAGGTTACTCTTGAAAGAGCGACATATAGTTGCCCATGTGAAAACAAACGCGTCCGATCGCGGCTAAATTCGAAGTGCTATAGTAATATAGACTATGGGGCGAAGTGCGGCCTCCGACGCGCTGTGTATAGTGTAAAAACAGTTGTATATTAAATAATTTATAGAATTAGGCGTTACTTTGCGGAGATCCATAATACAAAAGTAATAGTAAAATTATTTTTGCTATAATCCGCGATGAAGTAAAATAGAAAATATATATAATGCTAAATGTAGAGTGGACAATCGGTTATCATACCTGATACATGCAGGATTCGTAAAAACACATGCACAAACCTCCACCACCGCCACCACAATACACAAGCACTACATACGTTCACTATCACAAACTCAACAATCGTTTCGCCCCGCAACCAAAGCATCATCAGGAGATAGACTCCACGACCAAAATCGCAAAGATTTTTGTCGTCGTCTTTACGATTTTGGTCGTGGAGTTTGGTCGTGATAACAGATTGTCCACTCTACATTTAGCATTATATATATTTTCTATTTTACTTCATCGCGGATTATAGCAAAATAATTTTACTATTACTTTAGTTGTATATTACTCAAAAGTTGGCATTTTTCTCGTTTTAAATGATTCTTACCTTTGATTCCAGGTGAAACGATACTCGAAAAGGCGGACACTACATTTTACACCCACGAACGCTACAAAAACGGTGTGCTGACGATCGGCTGCGTCGGACAACCTAACGTGGGCAAGTCTTCCCTTATGAACGCTATCATGGGCAAGAAGGTCGTGTCGGTGTCCAAGACGCCGGGACACACGAAACACTTCCAGACGATATTCCTAACTCAACAGGTAAGTTTTGTTCACACAGGTAATTTGTATAACACGTACATATATACGTAGGAACATGCCACACATACTTTATACAGGATATTGGGACAAACGATACCCACCCAGACGATATTACAGACTTAACAGGTAAGTTCTGTTTACACAGGTAATTTATATAACATGTACAGATACAAATGTGAATATGCCACAAATATTTATTCAGTATACCGTGTCACAAGATACTCTTTCAAACGATATTCCTGACTCAACAGGTAAGTTTTGTTCACACAGGTAATTTGTATAACACGTTCATATATGCATAGGATCATGCCACAAATACTTTATACAGGATATTGGGACAAATGATAACCATCCAGACGATATTACAGACTTAATAGGTAAGTTTTGTTCACACAGGTAATTTATATAACACATAGATTAAGGAAGGAATACATGCCACATATACTTGATGCAGGATACCGTGTCACACGATACCCTTTCAAAGGATATTCCTGACTCAACAGGTAAGTTCTGTTTACACAGGTAGTTATAACATGTACACGTATAGGTAGGGACATGTCACAAATACTTGATGCAGGATACCGTGTCACAAGATACTCTTTCAAACGATATTCCTGACTCAATAGGTAAGTTCTGTTCACCCAGGTAATTTGTATAACACGTACATATATACATAGGAACATGCCACAAATACTTTATACAGGATATTGGGACAAATGATAACCATCCAGACGATATTACAGACTTAACAGGTAAGTTTTGTTCACACAGGTAATTTATATAACACATAGATTAAGGAAGGAACGTGCCACATATACTTGATGCAGGATACCGTGTCCCAAGATACTCTTTCAAACGATATTCCTGACTCAACAGGTAAGTTCTGTTCACACAGGTAATTTGTATAACACGTATATATATACATAGGAACATGCCACAAATACTTTATACTGGATATTGGGACATACGATACCCATTCAGACGATATTACAGACTTAACAGGTAAGTTCTGTTTACACAGGTAATTTATATAAAATGTACAGACTTAAATGGGAATATGCCATAAACATTTATTCAGTATACCGTGTCTCAAGATATCCTTTCAAAGGATTCCTGACTCAACAGGTAAGTTTTGTTTACACAGGTAATTTATATAACATGTATAGGTAGGTACTCCACAGGTAAGTTTCGCTTACACAGGTAATTTATTTATTTATTTATTTATTTATTTATACTTTATTGTACACCACATTTTATAAATATAAACATTTGATTAAAGCTAAACTAAATGCATAACAAGTGATTGAAAATTCATTATTTGGGGATCAGAAGACCTCTTTAAGGCTTTCTAATGCAAAAATACGTTTCTAATGATACAGGTAAGTTCTATTTACTATGATGGTAAAGTTAAAGAAAATTTTGGAAATTACACATTTTAATCTAATGGGACTCCATTTAATTTAATTAGTCTTTACTCTTATTATATAAAGCTGAAGTGTTTGTTTATTTGATTGTTTGAACGCGCTAATCTCAGAAACTACTGGACCGATTTGAAATAGTCATTAAGTGTAAGATAGTCTATTTATCGAGGAAGGCTATAGACTATATAACATCATGCTAAGATGAATAGGAGAGGAGCAGCAATAAAAAAAATTACGCAAACGGCAAAATTTAAAGCTTTCCTTGCGTGCACTGAGTAAACGGTGATAGTTATTCAAAAGTCATGTATTACAAAATTGTACCCCTCTAAAAGTTCTAAATAAAAGTCCGCGACAGCATATGTCTAGCTTTTAAGGGTAACCCGCTTTAACCATTATTATGGTTATCAAAAGTTTTAAAAATCGATTGTTGTAATCGATTTTGTCCACTCTCAAATCCCTTAAAATACCTATGTCAAGCTGTGGACGTGAATAGTTTGCAGAAGTAAACTATATATATATATATGGTTTCCAACATTTTTCCAGGTCCGTCTGTGCGACTGTCCCGGGCTGGTGTTCCCATCAAAGGTGCCTCGTCCCATCCAGATCCTGATGGGATCGTACCCCATAGCTCAACTGCGGGAGCCCTACACCACCATACGGTAATATATCATCATCCTCCTGCCCTTATCCCACTCTAAGTGGGGCACGGCACAACATGTTACAAACATGTTGTCATATGATTTGGCTACGTATTTTACGTACTAGCCGCCTGCCTGACGTCAACTTACCTTAGTCGTATTTTACGACTCCTCGGTAACAAAGAGGTAATATATATAACTGGCTTTTACCCGCTTCGTTTACGTGGACTGTTGTCGCGTGATAGGTTGATAATAGATGGCGCTTTTCAATGACATCCTATTCCTGTAGAATTAACAGGATTTCTATAGCCTATATGTTATTCCGGTGTATAAAGAATAATTGTGCCAAATTTCAACTGTATTGGTTCAGCGGATTCGCCGTGAAAGAGTTACAAAACATACATCCATCCATCCAGAGTAACAAATACATCCATACTCACAAACTTTCGCATTTATAATATTAGTAGAAAAAAAGTAGTTTTATCAATTTTTTCAGGCACAAAAAAATGCTATAATTTTATGACAAATTAAAGGTTAAATACGTTATATAATTCAAAGTCATGATAGCCCAATGTAACGGGTGGTCTCAAATTCTGTATACTACGATCGATTCCAGACAAAATATTAAAAAAATATATATTATATTGAATTTTTTTAAATTAAAAAAAAATATTGTTAGAAATAAGATCTAAATTCAATTTTAAATGAATAATTAAAAATATACTAGTACGTTATCAAAAGACAGAATGATTCTACCACCAGTTCGGAACACTAATCCACTTGAGAAGAACTGGCAACAAACTCAGTGGTCGCTAACATCACGAATAGCGATTATTTGAGGGTAGATTCTAATAACACGAAACACAAGAGGTCTCCCAAACACGTCTACCTCCCACGAATGTCGCACAACAAAAGAGAGCGAAGGCTTATATAGGTTGTCACAGCTTAGAGATCTGGGATTCCTAAGAATATGTATAAAGTATTTAAACTATCGTGAGTGGAATTCATAATTAATGTATAGAAACCGGCCATACTCACGTGTTACAGTTCCCGCCGCGATAACGCCGCGTAAAGAGCTCATGAATAAGAGCCCCGGATGGGCTTGAAACTAGTCGGGCTCATCCGATAAAATAACACGTGAGTATAGCCGGTTTCTATACATTAATATATAAAGTAATTTTTTTGGAGCGGCAAATAAAAAACGTGTTGCTCTGAAAAATCAAAGTTTTATTTATATTTTTGTTCGTCTTAATCACTATATTTACACTATACAAAAACTAATATACCTGAAAAATCAAAGAAACGACAATTAAGTTTCTATTTTGCCGATTTTCTTTAAATATTTACATAATTATTCATCCTGTTAATATTTGCTCCTCAAAATCATTTTTCTTTTGACGGAATCAATCGGTTCCCATTTCTAAATTTAAAATTGAGATATACACATATCGAAATGAAAAAGAATTTATATTCTTACATCCCCCCCCCCCCTTTAAAAAATTTTGTTTATCAAAGACTCTAACTACTTATATTTAAAAAAATTACCAAGCAAGGCTAGGTCACCCAGTTACTATAATACAATTGAAAGCTGGCTTTGTTTATGGTTCATTGAACTTAGCGGCACGTGATAGGAGAAAACAGTATTCTTGTTTTGTCTCACTCGCACTTACTATTTTGTTTTTAAGTCAAGCACAACATTATTTGGAATTAAGTTTTAGGGTACGGTCATTGGTCGATCCATTATTAAAATACTACATAAATATCATTTGACCACCGTCCTCCTGCCTTTATCCCACTCTAAGTGGGGTCGGCATGGTGTCACATGATTTGTTGAGTTTTTACGACCGGCCGCCTGCTTGAAGTCAACTTTCCTTAGTCGTATTTTACATCTCGGTAAGAAAGAGGATGGTCTATTCTACTAAACCGGATCCGGTGAGTCAACTTACCTTAGTCGCCTTTTACGAGACCTCGGTAAGAAATGATGGTGGTCTACTCTAATCAGCCGGATAATATGTCATTTGACCATGAATTTTAATTTTCAGATACTTAGGCGAGAGACTAGATCTACCGCGGTTGCTCCGTATCGACCATCCAGAGAACGATGACACCTGGTCACCTAGAGACATCTGCGACGGATGGGCCAAGAAGCGTGGCTACCTAACAGCGAAAGCGGCTAGGTACTTTTTTAAATTTATTGTATACGATATATAGCGTAAAGTAGTAGTAAGTAACGGCCATTTACTATCCCACTGCTGGGCATAGGCCTCCTCTCTCCATTTTTGGAGAGAAGGGTTGGAGCTAAGACCTACCACGCTGCTCCAATGATTGGTAGGTTACACATATCCCTAGGATTCTCTAGAGATATGCAGTTTTTCTCACGATGTTTTCCTTCACCGAAAAGCGTGTGATAAATTGTAATTATCAATTAGACACATAAGTTTTAATAGAAAAACTCATTGGTGTCTGCCCGGGTTTGAACCCATGATCGTCTCTAGAGATTCACACGGTCGCACCGCTAGGCCATCACAGCTTTATATATAGCGTATATGATTAAAATTTTAAATATAAAAGTAGTTATCGTGAGGTACCCATAAGAGATAGAGACATGCTGTCGCAGACTTTTTTGTAGTATTGTTGTAGAATTAGTGTATCGGTCGTCCGTCCCCAAAGTAAGTAACTGAATACTTGTGTTATGACAGACAACTGGTGAATATATACTTATATATTTTTTAAATACATACTTAAATACAAATACACCCAGACTCAAAGACCAACAAATTCATTTATAGAAAATGTTGGCCCTCGGCGGGAATCGAACCCGCGACCCGCGGAGCTGAAGGCAGGGTCACTACCCCCTGCTCCAACATGCCAGTCAATATAAAGATATGATGGTTAATAAAGAATGGATTGAATTTGAATACCCGAGATTGTACCGAATAAGCTGTGATGGCCCAGCGGTGCGACCGTGTGAATCTCTAGAGACGATCATGGGTTCAAACCCGGGCAGACACCAATGAGTTTTTCTATTAAAACTTATGTGTCTAATTGATAATTGCAATTTATCACACGCTTTTCGGTGAAGGAAAACATCGTGAGGAAACCTGCATATCTCTAGAGAATTCTGGAGATATGTGTAACCTACCAATCATTGGAGCAGCGTGGTAGGTCTTAGCTCCAATCCTTCTCTCCAATAACGGAGAGAAGAGGCCTATGCCCAGCAGTGAGATAGTAACAGGCCGTTACTTACCCGAGATTGCTAAATTAATTTAATTCTGAACGTTGACTCAATACAACTATTAGATGCCACGTCGCATACAGTCGCGTTTTTTGTCGATATTTGTCCCTTTTTAGATATAGTTGACTGTTTAGGTATGTTTTGTTTTTTGGGGGTCGGTGCCTAATCAAATTGAGTGTTTATTATATATTTTTTGTCATTAGGCTGGATACATACAGAGCAGCTAACAGCATCCTGAGGATGGCGCTTGACGGGAAGATATGTCTTTGGCTGAGACCGCCTGACTTCACTGACCAGAGAGGTAATGTTTAAACAAAAGTTATAATAAAATTATTTTGCTATAATCTGCGATGAAGTAAAATAGAAAATATATACAATGCTAAATGTAGAATGGACAATCCGTTTTCAAACCTGATACATGCAGGAAATCACTACCGGCCTAAACCTGAAAATTTCCAGTACCCGCCAGAGCATGTTCGGTAGAGTGCCACTACTCAGCAAAGTAACATTCAGTGCCTTTACCAAGTAACATTCAGACACTATAATCGTTCGAGGTGAGCTAAGCGATGTAACCATCGCTTACACTCTTAATGGTCAAGTCACAATCACAGCCTTTCCAAAGATCGGCACGATCCTTGCATCTTGAACCGTTATACGAGAGCGAGCATTAGATGTGTATTTTTCATCAATACTTAAAAATAGTCGAGTTAAACCTCAACTAATATCATGTATCGCCCCAGTACACATCTACAATATCATTATAACAACATTTCATAAGCGACCTAACAAATCACTTATGCGCTCCGCCCGCTCTCTCCATACTGTAGTACGGCGGCTGTCGCGACATTCGGTCAATTTTTCCATTCTCCTCTATCAATTGTCAACTCTGGTGACACTCCTTTAACATGCATATCATTCTTCACACAATCCATCCATCTTTTTTTCGACCTCCCCCTAGCCATACATCCATCCACATTCATATTTAAAACTCTTTTGGTCACATGATTTTCATCCCTCCTCATTATATGAACATACCAACTTAGTCTCGCACTTCTCATCTTTCTGTAGTGGGCGCAACTTTCAGACTTCCCCTGATTCTATAAATTATGTAAAAAAAAATTATATTATGCAGTATTTAAAAAAATTAGTTTAGAAATATAAATATAATATAATTGAGATCTGACTTTGTCAGTGATGATCGAAAACCAGGCACGGCGCGTTTGTTCAAAAATCTATATTTTCAAAAATCTATATTTATATAACAATAATTATAGTTCTGTCTCCCTCGCACTTGTATGTAGTCCCACGGTCAAGGTCACTGCATTACCGTCAATGTAGTACGGTCATTCACTCTTCTATATCATATCATCTTTTATTCAAAACGTAAAATATTAGTAGCAAGAATCAATATAATAATTATAATACAAATTGCATGCTTATTACTCAGAATGTGTTGATATAGGCAACATCACTGACCATTGTGTCTAAATTCTGCACCTATTCCTGTTGAATTAACAGGATTTCTATAGCCTATATGTTACGCCGGTGTATAAGGAATAAATGTGACAAATTTCATCGATATTGATTCAGCGGATTCGTCGTGAAAGCGTAACAAACATACATCCATACAAACTTTAACATTTATAATATTTAATTTTACCGTCCACAGATAAATACGAAACCTGTAATGAGATCAAGTATGTCAAGTGGGTGCAAGCATTGACAGCTGATGAAGAGGTGGCGCGATCATCATCGGAAACTGATGATGTGTCCCGCGGCGAGGACAGCTCGGGTGATGAAAGCGATGATGATGATGAAGATAATACGGAGATCGCGAACAAGTTCGCGGCTCTCGCCAACGATGATTAAATTTATGAGTATTAAACCTATTTATACCATTAAAAGAGAACTTTGGACTGTTCCTACCGAGAAGAGCCAGCAAGAAACGGTTGCTCTTTTAAATATAATACTTATAACCAGTTGCAGTTGCAGTAAACTATCGTGAGTGGAATTCATAATTAATGTATAGAAACCGGCTATACTCAAGTGTTATTTTATCGGATGAGCCCGACTAGTTTCAAGCCCATACGGGACTCTTATTCATGAGCTCTTTACGCGGCGTTATCGCGGCGGGAGTTCCCGCACGTAAAATAACACGTGAGTATAGCCGGTTTCATACATTAATTAAGTGCTTTTGAATCATCAACTCTACTCTCTACTGCTGGTTCGGAAAGCTGTTCCTACTGAGAAGAGCCTAAGAGAAACTCGGCGGTTGCTCTTTTAAACATAATACTTATAACCAGTTGCATAAAGTCATTACTATATTGTACAGGGTTGGACAGTTATATCCACGCATTCTTATCATCTAAATAATCCTCAACAGTATAGTAGGCTTTCTGTGTCAGCCTCTCCTTAATAGTGTTTTTAAACTGCTGTAATGGCAAACAGACTCAACAGTATAGTAGGCTTTCTGTGTCAGCCTCTCCTTAATAGTGTTTTTAAACTGCTGTAATGGCAAACAGACTCAACAGTATAGTAGGCTTTCTGTGTCAGCCTCTCCTTAATAGTGTTTTTAAACTGCTGTAATGGCAAACAGACTCAACAGTATAGTAGGCTTTCTGTGTCAGCCTCTCCTTAATAGTGTTTTTAAACTGCTGTAATGGCAAACAGACTCAACAGTATAGTAGGCTTTCTGTGTCAGCCTCTCCTTAATAGTGTTTTTAAACTGCTGTAATGGCAAACAGACTCAACAGTATAGTAGGCTTTCTGTGTCAGCCTCTCCTTAATAGTGTTTTTAAACTGCTGTAATGGCAAACAGACTCAACAGTATAGTAGGCTTTCTGTGTCAGCCTCTCCTTAATAGTGTTTTTAAACTGCTGTAATGGCAAACAGACTCAACAGTATAGTAGGCTTTCTGTGTCAGCCTCTCCTTAATAGTGTTTTTAAACTGCTGTAATGGCAAACAGACTCAACAGTATAGTAGGCTTTCTGTGTCAGCCTCTCCTTAATAGTGTTTTTAAACTGCTGTAATGGCAAACAGACTCAACAGTATAGTAGGCTTTCTGTGTCAGCCTCTCCTTAATAGTGTTTTTAAACTGCTGTAATGGCAAACAGACTCAACAGTATAGTAGGCTTTCTGTGTCAGCCTCTCCTTAATAGTGTTTTTAAACTGCTGTAATGGCAAACAGACTCAACAGTATAGTAGGCTTTCTGTGTCAGCCTCTCCTTAATAGTGTTTTTAAACTGCTGTAATGGCAAACAGACTCAACAGTATAGTAGGCTTTCTGTGTCAGCCTCTCCTTAATAGTGTTTTTAAACTGCTGTAATGGCAAACAGACTCAACAGTATAGTAGGCTTTCTGTGTCAGCCTCTCCTTAATAGTGTTTTTAAACTGCTGTAATGGCAAACAGACTCAACAGTATAGTAGGCTTTCTGTGTCAGCCTCTCCTTAATAGTGTTTTTAAACTGCTGTAATGGCAAACAGACTCAACAGTATAGTAGGCTTTCTGTGTCAGCCTCTCCTTAATAGTGTTTTTAAACTGCTGTAATGGCAAACAGACTCAACAGTATAGTAGGCTTTCTGTGTCAGCCTCTCCTTAATAGTGTTTTTAAACTGCTGTAATGGCAAACAGACTCAACAGTATAGTAGGCTTTCTGTGTCAGCCTCTCCTTAATAGTGTTTTTAAACTGCTGTAATGGCAAACAGACTCAACAGTATAGTAGGCTTTCTGTGTCAGCCTCTCCTTAATAGTGTTTTTAAACTGCTGTAATGGCAAACAGACTCAACAGTATAGTAGGCTTTCTGTGTCAGCCTCTCCTTAATAGTGTTTTTAAACTGCTGTAATGGCAAACAGACTCAACAGTATAGTAGGCTTTCTGTGTCAGCCTCTCCTTAATAGTGTTTTTAAACTGCTGTAATGGCAAACAGACTCAACAGTATAGTAGGCTTTCTGTGTCAGCCTCTCCTTAATAGTGTTTTCAAACTGCTGTAATGGCAAAGCTGAAATTGATTGCGGAATGTCATTATATAATCTCATACCCAAACCCACAAACGACTTACGTACTTTTGTTCGTCAAAGCAGGAATTGAGATGTGACTTGTAGTAGAAAAAACGATTAATAAATAATCGATTTTTATCCCTTTAAAAATTATCGATTTTTGAAAAATCGATTAATTTGTTGCAAAATAATTGATTTTTTACAAATCGATTGTTTCTGTCTATTTCAAAAGTTGTCTTTTTTAATATTTATAATTACAATAAAGGCTAATTAAAGTGGACAACTACCAATAAATAATATCAGATGCGCTGTTTGTGAAATTGGATTAAAATGTGTAGTTTGGCTAAATTGGTTTCATCCAATGATGCATATCTAATCTTAATAAACAAGAAAAAGAGTAAAAAAGAAAGAGGAATACCTAAAATAATCGATTTTGTAAATATCGATGTTTGATGAAAATAATCGATTATTTAAAAACGATTATTTTTTGACATCGCTAAGCAGGAGCCGCAAGCTTATGTCGGTTCCTACTTTGTCTATTATATACATCGCCTATTGTTTTATAATTCTTCATATTTTTATATACAAAATGAAATTATTTAAAATATACTGTGAAGCAAATGTAAGAATACCTATTTCCTTAAACTTCTCTCAGCCTTTAACAGGTTTTTGAAACTATGACAATTTAAATGTATTTTTGTTTATAAGACTGTCTACTAGCTTAAGCTAATGTTATGTTAAATTAATTGTTAATATTGTTTAATTAATAAAATATTTTTTTAAATGCCTTTTCCTTTTTTTTTACGATATAGCAGTCATATGCATGCATTTCTAATAAATAATAATAAATAAATATATGGGACACTTACACAGACGGTCGTCCGTCCCCAAAATAAGTAACTTAATACTTGTGTTATGGACAGACAACTGGTGAATGTATATTATATATTTTTAAATACATACTTAAATACAAATATACACCCAGACTCAAAGACCAACAAATTCATTTATAGAAAATTTTAGCCCTCGGCGGGAATCGAATCCGCGACCCGTGGAGCTGAAGGCAGGGTCACTACCCACTGCTCCAACAGGCCAGTCAATATCTAATTATATTTAAATAATTTATAGAATTAGGCGTTACGTTGCGGAGATCCATAATACAAAAGTAATAATAAAATTGTTTTCCTATAATCCACAATGAAGTAAAATATAGTTTAAGCAATTGGAACTAAAAACGGATATCTTATCTTTTAAAAACAAGAAAAATAATAAGAAACAGTACAAAAAGAGGGTAATTAATATCGATTTTTAAAAATCTATTTATAATAACCGGTAAAGATAAAAATCGATTAAATTCTCACATCCTTAACCTACCATACTTTAAAATGTGGATTTGTTACACATATCCTTTACTTGCATTACAAATATTTTCTTTAATCGTAAATTATAGCAAAATAATTCTATTAAAACTATTGTTATAACATGTTTCTAATACAACCTCCTTCATAGAGTTGGCTAATATAAAAAAAACATTGTGGCCGTCATTATATGTCATTGAATTGTTGAGAGATGAAATGACTTTGGGAAAATTGTTCTTTATTATTGCATGAGTAAAGGAGAAATATCGTTGTTTGTATATTTACTATTTTTGAAAAAATATATATTCAAATTCAAATTCAAAATATTCTTTTTTCATATTAATATTCTTTTTTCATTTAATATTCTTTCTTTATTCAAATAAACTTGTAAACGCGTGCTTTTGAATCGTCAACTCTACTGCTGGTTCGGAAAGCTGTTCCTACCGAGAAGAGCCGGCAAGAAACTCGGCGGTTGCTCTTTTTAAAAAAATACAATTCTTAATACTAGTTACATTTAATGTTTCTATCTTGTACAGGGTCGAACAATATTTATATCGACGCATTTTTATCGTCTAAATAATCCTCAACAGTATAGTAGGCTTTCTGTATCAGCCTCTCCTTATTCCTTAATAGTGTTTTTAAACTGCTGTAATGGCAAAGTTAAAATTGATTGTGGAATTTTATTATAGAATCTTATACCCAAACCCACAAACGACTTACGTACTTTTTCAAGGCGCAAAGCAGGAGCCGCAAGCTAATGTCGGTTCCTACTTTGTCTATTATATACATGAATTAGGCATTACTTTACAGAGTTCTATGATGCAAAAGTAATATTATTGTTACTTGAGTTTTGTGACCGTCTTACCCATCGTACAATAGATGGCGCTGTACTGTATTTGCCCGCGCTATCGAGTGTGCATTATGGATTGTATAAGACTGTGTGGTATTTTCCCTGAGTTACCGACTTGCCCAAAAAAGTGTATGACGAGGACGTGTATGATCTCTGTAAAGAGAAATAGTTTTTGTAAAGGGATCGTCTTGAAAACATCCCTTGTATTTTATTAACATCATTGTTAGAAAGTAGGGATGCACTTGGAGTAGAGACAATCGATTAATGAATAATCGATTTTATAAAACGATTATTGTGTTTTTTAGATTTTTTCAAACGTTAATCGACTATTTCCAAAAGTTGTCTTTTTCAATAAAGTAAAGTAAGTAACGGCCTGTTACTATCCCACTGCTGGGCATAGGCCTCCTCTCTCCATTTTTGGAGAGAAGGGTTGGAGCTAAGACCTACCACGCTGCTCCAATGCGGATTGGTAGGTTACACATATCCCCGGAGTTCTCTAGAGATATGCAGGTTTCCTCACGATGTTTTCCTTCACCGAAAAGCGTGTGATAAATTGCAATTATCAATTAGACACATAAGTTTTAATAGAAAAACTCATTGGAGTCTGCCCGGGTTTGAACCCTTGATCGTCTCTAGAGATTCACACGGTCGCACCGCTAGGCCATCACAGCTTTTTTCAATATTAATAATTAATTACAATAAAGGCTAATTAAATTGGATTAAAATGTGTATTTTGGCTAAATTGGTTTCATCCAACAATGCATATCTCATCTTAAAAAACAAGAAAAAGAGTAAAAAACAAAATGGAATACCTAAAATAATCGATTTTTTAAAAATAGATTACTAAAAAATTATTTTAACTAAGAATAAGTCTAAATCTAAGCATAAGTCTAAATCTAAGACTTATGCTGTCGCGGACTTTTATTTAGAACTTTTAGAGGGGAACAATTTTGTAAAACACTCTTCAGCTTTATATATTAATATAGATATATATCCAATCTTCTTTGTTATCTAAAGGGGACACAGACAGAATGATATAATCACAATATAATATACTAATTCTCTTTGTAACTTCAAATTAACTTGTCGCTTAAACGCAGGTCTTAATTAAGTTTAAACTTAATCTCAAAGCTGTTTACAGCACACGATATCGATACGACATTTACATTTTATGGGTAGTTATGAAACTTAACTGTAGATTTGAAACGTGTATTTCATGGTTTTTCAACGTCTTAAATTAGGTTGCGGCTTGGAGTCACTCATGAAAATGTGTAACGCCCGCTCACGTCTGTTACGATGAGTCACGAACGAAAGAGAGGCCCGCCGGACTGGCGAATGCCTTGCGTCTCTCTCCCACTCCAATCCGTCACATTTAAAAAGACGTTGTCACGTAAAATCTTTGCCCGTAAAACCGACTTTACAGGCAACCGTTTTTTTTAAATAATTTATCTAATTAAGCGTTACTTTGCGGAGATCCATAATACAAAAGTAATAATAAAATTATTTTGCTATAATCATAAAGCTTTGCGTATTTGTCGTGGAGTCTATCTCCTGATACTTTGTTTGCGGGGCGAAACGATTGTTGAGTTTGTGATAGTGAACGTATGTAGTGCTTGTGTATTGTGGTGGCGGTGGTGGAGGTTTGTGCATGTGTTCTTACGAATCCTGCATGTATCAGGTATAAAAACGGATTGTCCACTTTACATTTAGCATTATATATATTTTCTATTTTACTTCATCGCGGATTATTATTATTTTTTATTATTATTTATTTTTAATTCAGACATTGTGTCCATAGTGTTAGTTACAAGATTACTTATATTCTAGGTTAGTATTTAAAATGGAAATTTACATAATTTATTAAATTGTAAATTATTAAATGTCCTCCAGAGAGGACTATCCCATTTACAAACAAATGTGCTGAGGAGGGAGTTGGTGCTACCTACGAGTCTGTGCATCGTAGAAGCAGCACGTTTGCGAATGATAGCGTAGAAATCATCTATGCGAGCATTCGCAAACATGGCTGATGCACTACAATGACGTGGCTTACCCAGCACCGCCCTCAGCACATTGTTGTACTGGACACGCAGAGCGCTGTATGCCCGCTGCGTATAGTCCGTCCACAGACTGCACGTGTAAAATGTTTGGCAATATGCCTTAAATAAAGTAGATTTTACATGTGCAGTGCAGCGTGCAAATCTACGGGCCAACATATTGCCTCGGACCGACAGCGCTCTACGCTCCCTTTCCACGTCGTCATCATCACCCAAATCGTCCGTTACAACGTGACCGAGGTACCTATACTTTGTCACTTGTGTCAGAGGAATTCCACATAGCTGAATTTTTGGTGTAAATGTGATTGGTTTATTTTTTCCTCTGAACACTAGGAACTCACTCTTTTCAGAGTTATATTTAAGTCCGTTGACTGCCGCGAAATCTGCACATATTTCTAACAGCTTTCTAAGGCCCTTGACTGAAGGACTCAGCAGAACCATATCGTCAGCATAACTGATATTATTCACACAAACACCGTCTATGGAACAGCCAACACCAGTTCTGCTAAGTCTCTCAATCAGTTGGTTGACGTACACATTGAACAGTTTGGGTGACGTCAGCCCACCTTGTCTCACCCCACATTCCATTTTATATGGATCACTTAATGCGTTGCCCCATCTTACCATATTGGACTGATTAGCATACCAGATCTTAAAAATTGAAACCAATTCTGGTCTTAAGTTGGTGTCCTCTCTTAGTTTAGTCCATAATTTATCATATGACACGAGGTCAAAAGCCTTGGATAGGTCCAGAAAACAGGCATACACTGGCGTTTTCCTATCAGTGTAATATCTAACAGTCTGCTTGAGGCACAGTATTGCGCTTTCTGTAGAAAGTCCGGGTTTGAAACCGAACTGCGCATCATGTATATTGATAGACTTGCTTAACTGTACATCAAGCAAACTGTCAAACACCTTCGCTACTATGTTCGCTAACGATATGGGCCTGTAGTTGGATCCATCCGAGGCATCTCCTGTTCTATTTTTAATCACTGGTACTACTACGGTTTTTATCATTGAGTCCGGCAGATAACCATGTCCAATACAGAGATTATAGAGCAACTTTAGGACCCTAGGAAGGTGTACACCAGCATATCGTAGATGTTCTACGCTTAGGCCGTCGTGGCCCGGTGATTTGCCACGCTTCATGTCCTTAAGCGCAGCTTTCACTTCTGCAAGTGAGAAGCGCACCAGGTTTTCACCCTGCTCAGAGCAATCATCAGCACCAATGTCCAAATTGCAGTCAACCAATAAGGGCCGAACTTTAAAGCGCTCCTTAAACATATTAGCAATGTTTTCGCAGCCCGATACCCCTTCCACCTCTACAGGAAGACTCGGTCGTGCATTCAGTCTATTGGTAAGCTGCCAGAATTTACCAAAATGCTTGGTTTCATGAGCTGTGGCCAATATATCCATTTTTATTTGCTCTTCATTGTCCTGACACCATTTTAATACGCTTTTAAAAAGCTTTCGGGACTCGCACATATCATCATACGTCTCTCCACTTAAAGGCTTACCAGACAATACCCAAGACTGAAAACAGAGACGAGCCTTCCTATGAAATGGCTTAACGTGCTTATTCCATCCAGTTACATATACTTTTTTACTTGGACGGATAGTGTTGCTACTGGCTATTGCAGCGCTCTGCAGTATGGTAACAATATTCAGATACAGGCTTTCTAAGACTAATTTATGTTTCGGATTATTACATAATTTCTCACCGCATTCCCTTAATTCGACAGGAAAGTCTACCATTTTTAATCTATCTTCACATATGTGTGTATATAGGTTTATCTGATCATTATTTCTATGCCCCCATATAACCCTGTTATGCACGTACTGTGTTGTATGTATGGGTACACGATCGAGGATGATGTCAAAATTACAGTAGACTTCCATAGGATAATGATCAGACCACGAGACATTATATAAAATGTTAACATTAGAAATATAATTTTTAGACATAGTTGTGGCCAGACAATGATCTAGCCATCTTGTACATCCGTGACTCTCACTACGATATGTGTATACATTTACATTATTAGACAATAATTCATAATCAGCACAGAACCATCGTTGTGCGCAACAAAATTGAATCATTTCATTAAAAAATAATTCACCAGGATGCGCATTGAAATCGCCTAACATAAATACCATACTAATTCCGCTTTCTTCAATAATTGCATTAATTTCACTTAGGCAGTCTGTGAACTCCGCAAGATTATCTAAACAGTCCGTAGGCATATAAACAGAAAATACTAACATAGTTACCTCACGTAATTGACACTTGATCGCACATAACCTAGAGCTGTTGCAATTTACCACAGACACTAACGAAAACACATTCTTACGCCATAACAGCGCGACGCCTCCGTAAGGACGGCCGCGCAAAATGCCGACACTCGTATCCACAGCCGAAGTACCCGTGGCTGCAAAGTCGTCGTGAATGGTATTAAGATAGGCCAGGTCGTGCGGTAGTAGCCACGTCTCCTGAAGCGCCACTATATTAGAGGATACACACAAGTCTCGTACACTATCTATAGTCCGCCTTACAGATTTACAGTTAAAGCTGACTAGTTTGAAATTATAATAATCATTTATGTTACTATTCATTAATATTAGGTGTACTGTCACGATTTATGGTTGACTTCTTGAGCACAACGTATCTTCTAAAAAATATACCTTCCGGCCAAAGATTGTTATCAGTAAATAAAGGTAATTTACTTCTAGGAATAAAAAACTTAAAGGAAATATATTCCTTTGAAACTTTCATATCCACTTTCTCCGGTAATATACTTATCTTTGTTTTATCGTAAACATAATCAGCGACGTTCGGTAGTCTCTTTAGACACGTTATAAATATATAATGGTATTTGAACGTCCGCGGCTTTAAATTTTACCGCAGAGTCCACCATTGCCGTCCCTCTTATACCTATGAACCGCGAAGTATAGCAAAATAATTTCATTATTACTTTTGTTTTGTGCAATTATTTCTTAACGTAGAAGGCGACTAAGGTAAGTTGACGTCAGCCAGGCCGGTCGTAATATAATTAGCCAAAACATGTAACATTTAAAACATGTTGTGCCGAGCCCACTTTGAGTGGGATAAGGGCCGGAGAATAAATTGATATATATATCCTACCTACCAATATTATAAATGCGAATGTTTGTGAGTATTGATGTATGTTTGTTACTCTTTCACGGCGATTCCGCTGAAGCAATAATAAATAAATTCGGCACAATTTTTCCTTACATACCGAAATAACATATAGGCTATAGAAACCCTGTTAATTCTCTAGGAATAGGATAACATTGAAAAGCGCCATCTATTACCAACCTATCACGCGACAACAGTCCAAGCAAACGAAATTGCGGGTAAAAGCTAGTAAAAGATATATTATCAGTTAAACAAATTAAAAATCGTGTCTTTACCGTTTCGACTGCATAGAACCAAATTCGTTAGGGTCCGGTGCATTCTATAGCAGGGTCTAAACCTCGACACGGTTATTGGGCGCCACTAGGGTTGTCAAAAATTATCGATTATTAAAAATCGATTATTTTGAAAAAATAATCGATTTTTAATAATCGATTATTTTTTTATCAAAAACCGACTTTTAAAAAATTAATTATTTTAAGTATCCTTTTTATTTACTCTTTTTCTTGATTTTTAAGATTGGATATGCATTGTTGGATGAAACCAATTTAGCCAAACTACACATTTTAATACAATTTCACAAACAACGCATCTGATATTATTTCTTGGTAGTTGTCCACTTTAATTAGCCTTTATTGTAATTAATTATTAATATTAAAGAAGGCAACTTTTAAAATAGTTGATCGATTCTTCGATTATTTTACGATATATACGAAATAATCGATTTTTAAGGGAATAAAAACGATTATTTTTTATCAATTTTTTTTCTACTCCAACTCTCATCCCCAGTAGCGATGTTAAAAAATAATCGATTTTTTTAAATCGATTATTTTTAATCGATTTTTCTACACCATGTCACATCCCTAGGCGCTACCCGAAGGGTTGGTTTAAACCCAACATTACTATTTAGGGCCTAGTATAATGTTGTTTTATGACCCATAACGAAAATCGGACCCTATCTAATATATAAAGCTGAAGAGTTTGTTTGAACGCGCTAATCTCAAACACTGGATGATATGAATGCGTGGCTATGACCATGACCATTTACGACCTTTATGACCATTTACGATTTATGACCATGTACAAGACAGTAATAACTAAATGTAACTAGTAATAAGAACTATATTTTTAAAAGAGCAACCGCCGATTTTCTCTTGGGCTCTTCTCGGTAGGAACAGCTTTCCGAACCAGCAGTAGAGTTGATTCAAAAGCACTTGTTAACAAGTTTATTTAAAGTACCTAGACCGAGCCTTGCTCGGTAATTTTTATAATAAAAATAAAAGAAACTTAAAAAATAGAAATAAACAATTAGGTAATTGGGATCGATACTAGGTATTTTAATTTCACGCAACCACCCGTTCCCCGAATAAGCTACGTTGACTTTACAGTTAATGGCAAAAATTCAATTCAATATAAATTATTTAATAAAACCCAGCTAGATCGATTTTTCTCCCCCAAAACCCCTACATGCTGAATTTCAGGAACATCGTTGGAGCCGTTACCGAGATTCCGAAAATATATATGTACATACAATATTAACTCATTTAAATATTAAACACTAGGAGTCCCGCCACAGCTTCGCACGGGTATAAAGCATATAGTCTATGTCACTCAGTCAAAATCACAGTATTTCTCTACTCCATATTGAATTTTATTATACATATAAACCTTCCTCTTCAATCATTCTAAAAAAAACCGCATCAAAATCTGTTGCGTAGTTTTAAAGATTTAAGCAAACATAGAGATATAAGGACAGACAGAGAAAGCGACTTTGTTTTATACTATGTACTATTTTGATAATTGTCAAATTTTTACCATACTCACCAAAAGACAAAATTACGTTTAGCTGTCATTTATGTTTTGTTTTTCCATGTCATAGTCGTTTTTGTTGTACCACGTTTTATAGTGACTTGACGGGATAAAATAAATGCGGTCGAACGGGATAAAAATCTATCCTATGTCCGTCTCCTGGTTCTAAGCAACCTCTCCACCAATTTTCAGCCGAATTGGTTCATCCGTTCTTGAGTTATAAATAGTGTAACTAAGACCAACTTTCTTTTATATATATAGATATATACAAGATTAACTCATTTAAATATTAAAGACACTAGTCTGTATTCAGAGATTCCCTTTGAAGTTTAAAAGATAAATCAGTACTATGGGTTACCCCAGATATGGTTTGACAAAGGAAACATCTGCGAGTGATATAACATGATTTAGAGATATGGGACTTTTGAAAGTATAGGATAGGGATGCGACTTGGAGAAAAACAATCGACTAATAAAAGATCGGTTTTTTCCTTTAAAAATAAATCGATTTAAAAAATCGATTAATGACTATCAAAATAATCTTGTGATGTTGTGTTTTTTTAATATTAATAATTAATTATAATAAAGGCTAATTAATATTAGCAACTAACAATAAATATTACTACTACTTACTAAATATTATAAATATAATATAAATATTACTACAATAAATATACTATATGCATTGCATTAAACGAAAAAGAATAAAAAAGAAGAGGATAATTAAAATAATCTATTATTAAAAATCGATTACTTTTTGACATACCTAACTTAAATTTGTCTCTATAAATCGATTTTTCGATCGATTTTTTTTAAAAATAACCGATTATCCTCTTTTTCTTGTTTTTAAATCGACTATAATAAGCCTATATTATAGTCATACATGCAAATGAAAAGAGAATGTTAAGGTGGATGTGTGGTGTGACAAAACTGGATAAAATACGAAACGAGTATATAAGGGGAAGTCTAAAAGTTGCACCCGTTATAGAAAAGACGAGAATATAGTATAATAGAAGAGACGAGTGCCGACCCCACTAAGAGTGGGATAAGGACAGGAAGAATATACATAATAAGCCTTTATTGTATTTAATTATTATAACTTTAATTTTAAATGATTATTTGTTATAACGGGCAATTATAAATAAAGTAAAAAAAAGATTTAAAAAGAATCGATTATTTCTTCATCGATTTACGAATTACGATTATAACTAAACAGTAAACAGTAACACGTAACTTTTTAAATCATCGATTATGTTTAATCAATAATAATCGGTTTCCAAAAATCGATTATTAATCGATTTTTCGTACTCGTTATCATATCCTTAGTTTCTACGTATATTTATGACTTACGATTATAAGACACTACTAGATGTAGTGTCTGTCAAAAATTGATATTACAGATTTAAAATGCACTTAATGAAAATATCTGGCATATGTATATAGTAAACAGATTGCATAGTCTATAGCGCGAGCCAAAACAGAACAGCGCCATCTATGATTAACTCTTGAGACAGTACTTGAAACATCTGGAGAAGTTTACATTGATATAAATGTTGATAGAAATAATCAAAGTATGGTATCCGGTTGAATAGAATAGACCACACTTATTTCTTACCGTGGTGTCGTAAAAGGCGACTAAGGTAGTCGCCTCCTAAGTAGTCGTAAATAAAATACGACTATGGCAAGTTGACGTCAGTAGGCGACCGGTTGTGAAATATAGTATGACATGTTTATAACATATTGTGTCGACCCCACTTAGAGTGGGATAAGGGCAGGAGGTTGATGTTGATAAAAATTATCTATACATATTATTAAACAAAGTACCCAAAAGCTGTCTGTCTGTATATATGGATTTTCTCAAAATCTTTTCAAATTAATATTCATCATTTTCAAATAAACTTGTAAACAAGTGCTTTTGAATTTAAACTATCGTGAGTGGAATTCATAATTAATGTATAGAAACCGGCTATACTCACGTGTTATTTTATCGGATGAGCCCGACTAGTTTCAAGCCCATACGGGGCTCTTATTCATGAGCTCTTTACGAGGCGTTATCGCGGCGGGAGTTCCCGCACGTAAAATAACACGTGAGTATAGCCGGTTTCTATACATTAATTAAGTGCTTTTGAATCATCAACTCTACTCTCTACTGCTGGTTCGGAAAGCTATTCGTACCGAGAAGAGCCTAAGAGAAACTCGGCGGTTGCTCTTTTCAACATAATACTCATAACCAGTTGCATAAAGTCATTACTATCTTGTACAGGGTCGGACAGTTATATCCACGCATTCTTATCATCTAAGTAATCCTCAACAGTATAGTAGGCTTTCTGTATCAGCCTCTCTTTAACAGTGTTTTTAAACTGCTGTAATGGCAAAGCTTAAATTGATTGCGGAATGTTATTATATAATCTCATACCCAAACCCACAAACAACTTACGTACTTTTGTTCGTCAAAACAGGAGCCGCAAGCTTATGTCGGTTCCTACTTTGTCTATTATATACATCACCAATCGTTTTATATTTCTCTATATTTTTATATACAAAAATTAAATTACTTAAAATATACTGTGAAGCAAGGTAAGCCTATTTTGATGAGTTTTTCACTGAGATTGAGGAGCAAAATTTAGGCTAATTTTTTCCTACAATTCCTGTGGGCAAATTTACGAGGGAAAAAATTTGATAGACTAATGAACGAAGCGGCGGTAGCTGAAATCGGTCCAGAGGTTTTTGTGTGAAAACATTACAAACATACATACAAAAATTTTTCTCTTAATGATATTAGTATAGAAAAAATTATAAATCGGTTTTTGTAAGTTGTGGTAGGGTGTGAGTTGGAGTAGAAAAAAATCGATTAATAAAAAATCGATTTTTATCCCTTTAAAAATAATCGATTTTAAAGAAATCGATCATTATGTTACGAAATAATCGATTTTCTAAAAATCGTTTTTTTCTGACTATTTCAAAAATTGTATTTTTTAATATTATTAATTAATTATATCATCATCTTCATTTTTCTGCCCTTGTCCTACTCTTAGTGGGGTCGGCACAACATGTTATTAACATGCTGTCACATGATTTGGCTGCGTTTCTACGGCCGGCCGCCTGCCTGACGTCAACTTACCCCTGTCGTATTTTACGACACCTCGGTAAGAAAGAAGGTGGTCTATTCTACTAAACCGGATTACACACGGTGGGTCAACTTACCTTAGTCGCCTTTTACGACACCTCGGTAAGAAATGAGGGTGGTACTATTCTATTCAGCCGGATACCACACGGCGTATTAGTAAGTATATTATTTTTTTATTATTTGAAAAAATATCTTATGAAATAAAATGTAAGACTATATTTAGGTATATATAAACTACTCAAAACAAAATAGGGCCAAACCTCACAACTTAGCGATGTGAAAAAAATAATCGATTTTTCAAATAATTGATTATTTTTTCAAAATAGTCGATTTTTAATAATCGATTAATTTTTCATCAAAATCGATTTTTAAAAATCGATTATTTTAGGTATCCCTTCATTGTAATTAATCATTAATATTAAAGAAGACAACTTTGAAATAGTCAGAAAAAAACGATATTTAAATAATCGATTATTTCGTATTATTTATAGGTAAGTCTACTTTAATTAGCCTTTATTATAATCACTAATCAATTATTATTTTCAATATATAATCAATAATTATTATATTGAAAAACTTTTCAAATAGAAACAATCTGCTATTTTGGTAGCATTTAAACGATTTATTTTAAAGGGAAAAAAATCGATTATCTATTATTCGATGTTTTACTACAAGTCACATTTTTAGTCTTTATTCCCTTACGTCATTAATTTATGATTATTAGACACTAAATAAAATGTCTATCCAAAAATTTCAAATCATAACATGGTGTCAGAAGTACGTCGAGAAAGTAATTATTGTCTGCCATTATGTATATAGTAAACAGATTCCAAAGTCTATAGCGCGGGCCAAAACAGAACAGCGCCATCTATGATTAACTGTTGAGACAGTACTTGAAACATATGTGGAGATGTTTATGAAATAATCGATTTTTTCCGGCTATTATTTTCTTTTTTATTTATTAATAATTAATTACGATAAAGGCTCATTAAAGTGAACAAGAAATAATAACAGATGCGCTGTTTGTGAAAATGGATTAAAATGTGTAGTTTGGCTACATTGGTTTCATCCAACCATGCATATCTAATATTAAAAAAACAAGAAAAAGAGTTATCAAGAAAAAGAGATACCTAAAATAATAGATTTAAAAAAAAAAACGGTTTTTGATGAAAAAATAATCGATGATTAAAAATCGATTATTTTTCAAATCGCTAGTGTCTGGAACGAAACTATATTTTTTTAATGAAGGGTTGCTAAGTGCTAACCTAAACAAAATTGAGCACTAAGTTGTGTGACGAAAACAGTAATAAATAAAGTTATAGCCTATAGGACACTGAAACAAGTGTCTATTCAAAAATTGTTAAATTATATTAACAGTGTTAAAAGCATACAGATACATGAATCAAAATCTGGCATATGTATATAGTAAACAGATTGCATAGACTATAGCGCGGGCCAAAACAGAACAGCGCCATCTATGAATAACTGTTGAGACAGTTCTTGAAACATATCTGGAGAAGTTTCGAGCGTCTGCTGCTGCGTCTAGTCACGCCCCATCTGCCCCTGCGCGAGGAGCAGTTGGATTCCGCAGCGGCCACTCGACGACGCTCCAGCTGGCGAGGGTAATCAACCATCTGACCAGTGAGCGGAACAACGGGCGCTACACCGTGGGGGTCTTTCTCGACATCGAGAAGGCCTTCGACCGTGTGTGGCACGCCGGGCTCCTGGTCAAGATCTTGGATACCACCATGCCACCTACTTATGTGCTAGTGCTGGCATCATTTCTTCACGGCCGTAGCTTTTACGTGGCAGTGGATGGTGCCGAATCCCAACCACGCACCATCCAAGCCGGAGTACCCCAGGGCAGCTGTATATCGCCGCGCTTATACGCGGCGTATACGGATGACATCCCCACCCTGCGCCACCATCTGCGGGAAGGGGAGGAGGACGTGCTGTTGTCGCTCTTCGCTGACGACAGTATTTAGCGTATTTCTCGTCGTCCTACAATCAGATCGTCGCCATTAACCGCATGCAGCGTCTGCTGGACTTGTTGCCGGAATGGCTGGACAAGTGGAGGATGGCCGTCAACGTCGGGACGACGGCCGCTTTGCTGACCAGTCGCTCCAAGCCGCTACGTCAACTCACTCTGCGAGGCCAGGACGTAGAGTGGAAGACCACAGTGAGATTCTTGGGATGTGAGTTGGACCGCAGCCTGCGCATGGTCCCCATGGTGAACCGTGCTGTGGGCCAAGCTGCTGCTGCCAGGTCCCAGCTCCACACGCTGTTCACATCCCATCTACCTGTCACCACCAAACTGCGGGTCTACGGTGCCTACGTCCGCTCGCGCTTGACGTATGCGGCACCCGCCTGGTACGCGCTATGTTCGGCGTACCAGAGGCGAAGGCTTCAAGTCCAGCAGAATCGCTGCCTGCGAATGATCGTAGGAGCCCCGAGGTATGTGCGGAACGACGTCGTGCACAGAGACACCCAAATGCCGACCGTGGAGGAGTTCGTTCGTCGCCTTGCGCGCCGAATGTTCGCGCGAGCGGACAACAGCGCGCACGTTCACCTCCATGGCATCGCGTCACTCCACTCACGACCACCAGAGGGACGTTCCCTGCCTCGCGAGCTCCTGCGATCACCGTCACCGCGGCCCGACGCGGACGACGACGGCGACGACGAGGACGACCCGATGGGCGAGAGGGCGACACCACCGGACACAACCACCCGAACGAAACACCACTACCACCGGACGAGACACCCCCGATTTGGACATCGCGGTCTGGGAGCTACCACTCCTAGGCCCCCCACCGAACCCGACAACCCTTAGGTCACCTAGGTGACCTGGGCCTACGGCCCGAATATAGTCCAGGCCATTAAAGCCTGCGAGGACCGGCCCGGGCAAAGAGGTTCGCCTCGAGACCCGTACCCCGCCTACCTCCAAGGGTATGCGAGATGACCCCCCTGTTGGAGAAGTTTACACTGATATAAATGTTGATAGAAATAATCAAAGTGTGGTATCCGGCTGAGTAGAATAGACCACCCTCATTTCTTACCGTGGTGTTGTAAAAGGTGTCTAAGGTAAGTTGACCACCTGTGTGGTATCCGGTAGGGATGTGACTTTGAATAGAAAAAAACGATAGAAATAATCGATTTAAAAAAAAAACTAAATAATCGATTTTTTCTGACTATTATAAAAAATTTCTTTTTTAAATATTAATAAGAATTATTAATTACGATAAAGGCTCATTAAAGTGGACAAGAAATAATATCAGATGCGCTGTTTGTGAAATTGGATTAAAATGTGTAGTTTGGCTAAATTGGTTTCATCCAACAATGCATATCTTAACTTATAAAACAAGTAAAAGAGTAATAAAGAAAAAGGGATACCTAAAATAATAGATTTTTAAAAAATCGGTTTTTGATGAAAAAATAATCGATTATTTAAAATCGATTTTTTTTCAAATCGCTAGTGTCTGGAACGAAACTATAAATTTTTTTTCAAAGAAGGGTTACGTAATAAAGAAAAAGGGATACCTAAAATAATAGATTTAAAAAAAATCGGTTTTTGATGAAAACATAATCGATTATTTAAAATCGATTTTTTTTCAAATCGCTAGTGTCTGGAACGAAACTATAAATTTTTTTTCAAAGAAGGGTTACGTAATAAAGAAAAAGGGATACCTAAAATAATAGATTTTAAAAAAATCGGTTTTTGATGAAAAAATAATCGATTATTTAAATTCGATTTTTTTTCAAATCGCTAGTGTCTGGAACGAAACTATAAATTTTTTTCAAAGAAGGGTTACGTAATAAAGAAAAAGGGATACCTAAAATAATAGATTAAAAAAAAAATCGGTTTTTGATGAAAAAATAATCGATTATTTAAAATCGATTATTTTTCAAATCGCTAGTGTCTGGAACGAAACTATAAATTTTTTTTTAATGAAGGGTTCTGGGTTACTAATCTAAACAAAACCGACTACTTAATCCATGTGACACTAACAGTGTTGAACGATGTTATTTGACACTCAACAAAGTGAAAGTGTCTCCAAAAATTTATTATACATATAACCGAATAAATAGTGTATTAAGGAGCGTTATGTAATAAAATATATGGCATATGTATATAATAAACAAATTCCACAGTCTATAGCGCGGGCCAAAACAGAACAGCGCCATCTATGATTAACTGTTGAGACAGTACTTGAAACATATCTGGACACGTTTATACTGTTATAAGTGTTGAAAAACATAATCAAAGTGTGGTATCCGGCTGAGTAGATTAGACCACCCTCATTTTTTTACCGTGGTGTCGTAAAAGGCGACTAAGATAAGTCGACCCGCTGTGTGGTATCCGGCTGAGTAGAATAGACCATCCGCTTTCTTATCGACGTGTCGTAAAAGGCGACTAAGGTAAGTCGACTCGCCGTGTGGTATTCGGCTTAGTAGAATAGACCACCCGCTTTCTTACCGAGGTGTCGTAAAATACAACTAAGGTAAACTGACGTCTGGCAGGTGGCCGTAAAATACGGAGTCCAATCGTATGACAACATGTTTATAACATATTGTGTCGACCCCACTTAGAGTGGGATAAGGGCAGGAGGTTGATGTTGATAAAAATTATCTATACATATTATTAAACAAAGTACCGACACGCTGTCTGTCTGTATGACATCGATTTTCTTAAGTAGCGGCCTGTTACTATCCCACTGCTGGGCATAGGCCTCTTCTCTCCGTTATTGGAGAGAAGGATTGGAGCTAAGACCTACCACGCTGCTCCAATGCGGATTGGTAGGTTACACATATCTCCAGAATTGTCTAGAGATATGCAGGTTTCCTCACGATGTTTTCCTTCACCGAAAAGCGTGTGATAAATTGCAATTATCAATTAGACACATAAGTTTTAATAGAAAAACTCATTGGTGTCTGCCCGGGTTTGAACCCATGATCGTCTCTAGAGATTCACACGGTCACACCGCTAGGCCATCACAGCTATATAAAACCTATTAAATAATTTGTTGTACAACTTTTACTAAAAGATTTTTTTGTTCATAAAAAATGGAATGAAAAAAAACGATTATTTTAATCATCCTCGTTTTCTTTTTTACTCTTTTTCTTGTTTTTTAAGATTAGATATGCATTGTTGGATGAAACCAATTTAGCCAAAATACACATTTTAATCCAATTTCACTAACAGCGCATCTGTTATTATTTCTTGGGAGTTAGCTTTTATTGTAATTAATTATTAATATTAAAAAATACAACTTTTGAAATAGTCAGAAAAAAATCGTTTTTTTTTAAATCGATTATTTTTAAAGGGATGAAATCTATTATTTATTAATCGATTTTTTCTACTCCAAGTCATATGATTCACATCCTCTTTTTCTGTTTCATGTTTTTTAACATATCCATTGTTGGATGAAACCAATGTAGCCAAACTACACATTTTAATACAATTTCACAAACAGCGCATCTGATATTATTTATTGGTAGTTGTCCACTTTAATTAGCCTTTATTGTAATTAATTATTAATATTAAAAAAGACAACTTTTGAAATAGTCGGAAATAAATCGATTATTTCGTATCAAAATAATCGATTTTTTTAAAATCGAGTATATTTAAATGGATAAAAATCGATTATTTATTCATCGATTTTTCTACTCTAAGTCACATCCCTAATCGATAATGATATTTGTCGCTAATTGTCATTCACCTTTCACTCAATTAGCCTTTACTGTAATCATTTATTTATATTAAAAAAGGCAATGTTCAAATATTTTGAGACGAAATAATCGATTTAAAAAAAAAAAATGATTTATTTTTTAAGGGAAAAAATCGATTATTATACGAATTTTTCTAGTCCAGTCCAAATCTCTATTCGATTTTAATAAAGGGACACAAGTTTGATGTCCCTATCCAAAAAATATTACATTTACATATTAAATGTAAATGACATTGAAAAGCGCAATTTAAAAATCATGTGCAGTGTGTTATACTATCTATAATGTACAGTCGATAGCGCGGCCGAATACAGCACAGCGCCATCTGTGAACGACTTTGGAAACTGTTACTAAACAAAAGTAAAGTAATATAGTAATGTTTATTATATATTTTTCTTCTGTTTTGTGTTGTGTAATGTTTATTATACAGTGGCTCGCTCCGGCTTCGCACGGGTATAAAATATATAGCCTATGTCACTCAGTGAAAAAAATTAGTAAAATCTATCCAGGATTTTGTTCTATTCATTACTGCCTGTGGCCCGCACCATACTTTTTATTACACTTAACCAAAGACAAATTTACGTATAGTCATTTATGTCATTTATGTTTTGTTATTCCATGTCATAGTCATTTTTCTTATACCACGTTTTATAGTGACTTGACGGGATAAAATAAATGCAGTCGAACGGAATAAAAAGTATCCTATGTCCGTCTCCTGGTCCTAAGCAACCTCTCCACCAATTTTCAGCCGAACTGGTTCATCCGTTCTTAAGTTATAAATAGTGTAACTAAGACCAACTTTCTTTTATATATATAGATATAGTTCTTTTATATTTTGTATTATTTTTGTTTGCTCTATAATCCTATTTATACTAATATATAAAGCTGAAGATTTATTTGTTTGTTTGAATGCGCTAATCTCAGGAACTACTAAACCGATTTGAAAAATTCTTTGAGTGTAATTGAAATTGAAATTCAAATTCAAAATATTCTTTATTAAAATAAACTTGTAAACAAGTGCTTTTGAATCGTCAACTCTACTGCTGGTTTGGAAAGCTGTTCCTACCGAGTAGAGCCAGCAAGAAACTCGGCGGTTGCACTTTTTAAAAACAACAATTCTTAATGCTAGTTACATTTAATCGTTTCTATCTTGTACAGGGTCGAACAATATCTATATCAACGCATTTTTATAGTCTAAATAATCCTCAACAGTATAGTAGGCTTTCTGTATCAGTCTCTTTTTAGCAGTGTTTAATAGTGTGTTTATAAAACAAGCAATCCTGGCGGTTGCTAGTTTTATAATAAACTTCGGCGATTAATAGTTTTATAAAAAAGTCTTCCGATAACGGTCATTAAAGCCTTAAAAGCCATATATGTGATGTCGGGAACTTTTATTTAGAACTTTTAAAGCGGAACAATATTGTAATATGTAACAACGCCGCCTTGTCGTTACTGCAAGCAAGCAAGCCATGACGTCACATCTTGCCACAGCATTTCGCGCCATTTTGTCGTGGGAGATGTGACAGCCGCTGTCATTAGCAGCTAGCCCGCGGATAGCGAATGAGAGTTTGCTTTGATTTCATTTTAGCATTTTTTATGAAAAGAATAAAACTGATTTAGAATACTTCTTCTATTAATATAAATAGTTTAGTTACAAATACTTGATTTTTTAATAACTATCACTGTTTACTCAGCACGCTATTTTTTATTGCTGCTCCTCTCCTATTTATCTTAGCGTGATGTTATATAGCCTATAGCCTACCTCGATAAATGGATTATCTTATACTGAAAGAATTTTTCAAATCGGTCCAGTAGTTCTTGAAATTAGCGCGTTCTAACAATGAAACAAACAAACTCTTTAGCTTTATATATTGTGGTATCGGGCTGAGTAGAATATACCACCCTCATATTTTACCGAGGTGTCGTATAAGGCGACTAAGGTAAATTGACCCACCGTGTGGTATCCGGCTTAGTAGAATAGAAAGGAAAGCTTTTGCCGTTTTCGTACTACTTTTTATTGCTGCTCCTCTCCTATTCATCTTAGCGTGATGTTATATAGCCTATAGCCTTCCTCGATAAATGGACTATCTTACACTGAAAGAATTATTCAAATCGGTCCAGTAGTTCCTGAGATTAGTGTGTTCAAACAAACAAACAAACAAACAATCAAACAAATAAACAAACTCTTCAGGTTTATATATTAGTATAGATTGCAATTTATAACACAGCTTTACTGTTAAAGACGACATCGTGAGGAAACCTGCATATCTCTATATATTTCTGGTGATATGTGTAACCTACCAATCATTGGAGCAGCGTGGTGGGTCTTAGCTACAACCCTTCGACACAAAAACGGAGAGAGGTCTATGCCCAGCAAGGGGATAGTAACAGTCCGTTACTTTACTTTATAATACTAGCAATGTCCCGCGTGTTGTATCCGGCTGAGTAGAATAGACCGCTCTCATTTCTTACCGGGTGTCGTAAAAGATGACTAAGTAAGTTGACCCGCCGTGTGGTATGTTAAAGAATAATCGATTTTTAAAATAATCGATTATTTTTTAAATAATTATTTTTAAAACTAATCGATTATTTTTTTTTAAATAATCAATTTTTAATAATCGATTATTTTTAAAGGGATAAAAGTCGATTATTTATTAATCGATTTTTTGTACTCCAAGTCACATTCCTAGTCCTTAGCTGAGTGCAGTTAAGATATGCTATCACTCAAATAATCCTTAATTAAGTAAGCTTTATGTAGCAACATCGTTTTGAGATAATTTCTAAACTTGTGTAAATTACAATTTGGAAAAGGTATTTCCAAAATGCTAAAACAATAGCATCATTAGGCGACGTGTTGATTTTTACAGGAAGGGCTTCGCTTCTTGAATAATAATTGACTTTCATTCGTATTGCAAGCTTTTTCGTGGAATCGTATTTTCGACTCGTCTCTTTCTAATGAATGTTTCTATTAAAACTTATGTGCTAATCGATAATTGCAATTTAGCACGCTTTACGGTGAAGGAAAACATGAGAAAACCTGCATATTTCTAGAGAGTTCTAAGGATATGTGTAACCTACCAATCATTGGAGCAGCGTGGTAGGTCTCAGCTCCAACCCTTCTCTACAAAAACGGAGAGAAAAGGCCGATGCCAAATCTACAATACTATCCTAATCTATAATACTATCCTACTGGATAGTAACAATCCGTTACTTTACTTTGTATATACAAGAATTGAATTTAAAGATGTTAAATTATAGGTTTTTATATTTGTATATGTGTAACCTACCAATCATTGAAGTGGTAGGTCTTAGCTCAAATTCTTCTCTCCAAAATCGGAGAGAGGCCAATGCCAAATAGGTTAGTAACAGACCGCTACTTTACTTTACTTTTTTAACCTCAATCAGTGAAGACCAAATTCGAATAGTGTTGCCAGTGATGACATACGGATCAGAAACGTGGGTTGACTATGGGGCTCATAGGATACACCTTCTCCGTGAACAGTGAGTGTTGCCAGTGATGATATATGGATCCATAAAGTAGTCGCTGACTATGGGACTCAAAGAAAGCTCAGTGTCAATCAGCAGGCGATGGGGCAAGCTATAGTAGGAGTATCTCTACGTGATTAATGAATCCGTAGAAGAACCAGAGTCACCAAAATAGCTCAGCGTGTTGATGGAAACATAGTGCGGAATCGAGGGCGTTGGGGTCTTAAGGTGTTGGAATGGCGACCCCGCACCGGAACACGCAGCGTCAGTAGACTCCCTACGAGGTGGACCGACCTCTAAGGTCACAATAGCCAGAGGCGGACTTATCCCTAAAATGGATCTCTTCCCTCGTCAACCTTTGAGTAACAGAAGGAAAAGGACAAGAAGTGAAATACGGTTAATATAGATAAATAACTATAATATACCTAGATTAATATTTATACTCGAGATAATACAAAAGATAAAAGATAAAAGATAAATAGTCATCACAGGCAAGGTCCAGGGGAAGAGGGCGAAGTCCAATGCGCTGGACGGATCAAATCCGCACCACTCTCGGCAGCCAGATGCATGAAGCCATCCACGTTGCGAGCAACCGAAACCGTTGGCGCAACATTGTCCATGACAAATTAATCCGTGTAAGAGGTCACGACCCTCAGCATTGAGGAGATCGACGCAAGGAGGAGGAATACAAAAGATAAAAAATAAAAATGTCTATTCGTCTCTTCACAGACGGCTTGGGCTTTCACGGACTGCCAAGAGGTTGTGGATTCAACTGATGAGGAAATAGAAATAATCCTACCCAAGATACGGCTAAAGGTATGATGAGATAAATCTTAGTGGAGTACTCCTTCAAATTCAAATTCAAATTCAAAATATTCTTTATTCAAATAAACTTGTAAACAAGTGCTTTTGAATCGTCAACTCTACTGCTGGTTCGGAAAGCTGTTCCTACCGAGAAGAGCCAGCAAGAAACTCGGCGGTTGCTCTTTTCAACATAATACTTATAACTAGTTACATTAAGTCGTTACTGTTTTGTACAGGTTCAAAGAGAGCTATATCCACACATTCTTATCTTCTAAATAATCATCAAGAGTATAGTAGGCTTTCTGTATCAGCCTCTTTTTAACAGTGTTTTTAAACTGCTGAAATTGATTGCGGAATTTTATTATAGAATCTTATACCAAAACCCACAAACGAGTTACGCACTTTTGCAAGGCGCAAAGCAGGAACCGCAAGCTGATGTCGGTTCCTGCTTTGTCTATTGTATACATCACCTATCGTTTTATAATTCTTTATATTTTTATGTTTTTATGAAATAAAAAAATCTTCTCCGTGAATAGTGAGTGTTACCAGTGATGGCATATGAATCCATAACGTGGTCGCTGACTATGGTCGGAGTATCTCTACGTGATCAATGAGGAGATCTGTAGAAGAACCAGTGTCCGACATAGCTCAGCGTGTGGAAGCTGAAGTGATGGACGGCACATAGTGCGTGCGTAGGAGAACTGATGGACGTTGGGGTCTTAAGGTGTTGGAATAGCGACCCTGCACAGGAAAATCATATTATATCAACTCAAAATAATTGTTATTCAAATAAGCTCTTTCAGGCACTCTTGAATTGTCAATCAATATGATTAATGAAGTAAGACCACCTTTCGGAACCAGTCGTAGCTTCATTGTAAAATGACGATTCAAAAGTGCTTGTAAAAGTGAATTTGAATAAACAATTATGTGAATTTGAATAATTTCTTTCAAGCACTTATGAATCATCAATATGATTTATGAAGCTACAACTGGTTTGGAACTTTGCTATTACCGAGAAGAAAGAAACTCGGCGGTCATTAAACATTTATAATTTACAATTAAACCGCAATCTTGTATGAAGCTGAAAGGATTTATAAATCCAGGCATTTTTATCATCCAAATAATCTTAAATTTTGTAATATTGTTTACGTATAAGCATATCTGTTATACTATTATAATTATAATCTAAAACTCTCTGTAGACTGGTCTAGTATGGATAGCGGAATTTTATTGTAGAAGCAAATACCGAGAATATAGAATTAGGCGTTACTTTGCGGAGATAATACAAAAGTAATAATAAAATTATTGTGCTATAATCCGCGATGAAGTAAAATAGAAAATATATATAATGCTAAATGTAGAGTGGACAATCCGTTTTCATACTTTTAACTTTTGAATGCTATTATTATGTAATTGAAAACAAGAAAATTTGGCACTCAATGCCGGCCATCTTGCAGTCTAGACGGCTAATAATAAAATAATTTAAAACCTAGCACTAGAGAGGCGTGGCATGATACCACGTCCCACCCAATAACGACGCCCAAAAACCCTCCTCTCTGAGAATTTTCCTCCAGTTTTCTCGAAGATGCCGACGCGGAAACACGTATCGCATTTAACAACCCGTAAATATATTAATTAACAGCATTTATTCCATTAAAAAGAACATTCCATTACAAAACAAATCACATTTATTACAACTGTAACAGTTTTTATATATATAACACTCAAAAATTTGCAATTTTTGTGTTATTTGCGAATTTGTTTGTTTACAAACATATCATAGTTCACGAAGTTCAAGGACATATTTGTTGTGACTGGTTTTATCTACATTACTAAATTAAATTTCCACTTTAAAGTGTTTCTAATCAAATTTAATTAACAATTAACTAAATGTCTAAAGTGTTATAAATATATTTAAACGATTTATATAAAAATAACTTAAATTATACGATAATTAAGGTGTTTATTTACAATATATTTGTAGTAGTAAGCTGGATATAAATAAATAAATAAAATAAATAAAAATGTTCGTACAAATTGGTTTTGTGTTGTAAATTAAATAAACTATGAATATATAGATAATATAAACTATATAATACAAGATTAATTGTGTAATAAGGTTTAATTAAATTGGATTATAAAATTAGTTTTGTGTCTGGTTACATTCAATATAATTCTTTGAGTAAACTTTCAATAAAAATATGCGTAAATTACATATGAAATTTAAGATTTCAAAGATTTATAAATAATCTAAATATATATTATAAAGTGATAGAACTATATATATTTTAAATAATTGTTTTCAGAAATAAATTAAAAAGAATGAACTCTGCAATATATAAAATAAACTTAATAAATTTGTGAAATATAACGCTTTGTAAACAATTTAATTGGATAAAGAAATTAAGTGACTATTGAAAAGGACAGGATAGAAACTGGTTTTTTTTAGATGTAATAAAGTTATTTAGTGACTAAATTTCAAAAAACTTAGATAGAATTGTCTAACGAAACTAAAACATTGACGATTTGCAATTTATAAACAATCGAATTTCATTTAATATAAAAAAATAGTGGTTTTTAGTAATAAAATTGACTAGTTATATTAAAAAAGAACTAAAATACTTGTGTATAATACTTAGCTGTACCAGCAGCAGCGTCACAATTTTTTTCCTGAATTAAAATTTTGAATATAAAAATAGTAAACGTAAGTTAATTGTAAGAGACTTTTGAATAACTTTTACCGTTTACTTAGCGAACGCTTTAAGCTTTTAATTTTGCTGTTTTTGAAATATTTTTCATTGCTGCTCCTCTCCTATTCATCTTATCGTGATATTATATAGCCTATAGCCTTCCTCGATAAATGGACTATCTTACACTGAAAGAATTTTTCAATTCAATTTTGTAATACATGATTTTTGAATAACAATTACCGTTTACTAAGCGTACGCAAGGAAAGCTTTAAATTTTGCCGTTTTTGAAATATTTTTCATTGCTGCTCCTCTCCTATTCATCTTAGCGTGATGTTATATAGCCTATAGCCTTCCTTGATAAATGAAGTATCTTACACTCAAATTTTCAAATCGGTCCAGTAGTTCCTGCGATTAACGCGTCCAAACAATCAAACAAACAAACTCTTCAGCTTTATATATTAGCATACATATAGAGATAAAACTTTGTAAAATATTGAACATTGGAGCGTCTAGAAAACATTTAAATTTTATTTATAAAAAAATTAGTTTTTGTAATTAAAAATTTAATTGATAGTTTTAACTATTTTTTATTTTCATTTATTTATTTAATATACTTTATTGCACAACAAAAATAAAATAGTTTCAGAATATACTAAAAACACTTATAATTTTAAAAATTGTACAAAGAGGCGGTCGCTATCGCTTAACAGCGATTTCTACGAGACAACCTCGGTGAAAGAAATTATATAAAAGTCGGGTAGGAAGTGCATACACTTACAAACTAATATTTAATTAAAATATATAAACAGTTACTATACTAAATTCAATACAGATAAATAAATCAAATAAATAAAATATTAAAATAAACATACATTAACTATATATATTTTAAACAAATAAATTGATATCACGACTAAAACTATTACTTGCTAATATTATAGTGCTTTTACTTTAGTGTAAACAAAAACTTAACATGTTAACAGTGTAGAGATATTAATGAAACATTGAATACTTAAACAAAAACTATACAAGTTACCAAAGTGTAGTGATATTTATGAAACATTAAACACTCTAAAGTAAACGGAAAGTGAAGCAGTGCTTATGAAACATTAAACACTCTAAAGTAAACCGCAAGTGAAGCAGTGTTTATGAAACATTAAACACTAAAGTAAACCGAAAGTGACGTAGTGTTTATGAAACATTAAACACTAAAGTAAACCGAAAGTGAAATAGTGTTAATGAAACATTAAACACTCTAAAGTAAATCAAAAGTGACGTAGTGTTTATGAAACTTTAACACTCTAAAGTAAACCGAAAGTGAAGTAGTGTTTATGAAACATTAAACACTAAAGTAAACTGAAAGTGAAGCAGTGTTTATGAAACATTAAACACTCTAAAGTAAATCAAAAGTGACGTAGTGTTTATGAAACTTTAACACTCTAAAGTAAATCAAAAGTGACGTAGTGTTTATGAAACATTAAACACTCTAAAGTAAATCAAAAGTGACGTAGTGTTTATGAAACTTTAACACTCTAAAGTAAATCAAAAGTGACGTTGTGTTTATGAATCATTAAACACTCTAAAGTAATATAAACATTCAAATTGGATTCAACAACGAACGTTCAGCCCTACGGGGCTGTTAAATTGAATTCGAGACCCCAAAAAACTTTACTCGTCCATCCATACTCTAAGAACACAAAAGAAAACGAAAAACCAAAATATCTACTAGAAACACCAGAATTAAAACGTAAGCCGCCTCTATTAGAAATACCTGATAATACCAAGAAACCAAAACTCTACGCGTCAGAAAAATCAAATGATAAAACTGAAATGAGAAACACGTCGATGCAAACATCGGAATCAAATAACGACTGTCAAAAGCACTGTCAAAATCCTGTCAAAATCTGCCACCATTGCTGTTGCCGCGAGTCGTGCGAGGACAAAGTGATTGTTGGCGAGTCAAAATCGTGCTGTCAAAACCAACCTGTCAAAGTGATTATAGCGCCTGCTATGGTGCCTTCAATGTTCCAGATACCCGGTTTACCTTACATCATGAAACAGACTGTCAAATCTAATGAAAAGGTAAGTTTTATAAGCTTTATGTAAGTCAAATCAAATCAAAATGTTTAGTATTTAAATGAGTTAACGTTCGGAAATGGCTCTAACGATTTTCATGAAATTCAGCATGTAGGAGGTTTCGGGGGTTGGAATAGATCATTGTAAAATTGCTAAAATTTATATCACTACATAGTATAAAATAAAGTCACATTCTTTGTTTGTCCCTATATCCCTATCTATGCTTAAATCTTTAAAACTACGCAACAGATTTGATGCGGTTTTTTTTAATAGATAAAGTGGTTCAAGAGGAAGGTTTACATGTATAATAACATTCAATACGGAGTAGAGAAATACTGTAATTTTTGATGCTTCTAATGTGATGTCGTAAATAATTACTTTTTTTCTGCTTACATTGCAAAACGCAGGCTAAACCCTACGAGATTTATCAAAATGATGTGCTAAGTATTTGTACACCTTGAAAAGGTCTGCAGAAAAATCCGCGCTGGTATATATTTATCATATCATGCTGTTAACGGTCATATTGATCTATATTAAATAAACAATTTATTTAAGGTACTTAATTGGATAAGGGTTAATGCTGTATTGTATAAAAATTCTTTGAAAATAAGGCAAATTTTTTCATAAAAAGTAAATGACAAAAAATGCTATTGTGGGTTATCCATAAGAGATAGATATATTGCGGAATTTTCTGTAGACCTTGTCAAGGTGTACAAATACTTAGTACATCATTTTGATAAATCTCGTAGGGCTTAGCCTGTGTTTGCAATGTAAGCGGAAAAAAATTTACGACATCACATTAGAAACCTCAAAAATTACAGTATTTCTCTACTCCGTATTGAATGTTATTATACATACAAAACCTACCTCTTGAATCACTCTATCTATTTAAAAAACCGCATCAAAATCTGTTGCGTAGTTTTAAAGATTTAAGCATACATAGGGATATATGGACAAACAAAGAATGTAGTTTGTTTTATAATATGTAGTGATTCCGCAATCAATTTCAGCTTTGCCATTACAGCAGTTTAAAAACAGTATTAATAAAAGGCTAATACATAAAGCCTACTATACTGTTGAGGATTACTTAGATGATAAGAATATAACTGCGTGAATATAACTGTCCGACCCTGTACAAGATAGTAATGACTTTATGTAACTGGTTATAAGTATTATGTTGAAAAGAGCAACCGCCGAGTTTCTTGCTGGCTCTTCTCGGTAGGAACAGCTTTCCGAACCAGCAGTAGAGTTGACGATTCAAAAGCACTTGTTTACAAGTTTATTTGAATAAAGAATATTTAGAATTTTAATTATCAAATTGTCGAACTGGTAATAAAGTTATCAGAATGTTACTATGGCCATAAGTAATTTCGCTTTGAAGTGGAAAAACATTCTATGAATAAAATTGTAGTTTAAATTCAAATTTATAGCGCGTGAGATATTTATACGACTACCCCCAATTTACATTTATTGCGAGCCATTTCTGTACCGAGGATGAATGACTGAATAAGCGACGGTAGTAGGCATGTGACTTGGAATAGAAAAAATCGATTAAAAATAATCAATTTTTTTTAAAATAATCGATTATTATAAATAAAAATTAATAATTATTTTTTAACATCTCTAGACGGTAGTGGAATGTTTAGGGTAACGGACTTGCGATTGAGAGGTCATGGGTTCGAATCTCGACCATTATACTATTCAATGAACCCACATAAGCATTTAGACTGACCCGTTGGAGCAGTGGGTAGTGACCCTGCCTTCAGCTCCGCGGGTCGCGGGTTCGATTCCCGCCGAGGGCCAACATTTTCTATAAATGAATTTGTTGGTCTTTGAGCCTGGGTGTATATTTGTATTTAAGTATGTATTTAAAAAATATATAAGTATAGTTATAGTTTTTTATATATAATATATATTGTGTAATAATATTATAATATAAATAATTATGTATAGACATATTATTATTAATGTATATGTGTATGTCTATGTTCAAATAAAATATAAAAAAAAAACTAAAAAAAAATAAAAAAATCAATGTGTACGTCAACTAGCAACTAAAATCTAATTAATCCTAACTTAGTCCGCTAATGCATTATAGGTAATCCTGAGTTGGCCACCACGATACAGGTGTTCCTAGTGTGGTGTCCGCCAGATACATCGAATAAGCCAATAATGTAATATTATTTATAATTAACAAAAAATGTATTATTTAAACTAGTTAATGTATGTAGTGTATTTTTTATATATAAATTTTTTTGTTTAAACTTTTACATATTGTATAGTAAGCTTATTGTGAGGAAAATAAAGAATTATTATTATTATTATATATTATATATATTCACCAGTTGTCTGTCCATAACACAAGTATTAAGTTACTTACTTTGGGGACGGACGACCGTGTGTGTAAGTGTCCCATATATTTATTTATTATTATTTATTTAGCTTAGCTGCAGGGGTTACCAAGTGTACTAGTAATTTGTAACCCAAATTAGTGGTAACTTTTTTAAATAAAATAAATATATCGATTCTCTAGTGACGGTTTAAGAATTTTTTTATTGCAGATAATTTTTATTTATTTACAAGCGAAATATGTATTGCTGCTCCTCTCCTATTCATCAAAAAATGGACTATATTACACTCAAATAATTTTTCAAATCGGTCGAGTAGTTCCTGAGATTAGTACATTCAATCAATCAAACAAACAAACTCTTCAGCTTTATATATTAGTATAATAGTACATGGGTGAGCCTTGCTAGGTTATTTTTAAAATGATGTAAAAAAAAAATTGGAAAGAAAAATTAAAAAATAATAGGTCAGGTGGGGCGCGATCTGGTATTGATGCCAAATGAACTACCATGACTTTACGTTTGACAGCGAAAAATTGTGATTGTATTCAACGTAAATTACAAAAAAATTTTAGAGTCCGAAAACAGGGATAAAATGACATTTTTTTATAATAGAACTTATCTGGATCGATTTTTCTCCCCCAAAATTCCCTACATGCTGAATTTCAGGAAAATCGATGGAGCCGTTTCCGAGATTCCGAATATATATATATATATATATATATATATATATATATATATATATATATATATATATACGAGGTGTGTTCAAAAAGTATCGCGAATTTTGTGTATTTTCAAAAACTATTTATTTATTCGTGAATATTTATTTTGTCCCCTTCAAAGTAATCCCCCTGGGATATTATACACTTGTGCCAACGTTTTTTCCAATCTTCGAAGCACTTCAAAAAATCATTATTTTGTATCTTGTTCAGCTCCTTCTTCGATGCCGTCTTTATCTCGTCAGTCGTGGCGTAGCGTAACAGAACAAGAAAAAGTCACAGGGGGCCAGATCTGGGCTGCGGTATCATTAGTGTGTTGTTTTTGGCCAAGAAGTCGCGTACAAGCAGCGATGTATGAGCAGGGGCGTTATCGTGGTCCATTTTTTTGAATAAGTAAAAATCGAAGACGAACCAAAACACGTGCAAGCAAAGCAGCTGTCAACAATTAACTGAAAATTCAAAATGGCCAAACTTGTCAGCATAAGTGAGGGACAAATGTACCAATATAACGCCACAAAAAAACGAAATTCGAATATACGTAACCCGAGAAAATTCAAAATTCGCGATACTTTTTGAACACACCTCGTATATATATACATACAAGATTAACTCATTTAAATATTAAAGACAGATCTACCTTGTCTTTCATAGACGTTAAGGAAATTAAGTCGTAATAAAGAATGAAAGAATAATAGAGGTTAAGGAAATTGATTCGTAACACAACATGTTCAAGATAGAGGTGTGATCGCGTATAAGGGACATACACTTAGCATCGACCTATCATAACATAGCGACGGGTACAGGTGAGGCGAAAAGCCTTTTGAATAATCTTTAATATTTAGAAAGGAAGAAAGAAAAAAACGGTTGCCTGTAAAGTCGGTTTTACGGGCAAAGATTTTACGTGACAACGTCTTTTTAAATGTGACGGATTGGAGTGGGAGAGAGACGCAAGGCATTCGCCAGTCTGGCGGGCCTCTCTTTCGTTCGGTGACTCATCGTAACAGACGTGAGCGGGCGTTACACTTTTTTATAAGTGACTCCAAGCCGCAACCTTATTTAAGACGTTGTCACGTCAAAAAGGAAGAAAGAAAGAAAATAATTATTTATGACGTACACCACTAAGTTTTACATTTTACACAATAATTATAATAAATTTATTAATAAAGGCGCGGTGTGACGCCATAAAATGGGTAACGGCTTTGGTTCGAATTTGAAACCCGAACACCGATTTTTAGTGGCCGCCATTGTTTTATGCATAGACGTCAGCAACAGATAAAAGCTAAACTAAAACATTTTTTTGTTGTTGTATGTTCCCGACTGTACCTATATAAGAATGACCAGGGGTCCTCTTATCGGCAGTCCGCAGCTAAACTAAGAAAATATTATTCTTAGCGAGTAGTCGGCACAAGGAACTTTTTGGGTTTTTATAAGATATCATCACTACATAGTATAAAACAAAGTCGCATTCTTTGTTTGTCCATATATCCCTATGTATGTATAAAACTTTAAAACTACGCAACAGATTTTGATGCGGTTTTTTTTAATAGATAGAGTGATTCAAGAGGAAGGTTTGTATCTATATTACCATTCAATACGGAGGAGAGAAATACTGTAATTTTTGAGGTTTCTAATGTGATGTCATAAATAATTTCATTTTTTTCCGCTTACATTGCAAACGCAGGCTAAACCCTATGAGATTTATCAAAATAATGTACTAGGTATTTGTACACCTTGAAAAGGTCTATAGAAAACTCCGCGATGGTATATGTCTATCTCTTATGGATAACCCACAATAGCATTTTTTCGTAAGCAAAAATGTAGTATATGAATTTAGATATTCCAAAGATAGCAGGAAATCTTCATGGTATAGGGAAAGGGAAAATGTTTTACTCCAAATTTAACGCGTGTGAGCCACGGGCATTAATGAATAAATCAAAACTACTGGATAGATTTTAATAATTTTTTTCACTGAGTGACATAGGCTATATATTTTATCCGTGCGAAGCCGGAGCGGGCCACTAGTAGTTTATAAGAGACTAGCTTACCTTTAGCTTCGCCCGTGCAAATCAGTTAGTTACAAAAGTTTTTTCCACGTACAAAATAGAAATACCTGATTGTCTGAGCCTTGCTCAGTAAAAAATGATGATGTAAAAAAAATTGAAAAGAAAAATTAAAAAATAATAGGGCAGGTGGGACTCGATCCTAGGTATTTTCACCTCTCTAGACCGCCCGCTCCCCAAATGAACCACCATGACTTTACGTTTGACAGCGAAAAAAAATTTTAGAGCCCGAAAATAGGGAGAAACTACATTTTTTTAAAATAAAACTTATCTAGATTTTTCTCCCCCAAAATCCGCTACATGCTGAATTTAAATGTAAATGTAATAATGCTATTTTCGTAGTTTTTTTAATGCCCAAAAACCGGGATAAAATCTCCCCAAAACCCCCTATATGCTGAATTTTATAATGAGAAATTAAAATGACTGGCCCGTTGGTGCAGTGGGTCCCTGCCTTAAGCTCTGCGGGTCGCAGGTTCGATTCCCGCCGAGGGCCAACATTTTCTTAAATGAATTTGTTGGTCTTCGAGGGAAAAAATACACCCAGACTTGTATTTAAGTGTGTATTTAAAAAATATATAAGTATATATTCACCAGTTGTCTGTCATAACACAAGTATTAAGTTACTTACTTTGGGGACGGACGACCGTGTGTGTAGGTGTTCAAAAAAAATTAATTAATAATTATTTTTTCTTTTTTTTTGAAGTTTCTTTTTTTATTTTGTAAAAAAATATTGAGTAAGCTCAACCCGGTACTTAGCTATTACTTTAATAACTTCGCTTGAATTTTGGAGTTACAACGAATAAAGCCCTAACCAGTCTATATTTCATATTTAACACATTCATAGCACGAAGTTCACAGTACAATGGTGCCCCGCTGTACACCTTTATATACAGCGTGCTCCGGTTTATTTTCAAACTAAAATTATCATCGTTTTGCCCTTATCCCAATCTAAGTGAGGTCGGCACATGCTATAAACATGTTGTCACATGATTTGGCTAGTTATTTTAAGACCGCTTGTCTGACGTCAACTTACCTTAGTCACCCTATGCGACACCTGCGAAGAGGGTGGTCTCCGGTTAAGTAGAACAGACCACCCTCATTTCTTAACGAGGTGTTGTAAAAGCGACTAAGGTAAGTCGAACTGCCGTGTGGTATCCGGCTGAGTAGAATAAACCACCGTCATTTTTTACCGAGGTGTGGTAAAAGGCGACTAAAGTAAGTCGACTCGCCGTGTGGTATCCGGTTGAGTAGAATAGACCACCCTCATTTTTTACTAAGGTAAGTTGACGTCGGGCAGTCACATTTTGTCACATGATTTGGGTAGGTATTTTAAGACTGCCTGACGTCAACTTACCTTAGTCGTATTTTACGACACTTCAGTAAGAAATGTAGGTGGTACTATTCTATTCAGCCGGATACCACTCGGCGGGCCGATTTACCTTAGTCGCCTTTTACGACACCTCGGTAAGACATGAGGGTGGTTTATTTAACTCAGTCGGATACCACACGGCGTATGAATACATAAATACCATTAGAATAATTCTATTTCCCCTTAAAGTATCTTAGATCCCCCTTTTGTTAAGGGACTTACCTTTGTCGCCTTTTACGACACCTCGGTAAGAAATGAGGGTGGTACTATACTATTCATCGGAATACACACGGCGTTAAGTAATATGTATAAAATAATATTAGAAAATATTTAATTGTAACATTCTGTATATAACGCCTTTCCGCGCCACCGCACTCATAATAAAGATTTTCCCATTTTATAGTCTGTACGTGAGGAGAGAGCGCATGCAGATGTGAACCTTGTGTTTATTACCCCAATGGCACAGTGATTAACACGATTTTATCGGTCGCAAGTTCCCATTTGACTTACATCTACACGGGCAAGAGTTTTGCCATGAGTCTTATGTGACAAAACCACACGATCTTGTAACGTTTTGACCCAGTTTGAACCTCTCAGAGGTCATTTTAGTGGGGGGGGGAGTTAGGTACGTGTAAAAATATTCGATTATTATATCAATCTATTATTTTATTATAATCGATTTTAAAGAATCCATTTTCTAAACATTATTAATTGATTTTCCAACAACTTACTTAGTCGCCTTTTACAACACCTCGGTAAGATATGAGGGTGGTACTATTCTATTCAGCTGGATACCACACGGAGGGTCAACTTACCTTAGTCGCCTTTTACGACATCTTGGTAAGAAATGAGGTTGGTCTATTCTACTCAGCCGGATACCACACGGTTGGTCAATTTACCTTAGTCGCCTTTTACGACACCTCGGTAAGATATGAGGGTGGTACTATTCTATTCAGCCGGATACAACGCGGCGGGTCGACTTACCTTAGTCGCATTTTACGATACCTCGGTAAGAAAGCGGGTGGTCTATTCTATTTAGCAGGATACCACACTTCGGGTCGACTTAACTTAGTCGCTTTTTACGACACCTTATCAAGAAATGATATTGTTCTATTCTACTCACCCGGATACAACGCGGCGGGTCGACTTACCTTAGTCGCATTTTACGACACCTCGGTAAGACATGAGGGTGGTTTATTCAACTCAGTCGGATACCACACGGCGTATGAATAAATAAATACCATTAGAATAATTTGATTTCCCTTTAAAGTATCTTAGATCCCCCTTTACTTTCATTCGGCAATAAATCTATCACGCGTTGACATGCTTATCTCTTTAGGTGAGGAAATTTTGGATACCTACTGCTAAAACAAAGGTATTTTTGCACTTTTCACTAATAAACATTAATATTCCAAGTAGCTGCACGTAGTTTTTTTATGGAATGGTGTTGTTAAAATATTAAATTAACAATACTTGAAAATAGCGTATAAAAAAACTGCCGAGTACGTAACGACCTAACTCGCCATCTCGTTCGCACCTACCCGTATATATACTTCCCGCGCTTTCCAACCGCAACCTGTTATGCTTGTCTGGCTGGGGTAGGAACTATGGAAAATGTCTGGCTAAAGGGGAAACATCATCTTATTCTTATCCAAGTAATATATAGTAAAATCAGCTTTTATACTATGACGTAAATAGAAGTCAAATTTCATGAACTTTAAGTGTTTTTGGCAGGGGGTTTCCACTATGCTAAGTGTCTGGCATTGACTGACGTGATTTTTAATATTATTCTAAAGGTAATATCAAAAGATCAAGCTTTATACTATGACGAAAATAATTCGGAATTTTGCAACCTTGAGTACCTCGTATATCCCAAAGCCACTATGATCCTAATTCCATAATCTACCATCGTTCTTACCTGTGTTGGGAGCATGCACTGACAAAGTTTCAGCTTTTATAAAATGACGAAGGTCTGGCGTTCACGGGATCTTGGGCCATTACTTTATGTGCGCCAAAATTTTTTAAAATTTAAATTGTCCTGATAATAAGGTTGATCACCCCTGCTTTAGGAGATATTAGATATCCACGTGGACGAAGGCAAGGCAAAGTTATTAGTAATATTACAAAGTACTTTGTAAACCATATTGACTTTAAATGGCCGGGACTACCGGGTCTTTACCCGGATACGCCGCCACTTACCCGGGTCGCTATAAATCTGTCAAGTCTTAAGAGCTTTTCAAATCGACTTATATTCGTTTGTTTATATTGTATTGAATAAGTTAAACTAAAAAGGTTACTATCGTATTTCGTAGATAATTTCTGGGCTTGGGTATACAACTATACTAATATATAAAGCTAAAGAGTTTGTTTTATTGTTGGATCGCGCTAATCTTAAGAACTACTGGTAGGATATACTGGTAGGACGATAGGTGATGTATACAATAGACAAAGCAGGAACCGGCATAAGCTTGCGGCTCCTGCTTTGCGCCTTGCAAAAGTGCGTAACTCGTTTGTGGGTTTTGGTATAAGATTCTATAATAAAATTCCGCAATCAATTTCAGCTTTGCCATTACAGCAGTTTAAAAACACTGTTAAGGAGAGGCTGATACACAAAGCCTACTATACTCTTGAAGATTATTTAGAAAATAAGAATGTGTGGATATAGCTCTCTTTGAACCTGTACAAGACAGTAACGACTTAATGTAAATAGTATTAAGAATTATATTTTTAAAAGAGCAACCGCCGAGTTTCTTGCTGGCTCTTCTCGGTAGGAACAGCTTTCCGAACCAGCAGTAGAGTTGACGATTCAAAAGCACTTGTTTACAAGTTTATTTGAATAAAGAATATTTTGAATTTGAATTTGAATTTGAACTGGACCAATTTAAAAATTCTTTCAGTGTAAGATAGTCCATTTGTCGAAGGCTATAGGCTATATAACATGGTATAACATGGTGTGGTATCCGGCTGAGTAGAATTGACCAACCTCATATCTTACCGAGGTGTCGTAAAAGGCGACTGAGGTAAGTTGACCCACTGTGTGATATTCGGTTTAGTAAAATAGACCACCCTCTTTCTTACCGAGGGGTCGTAAAATACGACTGAGGTAAGTTGACGTCAGGCAGGCGGTCGGTCGTAAAAACGCAGCTAAATCATGTGACAGCATGTTTGTAATATGTTGTGCCGACCCCACTTAGAGTGGGATAAGGGCAGGAGGATGATATAGCCTATAGCATTCCTTGATAAATGGACTCACTTTCACTCAAATAAATTATCATATTGGTCCAGTAGTTCCTGAGATTAGCGCGTTCAAGCAATCAAACAAACAAACTCTTCAGCTTTATATATTAGTATAGATAGCAAGCTGTGATAGCCCAGCGGTAACACCGTCCGACACTTTCAAGGAGGTCACGGGTTCGAACCCGGGCAGACACCAATGAGTTTTTCTGTTAAAACTTATGTGTCTAATTGATAATTGTAATTTATCACACGCTTTTCGGTGAAGGAAAACATCGTGAGGAAACCTGCATATCTCTAGAGAATTCTGGTGATATGTGTAACCTACCAATCCGCATTGGTGGTAGGTTTTAGCTCCAATTCTTGTCTCCAATAACGGAGAGAAGAGGCCTATTCCCAACAGTGGGATAGTAACAGACCGCTACTTACTTACTTATAAATATAGTTAGAAAAGAACGCCGTGTGGTATCCGGCTGAATAGTATAGTACCACCCTCATTTCTTACCGAGGTGTCGTAAAAGGCGACTAAGGTAAGTCGACCCACCGTGTGGTACCCGGCTGAGTAGAATAGACCAACGTCATGTCTTACCGAGTTGTCGTAAAAGGCGACTAAGGTAAGTTGTCTCACCGTGTGGTAGCTAGCTACCAAGCTTAGCTCCAAACCTTCACTCCAAGAATGGAAAGAAGAGGCCTATTCTCAGCAGTGGGATAGTAACAGGTCGTTACTATAGATAGATGCGACGTAATCGGCAGATACAGACTGTGACGAGCGTGCCCCTTACACCCGCTATCGTCGCTAATTATCCACTGTCTCCCTCTGTCGTTGGAGCAAACAGTGATTAGCTTAATGTAAGCACAGCCATTTGTATGCTTATTAGACTCCGGACACTTGACAAACTCGGCCTATTAAAGTGTGGTGCGGACATGAGCGGCAGCGTTGTTAAATAATTTTAGAATTAGGCGTAAGGGGCCGTTCAAGTATTACGTAAGTATTATAATTATTTACCCTCCCCATCCCCCTTATCAGCAAAAGTAAGCATAGCTCTTACCCCCCCTTATCGGACGTCTGGCTTACAGGACCCGAGGCGGTCGGTGCATCTGGTGTTCCCGATGCACCGGTTAGCAGAGGGGGGCTTCTTTTTCGAGGGGTCCCTACCCAGAGGTGTTCTTTGGGATCAGAGCTGTCGGCGGGGATGGGGGCAATGTGTACAACGATACCCTGTCCTTGCCATCGGCAGCGTGGTGGAGCACACAGGTCGTTTTAGTCGGTGCGAGTCCGACATAACCGCCGCCTGTCCCCGTCGGGCGGCATTACCTATAAGGGGTTGTTTCCTGTATAAATAAAGCTCTTACCCCTTCCCCCCATGCTTACGTAGAAATTTGTCAATCAATGTATTGTTTTTTAAATATTATAATTATAACGTTATAATTATAATTTAAATAATAAGAAAAAAGATTTAGGATAGAGATTATATTTTACTGATATGGTATTCAACATATAGTAAAGGACAAAAATATTGAATCTTACTAACATAACAAACAATTTTAAATTTTTGGTACACATATTAAATTCAAATTAACAGTCTTCAGTACATGAAACCCGAATCCATGATTCTAAGTTTTTTAATGCGTTTCTTTTTAAGCAAAGACAATGTGAGGGTTGCCATTCGTGTTAAAAAGTAAATAACCGATGACGTAACCATCATCTAGACTCCCGTAACCCCCATGGAGCACACACATAACAACTGTCGCAGAGAAACTCAGTTCAGCGGCCTACGCTATTCGAAAGATAAGACAGTTGACGAAACAGCAAAACTTGTTTATTTTAGTCATTTCCATAGCATTATGACTTATGGAATATTGCTATGGGGTAAATGCGCGGATAATAATAAATTACAGAATTACAGAAAAGAGCCAATTTATGTCCGCGTGATTCCCTGCGAGAGAAGTTTAAGGAAATATATTAAATTACATATATTTAAGGAATACAAGCAATCGCTATAGATTAAAAGCGTAATATAGTATTTTGACAACCATAAAAATCGTTAAAGGGGGTTAACCTTAAAAGCTAGACGATATGCTGTCACGGACTTTTGTTTAGAAATTTTAGATGATTTTTTAAATAACTATCACCGTTTACTCAGCGCACGCAAGGAGTGGTTTAAATTTTGCCGTTTTCGTAATATTTTTTATTTCTGATCATATCCTATTCATCTTAGAGTGATGTTATATAGGCTATAGCCTTCCTCAATAAATGGACTATCTTACACTGAAAGAATTTTTCAAATCGGTTCAGTAGTTCCTGAGATTAGCGCGTTCAAACAAACGAACAAGCAATTAAAAAAACTCTTCACCTTTATATATTAGTATAGATATACGATTCTTAAGCACTCGTTTACAAGTTAACTTGAATAAAGAATACTTTCATTTTTTAATGAAATAAGCATTTTATTATTACGATATTCGATCTCTCGCTCTTATAACTTAACCCAAGCTTTAAGGATCAAAAGAAAAAAACTTAGAAGCGTAGTCTAATTATAAGGAAGATTTTTATAGCTTGAGGATGACTGGGAAAATTTTACTTCACAAAGTTCGAAGCTTTTACTTCTTAAAATGTATTTTTAAACTTCCCTCCTAAGTTTGTGTAGTATGGGGTTTGATATCTTTATGTTTTATTAAGAATAATATTCGCTCAGATCGCACCGACTAAAACGACCTGTGTGCTCCACCACGCTGCTGATGGCAAGGACAGGATATCGTTGTACACATTGCCCCCATCCCCGCCGACAGCTCTGATCCCAGAGAACACCTCCTCCGTGCAGGACCCCTCGAAAGAGAATCCCTCCTCCGCTAACCGGTGCATTGGGAGCACCAGATGTATCGACCGCCTAGGGGACCTGTGCGCCAGACTTCCGATATACCCCGTTCGGAACGTCCGAAGGTCCCCTGACAGGGCGGCAGTCGATGGGCTTAAGCAAATCGCTACCACCTGGACTCGCCAGCAGTAGATTGGATCCATAAAAGAAGTTGGCCACCCCACAGTGGTCCGTTCGCCAGGACTAAGGAATAAAAGTATTCCAAGGGCCTGCCGAGGGTGCGATACTAGGAGGCCGACCACTTTGGCACCCCAGATCATCATCATCCTACCCTTATCCCACTCTAAGTGAGGTCGGCATATAAACATGTCCAACCAACACACTGCCTCCCTGACGTCACCTTTTACAACCGTCTAGAGCCAATCCTGTCATCAGGTCATGCTTATCATAAACATTGTCATCGGGCCTGGACCAGTATGTATTTCATCTCAATCGGACACCGGGAAGTGGGGTAAATTTAACTTGCAAGATTCCACCTTCACATACATACATTGCAAGTTAAGTAAAAGTCATTAACAAGTAAAGTTAAGAACACTTTTAAAAAAGCTTTTATCTAAATTTCGTGACCGTATCGTTAGCCATTGAACAGTCCCCTCGTCTGGAGCCAATCCTGACATCAGGTCATGCTTATCATAAACATGCATTGTTGGGACTGCACCAGTATGTATCATCTCAATCGGACACCGGGAAGTGGGGCGAATTTAACATGCAAGATTCCACCTTCACATACAACAACAATACATCTTAACCTTTAACAGTTTCAAAATCCATTTTTGCCTCAAATAAATTCTTTGCATGGACTTTCTTGTGACAGACAATATTGGCCCACCCCATATCGATATATCAAATTATGAATATTACATCTGAGCACATGTGTCGGGAGGATGTAATAACTTTTTTCTGATCTTCTGTTTTCATTTTAACCGGCGTAGAAAGTAGAAGTGCTTGAGATGTAGAAGAATTTTGTGATAACAAAACAATGTGGGATTATTAGTTAGTTAGTAGTTAGTAACGGCCTGTTTACTATCCCACAGCAGGGCATAGGCCTCTCCATTTTTGTAGAGAATGTTTGGAATTAAGACCTACCACGCTGCTCCAATGATTGGTAGGTTACACATATCTCCAGAATCCTCTAGAAATATGTAAGTGGAATTACCTTTTATGTATGTATATTTATTATAAGCCTAACCGCCGTGTGGTATCCGGTGGAGTAGAATAGACCACCCTCATTTCATACTGAGGTGTCGTAAAAGGCGACCGTCGTGATAACCACCATTGTTGACCAGCCAGGCGGCGGCATTCCACGTTCCATACACAAATAAAAGCTTAAAAATAATAAACGTATTGAAATTCGAATTTTAGTATAGTATAACGTGATATATTAAAAAAGAAAGAAGGGCATGAACGAGGGCAAAATTCTTTCTTTTTCATTATTTCATTCTTATTCATTCGTTCATCGGAATAAACACGCGACTTTCATGCAACGGCGGTTTCAATTTCACGATAGAATGAAGTAGCCGCTATCATAGTATGGACCGGTTTAAGACGTGGTTTTTGACGTGACAACGTCTTAAATTAGGTTGCGGCTTGGAGTCACTCATGAAAAAGTGTAACGGCCGCTCACGTCTGTTACGATGAGTCACCGAACGAAAGAGAGGCCCGCCGGACTGGCGAATGCCTTCCGTCTCTCTCCCACTAGAGAATTAGGCGCGTTGAATCGGCGCGTGCTTGTGTCTCTGGTAAACAAAATTATATTTCTATAATTAAAATTTGTGCAATTCTTATTTTCATTCAATTCCTTGTTCCTATTGTGCAATTTAATAATATTCATATCAATAAATATTCTACTGAAAAAAGACGTCACGTAAAATCTTTGCCCGTAAAACAGACTTTACAGGCAAACGTTTTTTGGTCAGGACAGTTTTTGGTGATTCACGATCCTCCAATAGACAGAGTAATTCATAAGGAAGGTGTAAGTGTATTATTTGTGAAGGTTAGGTAAATTGGACAGAAGTTATGATAGCATTATTTTGCTATGATCCTCTTTCGTTAAGAAAATCTAATCTCAAAAATGCTAAGTGTGAGAAACAGATAATGTTCATATCTATACTAATATATAAAGCTGAAGAGTTTGTTTGTTTGTTTGAACTAACTTATATCAGGAACTACTAAACCGATTTGAAAAGTATAAGTTTAAGGTGAGGAAGCTCTGCTATATAACATCCACTAGCACAACATAACCTAGGATCGATCGCCAACTAAATAATTATTTTTTCTTTTATTTTTTTTAAATTACCGAGTAAGGCTCTGTCACCCAAATATTAAATAAATAAAACCTCAAATTGTGGAAACTACGTATCAATATTATTCCTAACGTATAACAAATAATCACCGAAAGAAATGGTTCAATCTTACCTACGGGCCCCTCCGTTTCCGATGCAAATTAGGACTTTAAATAAAACAATGTTTAAGGAAAAAATTTCCCGTAACTTTACAAGGCTCGCATATTAAATGGGTTCAGTCAAAGTACATTTAACTGTTGAGGCATCTTTAAACCAAACGAAAATAGAGGTAAATGTAGAGTGGACTATAAAATTCAAAATCTTTATATTACCACGTACAAGATTAATTCATTTAGAGTTAATCATGTATACATATATATTTTTTCAGAATCTCGGAAACGGCTCCAACGATTTTCCTGAAATTCAGCATGTAGAGGGTTTTGGAGAAAAGAAATCTAGATAAGTTTTATTTTCAAAAAAATTGTTTTTTATCCGTTTTTGGGCTTTACATTTTTTTTTTAATTTACGTTGAATACAATCACAATTTTTCGCTGTTAAATGTAAAGTCATGGTGGTTCATTTGGGGAACGGGCGGTCTAGAGAGGTGAAAATACCTAGGATCGAGCTCCTTGTCCGTCTTCTCGTAAATCGTAATTAATTTATGGCAATATTTATATTGTAAAACTTTATTTTTGGAGACGGCACTCTTTCTAGTGTCGTTATATGTAATTGTATGGACGCAGAGATGTGATTTGGCGCAGATTAATCGTTCAATGGTTAACCGATTTTTTACCCTTCAAAAAATTCTATTATATCTATCAATATAATCATTAGGGAATAGGGATGTGACTTGGAGTAGAAAATATCGATTATTAATCGACAAATCGATTATTTCGTATTAAAATAATCGAGTAATAACAATCGATTTTTTCTTACTGTTTGTAAAAATGCCTTTTTAATATTAATAATTAAAGGCTAATTCAAATGGACCTCTACCAATAAATAATAACCGATGCGCTGTTTGTGAAATTCTATTAAAATCTGTAGTTTGGCTACAATGGTTTCATCCATCAATGCATAAATGGTTTTTATAAAAACAAGAAAGAATCGATTTATTAAAAATCGATTTTTGCTGAAAAATAATCGATTATTAAAAATCGATTATTTTTGACATCCCTGGTTGATAATATTTCTATAAGTTTCAACGACAGAACATAGATGGCGCTGTACAGTTTTGGCCCGCGCTATAGAGTGTGTATTGTGTTCAGTATATACAAAATCGTTTCGATTAGTGTAAACAGATACCTACAGGCACATTGTTGAATGTGCCTGTTCAGGCACAGATTGATGAAAGTCTAAAGTTGGATTTTTGTAAAGGCACTCTTTCTAGTGTCCTTCTTTTCTAAGAATTTAAATCTTTTCTAAATTATATCTGTAGACGTAGAGATGTGATTTGGCGCAGATAAATCTTGCAATGATTAACCGATTTTTTTACCCTTTAAAAAAATCCATTATATTCTATCAAAATAATCATTAGGGATGTGACTTGGAGTAGAAAATATCGATTAATAATCGATAAAACGAGTATTTCGTATTAAAATAATCGAGTAATAATAATCGATTTTTTTCTTACTGTTTGTGAAAATGCCTTTTTAATATTAACAATTAAAGGCTAATTAAAATGGACATCTAATAAATAATAAGAGATGCGCTGTTTGTGAAATTCTATTAAAATCTGTAGTTTGGCTACAATGGTTTCATCCATCAATGCATAAATGATTTTAAAAAAAACAAGAAAGTAAAAAGAAAAAAAAAAAGAAAGAATCGATTTTTAAAAAATCGATTTTTGTTGAAAAATAATCGATTATTAAAAATCGATTATTTTTGACATCCCTGATTGATATATTTCTATAATTTTCAATGACAGAACATAGATGGCGCTGTACAGTTTTGGCCCGCGCTATAGAGTGTGTATTGTGTTTAATATATACAAAATCGTTTCCATTTTCGTATTCATATTTTTATAATAAACGTTGAAATTTTAATTTAAGATTTGTAAAGGCACTTTTACTAGTGTCCTTCTTTGCCAACTTTCTAAGATTTTAAATCTTATTAAATTTATTATCTTATAAAATTTTATCCCTTTAATACGCCTTCAGGGCTCAGGCACATCCAAACCTGGAATGCTGTGAGGGACCCGTCGTTAGTCAGCGATACTCTATGTATAAGTGACGATTAAACTCTTGTGCCTGTCACCTGTACATATTCTTTCCCTCTATCCGTCGGATCATCGTCTTATACTTATCAATATTATTCCTAACCTATACCAAATAATCACCGAAAGAAATGATTCAATCTTACCTACGGGCCCCTCCGTTTCCGATGCAAATTAGGACTTTAAATAAAACAATGTTTAAGGAAAAAATTTCCCGTAACATTACAAGGCTCGCATATTAAATGGGTTCAGTCAAAGTACATTTAACTGTTAAGGCATCTTTAAACCAAACGAAAATAGAGGTTAATGTAGAATGGACTTTATATGTAATTCAAAATCTTTATATTTAAATAAGTTAATCGTGTATATATAGTTAACAAACAAATATATCTTTAATATTTAAATGAGTTAATCTTGTATATATATTTTCTGAATCTCGGAAACGCTCCAACGATTTTCCTGAAATTCAGCATGTAGGGGGTTTTGTTGACTAATCTAGCTGGGTTATTTAAAAAAATCGTTTTATCCCTTTTTTGGCATTATAAAAATACAATAATTCACGTTGAATATATAAAACACTATTTTTACCGAAAACTTTCAAGTCAGCATAGTTTATTCGGGGAACGGGTGGTTTCTAGAAATTATAATACCTAGGATAGAGATTAGAGACCCACCTACCCGATTTTTTTTTTTTTTGTTAATTATTATTGATTATTACTGACTATTTCAAAGTTGTCTTTTAAATATTAATAAATAATTTCAATAAAGACTAATTAAAGTGGACAACTACAAAGAAATATTATCAGATGGCTAAATAAGTTTCATACAACAATGCATATCACTACATATTATAAAACAAAGTCCATATTTCCGTATGTACGCATAAAACTTTAAAACTACGCAACCGATTTTGATGCGGTTTTTTTTAATAGATAGAGTAATTCCAGAGGAAGGTTTGTACGTATAATAACATTCAATACGAAGTAGAGAAATACTGTAATTTTTGAGGTTTCTGTAAATAATTACATTTTTTTCCGCTTACATTGCAAACGCAGGCTAAACCCTACGAGATTTATCAAAATGATGTACTAAGTATTTGTACACCTTAAAAAGGTCTACAGAAAAGTCCGCGATGGTATATGTCTATCTCTTATGGATAACCCACAATAGCAGTTTTTTTCATTTACTTTTTACGAAAAATGATGCCTTATGTTCAAAGCAATTTTTATACAATACAGCATTAATCCTTATCCAATTGAGTACCTTAAATAAATTGTTGATTTAATATAGATCAATATTGCCTTTTTCAGCATGTAATTTAAGTGAACATTTTCGGAGATATTACAGATTTTAAATCCCGCGAGGAGGCCGCGCTTCGACCTATAAGCACTTCGAATTTAGCAGCGACCGGAGGCGCAACTAAATGTCCTTCTTTCAAGTTTATATTGTCTAATGATAAGAAAGCTATGAATGTTGTATGTAAAGACATTGTCTAATCAATTGTAAAAATAAATAATATCACTACATAGTATAAAACAAAGTCGCATTCTCTGTCTGTCCCTATGTCCGTATATCCCTATGTATGCTTCAATCTTTAAAACTACACAACAGATTTGATGCGGTTTTTTTTAATAGATAGAGTGATTCTAGAGGAAGGTTTGTACGTATAATAAAATTCAATACATAGTAGAGAAATACTGTAATTTTTGAGGTTTCTGTAAATAATTACATTTTTTCCGCTTACATTGCAAACGCAAGCTTAACCCTACGAGATTTATCAAAATGATGTACTAAGTATTTGTACACCTTGAAAAGGTCTACAGAAAAGTCCGCGATGGTATATGTCTATCTCTTATGAATAACCCACAATAGCATTTTTTGTCATTTACTTTTTACGAAAAATAATGCCTTATTTTTGAAGCAATTTTTATACACTACAGCATTAATCCTTATCCAATTAAGTACCTTAAATAAATTGTTGATTTAATATAGATCAATATCGCCGTTTACAGCATGTAATTTAAGTGAACACTTTCGGAGATATTACAGATTTAAAATGCCATGAGGAGGCCGCGCTTCACCCTATAGCACTTCGAATCCAGCAGCTATATCGTTCTTTCCAGAGTATATTTAACGACAAGGAAGCTGTGAATGTTGTATATAAAGACATTCTGTAATTAATTGTAAAAATTAAATACATAGGGAAAATGTAAAAGTAAATAAGTAAAAATGTACTATATGAATTTAGATATTCCAAAGATAGCAGGAAATCTTCTTGGTATAGGGAAAGGAAATTGTTTTTCTCCAAATTTAACGCTTGTGGGCCACGGGCAGTAATGAATAAATCAAAACTACTGGATCGGTTTTAATCATTTTTTACACTGAGTGACATGGGTTATATATTTTATACCCGTGCGAAGCAGGGGCAGGCCGCTAGTCTAATCTATAAAAATAAGAAAAAGAGTAAAAAAGAAACAGGGATACCTAAATTAATAGATTTAAAAAAAATCGATTTTTGATGAAAAAATAATCGATTATTTTAAAAATCGATTATTTTTTCACATCGCTAATTTATATAACAATCAATAAAGCAACACGTTTAAAGAATCAGATAATCATGTTGGACGCAGCATCCTATTCGACGAAACGCAGGCCTCGCTAATTGACTGTCGCAGACCCCTATCGCAATTTTTCTCGAACCAGATGGCATGTCTGGCAGGGTGTGACGTGTCTTTATTGCTTTTACAGATATTAGATACAAGAATATCACTACATAGTATAAAACAAAGTCGCTTTCTCTGTCCCTATGTCCCTATATCCCTATGTATGCATAAATCTTTAAAACTACGCAACAGATTTTGATTCGGTTCTTTAATAGATAGAGTGATTAAAGAGGAAGGTTTATATGTATAATAACTGTTATTTTTGAGGTTTCTAATGTGATGTCGTAAAAATTACATTTTTTTCCGCTTACATTGCAAACGCAGGCTGAACCTTACAAGATTTATTAAAATGATGTACTAAGTATTTGTACACCTTGAAAAGGTCTACAGACAACTCAGTGATGGTATATAATATCTATTTCTTATGGATAACACACAATAGCATTTTTTTGTCATTTTCTTTTTACGAAAAATAATGCCTTATTATCGAAGGAATTTTAAACAATACAGCATTAATCCTTATCCAATTAAGTACCTTAAATATATTGTTGATTTAATATAAATCAATATTGCCATTTAAAGCATATTATTTAAATGGACATTTTTGAAGATTTAACAGATTTTTGATTCAACAGATTTAAAATGTCGCGAGGAGGCCATTGAGTGACTGAGTTCATTGAGTGACATGGGCTATATATTTTATACCCTTGCGAAGCCGGAGCGGTCCGCTAGTAATAAATATATATCTTGTTTTGAGTTATTGCTAGTTAAAGATAAAAATGATGAAAAAGCAAAATGTGGCTTATTCAAGAATTGGAATTTCTTCCACCCAACCAGTCTAAAATTAAGGATAAATATTATATACTACAGATACTGATATATAAAGCTGAAGAGTTTGTTTGATTGCTTGAAAGCGCTAATCTCAGGAACTACTGGACCGATTTGAAAAATTCTTTCAGTGTTAGATAGTCCATTTAGAGGAAGGCCTATAAGACTATATAAAACACCACGCTAAGATGAATAGAAGAGGAGCAGCAATAAAAAGTATGAAAACGGAAAAATTTAAAGCTTTCCTTGCGTGCGCTGAATAAACGGTGAAAGTTATTTAAAAATCATGTTTTATAAAATTGTTATCCTCTAAAAGTTCTAAATAAAAGTCTGCGACAGCAAATGTCTAGCTTTTAAAGTTAACCCACTTTAACTTTTATGGTTAAAAAGACTATAACGGTTTTAATCTTTCCACGCGGACGGAGTCGCTATCGATTACTAGTAATATTTGAAAACATGATACCCACGGTTTTTTCCCTGTTAAAGTTTAAGTATATATAGTGGGTCTTCTCCCTCGTCTTGTAAAAGGCTATTGGGGGCTTCGGGCCTCGAGGTTACACCTCTTTACCCGGGCTTGTCCTCTCGGGCGATCATAATCGCCCGGGTAATTTATTCGGCCTTATCGGCCAGGAGTCCGCTTTTGAGGCGGACGCCTTATGTTCGTGGTGCTGGTCGGGCTTCATCTACATCTTTAGGGTCTTCAAACTCGACTCCCTCCAGGGAGGAAATGAGGAGGTCCCTCGGCAGAGGTAGTCTTTGTCCATCGGACGGCCCTTGATTTACCGGTGCTATACCGTGGAGGTGCACGCACACACTGTTGTCCGCAGAAGCGAACATCGTGCGCGCGAGCTTGTGGACATACTCCTAAGTACAAGTTATATTTTTTAAGTCTCCACAGTAGAGCATAGATGGCACTGTACTGTTTTGATCCGCGCTATAGAGTGTGCATTGTGTTTATATATAAGCAGAACCGTTTTTTATGTCGGTTGTCCGTCTTCTGGACATTAATTTATAGCAATATTTACAACACAAAACTTTATTTTTGGAGATGGCACTCTTTCTAGTGTCGTTATATCTATGGACGTAGAGATGTAATTTGATGTAATTTGGCGCAGATAAATCGTACAATGGTTAACCGATTTTTTACCCTTTAAAAAATCTATTATATCTATCAATATAATCATTAGGGAATAGGGATGTGAGTTGTGACTTGACGTAGAAAATATCGATTATTAATCGACAAATCCATTATTTCGTATTAAAATAATCGAGTAATAATAATCGATTTTTTTCTTACTGTTTATAAAAATGCCTTTTTAATATTAATAATTAAAGGCCAATTCAAATAATAACACATGCGCTGTTTGTGAAATTCTATTAAAATCTGTAGTTTGGCTACAATGGTTTCATCCATCAATGCATAAATGATTTTTAAAAAAAACAAGAAATTAAAAAGAAAAAAACAAGAAAGAATCGATTTTTAAAAAAATCGATTTATGCTGAAAAATAATCGATTATTAAAAATCGATTATTATTTACATCCCTGGTTGATAATTTCTATAAGTTTCAACGACAGAACATAGATGGCGCTGTACTGTTTTAGCCCGCGCTATAGAGTGTGTATTGTGTTTAGTATATACAAAATCGTTTCCGTTATTACAATTTGACACAGACAGCTCGACAAACGTTGTCGAGATTATAAACCCAGTTTTTGTAAAGGCACTCTTACTAGTGTCCTTCTTTTCAAAGATTTGAACTAACAAATGCATTTGTGAAATTGGATTAAAATGTGTAGTTTGGCTAAATTGTTTTCATCCAACAATGCATATCTTTCTAAAAAAACAAGAAAAAGAGTTTAAATAAAAGAGATACGTAAAATAATCGATAAAAAAAAAAAACGATTTTTTTAGGAACTGCAACACTGGCCAAAAGACAATGAAAATGTGATATTATTTATTTTTAGTCTGTAGCGACACAGATTGTTCTCAAATTCATAATCTGTTATTTCGTTTATGTCATAGATAAGTTTATTTTGATGCTCAAAACCGACAAAACTTGTTTTAAGTTTCTTTTAATATTAAAAACTTTAGTTAACTTTTAAAAATGGATAATATTATAAAAAATAATGAGAAGCGTTCCCGCGCCAGTTCCTGTAATTGGGAAGAAGAAAAAGTAAGTTTGTCTTTTTCTTTGAAAAAACACCATGCATTATTATACTGAGATATTTTTTTATGATTGGTTGTTGTATTTTCAGACAATTCTCATGAAGCTTATACAGGAAGAAGTAACAATTATAGAATGTAAATATTCTAGTATTAATATAAATAAATCGAAAAAGGCTTCTTGGGAAGAAGTACTACAAAGATATTGTTCCCTAGAATAGCACAGACTACTTTTTTTCCTTTGTTTTCCTATAATTTTAAATATATAAAGTGTAGCTCCCAACGCTCGACAAGCGCCATCTAGCGCGCGATCTCAGTTGCCTTTGATCTCTCGAGTGAAGTGCTTTTTGGCGGACGCGCACGCATTTACATAAAACCTATGTATATTAACATATAATAAAGGGGATCCCAGAGGAAGATAATTCTGGAATAATGGAGTTACACTTTATCTTCCTTGAATAGATTCATTATTCGATTTACCATACAGGTATATTTTTTCTAACAATTTGTTTTTAGACATCTAATTTCCTTTGACATTGATATTTTTATTTATTATTTTCGTTTTATATGTTTTAACACATTAAATAAAGGGAACGAACGTTAAGTCAAATTATTACACAATTACACAATGGCTAAGTAAGTAGCGGCCTGTTACTATCCCACTGCTGAGAATAGGCCTTGGACCTAAGACCTACCACGCTGCTCCAATGCGGATTGGTAGGTTACACATATCCCCAGAATTATCTAGAGATATGCAGGTTTCCTCACGATGTTTTCCTTCACCGAAAAGCGTGTGATAAATTGCAATTATTAATTAGACACATAAGTTTTACTAGAAAACTCATTGGTGCCTGCCCGGGGTTTGAACCCTAAACCTCCTCGAAAGAGGCGCACGGTGTTACCGCTGGGCTACCACAGCTTTCAATGGCTAATACGATCGGTTAAATACGATTATGCATTAGCTACACAATTACATTATATAATTATATTATTATGCATTAGCAACATATACGTAGGGTTGCCACCCGTACTATATTATATAGTATCGTACTATATTTTAGTCAATTGTACTATATATTATAGAAAAATAATATACGACAAAAAATACTATATTTTTATCGCTAACTCAATTGTCGCAGACAGACAGAGAAAGCGATTATTTTATACTATGTAGTGAAGTTTAGCTATTATTTTGATAATTGTCAATTTTTTTACCATACTTAACCAAAGACAATATTACCTACGTATAGCTGTCATTTATGTTTTGTTATTTCATGTCATAGTCGTTTTTGTTACCAACTTTTATAACTTGACGGGATAAAATAAATACGGTTGAACGGGATAAAAAGTATCCTATGTCCGTCTCCTGGTTCTAAGCAACCTCTACACCAATTTTCAGCCGAATTGGTTCATCCGTTGAACTATCGTTAAACAACGTCCTAGTGGTGTTTATTTTGACAACTACTTACGCAGCGATTTAAACAGTGTTTAAAGTTAAATAACTAATATCTTTCTTAACTAGCAACCTTACTTATAAACGTTAATTAAATTTAAGCAATGAGTAACTGGTTAGTTAAGAAACTTTTTTACTTATAAACGATACTTAACTTTAAATACTGTTTAAATCGCTGTTTAAATAGTTGTCAAAATAAACACCACTAGGACGTTGTTTAAGGATTGTTTAAGCAATGGCGTCGGCGTAACAGCTGATTTTGGTATCGCTCTGTCCGTTACACGAATCTAGATATATCCTATTAATATTATAAATGCGAATGTGTGTGAGTATGGTATGTACGTATATTTGTTATACGATGAAATTTGGCACAATTATTCCTTTCCACCGGAATAACATACAGGCCACGGAAATAAAGCGCCATCTATTATCGACCTATTACACTACAACAGTCCACGCGAACGAAGTCGCGGGTAAAACCATTTTTATAAGTTACAAAAAAAGCTTTATAAATTAAAGGAAACTTGAAACTTAGTTTTGGGCATCAACATAAACCAATAACAAAATTAATCGATTATGAATTCGCAACAATCTGTGCCGCTACAGACTAAAAATAAATAATATCACAATTTCATTCGGTCTTTTGTTCAGTGTTGCAGTTCTTAAATATTTTGAACGTTGATTAACTAATTGAATCCTAAGTAACGTTTATAAGTAAAGAAAGTTAAACAAATGTTTAACCACTTAAGCATTTGTTAGTTAAGTAATTATTTAGTCAGTGATTAAAGGATTTTTATAAGTAAGGCTGTAATTACTTAAATTTAGTTAACGTTTATAAGTAAGGCTTGTAAAGTTCTTAAACTTCGTGCTTATAAAATTATCGCTAAGCGCAGACTTCACAAGTATAGACTATGGAGTCGATAATAAGCATTTCTGTTAGGGATGTAACTTGGAGTAGAAAAAATCGATTAATATAGACGATTTTTGAAAATCGATTTCGACTATTTCAAAAGTTTAATATTAATAATTAATTACAATAAAGGCTAATTAAAGTGGACAACCACCAATAAATAATAACAAATGCGCTGTTTGTGAAATTGGATTAAAATATGTAATTTGACTAAATTGGTTTCATACATATCCAACAATGGATATCTAATTTTAAAAAACAAAAAAAAGGGTAAACAAGAAAAAGGGATACTTAAAATAATCGATTATTAAAAATCGAATATTTTGATAAATAATCGATTTAAAAAAAATCTAGTATTTTTTCACATTGCTAATAAAAATTGTTAAAGTGGTTTAACCTAATAAAACACAGCATGTAATGATTTCAATCAAAGACTAACTTTTATTCACAGATAATATATATAATTTTACATCACATGTCTTACATCACATGCAGTCTGTAGGTGGCGCTAGTATGTATAATATTAGAATTATTTTGTTACAAAACAATTGAATATAAATACCATAACCATACCATCTTAATTTTGCAATTATCCTTTTTATAACGGACGCAACTTTCAGACTTCCCCATTATATTTCCATACACACATGTCCTTTAATTACATAGCGAACGGCGCAATTTGAGGGTCGGAAATGTCAATTAACTCTTTCATCGGGGCGCGAACAATTTACGTCGTCCCCAACTGGCGAGTGCAGATTTTTCACACAAATTCCATACCTAAAGCCCCGATAGATCACTGGTGAATAGATGTCTACAGAAATTAGCTATGTAAAAAAATAATCTATTTTTAATAATCGATTATTTTATCATCAAAAATCGATTATTAAGGTATTCCTTTTTACTTTTTTTCTTGTTTTTTAAAATAAGATAGGTATGTATTGTTGGATAAAACCAATTTAGCCAAACTGAACATTTTAATCCAATTTCACAACACGTATCACAATAGCGATGTGAAAAATAATCGATTATTTTTTCATCAAAAATCGATTTTTTTTAAATTGATTATTTTAGGTATCCCTTTTTCTTTTTTACTCATTTTCTTGTTTTTTAAGATTAGATATGCATTGTTGGATGAAACCAGCCAAACTACACATTTTAATCCAATTTCACAAACAGCGCATCTGATATTATTTCTTGGTAGTTGTCCACTTTAATTAGCCTTTATTGTAATTAATTATTAATATTAAATAAGTCAACTTTTGAAATAGACAGAAAAAAAATATTTCGTAAAAAAATTATCGATTTTTAAAAAATTGATTATTTTTCGATTATATATTAATCCATTTTGACGACTCCAAGCGGCATCCCTATTATCTTGCTTTATAGCATGTACGCCGAAAAATAAGGCGCAAATCACTTTACCAGTGTCACTGTGTTTAAAAATGTTTAATTATTGGTTTTTTAAATATGTAAGTCAACATCGATATTCTGCCTTCGTTATTAGATGGAAGTAGACAATCGTTTTTTTTTCTTTACCCATATATTTTAACCCACAAATATTTATTCCAATGTTGTTTTTTATATTAGTTTCAAAGACAGACATAGATGGCGCTGTACTGTTATTTCCCACGCTATAGAGTGTGAATTGTATTTTAGTATAAACAGAATCGCTTTTAAATTATTTTATCTATGTCATCTATCATAGATTCCGTTATTATCATTTAATTTTTGAAAAGGCACTCTTTCTAGTGTCCTCAATGTGATAGTGTATGATAGTGTATGATAGTGTAAAGTGTTATAACTTCAGATAATTTCATGCTTAATGTGACTTGTGAATTGTGATAGCGTATTAATTATAATGTACGATTAACGATAGCGTTATTCAGATAATTTCAGGTGACTAGTGACTTGGCGTTCAAAAAATCGATTATTATATATTCTATATTTATCCCTTTAAAAATAATCGATTAAAAAATCGATTATCATGTTACGAAATAATCGATTTTTAAAAACGATTTTTTTCCATTTCAAAAGTTGTATTTTTTAATATAAATAATAAATTACAATAAAGGCTAATTAAAGTAGACAGCTACCAAGAAATAATATCAGATGCGCTGTTTGTGAAATTATATAAAAATGTGTAGTTTGGCTGGTTTCATCCAACAATGCATATCTAATCTTAAAAAACAAGAAAAAGAGTAAAAAAGAAAAAGGGATACCTAAAATAATCGATTTAAAAAAAATCGATTTTTGATGAAAAAATAATCGATTATTTTTCACATCGCTATTGTGATACGTGTAGTGACTTGTCCTGCAAGTATAAGTATGTAAATGTTGCCTTCATACATACATAGATAGAGCAAAATAAATAACGACGACTAAGGTAAGTCGACCCGCCGTGTGGTAACCGGCTGAATAGAATAGACAAACCTCATTTCTTACCGAGGTGTCGTAAAAGGCGACTAAGGTAAGTCGACCCGCCGTGTGGTAACCGGCTGAATAGAATAGACAAACCTCATTTCTTACCGAGGTGTCGTAAAAGGCGACTAAGGTAAGTCGACCCGCCGTGTGGTAACCGGCTGAATAGAATAGACAAACCTCATTTCTTACCGAGGTGTCGTAAAAGGCGACTAAGGTAAGTCGACCCGCCGTGTGGTAACCGGCTGAATAGAATAGACAAACCTCATTTCTTACCGAGGTGTCGTAAAAGGCGACTAAGGTAAGTCGACCCGCCGTGTGGTAACCGGCTGAATAGAATAGACAAACCTTATTTCTTACCGAGGTGTCGTAAAAGGCGACTAAGGTAAGTCGACCCGCCGTGTGGTAACCGGCTGAATAGAATAGACAAACCTTATTTCTTACCGAGGTGTCGTAAAAGGCGACTAAGGTAAGTCGACCCGCCGTGTGGTATCCGGTTTAGTAGAATAGACCACCCTCATTCTTACCAAGGTGTCGTAAAAGGCGATTAAGGTAAGTTGACCCACCGTGTGGTATCCGGTTTAGTAGAATAGACCACCCTCTTTCTTACCGAGGTGTCGTAAAATACGACAGAGGTAAGTTAACGTCAGGTAGGCGGCCGGTCGTAAAAACGCAGCCAAATCATGTGACAGCATGTTTATAACATGTTGTGCCCCCACTTAGAGTGGGATAAGGGCAGGAAGATGATGAAATTTATGTGTTATGGAATTTCGCAAACCCTTCTATAAAGCAGAAACAAGCTCAAAAGAAAACCAAAACAAATCCATTGAACCGTATGTATTAATTATTGACGAAAAAACCTTTGGGGGGGTTAGGGGGGTGTTAGGGTGGTATGGACACGGGAATCGCTGACCAAATGATTGTGCTTTTTATCCCCGGCCGCCCCCTATGTTTCAATTAACGGCCGATAGATGGAAATCTTTATTATTGCTGGCTTGCTATTTGGTGCAATTGTAATTATATATTGTAAATTATTATTATTTAATATAACTTTTGTAATAGTCAGAAAAAAATCGATTATTATTAATCGATTTTTTAAAGATCGATTTATTTTAAAGGTAAAAAACCGATTATTTATTAATCGATTTTTTCTACTAAAAGTTACATCTCCAGTCCCTTATAGGGATGTAAATAAATAATCGATTTTTAAAATTATCTATTTTTAAAAAAAAAAACATTTTTTTTAAATAATTAAATTTTAGAATTTTAATAAACCTCTTTTTTTTTTAAATTAGATTAACTGTGCATTGTAAGAAGAAACCAATGTAACCAAACTACACATTTTTATCCAACTTCACAAACAGCGCATCGGATATTATTTCTTGGTAGTTGTCCGCTTTAATAGCCTTTATTTTAATTAATTAAGACAACTTTTGGAATAGTCAGAAAAAATCGATTTATGACAAATCGATTATTTCGTAACAAAATAATCGATTTAAAAAAAATCAATTATTCATAAAGGTATAACAATCGATTATTAATTAATCAATTTTGTCTACTCCAAGTCACATCTCTATTCCATTGTCCCTTATTCCACTCAATATTACAACTCTTGTGTTCATTCGCGATGTAAAAAAATAATCGATTTTTAAAATAATCGGTTAATATTTTCAAAATAATCGATTATTAATAATGGAATATTTTTTCATCTTAAATCGATTTTTTTAAAACTATTATTTTAGTTTTTCCTTTTTACATTTTTTTCTTGATTTTTAAGGTTAGGTATATTTATTATTGATGATGGTATAATTATCACTAATATACTGATTATTGTTGGATGAAACCAACTTAGCCAAACTACACATTTTAATCCAATTGCACAAACAGCGCATCTGATATTATTTCTTGGTAGTTGTCCACTTTAATTAGCCTTTATTGTAATCAATTATTAATATAAAAAAGACAACTTTTGAAATAGTCAGAAATAAATCGATTTTAAAAACCGATTATTTCGGAACACAATAATCGATTATTTTAAAGCCATAAAAATCGATTATTTATTAATCGATTTTTTCTACTCCAAGTCACGAAATTATAAGGATCACTAATAAGAGTGTCCTATCCAAAAATAATGATATTATTAACATAGAACTAAAGGTACTTATACTTTTTTTTTTCGAAAATGACTGGCTCGATTATTTTAAAGGCTTAAAAATCGATTATTTATTAATCGATTTTTTCTACTCCAAGTCACAAAATTATAAGGATCACTAATAAGAGTGTCCTATCCAAAAATAATGATATTATTATCATAGAACTAAAGGTACTTATACTTTTTTTTTTCGAAAATGACTGGCTCGATTATTTTAAAGGCTTAAAAATCGATTAATAAATAATCGATTTTTTCTACTCCAAATCACGAAATTATAAGGATCACTAATAAGAGTGTCCTATCCAAAAATAATGATATTATTATCATAGAACTAAAGGTACTTATACTTTTTTTTTTCGAAAATGACTGGCTCGATTATTTTAAAGGCTTAAAAATCGATTATTTATTAATCGATTTTTTCTACTCCAAGTCACAAAATTATAAGGATCACTAATAAGAGTGTCCTATCCAAAAATAATGATATTATTATCATAGAACTAAAGGTACTTATACTTTTTTTTTCGAAAATGACTGGCTCGATTATTTTAAAGGCTTAAAAATCGATTATTAAATAATCGATTTTTTCTACTCCACGTCACGAAATTATAAGGATCACTAATAAAAGTGTCCTATCCAAAAATAATGATATTATTATCATAGAACTAAAGGTACTTACACTAATGGACGGTTTTGGTTGTAGTAAATACAATGCACACTCTATAGCGCGGGCCAAAACAGCACAGCGCCATCTATGATCTGCCATTAAGACATTAAAGAAACATTTAACATCGTCACTTGATGTGAAAATAAATATCAATTATTAGAATAATCGATTTTTTTTAATAATTGATTTTTAATAATCGATTTTTTTTCATAAAAAACGTAGGTATTTTATAAAATCGATTATTTGAAATATCATCTTTTTCTTGTTTTTTAATATTAGGTATGCAGTGTTGGATGAAACCAATTTAGCCAAATTACCTACACATTTTAATTTTATTTCACAAACAGCCCATCTGATATCAATTATTTCTTGGTAGTTGTCCACTTTAATTAGCCTTTATTGTAATTAATTATTAATATTAAAAATAGACAAATTTGAAATAGTCAGAAAAAATCGATTTTTAAAAAATAAATTATTTTGTAATTTAAAGCGATTTTTTCCTATTAAGATATATCGATTATTTCATAATAATCGATATATCTTAATAGGAAAAAATAGGTTACTTTATACTTACACAGCCTTAATTACTAATTAGGAGCACCAGTAAGAGTGTCCTATCCAAAAATAACGAATATTATTATAATTAGAACTCGAAAGACGATAATTGATGTTCGATTTTAGTTGTACTAAATACAATGCACACTCTATAGCGCGGGCCAAAACGGTACAGCGCCATCTATCCTGCCGTTGAGACATTATAGAAACATCACTAGAGGCGTCATCACGGATTTTTAATAATCGATTATTTTTCATAATAAACGTAGGTATTTTATAAAACCGATTATTTGAAATATCATCTTTTTCTTGTTTTTTAATATTAGGTATGCAGTGTTGTATGAAACCAATTTAGCCAAATTGCCTACACATTTTAATTTTATTTCACAAACAGCGCATCTGATATCAATTATTTCTTGGTAGTTGTCCACTTTAATTAGCCTTTATTGTAATAAATTATTAGACAAATTTGAAATAGTCAGAAAAAAAACGATTTTTAAAAAATAAATTATTTTGTTACGAAATAATCGATTTATTTTAATAGGAAAAAACCGCTTACATATAACTCGATTTTTTGTACTTCATATCACATAATCACATGCTTAATTAGGAGCACCAGTAAGAGTGTCCTATCCAAAAATAAAGAAAATTATTATTAGAACTCGGAAGCCGCGGCTTCGATTTTACTTGTACTAAATACAATGCACACTCTATAGCGCGGGCCAAAACGGTACAGCGCCATCTATCCTGCCGTTGAGAAATTATAGAAACATCACTAGAGGCGTCATCACGGATTTTTAATAATCGATTATTTTTCATAAAAAACGTAGGTATTTTATAAAATCGATTATTTGAAATATCATCTTTTTCTTGTTTTTTAATATTAGGTATGCAGTGTTGTATGAAACCAATTTAGCCAAATTGCCTACACATTTTAATTTTATTTCACAAACAGCGCATCTGATATCAATTATTTCTTGGTAGTTGTCCACTTTAATTAGCCTTTATTGTAATTAATTATTAGACAAATTTGAAATAGTCAGAAAAAAAACGATTTTTAAAAAATAAATTATTTTGTTACGAAATAATCGATTTATTTTAATAGGAATAAAACCGCTTACATATAACTCGATTTTTTGTACTTCATATCACATAATCACATGGTTAATAAGGAGCACCAGTAAGAGTGTCCTATCCAAAAATAAAGAAAATTATTATTAGAACTCGGAAGCCGCGGCTTCGATTTTACTTGTACTAAATACAATGCACACTCTATAGCGCGGGCCAAAACGGTACAGCGCCATCTATCCTGCCGTTGAGAAATTATAGAAACATCACTAGAGGCGTCATCACTTTAAAGCAAATGAATAAAAATCTATACTTATTACTTATTAATAAGTCCCCTAAAGCTGTCTGTCTGTATTTGATCGATTTTCTCAAAATTACTTATAATATTAAGTCCCTGGTTGACTTGCTCGGTAATTTTTAACAAAATAAAAAAATTAACATAAAAAAAGAAAAAATACATGAGGTTGGGATTAGGGATGTGACTTAGAGTAGAAAAAGACGATTTTTATCACATTAAAAATCAATTTTTTCTGACTTTTTCAAAAATTGTCTTTTTTAATATTAATAATTAATTACAATAAAGGCTAATTAAGGTGGACAACTACCACGATTTTGAGAAACGAATAAAACCTGGCTATATATATTTTTCCCCAGAACCCCCTACATGCTGAATTTCAGGAAAATCGTTGCAGCCGTTTCCGAGATTCCAAAAATATACATATATAAATATACATACAAGATTAACTCATTTAAATATTAAAGACTAGCGGCCTGCTCCTGCTTCGCACGGGTATAAAATATATATCCCATGTCATTCAGTGTAAAAAAATGATTAAAACCGATCCACTAGTTTTGATTTATTCATTACTGCCCGTGGCCCGCAAGCGCTATATTTGGAGAAAAACAATTTCCTTTCCCTATACCAAGAAGATTTCCTGCTATCTTTGGAATATCTAAATTCATATAGTACATTTTTACTTATTTACTTTTACATTTTCCCTATGTATTTAATTTTTACAATTAATTACAGAATGTCTTTATATACAACATTCACAGCTTCCTTGTCGTTAAACAAACTCTGGAAAGAACGATATAGCTGCTGGATTCGAAGTGCTATAGGGTGAAGCGCGGCCTTCGCATGGCATTTTAAATCTGTAATATCTCCGAAAATGTTCACTTAAATTACATGCTGTAAATGGCGATATTGATCTATATTAAATCAACGATTTATTTAAGGTACTTAATTGGATAAGGATTAATGCTGTAGTGTATAAAAATTGCTTCAAAAATAAGGCATTATTTTTCGTAAAAAGTAAATGACAAAAAATGCTATTGTGGGTTATTCATAAGAGATAGACATATACCATCGCGGACTTTTCTGTAGACCTTTTCAATGTGTACAAATACTTAGTACATCATTTTGATAAATCTCGTAGGGTTTAGCCTGCGTTTGCAATGTAAGCGGAAAAAAATGTAATTATTTACAGAAACCTCAAAAATTACAGTATTTCTCTACTTCGTATTGAATGTTATTATACGTACAAACCTTCCTTTTGAATCACTTTATCTATTTAAAAAAACCGCATCAAAATCTGTTGCGTAGTTTTAAAGTTTTATGCGTACAACGGAAATATGGACTTTGTTTTATAATATGTAGTGAGTAGTGATTAACGGATATTTGTACGGTTAAGAGCAGCATGAAACCTTAGCCTTTCTAAAATTATTTATAGAATTAGGCGTTACTTTGCGGAGGTCAATGTCATAATTCAAAAGTAATGAAAATATTATTTTGCTATTATCAGCGATAAAACAGAACACATATATGAAACGCTAAATGTAGAGTATACTATTAGAGAGTGGGTCTTCGGTCTTGTTAATAAGCAGTAATAGTAAAATACGGCCAGCGGTGTATCAACTATTTTATTTCACTTTATAATACATACAATTCAGTTTTATAAAAATGTCGTTCTCTCGCTTTTACGTATATTCCTTTCTGACAGCTCGCGCAAGCATGGCCGCCTCTCAGCTTTTCCATAGTCTCCTCTATTATTTTGAGTGTAGTTATAGACAAATATACGAAGATGGGAATAGACAAATACTGGAATAGCTAACAATACTATCTGTTTTCATACCTGATAAATGCAAAGTTACCTATAACTCATGCACTACCCGCCACCAATAACATATACACACTGCACACATTCACTACCACAATCTCAAGACTCGTTAGGAAATCCTCCAAAGTCGTAAAAGTCAAAAAACTATATTTTAGGAATCCTGCATGTATCAGGTATGAGAATAAAAGTAAAAAACACACATACATATTTAATTCGAAGTTCACAAACAGCGCATCTGTTATTATTTATTGGTAGTTGTCCACTTTAATGAGCCTTTATTGTAATTGATTAGTAATATTAAAAAGAGGCAACAGTTCAAATAGTCAGAAAAATCGATTATTTTGATACGAATTAATCGATTTATTTTATTAGGAGAAAAAACAATTATGTATTAATTGAATTCCATTCTCTTCTAGGGATGTGACTTGGAATAGAAAAATTGATTATTTTCCCTTTAAAATAAATTGATTTTTTAAAAATCGATTTATTGGTGTTCAAATAATCAATTAATATTAATCGTTTTTTTTCTGACTATTTACAAAGTTGCCTTTAATAATTAATTACAATAAAGGCTAATTAAAGTGGACAATTAATAACAGATGCACTGTTTGTGAAATTAATTTAAATTAATATCGAGAACAACCGAACCGACTATGCATTAATTGAATTTCAAACACTTCTCCAATAAGGCCACTAGTAAGAGCGCCTATCCAAAAATTAAAGATCTATATTGTATTACGTCGTCGCTATTCGTCCATAAGCGATTCTGTATATACTGAACACAATACACATTTTATAGCGCGGTACAATATGGTACAGCGCCATCTACACTCGCGATCGCCGAATCGACTCACCAAATAAAAAAGCGTGTTTTTGTTTAAAACTTTAAAAAAAAGTATATTAAATGTATTATTTTATTAAAACCCATTCTTTTAACTTTAAATTAACACATTTATCATTTTAATCTAATCACTACTTTAAAAAATATCGTGTTTTGAACTTAATTGTGTACAATTAAGTTCAAAACATAAAATATATAACCATAAAAACATACAATTGACATTGTAGAGATAAAGACAGCGTTCGAAGAGGAGTGGGAAGCTCTACCTCAAGATTTGGTAGTAAGTAGTAGGTATATATATATATATATATATATATATATATATATATATATATATATATGTGTAACTAAGTTATATATATATGTATATATATATATGTAACTAAGTTCAAAACATAAAATATACAATCATAAAAACATACAATTGACATTGTAGAGATAAAGACAGCGTTCGAAGACGAGTGGGAAGCTCTCCCTCAAGATTTGGTAGTAAGGGTTATGAGGTCGATGAAGAACCGTCTTGGAGCTGTTATTAGTGCCAGGGGGGGCAACACTAAGTATTGATTTAACAAATTTTTCACAACATTTTGTTTTCCTTTAGTTTTATTTATCCTTTGTTTTTTTCACTAATTAAATTTTTGTTACCTTGTGATTCGAATTCGATTGAATTCAAAAATATCGCGCAGATTTTTAAGATTATGGTATCATTTTAAAGCTTATGAAATAGGCTTTCAAAATATATATATATATATATATATATATATATATATATATATATATATATATATATATATATATCCGTACTTTTTTATTGTTTAAAAATATAATACACCATTTATCCATTTTTTATAGGTAAGTTTGTGATTTTTTTTAAATCGATTTTTGATGAAAAATATAATCGATTATTAAAAATCGTCTATTTAAAAAAAAAACGATTTTTTAACTATCACAATAATATTTTAAAAATTGATTACTCTAATTATCCTCTTTTTCGTTCTACTCTTTATTATTGTTTTTTAAGATTAGATATTGTTGAATAAAACCACACAATTTAATCAAATTTCGCAAACAGCGCAACTTTTTTTATTTCTTGGTAGTTGTCCACTTTAATTAGCCTTTATTGTAATTAATTATTAATATTTTTAAAAGGCAACATTTTGAATAGTCCAAAAAATTTGATTTTTATTAATCGATTATTTTGATACGAATTAATTGATTTTAAAAAATTGATTTAATTTAAAGGGAAATAAATTCGATTATTTATTAATTGATTTTTTCTACACACATTTAATTTAAAGTTCACAAACAGCGCATCTGTTGTTATTTATAGGTAGTTGTCCACTTTAATTAGCCTTTATTGTAATTGATTAGTAATATTAAAAAGAGGCAACAGTTCAAATAGTCAGAAAAATCGATTATTATTAATCGATTATTTTGATACGAATTAATCGATTTATTTTATTAGGAGAAAAAACAATTATGTATTAATTGAATTCCATTATCTTCTCGGGATGTGTCTTGGAGTAGAAAAATTGATTATTTTCCCTTTAAAAAAAATTGATTTTTTAAAATTCGATTTATTGGTGTTAAAATAATCAATTAATATTAATCGTTTTTTTTCTGACTATTTACAAAGTTGCGTTTATTAATATTAATAATTAATTAGAAATTAGAATAAAATAAAGGCTAATTAAAGTGGACACCCACCATTAATTAATAACAGATGCGCTGTTTGTGAAATTAAATTAATTTAATATCGAGAAAAACCAACTATGCATTAATTGAATTTCAAACACTTCTCAAATAAGGCCACTAGTAAGAGCGCCTATCTAAAAATTAATAATAAAAATAGTATTAAATTCAACTGTCGCTATTCATCCATAAGCGATTCTGTATATACTAAACACAATACACATTTTATAGCGCGGTACAATATGGTACAGCGCCATCTACAGTCGCGAGCAGCCGAATCGACTCACCCATAAAAAATAGACAAAAAGCGTGTTTTTGTGTAAAACTTTAAAAAAAAGTATATTAAATGTATTATTTTATTAAAGCCCATTCTTTTAACTTTAAATTAACACATTTATCATTTTAATCCAATCACTACTTGTACTGTCTTTCAGACAGCGTTCGAAGAGGAGTGGGAAGCTCTCCCTCAAGATCTGGTGGTAGTAAGGGTTATCAGGTCGAAGAAGAACCGTCTTGGAGCTGTTATAAGTGCCAGGGGGGGCAACACTAAGTATTGATTTAACAAATTTTTCACAACATTTTCACAACATTTTCCTTTAGTTTTAATTGTCCTTTGTTTTTTTCACTAATTAAATTTTTGTTACCTTGTGATTCGAATTCGATTAAATTCAAAAATATTGCGCAGATTTATGAGATTATGGTATCATTTTAAAGCTTATAAAATAGGCTTTCAAAATATAATATACAAGCGGCCAGCCCCTGCTTCGCACGGGTATAAAATATATCCCATGTCACTCAGTGTAAAAAAAATGATTAAAATCGATCTAGTAGTTTTGATTTATTCATTACTGCCCGTGGCCCGCAAGCGTTAAATTAATTACAGAATGTCTTTATATACAACATTCACAGCTTTCTTATCATTAAACCAACTTTTGAAATAATGACATACAGCTGCTAAATGCGAAGTGCTATAGGGTGAAGCGCGGCGTCCTCACGGCATTTTAAATCTGTAATATCTCCGAAAATGTTCACTTATACACTGTCCATTATATTAACCATCTTTTGACAGATTGACGATAGTGATGTCCTAAAGATTCTCGTATGCGATACCATTCCGATTATAGTACCTACTATCATTAATCGAATTACGTACCTAAGTAATTCGATTAATGATAACCTACGTAAACTAGATTACTACTTGAGAAAAGAAATTCCAACTTTGAGAAAACTTATTGTTTCTTTGAAAAGAAGTGGTCTATTTCATGGTGAAAAATCTTCTTTGGTCAAAGTTTTGAACACAATTGGCTTTTCATATAAAAAGTTAAATAAAAGAAAATTATTAATGGAACGCACAGATATAGCTATAGCACGTTGTGATTTTTTAAGAGAGGCAAAGAAAATACAAGATTGGGCAAATATTGTTTTCACGGATGAAACATGGCTCAACGCTAACCACACACTATCTCGTTTCTGGACTGATGATACTGCTGATTCCACTTCCTCAGTACCAATGGGAAAAGGTGAGCGCCTAATCATTTGCCATGCAGGTACAGCAAAAGGATTTGTACAAGACGCACTGTTGGCATTTAAATCGAAGAAATCAAATGACTACCACGAAGAGATGAATGCAAATGTGTATGAAGAGTGGTTCAAAAAAATGCTCATTTCATTGGAAGAACCATCAATAATTTTTATTGATAATGCGCCCTACCACTCCCGTCAAATTGACAAAATGCCAACACAGGCTAATAAAAAGCATGAAATAATTAATTGGCTTCGGGACAATGGAGAAAATGTGGACGACTCAATGTTAAAAGTTGAATTAATAAAAATATTAAAAACCAAAAAGAGAGCAAAACGCTATGTAATCAATGAAATGGCAGCAGAATATGGCCATACTGTTCTTCAGATTCCTCCATACCACTGCCAGTACAACGCAATAGAACTTATATGGGCACAAGTAAAAGGGCATGCTGCGAGATGCAATACAAGCCCCCCATTCACAGCGAATAAAATGTTGCAATTGCTAAAAAATGCTTGCACCCACGTAACGGCCGAGAACTGGGCAAGTGTGGTGGAAAGAACTAAAAGAGTAATATTCTCTGATTGGGAACGTGATATTGCGTTTGATAATATATTATCTACACAAGAGCTAATAATAACTGCTACTGAAGACTCCTCATCGGAGGAGTCTAGTGTTGATTATCATTCCGACGACTCGTGCTAATAAAATAAATTAAAATATCCTGATTGTTTTATTTGTATTCATGTATTAACTAAGAAGAAAGTAAAACTTTATATAATGTTATTAAATGTCTTTTAATACTCGTAACATCGATTTCTACCGATTATTTTTAATCTGTGGCATAATCGTAGTAACCCATTATGTGTGACATCACTAAGTGGGCGGTACCCATCCATAAAGTACAAATATTATTTGTATGATATTTGTACGTAAGCAATACAAAACTTAATGAGCGTGAGCTGTCAAAAGACTGATAATATGATGGACGCAGTATAAATTACATGCTGTAAACGGCCGTATTGATCTATATTAAATCAACAATTTATTTAAGGTACTTAATTGGATAAGGATTAATGTATTGAATATAAATTGCTTTGAACATAAGGCATTATTTTTCGTAAAAAGTAAATGACAAAAAATGTCTATCTCTTATGGATAACCTGTGGGTTATCCATAAGAGATAGACATATACAATCGCGGACTTTTCTGTAGACCTTTTCAAGGTGTACAAATACTTAGTACATCATTTTGATAAATCTCGTAGGGTTTAGCCAGCGTGTGCAATGCAAGCGGAATAAAATGTAATTATTTACGGAAACCTCAAAAATTACAGTATTTCTCTACTCCATATTGAATGTTATTATACGTATAAACCTTCCTCTGGAATCACTCTATCTATTAAAAAAAACCGCATCAAAATCTGTTGCGTAGTTTTAAAGTTTTATGCATACATAGGGATATATGGACAAAGAATGCGACTTTGTTTTATACTATGTAGTGATACCCGTACTTTTTTTATTCTTTATAAATATAATACACTATTTATCCATTTTTTATAGGTGAGTAAGTTTGTGATTTTTTTAAATCGATTTTTGATGAAAAATATAATCGATTATTAAAAATCGTCTATTTTTTAAACAATCGATTTTTTAACAATCACAATAATATTTTTAAAATTGATTATTCTAATTATCCTCTTTTTAGTTCTACTCTTTATTCTTGTTTTTTAAGATTAGATATTGTTGAATAAAACCACACAATTTAATCAACTTTCGCAAACAGCGCAACTTTTATTATTTCTTGGTAGTTGTCCACTTTAATTAGCCTTTATTGTAATTAATTATTAATATTTTTAAAAGGCAACATTTTAAATAGTCCAAAAAATTTGATTAATATTAATCGATTATTTTGATACGAATTAATTGATTTTAAAAAATTGATTTAATTTAAAGGGAAATAAATTCGATTATTTATTAATTAATTTTTTCTAATACAAGTCACATCCTTCACTTGAGGCGTTTTTTTATTTAAAACAAATACAAATGGTAATATAATATAATTAATTTTATTAAAATAAATAATTTATTACCCGTCACTAAAATGTAAAGGTAGAAAAATAATAAAATGGTTGGTCAAACGATTATACGTAGACTTTATGAAAGAATATCATGACCTAGGTCACATGACAGAAAGTAATTCACATTCACGTAACGAAATAGTATGTTATTTGCCTCATCATGGCGTCATGAGAGAATCTAGTTCAACAACTAAGTTGCGCGTTGTCTTTGACGCGTCTGCAAGCACATCATCTGGAAAATCGCTTAATGATATTCTACGTGTAGGGCCAACGATACAAGACGATTTATTATCGATTCTGTTGCGTTTCAGACAGCATCCATATGTCGTGACTGCAGACGTGGAGAAGATGTTTCGTCAAACCGAAATCTTCGAACAGCAACGTAATCTTCAACAAATTCTGTGGAGGTTCGATCCCTCTCATACATTAAAGACCTACCAACTTAATACTATCACGTATGGTACGGCATCAGCACCTTACTTAGCTACAAGGTGTCTTACTCAATTAGGCCACGAGTCTAAAGATCCAGATATAAAGCGTGCCATTTGTCATGATTTTTATGTCGACGATTTTTTGTCTGGACATAAGACTATAGAAGAAACTGTTACTTTATGCCAAGGCGTAATTAAAACTTTAAATAAAGCGAAATTAAATTTACGAAAATGGTATTCCAATAATCAAACTATATTAATGGCAGTTTCTGGCGAGTCAAATGTATCTGGATCTGTAGATCTCAGCGGAGAAAATCTCTCCAAAACCTTAGGCTTAAACTGGAAGTGCTCTACGGACGCGCTTTTATTTTCAATTAATTTATCTTTAAATAACGTTGTTAGTAAACGTCATATTTTATCTACCATTGCTCAGGTATTCGACCCACTCGGCCTCGTTACACCTTGCATTGTTGAGGCAAAAATATTAATGCAACAGTTATGGTTGATTAAATGTGATTGGGATGAACCTGTCCCAACTCACATACAAAGAGCATGGTCTGATTTCGCAAAATCATTACCATCATTAAATAATTTAATCATTCCCAGATGTGTCGCGTGTCATTCACCTGCAAACGTGCAGCTACATATATTTGCAGACGCATCTGAAAGGGCTTATGGCGCATGCGTATATGTTAAATGTTCGGTTAATGATGGTATAGTTAGTGTTAATCTTTTAGCATCAAAAAGTAAAGTTGCACCTTTAAAGGCAACAACAATTCCACGTTTGGAACTATGCGCTGCGTTGTTGGGAGCAAGGTTAGGAATTAAAATTTTAAATTCGTTAACCCTTCAGTTTAGTAAATGTGTATTGTGGTCTGATTCCACAATCGTTTTAGGTTGGCTTAGTTCCTCTCCCAGCCAACTCAAGCCATTCGTACGTCATCGCGTTTCTGAGATACAGGAAGGTTTCTCTGAACATAAGATACGCTATGTGCCTTCCAAAGAAAACCCCGCCGATCTCGCTTCACGAGGTTTGAGCGCGGACATATTAGCAAAGTCTTCTCTGTGGTGGTCAGGACCTGCGTTTTTGAAATTAGATCAATCTAACTGGCCAGACAAATCCAAGCACGAGACACACGTTTCTGACTTGCCAGAAATGGTTAGATGTTTTCTTATTGCTCAGGAAGATAATATAATTTCCGATCTCATAATTAGATGTTCCGTGTTTTCCAAATTACAGCGTATTGTTGCGTTCATTCTTAGATTTATAAATAATTGTCGCGGAAGGTCTAGGAAAACTATCGGTAACATAACAATTAATGAAATTAATATGGCCACAAATGTCCTCTTAAAGGCTGCTCAGAAAGATTCCTTTCCAGAAGAGAGATTAATGCTAATTACTAAGAAAGGTTTGCCTAACAAAAATAGACTTACTTCTCTTTCACCTTTCATTGATGAAAACGAACTTATTCGCGTAGGTGGTAGGCTTCATAATACTAACTACGACTATAATATGAAACATCCTGTTCTTTTGAGTAGCAAACATCCTTTATGCATATTAATCTTTAAAATGCTACATTTAAAATATTTACATTGTGGTCCACAGTTACTATTAGCGACAGCTAGGCATAATTATTGACCTTTAGGAGGAAAAAACTTAGCTAAGCGCACAGTGCACTCGTGTGTTAAATGTTGCAGATTGAAAGGTAAAACCCTTCAGCCTGTAATGGGAAACTTACCTGAAGAGCGTGCACAATTAGAATTTCCTTTTCTTGAAACAGGGGTTGATTATGCCGGGCCAGTGTTGATTGCAAATCATAAGGGCAGAGGATGTAAGCATATAAAATCTTACATTTGTGTGTTTGTCTGTTTCGCGACAAAGGCTATACATTTGGAGCTTGTTTCGGACCTTACGAAGGAAGCGTTTGTTGCCGCGTTAAACAGATTTGCAGCTCGTAGAGGTAAACCGCAAACAATCCATTCTGATAATGGAACTACATTTGTAGCCGCGTTTAACGAGTTGTCTAAACTTCTTAGCCAAATTTCACCTGCAGACATGAACGAGACAGGTATAAATTTCTCTTTTATTCCGGCGTACACGCCACATTTCTCAGGTTTGTGTGAATCCGCGGTAAAATCTGTTAAACATCACTTGAAACGGGTTTTAGGTTTAACTTATTTAGACTACGAAGAGATGAACACTTTGCTTATACAAATTGAGGCTATTCTAAACTCCCGTCCAATTACCCCTTTGTCTGATGATCCTTCTGATCTTTGTCCATTAACCCCAGCTCATTTCCTTATAGGGCGATCTCTTAAATTAGTGCCACATCCTGAAATTATCAGCAACAGAATCTCATCTCTTGCAAGATTCAATCGAATCCAGTTGCTGAAACAACATTTTTGGCGTCGATTTTCTGACGAATATGTTACTTTGCTACAGCAAAAGACCAAGTGGAAGCACTCTCAAGGATCGCTAACTGAAGGGGCGCTTGTTGTCATAAAAGACAAGAGCTGCCCCCCTCTAATGTGGCTTCTAGGACGAGTTGTTCGAGTGCTGCCGGGGAGCGACGGCGTCGCCCGAGTAGCAGACATCCAAACAAGGAAAGGAGTCATCAGGAGGGCCTTCAACACAATATGCCCCCTGCCTTCTGAGAGTTTTGAAGACACTTCAACGCCGGGAGTATGGTCAAGCCAAGGCCACGCGTAGGCGCCGCGGGTCGTCCAGCTCGGACGGTGCGGGGGGCGTACGCGGGCCGGACCGGTCGGGCGGTCGACCGACAGACGCCATCCAACGATCACCGCGAACGAGCGTTTACTTTTATACCTTTGTACCGAGCACTACCGAATTAAATACATCTTATACAGTCCACTCTTATTATTTTCGGGTCGTCAGAACTCCCGGTTAGTCTAGCTGGGCACTGACCCCAACAATGGTTGACTGTTAATTTTCCAACGCTTTTCGCTATTAAAGTAACATATTGCGTTATTTTTCACTAAGCCGTGTGGTACCCGGCTGAGTAGATTAGACCACCCTCTTTCTTACCAAGGTGCCGTAGAATACGACTAAGGTAAGTTGATGTCAGGCAGGTGGCGGGTCGTAGAAACGCAGTCATATCATGTGAGCCGCTGCACGGCCTACTCCGCAGATAGACAAAGCCAGGGCAGTACCTAGCGCACACCTACCCTCTTACGGAGCATTGCATTGACGGGCAGTAGACCCCTTACGACCCATTAAATTTGTTGTTGACTGTTGGTGAGTCTTTTATTCACTCCCAGCGTCACAATAACACGCTGTAAGACCCCACTTAGAGTGGGATAAGGACTTGAGGATGATGATGATGAAAAATGGTTAAATTGGGCTAACCTTAAAAGCTAGACATTTGCTGTCCCGGACTTTTATTTAGAACTTTTCAAGGGGAACAATTTTGTAATACATGATTTTTGAATAACTATCACCGTTTACTCAGCGCACGCAAGGAAAGCTTTAAATTTTGTCGATTCCGCAATATTTTTTATTGCTGCTCCTCTCCTATTCATCTTAGCGTGATGTTATATAGCCTATAGCCTTCCTCGATAAATGGACTATCTTACACTGAAAGAATGTTTCAAATCGGTCTAGCAATTTCTGAGATGAAATAATCAAACAAACTCTTCAGCTTTACATATTTGTTTAAAAAATTTTTTGGTGCATGCCGTGACACTCATAAGTTGTACATATTAATTTACTTTTTGTGTCTATTTTTATTATACGTAATTTTTATATGTAGCAACTACTGGATGTCCTAATAAATAAATAAATAAATAAAAAGCGTATGACTCTCTTTTGAGCAACAAAAATCTTTACAAAATCCAATTCTAAAATAGTTATTTTCTTGTATAAAACCTTTTTTAATTTTAATTGCAATTATATCATCACGGCCCTAAGGAAAGTCCTTCCTCGAAACTTTTGTTTGAATTTAATTTCAAACTAATTTAGTATTCATTAATCTTTTTCACCGACTTGTTGAATGTTTAAAAGGGGGTATTGTCTTCAAAGTCGAATCTCTTTGGCGCAGTGGGGGAAAGATTTTATATTACTAGTAGCGATGTGAAAAAATAATCGATTATTTTTCCGAAATAATCGATTTTTAATGATCGATTATTTTTTGATCAAAAATCGATTTTCAAAAAATCGATTATTCTAGTTATCCCTTATTCTTTTTTACTCTTTCTCTTGTTTTTTAAGATTAGATGTGCATTGTTGGATGAAACCAATGTAGCCAAACTACACATTTTAATCCAATTTCACAAACAACGCATCTGATATTATTTCTTGTTAGTTGTCCATTTTGATTAGCTTTTATTGTAATTAATTATTAATATTAAAAAAGACAACTTTTGAAATAGTCAAAAAAAATCGATTTAAAAAAAAAACGATTATTTTTACAGGGATAAAAGTCGGTTATTTATTAATCGATTTTTTCTACTCCAAGTCACACCCCTAATTTCTAGTCGACGAGTTACTATTCGACCATAATAAATTTATTGAAATTAAAAATGCAATTATAATAAAATATATAATTTACTAGCGGACTGCTCATGCTTCGCACAGTTATTAAATATATAGCCTATGTCACTCAGTGAAAAAAATGATTAAAATCGGTCCAGTAGTTTTGATTTATTCATTACTGCCCGTGGCCCGCACGCGTTAAATTTGGAGTAAACAATTCCCCCCCTCCTTATACCAAGAAGATTTCCTGCTATATCTAATATCTAAATTCATATACTACATATTTATTTTTACATTTTTCCCTATGTTATTCCTATTTTATTTCCAAAATCGCAAAAACCCTTTGCGATTTTGGTCTTGGAGTCTATCTCCTGATGATGCTTCGGTTGCGGAACGATTGTTGAGTTTGTGATAGTGAACGTATATAGTGCTTGTGTATCGTGGTGGCGGTGGTGGAGGTTTGTGCATGTGTTTTTACGAATCCTGCATGTATCAGGTATGATAACCGATTGTCCACACTACATTTAGCATTATATATATTTTCTATTTTACTTCATCGCGGATTATAGCAAAATAATTTTATTATTGCTTTTGTATTATGGATCTCAAGTAACGCCTAATTCTATAAATTATTTGCGATTATCGATTAGACACAAAACTGTAACAGAAACACTTTGACGCCTTAAACCTGTGACCTGTCGAAAGAGACGCACGTTTTGCCACTGGGCTATCACAGCTCATATGTCAAAATTAAGCTAGATAAGTTAAACTATGGATACTCCATAACTAGACTTACCATAATTACGAAGAGCCAAACCGGGACGCAGAATAGAAAGAGGCTCTTTTTTATTTTGTTTTTCGCTAAATTTGTGTTTTTCATATTTGAAATGAAATCAAAATTATTATGAATTGAAAACATATTAATAAATGTGAATATATTTTTTATTAAAAAGAAAAAGAGACAAAGTACAATTAATACAAAAAACACAAAAAATTTGCCCGGTTTTATTATTCACCCACGCTTGCTTTATATTTTTCACTAGAGTGCACTTTATTCAGAATCGTCGTGCCTAATTTTGTCATAAAATTCACTGCATGACATGTTCAAATTAAGTTTGCACGTAAGCAAGGCTTCCACAACGCATTCTTCCATCTTCCCCCGATCGTCAGACCAAATTCAAGCTTTCTCGGTGCTGTACAAGTTTGACCGGGACGCTAATGTACCGGCCGGGACAGGGATCTCAAACCGAGACTATCCCGGTCAAACCGGGACGTATGGTAAGCTTATCCATAACTAACTTACAGTTAACTTTAAACACTTTGTTTAGTTAGAAACAGCACACTAAGATAATTTCTCATAGTTACTCACTTCTGAGCGTAGTCATTATGAAATAATAGTATTTAACCATCATCTTCCTGCCCTTATCCCGCTCTAAGTGGGGTCGGCACAACATGTTATAAACATGCTTTCACGTAATTTGGCTGAGTTTTTACGACCGGCCGCCTGCCTGACGTCAACTTACCTCTGTCATATTTAACAACACCACGGTATGAAAGAGGGTGGTCTATTCTACTTAACCGGATACCACACGGTGGGTCAACTTACCTTAATCGCCTTTTACGACACCTCGGTAAGAAATGAGGGTGGTATTATTCTATTCAGCCGGATACCACGCGGTGGGTCAACTTACTTTAATCGCCTTTTACGACACCTCGGTAAGAAATGAGGGTGGTACTATTCTATTCAGCCGGATACCACACGGCGGGAAATATTAGTAGTTCATCTACACCATTATTATAAAGAGGAAAAATTTGCATGTTTGTTTGTAATGTTTTTACCCAAAAACTACTGAACCGACAGCAAAAATTCTTTCACCACTGGAAAGCTGCATCTTTATTGAGCAATATAGGCTATATTCCTTTTTTTAAACTTGTAATATTGTAATTTTTTTTTACACCATATTACATTTTTATAACGGATCCCTTTTTTTATAAATGTAATATAGCCTATGTTGCTCAGTAAAGACGCAGCTTTCCAATGGTGAAAGAATTTTTTAAATCGGTCCAGTTGTTTTTGTGTGAAAATATTACAAACATACAAATTTTTCCTTTTATAATATTAGTATAGAAATAGGGAACCGTAATAAAAGTAACCGTAAAAATAAACCGTAAAAATAAGGTGTAAAAAATTAGTCTTAAAAATCTGTTTTCGCGTGCGCCGGGGAAACTATTGATGATAGAACAAAAAAATGTTCTAAAGTATTATAGCATGTATCGATATCTACAAAAAAGTCCGCGATACCATACATCTAACTACTATAGTTATGCCAATATAACGATATTTATATAGTACTACTTTTTACATAGTTAAAGTTGATAAAAGCGCCGACATTTGGCAAACCATATTATTCATATCTGTGTATATTTAATATTTAAATGAGTTAATCTTCAAACGAAATGTTGCGATAACTGATGGGTTACGGGCGGACCGAAAATGTTGAAATCCAGGGTCCGAATAGAGCCCAAAAACAGAGATAAAAAACATTTTTTTTAAATAAAACTTATCTAGATCGATTTTTCTCCCTCAAAACCCTCTACATGCTAAATTTCAGGAAAATCGTTGGAGCCGTTTCCGAGATTCCGAAAATATATATCACTACATATTATAAAACAAAGTCGCATTCTTTGTTTGTCCATATATCCCTATGTATGCATAAAAATTTAAAACTACGCAACAGATTTTGATGCGGTTTTTTTAATAGATAGAGTGATTCAAGAGGAAGGTTTGTATATATAATAACATTCAATACAGAGTAGAGAAATACTGTAATTTTTGAGGTTTCTGTAAATAATTACATTTTTTTCCGCTTACATTGCAAACGCAGGCTAAACCCTACGAGATTTATCAAAATGATGTACTAAGTATTTGTATACCTTGAAAAGGTCTACAGAAAAGTCCGCGGTGGTATATGTCTCTTATGGATAACCCACAATAGCATTTTTTTGTCATTTACTTTTTACGAAAAATAATGCCTTATTTTTGAAGCAATTTTTATACAATACAGCATTAAACCTTATCCAATCCAATCCTTATCCAATTAAGTACCTTAAATAAATAGTTGTATTAATATAGATCAATATGGCCGTTTACAGCATGTAATTTAAGTGAACATTTTCGGAGATATTACAGATTTAAAATGCCGTGAGAACGCCGCGCTTCGCCCTATAACACTTCGAATCCAAAATTAACGCTTGCGACCACGGGCAGTAATGAATAAATCAAAACTACTTGATCGATTTTAATCATTTTTTTTACACTGACTGACATGAGATATATATTTTATACCTGTGCGAAGCAGGGGCAGGCCGCTAGTATACATACAAGATTACCTTATTTAATATTAAGAGATATTATTAACAGGTCAATAAACAATACAGTTGTCTACATCGCACAGATCTTCGTCGTGTTTGAGTAACAGGAGTGAATATCTGATGGGAGCAGGTGCCCCCGGTCGAACCCCCTACCCTCAGCTACCCCACTACAAAGGAAACACCGCGGGCCAAACCAACCCCTTTGTCCTCCGAATTAATATTTAAACAAGATCGTAGAGATGGGATTGATTGGAATATTTATATCGATATAACTAGAATCTTTAATATTTAAATGAGTTAATCTTGTATATAATCTTGTATATAAGCTGTGGTAGCCCAGCGGTAACACCGTGCGCCTCTTTCGAGGAGGTCTAGGGTTAAAACCCCGGGCAAGCACTAATGAGTTTTCTATTAAAACTTATGTGTCTAATTGATAATTGCAATTAATCACACGCTTTTCGGAGAGGAAGACATCGTGAGGAAACCTGCATATCTCTAGAGAATTCTGGAGATATGTGTAACCTACCAATCATTGAAGCAGCGTGGTAGGTCTTAGCTACAATCCTTCTGTACAAAAAAAATGGCCTATGCCCAGCAGTGGTGGTATGACTGTGACTAGTCATCACGCTGTTGTATGAAGCCCTACTAGCTATGGGGAACGTCGTCCTAAGGGTGCCTCCTGTGAGGCCGGACCGCGGTTTAGGGCGACGTGTAGTGGAGGGCTGGTGGTATGACTGTGACTAGTCATCACGCTGTTGTATGAAGCTCTACTAGCTATGGGGAACGTCGTCCTAAGGGTGCCTCCTGTGAGGCCGGACCGCGGCTTAGGGCGACGTGTAGTGGAGGGCTGGTGGTATGACTGTGACTAGTCATCACGCTGTTGTATGAAGCTCTACTAGCTATGGGGAACGTCGTCCTAAGGGTGCCTCCTGTGAGGCCGGACCGCGGCTTAGGGCGACGTGTAGTGGAGGGCTGGTGGTATGACTGTGACTAGTCATCACGCTGTTGTATGAAGCTCTACTAGCTATGGGGAATGTCGTCCTAAGGGTGCCTCCTGTGAGGCCGGACCGCGGCTTAGGGCGACGTGTAGTGGAGGGCTGGTGGTATGACTGTGACTAGTCATCACGCTGTTGTATGAAGCTCTACTAGCTATGGGGAACGTCGTCCTAAGGGTGCCTCCTGTGAGGCCGGACCGCGGCTTAGGGCGACGTGTAGTGGAGGGCTTAAAGTATGACGATTAGTCATCATGGCGTCGGGAGTATGGCGAGAAGCCACGGCCGACCGACGTCAGTAAACTAGGACCTCGTCTTTGCCGGCGAAGACGCTGTTTGCGTGTATTATATGTGTGTGTGTTTGCGATCGTTATTTGATCGTCAGGGTCATACAGGACGCTTTTTGGACGCCTATATTTTCGGTGAGTCGACCTAACAGTGATGTAAGTAGAAGCCACTGTAATGAGTGGGTTCTGGTGTACCTCTGCTTTCTCAAAGTAAGACTTTGAAAAGCGCTTAAAAAGATGAGCAATGGTGGGGAGATTGTTTTTTTGTTTGAACGCGCTAATCGGGAACTATTGGACCGATTTGAAAAATTCTTTTAGTGTAAGACAGTCCATTTATCGAGGAAGGTTATATAACATCATGCTAAGATGAATAGGAGAGGAACAGCAATAAAAAATAGTACGAAAACGGTAAAATTTAAAACTTTCCTTGCGTGCGCTGAGTAAACGGTAATAGTTATTCAAAAATCATGTATTACAAAATTGTTCCCCTTTCAAGTTCCAAGTCCGCGACAGATGTCTCTAACTTTTAAGGTTAATAAACTTTAACCATTTTTATGGCTATCAAAATACTATATTACGGTAATCTTTCCACGTGGGCGGAACCGCTTGTAGTTGTTATAAAATTGTTAGTTTAAGGTACTTACTATATATGACAATTCGATTAAAAAAAAGAAGTTATCGATATAATATCGATACGTGCACACCCCTAGTGCCGCGGGCGACGACGCGTTCCAATTAGCCAGCGCAAACAGCGTCGACACACGATAATATTTTCACAGCCATTTCCTTCTCGTTGGCGGTTACCTTTGATTAGGATTATATTGGACCCAGTGACGAATGACGGGTACAGCTCGTCTAAGCTAAAGTGACGCGGCCACTCTCGTAATAAATATATTACCTAAAATTATACTTGCTGCAATGTATACTTAAATTACACAAAGTAATACCTTTTAAAATAAACTATAACGAAAAAACAAGGAAAAACGTAATAGCGTGTACATACAAACCAAAAACTAAGTTTGCATCCCGGCAATTCTCCGTATTATCTAAACATATCTACAATCGTGTCAATAAAATATTAAATATATATCCTGTAAACTACTATAAATGTAAAGAACTCTTGTCAAAATGGCTACTTGGTTTAAATTATGATGAGACAGAAGCATTGATATAAACTCAGATTCGCAACCATTCATACATACACATGCATGCACACACTCTCGCACACAAAAAAACATTCGCAACAAACGCACGAACACACACACACTACACTCACACACAGTTCACTCACACACACACAAATTACACGCACGTTCTATTTCCATTATGTATGTAATGTTATGGAAGAGCGGGGCCTCCTGACACAAGTACTAGTAGAAATACTAGTAACTTACTAGGATGGTCCCAGATTCTGTTAATGATTATGTAAGAATTTTGAAGGAAATAAATATTTTTTGATTTTTTTTTTGAAACCTGGTTGACCGAGACTTGGTCGGTAATTTTTTACAAAAAAAAAATAGGGTAGTTCCCCACCTACCCTATTTTTTACCGAGGTGACGTAAAATACGACTATGGTAAGTTAATGTCAGGCGTAACGTAAAATACGTAGCCAAATCATGTGACATTGTGCTAACCCCACTTACAGTGGGATAAGGGCAGGATGATTATAAATGGAGGTATAGTAAACCTGCATGTATTAAAACCTGGTTGACCTCGGTCCTTTTTTACTAAAAAAATAATAGGATAGGTCTATTTTCATTACTCGCGACCACCCGTTCCCCGAATAAGCTACGCTGATTTCGCAGTTAATGGCAAAAATTCAATTCAATATAAATTTTAGTATTTTATAATGCCCAAAAGCAGGGATAAGGCGAATTTTTTTTTAAATTAAACCGAGCTAGATTGAATTTTCTCGCCCAGAACCTCCTGCATGCTGAATTTCAGGAAAATCGTTGGAGCCGAAACGATTTTGGATTCTGAAAATATATTTATATATATATTCGTACATACAAGATTAACTCATTTAAATATCAAAGATAAATTATAAACTATACTTATTATAAAATGCTTTCAGCACATTCACGTTTTCTTTACTATAATTACACAAATATTTGTCGTTATTTTAAACTAGTTATTCTTTTTTTTTTTTTTAATCTTTATTGCACTATTAAGATAAAAGTACAAAAGGCGGACTTAACACTAAACTAAGCGTTCTCTACCAGTCAACCTTAGGGTCAAACGGAAAATTAAAATAGGTGCAGCAAGCAAACAAACAGATATTATCTTTATTAATTTTTAAAAGATTGCTTTGCAACTTGCAATATATATGAAGGTGGAATCTTGCAAGTTAAATTTGCCCCACTTCCCTTGGTCCGATTGAGATGATACATACTGGTCCAGTCCCGATGACAATGTTTATGATAATGACCTGATGTCAGGATTGGCTCCAGACGAGGGAACTCAACGGTTAACACGGACATGAAATTCAGTTAAAAAATTATGAATTGAAAACATATTAATAAATGTGAATATATTTTTTATTAAAAAGAAAAAGAGACAAAGTACAATTAATACAAAAAACACAAAAAATTTGCCCGGTTTTATTATTCACCCACGCTTGCTTTATATTTTTCACTAGAGTGCACTTTATTCAGAATCGTCGTGCCTAATTTTGTCATAAAATTCACTGCATGACATGTTCAAATTAAGTTTGCACGTAAGCAAGGCTTCCACAACGCATTCTTCCATCTTCCCCCGATCGTCAGACCAAATTCAAGCTTTCTCGGTGCTGTACAAGTTTGACCGGGACGCTAATGTACCGGCCGGGACAGGGATCTCAAACCGAGACTATCCCGGTCAAACCGGGACGTATGGTAAGCTTATCCATAACTAACTTACAGTTAACTTTAAACACTTTGTTTAGTTAGAAACAGCACACTAAGATAATTTCTCATAGTTACTCACTTCTGAGCGTAGTCATTATGAAATAATAGTATTTAACCATCATCTTCCTGCCCTTATCCCGCTCTAAGTGGGGTCGGCACAACATGTTATAAACATGCTTTCACGTAATTTGGCTGAGTTTTTACGACCGGCCGCCTGCCTGACGTCAACTTACCTCTGTCATATTTAACAACACCTCGGTATGAAAGAGGGTGGTCCATTCTATTTAACCGGATACCACACGGTGAGTCAACTTACCTTAATCGCCTTTTACGACACCTCGGTAAGAAATGAGGGTGGTACTATTCTATTCAGCCGGATACCACGCGGTGGGTCAACTTACCTTAATCGCCTATTACGACACCTCGGTAAGAAATGAGGGTGGTACTATTCTATTCAGCCGGATACCACGCGGTGGGTCAACTTACCTTAATCGCCTTTTACGACACCTCGGTAAGAAATGAGGGTGGTACTATTCTATTCAGCCGGATACCACACGGCGGAAAATATTAGTAGTTCATCTACACCATTATTATAAAGAGGAAAAATTTGCATGTTTGTTTGTAATGTTTTTACCCAAAAACTACTGAACCGACAGCAAAAATTCTTTCACCACTGGAAAGCTGCGTTTTTATTGAGCAATATAGGCTATATTCCTTTTTTTAAACTTGTAATATTGTAATTTTTTTTTTACACCATATTACATTTTTATAACGGATCCCTTTTTTTATAAATGTAATATAGCCTATGTTGTTCAGTAAAGATGCAGCTTTCCAATGGTGAAAGAATTTTTTAAATCGGTCCAGTTGTTTTTGTGTGAAAATATTGCAAACATACAAATTGACGATTCAAAAGTGCTTTGAAATTTGAAATTTGAAAATTTGATTTGAAATTTTCCCTCCTTATAATATTAGTATAGAAATAGGGAACCGTAATAAAAATGTAATAAGGTATAAAAAATTAGTCTTAAAAATCTGTTTTCGCGTCCGCCGGGGAAACTATTGATGATAGAACAAAAAAATGTTCTAAAGTATTATAGCACGTATGGATATCTACAAAAAAGTCCGCGATACCATACATCTAACTACTATAGTTATGCCAATATAACGACATTTATATAGTAACGCCGCGTGGTATCCGGCTGAATAGAATAGTATCACCCTCATTTCTTACCGAGGTGTCGTAAAAGGCGACTAAGGTAAGTTGACCCACCGTGTGGTATCCGGTTTAGTAGAATAGACCAACCTCATTTCTTACCGAGGTGTCGTAAAAGGCGACTAAGGTAAGTTGACCCACCGTGTGGTATCCGGTTTAGTAGAATAGACCACCCTCTTTCTTACCGAGGTGTCGTAAAATACGACTAAGGCAAGTTGACGTCAGGCAGGCGGCCGGTCGTAAAATACGTAGCCAAATCATATGACAACATGTTTGTAACATGTTGTGCCGACCCCACTTAGAGTGGGATAAGGGCAGGAGGATGATGATGAACGACATTTATATAGTACTACTTTTTACATAGTTAAAGTTGATAAAAGCGCCGACATTTGGCAAACCATATTATTCATATCTGTGTATATTTAATATATTTAAATGAGTTAATCTTCAAACGAAATGTTGCGATAACCGATGGGTTACGGGCGGACCGAAAATGTTGAAATCCAGGGTCCGAATAGAGCCCAAAAACAGAGATAAAACGACATTTTTTTAAATAAAACTTGTCTAGATCGATTTTTCTCCCTCAAAACCCCCTACATGCTAAATTTCAGGAAAATCGTTGGAGCCGTTTCCGAGATTCCGAAAATATATATCACTATATATTATAAAACAAAGTCGCATTCTTTGTTTGTCCATATATCCCTATGTATACATAAAACTTTAAAACTACGCGACAGATTTTGATGCGGTTTTTTTTTAATAGATAGAGTGATTCAAGAGGAAGGTTTGTATGTATAATAACATTCAATACAGAGTAGAGAAATACTGTAATTTTTGAGGTTTCTGTAAATAATTACATTTATTTCCGCTTACATTGCAAACGCAGGCTAAACCCTACGAGATTTATCAAAATGATGTATTAAGTATTTGTACACCTTGAAAAGGTCTACAGAAAAGTCCGCGGTGGTATATGTCTATCTCTTATGGATAACCCACAATAGCATTTTTTGTCATTTACTTTTTACGAAAAATAATGCCTTATTTTTGAAGCAATTTTTATTCAATACAGCATTAATCCTTATCCAGTTAAGTACCTTAAATAAATTGTTGATTTAATATAGATCAATATGGCCGTTTACAGCATGTAATTTAAGTGAACATTTTCGGAGATATTACAGATTTAAAATGCCGTGAGAACGCCGCGCTTCGCCCTATAGCACTTCGAATCCAAAATTAACGCTTGCGGGCCACGGGCAGTAATGAATAAATCAAAACTACTTGATCGATTTTAATCATTTTTTTACACTGACTGACATGAGATATATATTTTATACCCGTGCGAAGCAGGGGCAGGCCGCTAGTATACATACAATATTAACTTATTTAATATTAAGAGATATTATTAACAGGTCAATAAACAATACAGTAGTCTACATCGCACAGATCTTCGTCGTGTTTGAGTAACAGGAGTGAATATCTGATGGGAGCAGGTGCCCCCGGTCGAACCCCCTACCCTCAGCTACCCCACTACAAAGGAAACACCGCGGGCCAAACCAACCCCTTTGTCCTCCGAATTAATATTTAAACAAGATCGTAGAGATGGGATTGATTGGAATATTTATATCGATATAAATAGAATCTTTAATATTTAAATGAGTTAATCTTGTATATATAGAATATAATAGAATACTCTTTACTGTACACAGAATTTATAATAGCACATAAAAAACAAAAATATAAACTGTGATATAGTGAGGCGGCCTTATCGCTTGTTAGCGATAGGATAAGGTGATATCTCTGACAGGCAACCTTAAATCTTAAATATATATATTTATAAATAAATATATATAGATATATAGTAAACGGTATCATGTATTGCTTAATTGTTCCCCTCTAAAAGTTCTAAATAAAAGTCCGCGACAGATATATCTAACTTTTAAGGTTAATCCACTTTAACCATTTTTATAGCTATCAAAAGACTATATTACGGTTTTATTCTTTCCATGCCGGCGGAGCCGGTGGCAATTGCTAGTCTTTTATAAAATTACCGAGCAAGGCAATTATATATTAGCTAATTATATTGGGGGGGCGACTGTCGGGTACAAACTCCGTTTATTTTTATGATTTTCTTTATTGAGTTATATATATGTACAATAATTATCTTAAATTCTATTTAATATGTAGATTATGTATATATGTAATTAATACTATGTTTAAATGCTAACGTCCGTTCCCACCGATGTTAGGTCGGATAAATGCGACGTTCAACGAAGTTTCTTTCCCAGGCTGGAACACTACATTTCCGGTGTAGTATGGAGTCTGGGAAAGCGACAAACGCTGAATAGACGTAACAGGTTTGGTCACCCTGGTGTATTTACCACTAGTGTTTGAGTATTTTGTAACTGAAGAAAAGGGAAAAGAGCGGAAGTTAGCATAGAGATGTACATATATTGGCATAGTGACGTGATGCTGGCGGGATTGGCTCCAGATGTGGAAAAAATTTAAAGAATTTTTTCAAATCGGTCGAGTAGTTCTTGAGGTTAGCGCGTTCAAACAATCAAACAAACAAACATACAAATAAACAAACTCTTCAGCTTTATATATTATACCAGTGGCCCGCTCCGGCTTCGCACGGGTATAAAATATATAGCCTATGTCACTCAGTGAAAAACAATGACTAAAATCGAACCAGTAGTTTTGCTTTATTACTGCTTTGCTTTGCTTTATTCATTACCGCCCGTGGCCCGTACGCGTTAAATTTGGAGTAACAATTCCCCTTTCCCTATACTATGAAGATTCCCTGCTATCTTTGAAATATCTAAATTCATACACTACATTTTTTGGGACAGACAGAGAACGCGACTTAGTTTTATACTATGTAGTGACGTTTAGCTAATATTTTGACAATTGTCAAATTTTTTACCATACTTAACCAAAGACAAAATTACATTTAGCTGTCATTTATGTTTTATTATTCCATGTCATAGTCGTTTTTATTGTACCGCGTTATATAGGGACTTGACGGGGTAAAAAGTATCCTATGTCCGTCTCCTGGTTCTAAGCAACCTCTCCACCAATTGGTTCATCCGTTCTTGAGTTATAAATAGTGTAACTAACATCACTTTCTTTTATATATATAAATAAATAAATAAATAAATATATGGGACACTTACACACACGGTCGTCCGTCCCCAAAGTAATTTAATACTTGTGTTATGGACAGACAACTGGTGAATATATACTCATATATTTTTTAAATACATACTTAAATACAAATATACACCCAGGCTCAAAGGCCAACAAATTCATTTATTGAAAATGTTGGCCCTCGGCGGGAATTGAACCCGCGACCCACGGAGCTGAAGGCAGGATCACTACCCACTACGCCAACGGGCCAGTCATATAGATTAGTATAGACATATTTTTTTTTATTATCGATAAACGCGCACCCCTAGTGCCGCGGGCGACGACGCGTTCCAATTAGCCAGCGCAAACAGCGCCGACACACGATAATATTTTCACAGCCATTTCCTTCTCGTTGGCGGTTACCTTTGATTAGGATTATATTGGATCCAGTGACGAATGACGGGTACGGCTCGTCTAAGCTAAAGTGACGCGGCCACTCTCGTATTAAATATAGTACCCGATTGATACCTTGCTCGGTAATTTTTTACAAAAAAAAATAATAGGGTAGTTCCCCACCTTCCCTATTTTTTACCGAGGTGACGTAAAATACGACTAGTAACGGCCTGTTACTATCCCACTGCTGGGCATAGGCCTCTTCTCTCCGTTATTGGAGAGAAGGATTGGAGCTAAGACCTACCACGCTGCTCCAATGCGGATTGGTAGGTTACACATATCTCCAGAATTCTCTAGAGATATGCAGGTTTCCTCACGATGTTTTCCTTCACCGAAAAGCGTGTGATAAATTGCAATTATCAATTAGACACATAAGTTTTAATAGAAAAACTCATTGGTGTCTGCCCGGGTTTGAACCCATGATCGTCTCTAGAGATTCACACGGTCGCACCGCTAGGCCATCACAGCCGACACAAATACGACTATGGTAAGTTAATGTCAGGCGTAACGTAAAATACGTAGCCAAATCATGTGACATTGTGCCGACCCCACTTACAGTGGGATAAGGGCAGGATGATTATAAATGGAGGTATAGTAACCCTGCATATTAAAACCTGGTTGACCTCGGTCCTTTTTTACAAAAAAATAATAGGTGGAGCTTGATCCTAGGTATTTTCATTTCTCGCGATCACCCGTTCCCCGAATAAGCTACGCTGACTTGACAGTTAATGGCCAAAAATTCAATTCAATATAAATTTTAGTATTTTATAATGCCCAAAAGCAGGGATAAGACGATTTTTTTTTAAATAAAACCTAGCTAGATTGAATATTCTCCCCCAGAACCTCCTGCATGCTGAATTTCAGGAAAATCGTTGGAGCCGTTTCCGAGATTTCGAAAATATATTTATATGTCGCATCCTGGCAACCAACATTCCATCATTAAAAATATATTGAAAATACATTGAAAATAGAAGGCGCAGCGGTGACAGATTGCAGACGGCGCATGTGAGAGATGAAGACAGATGCTTGTCATGGCGCGGTTGTGAAAATTGTTAAGAAGAATATAAAGTTGAAGATAAGCGTTGTACTTTTCCATATGCACGATACCCTAATTACGCCCACCAATGTCTAAGAATAATGCCCAAGATACTGATGAGTCTACATATATATATATATATATATACTCGTACATACAAGATTAACTCATTTAAATATCAAAGATAAATTATAAACTATACTTATTATAAAATGCTTTCAGCACATTCACGTTTTCTTTACTATAATTACACAAATATTTGTCGTTATTTTAAACTAGTTATTCTTAGTTAATGTATAGAACCGGCTATACTCACGTCTTATTTTATCGGGTTAGCCCGACTAGTTTCGAACCCAACCGGGATTCTTATTCATGAGCTCTTTACACGACGTTATCGCGGCGGGAACTGTTATTCTACATTAATGTTTAAAAGCTTTAATTCAACTTGCAATATATATGAAGGTTTCCACCTTCCTTCCCGGTGTCCGATTGAGATGATACATACTGTCCAGTCCCGATGACAATGTTTATGATAAGCATGACCTGATGACAGGATTGGCTCCAGACGAGGGGACTCAACGGTTAACACGGACATGAAATTCAGTTAAAAGCTTTTATAAAATACTTTCTAACTTGCCTCGTTTTAACTGTTTATTAATGTATCTATTACTTATTAATTTATTGCTGAGGTGGCTGCCATTTGACCACGTTGTTTGTAAGTTATTTTATCTATTCTGATATTATAATACAAAGATTATAAAACTGAAACCAAAATTCTTATGACAAACATTACGTACAGACCAAATATTGAAAATTAAAAAGTTTTATTACGATACAGGTCTTGTATGGACACCTGTATCATAATATACCTTTTTAATCATAACGATACACCTATACAACCTCCAGCTGGACCGAGGAGGTTGAACCTCTACCTTAAAAACAAAGGTTTCAATGAACGAGTCCGCGGCGACGCAACACGCATGCGCAATCGATGTTTGCGCCTTGGCGCTAACATTTGACATTTAAAAAAATCTTTTCAATATTTAAACAAAGTTTGGTTTTTATTAATATTGTTTTACGTATTATAGTATGAGAGTAGATAAAGTAGTGTATGACACTGTACATAACTTGGTCTTATAACACTCGTGTGATACTATAAAACACACTCGTGTTACAAGAACCCTTATTATACAACAGTATCATAATCTACTATTTATGACCTTTTTAAATTGACTCGTTTTAACTATTTATTAATGTATTATCAGCTACCATTGATGTTATTTCCTTTTAGCGTCAAATCCTCGCTTGGATTATAAATGCTTAATTTGTCGGTTGGACGGATTTCAATCGCTCGACAAATGGCGGCTTATTTTTAATTAAGATATCTGGGAATAGGGCTGCTGTATGCCGGTGTTACCATTTAAATTGAAAAATAACATCAATACAGGGATCGGCAACATTTATTTCAAAAGAAAATATTTATAAAAGTAAATTAGGGCTGAGATCAGAAATATATTAATTAGAAAATAAAATATTTATTAATGTAAAATTGATTAGGGATCAAAAACATTTTAGTTAAAAAAAATATATAGCAGTATAACGGGCCAGGGGTCGGCAACATTTTCTTACAAAATAAAATATTTATAAAAGTAAATTAGGGCAGAGATCAGAAATATATTAATTAGAAAATAAAATATTTAAAAATGTAAAACGGGCCAGGGATCGGCAACATTTTAATTAAAAAATAAAATATTTATAAATGTAATATAGATTAGGGATTAAAAACATTTTAATTAAAAAAAAATTATAGCAGTAAAACGGGCCAGGGATCGGCAACATTTTAATTAAAAAATAAAATATTTGTAAATGTGAAGTAGATCAGGGATCGGCAACATTTTTATTAAAAATAAAATATTTACATAAGCACAATAGGCCAGGGATCGGCAACATTTTCGTTCGTATACAAAATATTTAAAAAAGAACGGCCTGTTAGACATAGGCCTCCTCGCACGGTTTTTGGAATTTCCGAACGTAGCGACAAAGCAATGTGATTTTTGGATGTTAGGGGGAGGTATAGTGACATTAAACACTTTTTATCCCAAAATGCAAACGGTCGAAATTGCGGACAAAAGCTAGTTAAAAACTATAAGAATCTGTCAGCCAACTTGACGGCCCATTATAGCAACACTCGCCCGAACAACGGATACAGACAGCCCTGCGCAAGTTTTTAATTAAATATTAAAATTCATGCTACAAGCCGCGATAAGGGCGCGCCCTAGCTGCTAAAGTGCGATCTACCAACTTGGTACTTTTCTCTTTTTAGTGGCACATCGCTAATTACTGCTAATCAAAAGCAGTAAAAGCTTTTGATTAGCAGTAATTAGCGATGTGAAAAATAATCGATTTTTAAAATAATCGATTTTTAATAATCGATTATGTTTTCATCAAAAATACGAACGAACGCGCGAACAATTTACGTCGTACCCAACTGGCGATTGCAGATTTTTCACACTTAAATTCCAGTACCTAAAGTCCCGATGGATCAGTGATGAATAGAGGTCTACAGAAATTAGCGATTGAAAAAATAATCGATTTTTAATAATCGTTTTTTTTTAAAAATCGATTTTTTTTAAATCGATTATTTTAGGTATCCCTATTAATAATAAAAGAATAGGTGTAATGTATATAATAGGTGTAACCTCCGGTATGTTTGCAATAGCTCGTACCAACGACTTTTATTGCATCACCCGGAGAAGAATTGCTAGTTTGTTGGAGAGAACGCGGAATAGTGCCAACAGTATTCTAAACGTATTGTCGGATAAAATGGACACCAAATTGTTTGCTCATTTTGTTCGAACAATTATTAGGTTAGTGTAGTATTAGGTAATATAAGTTAAATTTAAATTGTATTTACTAACACTTAGGCTTAAGGTACTTTACTAACAAATGGACTGACTGTGCAGTCTTAAATAAAGATTATTATTATTATTATTATAATAATTTTTAAACATAAAAATATAAAGAATAATCTTTATATTTTTATGTACAAAAATTAAATTGCTTAAAATATACTGTGAAGCTAATGTAACAATAACTATTTCCTTACACTTCTCTCGCAGGGAATCAGACGGGCTTAATTTATAAATACCACGTATGGCTCTTTTTTGTAATACATTTTTTTGACGTGACAACGTCTTAAATTAGGTTGCGGCTTGGAGTCACTCATGAAAAAGTGTAACGGCCGCTCACGTCTGTTACGATGAGTCACCGAACGAAAGAGAGGCCCGCCGGACTGGCGAATGCCTTGCGTCTCTCTTCCACTCCAATCCATCACATTTAAAAAGACGTTGTCACGTAAAATCTTTGCCCGTAAAACCGACTTTACAGGCAACCGTTTTTTTTCTTCATTATATTCAATTCTACAAGTTAATTTGAATAAAGGATATTTTGATGAGTATATTTTTTTTTAATGGGGATGGTCTATTCTAATCAGTCGGATAGCACACGGCTGCCTCAAAATATGTTGAAACTATCAAAACTGTTCGTTCGCTGTACAAATCTGGAGTCAAATTGTTCAGCGGCGCGAGATCTCTGTCAAGATCGTGCCTGCAATGGAGGCTGTGCTAATAGCGGAAATTTTACACGAAATTAACTAATATCTTTGACGCGAACTACGTAGATAGAATTGGACGTTACTTTGCGGAGATCCAGCTGCATAAATCAAATCAAAATATCTTTATTCAAATAAGCTCTTACAAGCACTTTTGAATCGTCAAGCAATATGATTAATGAAGCTACAACTGGTTCGGAATGTTGCTCTTACCGAGAAGAATCATAAAGAAATTCGGCGGTCAATCTTTTAAACATTTTCAATTTTACATTATTAAACCGCAGTCTTGTATGAAGCTGAAAGGATTTTCAAATCCAGGCTTTTTTATCATCCAAATATTCAATTTTGTAATATGCCTTACGTATAAGCATATCTCTTATACTTAATTTAAACCTTTCTGTAGACTGGTCTAATATGGATTGCGGAATTTTATTGTAAAAGCGAATACCGAGACCATCGAATGAGTTGCTAACTCTGCTGAGTCGCGACACAGGTATCACAAGCTTTTTGTGACCTCTCGTATGTATATAATATACATCGAATTTCGTCTTATACATATGAATATTTTTCCGTACGAATAAAATATCACTATATATATATTGTGATGCTAAAGTAAGTATGCCAAGCATACAAGCATACAAGCTGTGGTAGCCCAGAGGTAACATCGTGCGACTCTTTCGAGGAGGTCACGGGAACCCGGGCAGACACCAATGAGTTTTTCTGTTAAAACTTGTGTGTCTAATTGATAATTGCAATTTATCACACGCTTTTCAATGAAGGAAAACATCGTGAGGAAACCTGCATATCTCTAGAGAATTCTGGACATATGTGTAACCAATCCGCATTGGAGCAGCGTGGTAGGTCTAACCCTTCTCTCCACAAACGGAGAGTAGAGGCCTATTCCCAGCAGTGGGATAGTAACAGGCCGCTACTTACTTGCGGAGATCCATAATACAAAAGTAATAATAAAATTATTGTGCTATAATCCGCGATGATAAAATAGAAAATATATATAATGCTAAATGTAGAGTGGACAATCCGTTTTTATTTATACATGCAGGATTCGTAAAAACACATGCACCAACCACCACCGCCACCACAATACACAAGCACTATATACGTTCACTATCACAAACTCAACAATCGTTTCGCCCCGCAACCGAAGCATCATCAAGAGATAAACTCCACGACAAAATTTATGATTTTGTCCACTCTACATTTAGCATTATATATATTTTCTATTTTATCATCGCGGATTATAGCACAATAATAAAATATAATGCATATTTATTTTTTTATTTTACTTTATCGAGGATTATAGCAAAATAATTTTATTATTACTTTTGCGAACGTAGATAACTTGTTTTATATTCTTAAAAGTATTCATTAAGAATTCTCTTAGCTGTTAATATAAGCTGGCAACCCCAGCCCCGGTGACATCTCTAATCAGCTGTTTTGTGCAATTATTGTTTTATAAATTATTTTAAATAAGTTAAAGTCGTTCAAACTTTAGAAATAAAATAAGAAATACTGTTAAATGTATATAAAATAGTATATATAAACCCTAGTGCAGAAAACTTAGTTCGTACTATACTGGTTATCTGTCATCGGAACCAACGGCTTGGTTTTGAAAAAAAAAAAACTGGACATAAAACCTGGGAAGTATCGTTATATTATTTAAATTACTCATAGTAATGTAACTTTAATAAGTCTTTCTTATTCCTGTTCTTAATACCACATTAGATAAATTAAAAAAGTGTTTGTTCCCTGATAAATAAATTTGGAAGTTACATTTTGAAATAATTTGAATTTTTTCTTCTATTTTGTAATGTTTATATTATAATAACATAACAACAAGTAGTATTATAAATATTGAAAATTAAACTCTCTTTACTTAATATTAGCAACCAAATAAAGTTACTTACAATAGAAAAAGTAATGTTGTAATTTCATATAATTACAATAGATTTTTGACAAAACTTATTCTATAGGAATACTGCTGACTTTAGTACGCGAAACAAAAAGAACACGTTTTAATAAAAGTTAAGTTAACCATATAATTGCTCACAATCTCACACAGTATTAATTTATTTTCAGTAATCCCTTTTTAACATAATGATGACTCGCCAGACAACAATTAAGGACATGGAGTCAAAACTTAAGCTGGCTTTACAGGAACTAAAAACTTCAAAGGAACTTAACACCAACCTTTTGAAGGAAAGGGAAGACAGCGAGTTGGAAATAACAAAAATTCTGAACAAAAATGCAGAATATAAAAAGCAACTTGCCGCACTTCATGTAGAATATATGAACACTATCAATGAGAGAAATCAGCTTAAGGACATTGTGGACTCATTTAACCAGTGTAGTTATGAGCATGAGAAGGCTCTAATTCGTATTACCGAGCTGGAAATAAGCTTACACGAAACACAACAAACAGTTTGTCATTTGGAACAGTTAAAGGAGTCTTGTGATACTAATGTAACACACTCACTTTACAGGGAATTAGTTGAAAGCAGTTCTACTACTGTTAATAAGAATTTATCAGTAATAGATTTGACCTCTGAGCATAACTCATCAAAGCCTGCATTCTTCAGTAGTCATAATAAATTAAAGAAATATATTAAAATAAATAAATTTATACAAAAAACCAATAAATTAATAAAAAATAGGAACTGCATTCAACAACTGGGGCAAACTAAAAAAGAACGGATGTCCTTGATTAATAAAATAAAATCATTAAATGATAAACTGCATAATCGAAGGCACATGCATTTCATTGAAACCCGTCAATTGCAAAGTAAAATTGTATCATTAGAAAAGTCATTAAAACATATATCAGATCTATATGATAAGGCTCAGTTACAAATAAATGAGCATTTATCATCCTTTGATAATTTATTAGAGATTTGCAATGACAATGTGGAACGCTTCGACTCATTGTCAAACAAGTATAAGGAAGTTGAGGGTAGGGTTTGCTCATGCCCTTTGAAAGTTGACGGGGACCATGAAATGCAGGATCCTTCATCAAATAAACACATGTCCACTTTTCCAGATACAAGTAATACAAATAGCTCAAATATTGTATCAAGTAGTAATTGCTCAGTTAAGACCTTTGTACACTTTTTTTACCAATTATGTTTATTTTCCAACATTTTTATGGTACATAAATAAATAAATAAATAAAACTTTGATTATTTCTGACAAATTGGGCAAAGATTTTGGATCTATTATAAATATATATTCTCAACAACCAGTGATTAACAGATGTTCACCAGGGGCCCCCTTGAGTTATTTAGTTAATAATTTGAGCTGTACTGAATTAAAATGTTACACTAATGTCATTTTACTGTTTGGTGACAGTTTGAATTTAAAAAAGCAACAAATTATAAAAAGTGTTGACAAATTGTTGCTTTTACACAATCAAACTAAATGTAAATTTTTTATTTGTGCTTTTCCTTACTCTAAGACATTAACTAGTGAACAAAATAAGCACATTTATAATTTAAATTTGTTACTCTACAACTTGACATGTCATCATAATGATGCATTTTTTTATTTTGATACAAATAAATTTGTATCTTCTTTTTGCTTGACTAAAGATACAATGTATCTGCCCTTAAGATTAAGACGTCAAATAGCTACATTGCTAGCATTTAATATTAATGATACTGTTACACCAAGTGTAATAAAGTCTTTTGACTCATATGTTAATAATAGTACATGTAGTACCAATAGCACAAATTTAAACTAGACATTAAGACAACAGATATGCCTTGCAAATTAAATGTAGTACATCAGAATATACAGGGCGCATCTGGCAAAGAATTTGAAATAGAATTATTTATTAAAAAATTTGATATTGATGTGTTATGCATAACAGAGCACTGGTTTACTAAATTCGAAATATTATTTAATATTAAAAATTATACAGTGTGCAGTGCCTTCTTGAGAAAGACTGTTAATAGTCGAGGGGGTTCTTTAATATTAATGCAAGATAATAAAAACTATAAAGAAAGAAAGGATATTGTAAGTCTTTCTATAGAACGCACTATAGAGCTGTCTTGTGTAGAGCTGGAGCAGTATATTGTAGTGAGCGTGTACCGACCCCCATCAGGTGATTTTTCTTTATTTGAGGATACCATGGAGATCGTTCTTACGAGGCTTTGCAAAACATTGAAAAAATTGTTAATATGTGGTGACTTCAATATTGATATTTTAGTAAACTCTCACAATAGATCTAAATTACTTAATTTATTTAAATGCTTTAACTTAGAGAATGTATTCAATGAACCCACCAGAATAACCGCAACTTCAGCTACTTGCCTTGATAACGTATTTTGTAATTGTAAAGTTTTTGAAAAAGCTGTAATCAATAATCTCAAATCTGATCATTCTGGACAACGTATATCTGTTCCATACGCTGAAACGCAACAAAAACAAGTAATAAAGTTTAAGCATATCACTAATAAAAAAATTAGGAAATTTAAGGAAAAAATTATAGCTCGAGTTCCTACTCTAGAAATTAAAAAACGAGGTCCGGATGAACTATACAATGCTCTTTTTGGATTAATAGACTATGAATTCAATAATGTTTTTAAGACCGTGGAAAAAAGTGTACTAAAAAACTTGAAATTTAGTGATTGGGTAACTGTTGGCATTTTTAAGAGTAGAAATAAATTATTTGATTTGTACGCACAAAAACAATTTAATAAAACCCCCACATTTGTTGAATATGTAAAAAACTACTCAAAGCTATTTAAAATTGTTTGCATACAAGCTAAGTCGCTATTTATCAAACAAAAAATTATGAAGGCAGACAATAAAATAAAAGCCACCTGGGATATTATAGGCGATGAATTAGGTAGAAATAAAAAAAATAATCGTGAATTTAAGCTTATTATTAACTAGCGGCCTACCCTGCTTCGCACGGGTATAAAATATATAGCCTATGTCACCCAGTAAAAAAAATGATTAAAATCGATCCAGTAGTTTTAATTTAGGTATTCATTACTGTCCGTGGCCCGCACGCGTTAAATTTGAAGAAAAACATTTCCCCTCTCCCTATACCAAGAAGATTTCCTGCTATATCTAATATCTAAATTCATATACTACATATTTACATTTTTCCCTATATATTTTATGTTTAAAATTAATTACAGAATGTTTTTATATACAACATTCATAGCTTTGTTATCATTAGACAATACAAAAATGTTCTCTTTAGAGGTTACTCTTAAAAGAGCGACATTTAGTTGCGCGTCCGATCGCTGCTAAATTCGAAGTGCTATAGGGCGAAGCGCGGCCTCCTCGCGGGATTTTAAATCAGTGATATCTTCGAAAATGTTCATTTAAATTACATGCTGTAAACGGTAATATTGATCTATATTAAATCAACAATGTATTTAAGGTACTTAATTGGATAAGGATTAATGGCTATATTGTATAAAAATTGCTTCGAAAATAAGGCATTCTTTTTCGTAAAAAGTTAATGACAAAAAATGCTATTGTGGGTTATTCATAAGAGATAGACATATGCCATCGCGGACTTTTCTGTAGACCTTTTCAATGTGTACAAATACTTAGTACATCATTTAGATAAATCTCGTAGGGTTTTAGGTAGCCTGTGTTTGCAATGAAAGCGGCAAAAAAGTAATTAATTTACGACATCACATTAGAAACCTCAAAAATTACAGTTTTTTTCTACTCCATATTGAATGTTATTATACATATAAACCTTCCCCTTGAATCACTCTATCTATTAAAAAAAACCGCATCAAAATCTGGGATATAAGGGACAAACAAAGAATGTGACTTTGTTTTATACTATGTAGTGATAATCCTCATAGCATGATTCAGTATTCACGCGCGATGGCTTATTATTAGCGTATTTCATGTATAACTTTGGTGTTTCTATACCGATTTCAATGATTCTTTTTTTATACAATGGTTAATACTATTCACTTTTTTATTTAGGGATGACTGAGAGTGATATAAATGTAGGAGTAGACAAATATAACCAGAAAGCTTCGAACTGCTAAGCTATCGGGAGTTACACGTGTTATTGTGAGTCAACAATAAAAGATAGACATATGCTGTCGTGGGATAGTTTTTATATAATTTTAAGGAGAACATTTCCGTCATACATGATTTCTGTGTAGCTTTAACCATCAAGGTTGCACACGCGACGGAAGCTTAAAAAATGGAGTAACTTCTCCCGTTTTCCCAACATTTCCCTTCACTGCTCTGCTCCTATTGATTGCAGCGTGATGAAAAGTATACTATAACCAGCCCAGGAGTATGAAAAAAAATTGTACCGAGTTTCGTTAAAATCCGTCGAGTAGTTTTTGTTTCTATAACGGTTATACAGACAGACAGACAGACAGACAGACAGACAGACAGACAGACAAAAATTTTACTGATTGCATTTTTGGCATCAGTATCGATCCCTAATCACCCCCTGATAGTTATTTTGGAAATATATTCCAGTTACAGAATTGACCTTTCTACAGATTTATTATAAGTATAGAAGATGATCAAATCATTACTTCTGATGCAGAGGTCGCTAAAACATTTGAAAATTTCTTCCAAAATATACCAATTGCGACCACTCAATGTATTAATTCTTCGCCAACAGAAGCTCTTAATTTACTAAGAACTATTTCCACTGAGTGCAGTGCTAACTTTTATTTTCAATATATTACCCCATGTGACATTCTTAAGGTCTTCAAAACAATAGAATTGAAGAAAACACAAGATCTATGGGGCATGTCCATGTAAACAATGAATAACATTATTGAAATTATTGCGCCTTATCTAGCCTTGATTTTTAATAGAGCTGTAGATTCCGGAATATTTCCTGATCTCATGAAATATAGTAAATTAGTCCCTTTGTTTAAATCAGGTGATAAAAATGATCCCAATAATTACAGACCCATTTCAGTATTACCAACTCTTAGTAAGATTTTTGAAAAAATTATGTACAATCAACTGCTCAGACATTTCGATTTGAATAAATTACTACATACTGAGCAGTACGGTTTTACTAAGGGTCGATCAACAACAGATGCGGGCGCAAGGCTGTTGAAACACATTTTCGATGCCTGGGAGAATTCGCAGAACGCTATTGGTATTTTCTGCGATTTGTCTAAAGCGTTCGATTGTGTCCAACATACAACTCTCGTGTATAAGCTGCGTCATTATGGGATCAAAGATAATGCGCTTAGTCTTATTACATCTTTTCTTTCCAATAGATTACAAAGAGTATGTATAAATGACGTCAAGTCATCCGGATCAGTAACAGTTATGGGCGTGCCTCAAGGTTTAATCTTAGGTCCTTTCTTGTTTTTAGTATATATTAATGATTTGCCATATTTTGTGCCCAGTATTTGCGACATTGTACTATTCGCAGATGATACATCATTAATTTTTAAGGTTGACAGATATAAGGAAAATCTTGACGATGTGAATAATGCTTTGTCTCAAATATCTCACTGGTTTACCATAAATAACCTACTTTTAAACACAAAAAAGACAGAATGCGTAGAGTTTTCACTGCTTAATGGAACCAGACCAACAGAAAATGTCATATTAAATAATGAAATATTAGTGAAAGAAAATACAACTGTGTTTTTAGGAATGACCTTAGATACAAAGATCCAATGGGGACCCCATATAACAAACCTTTGTGGAAAATTAAGTTCCGCTGCCTACGCTGTTAGGAAAATTAGACAATTAACTGATGTTGACACAGCAAAATTTGTTTATTTTTCCTATTTTCATAGCATTATGTCATATGGAATCATGCTATGGGGTACAGCGGCTGATATTCACAGGGTCTTTGTTTTGCAAAAAAGAGCTATACGTGGTATTTATAATATGAAACCTCGTGATTCTCTTAGGGAAAAGTTCAAAGAAATTGGCGTTATGACTGTAGCTTCACAATACATCTACAGTAATATACTATTTGTACGTAAAAATATTCACTTGTATAGTAAAAATAGTGATAGGTATGACAGACATACAAGAAACAGACATAAACTAATGACGCCTAGATTACGCCTCCAAAAGGTCCGAAAATCATTTGTCGGTCTCGGTACACGTTTTTATAACAAAATTCCTCAACATTATCTGGACTTGCCTTTACACAAGTTTAGAAATTATCTCAAAACGATGTTGCTATCAATAGTATAGTAAGCTTTAGCTTACTATACTATTGAGGATTATTTGAGTGATAGCTTATCTTAACTGCAGTCAGCTACGCATCCAGCTGCAACGATTATCTTGTAACCATCAAATTGTAATAATTTTTAAAAGATTAGCCGCCGAGTTTCTTGCTGATTCTTCTCGGTAGGAGCAAACTTCCGAATCAGTGGTAGCTTCTTTAAAACATTTGACGATTCAAAAGTACTGTAAACAGTCCACTTGAATAAAGAATATTTTGAATTTGAATTTGAATCTTAAGACATGCATGTCTTAGAAGGGTCGGCACAACATGTTACAAACATGTTATCACATAATTTGGCTGCGTATTTTACGACCTTTTATTTTATGTCTATTCTACACAACTAGATATCACACGGCGGATCGACTTACCTTAGTCGCCTGTTGTGTCTGCCCGGGGTTTCAATTCAAATTCAATTCAAATTCAAATTCAAAATATTCTTTATTCAAATAAACTTGTAAACAAGTGCTTTTGAATCGTCAACTCTACTGCTGGTTCGGAAAGCTGTTCCTACCGAGAAGAGCCAGCAAGAAACTCGGCGGTTGCTCTTTTTAAAAAATACAATTCTTAATACTAGTTACATTATGTCGTTACTGTCTTGTACAGGTTCAAAGAGAGCTATATCCACACATTCTTATCTTCCAAATAATCTTCAAGAGTATAGTAGGCTTTCTGTATCAGCCTCTTTTTAACAGTGTTTTTAAACTGCTGTAATGGCAAAGCTGAAATATATACAACAAAAGCTATACAAGCTATACAACAATAAGTGCGGTATAGCGCCATATCATAAAACATAATTTAATTTTTGCGTTTGACATAAATGTACTTGCAGAATTTACGGCACACTTCTGAGGGGAAGCGAATTTATGTGCAAAACCCCTTGCCTGAATGCTTTTAGGGTTTCTCGGGTAATTCTACAGGGTTCTACTTACTACTACTACTAAATATACCCGACTTCTTTTAATTTTATTATTAAAAATAGCAACCGCAATATTATATGCCTACCTACTCTGTGCTTTACAGTTTTCCTAATCTAAAGGTTGTCTGGAAGAAATCGCTTATAAGCGATAAGGCCATCTTTTGTGCAGTACAAAATTTTTATTTTTGTTTAGTATTAATCTAATGTATGTATTTATATAATGTGGTGTACAATAAATTATAAATAAATAAATAAATAAAACTGCCCGCGTGGAAAGATTTAAACCGTAATATAGCATTTTGAAAATAAAAACGGTTAAAGTGGGTTAACCTTAAAAGCTAAACATATGCTGTTGCGGACTTTCATTTAGAACTTTTAGAGGGCAACAATTTTGTAATACATGATTTTTGAATAACTTTCACCGTTTACTCAGCGCACGCAAGGAAATCTTTGAATTTTGCAGTTTTCGTAATTATTTTTATTACTGTTTCTCTCCTGTTCATTTTAGCGTATGATATATAGCCTTCCTCAATAAATGGACCATCTTACACTCAAATAATTTTTCATATCAGTCCGTCCAGTAGTTCCTGAGATTAGCGCGTTCAAAGGCAATTAAACAAACAAACTCTTCAGCTTTATACACAAACAAACAAGCCGCGGTCCGGCCTCACAGGAGGCACCCTTAGTACGACGTTCCCCATAGCTAGTAGAGCTTCATACAACAGTGTGATGACTAGTCACAGTCATACCACCAGCCCTCCACTACACGTCGCCCTAAGCCGCGGTCCGGCCTCACAGGAGGCACCCTTAGGACGACGTTCCCCATAGCTAGTAGAGCTTCATACAACAGCGTGATGACTAGTCACAGTCATACCACCAGCCCTCCACTACACGTCGCCCTAAGCCGCGGTCCGGCCTCACAGGAGGCACCCTTAGGACGACGTTCCCCATAGCTAGTAGAGCTTCATACAACAGTGTGATGACTAGTCACAGTCATACCACCAGCCCTCCACTACACGTCGCCCTAAGCCGCGGTCAGGCCTCACAGGAGGCACCCTTAGGACGACGTTCCCCATAGCTAGTAGAGCTTCATACAACAGCGTGATGACTAGTCACAGTCATACCACCAGCCCTCCACTACACGTCGCCCTAAGCCGCGGTCCGGCCCCACAGGAGGCACCCTTAGGACGACGTTCCCCATAGCTAGTAGAGCTTCATACAACAGCGTGATGACTAATCACAGTCATACCACCAGCCCTCCACTACACGTCGCCCTAAGCCGCGGTCCGGCCTCACAGGAGGCACTCTTAGGACATTGTTCTATCTCAATCCAATTAGAGACTAATAGTATATTGTTAAAAAAAGATAGAACAGTCCCCCCCTATATACCAAGCTTGATAACAATGTAGCTGTTCTCCCGCCAAATTTTTTTGCAAAAACGTACCCGATTTGAATATTCATGTCCGCCTTAAATATTCATTAACGAAGTCTGTTATCTTGTTAGCTCTCTTTGTGAGAATAAAAAACGTTTTACTTATGCCGTATTTAAATTTTAGTAATCTTTAGTAAGAGGAACTCGAATTTGTAGAATAGAATATCTATTTTTTTATAAAGAGAATCTTTATTAGTACAAGTATGCATGTTTTTATCTCAATCTTTAATATTTAAATGAGTTAATCTTGTATATATATATTTTCTGAATCTCGGAAACGGCTCCAACGATTTTCCCGAAATTCAGCATGTAGGAGGTTTTGGGGGAGAAAAATTGACCTAGCTAGGTTTTATGTGAAAAAAATATTGTTTTATCCCTGTTTTTGGGCATTAAAAAACACTAACATTTATATTGAATTGAATTTTCGCCATTAGCTGTCAAGTCGACGTAGCTTAATCGGGTAACGGGCAGCCTCGAGAAATGTGAATGCCAAGGATCGATCCCCAACTAATTAATTGTTTTTTCTTTTTTTTAAAGTTTTTTTTTGTAAAAAATTACCGAGCGAAGCTCGGTCACCCAGATATTATACACTTATCTGAGTTTCAATGTGTATAGAATAGACGACCCTCATTTCTTACCGAGGTATCGTAAAAGGCGACTAAGGTAAGTCGACCCACCGTGTGGTATCCGGTTAAGTAGAATAGATCACCCTCTTTCTTAGCCACGTGTCGTAAATAATGACTATGGTAAGTTGATGTCAGGCATTCGGCCGGTTGTAAAATACGTAGCCAAATCATGTGACAACATGTTTATAACATGTTGTGCTTTCCCCACTTAGAGTGGGATAAGGGCAGGAAGATGATTGGTAGGTTACGCATATTCCTACAATTCTCTAGAGATATGCAGATTTCCTTACCATGTTTTATTCCAGCTAAAAGTTCGTTAAGTACCGGCCTGATATTATCCCACTACTGGGGATAGGCCTCCTCTCTGCGTTTTTTGGAAAAGAGGGTCGGAGCTAAGACCTACCACGCTCCAATGATTGGTAGGTTACACATATCACCAGAATTATATAGAGATATTCAAATTTCTTTACTATGTTTTATTTCACTTAAAAGCGTGTTAAATAAAGCCCTGTTACTATCCCACTGTTGGGTATAGGCCTCCTCTCTCCGTTTTAGGAGAGAAGGTTTGGAGCTAAAACCTACCACGCTCCAATGATTGGTAGATTACACATATCCGCAGAATTCTCTAGAGATATGCAGTTTCCTTAGCATATTTTATTTTAGCTAAAAGCTCGTTAAAAGGAAAGAATGGTTGGAGCTAAGACCTACTACGATTTCAATGATTAGTAGGTTAAACATATCTCCAGAATTCTCTAGAGATATGCAGGTTTCCTCACGATGTTTTCCTTCACCGAAAAGCGTGTGATAAATTGCAATTATCAATTAAACATATAAGCAAGACCTTACTCCATACGATATTTATAAGAAGAGTCTCATATATAATCTTTTAACACTAAGTGCTAGCTTTTAGTAGCTTTTAGGTTGTTTATGACATCAATTAATAGGCTGTTAGGTTGATGCTACAGTGGGCGATAAGCGACGTTATGCTATATGACTAGGGAGAAAAGCATCATCATCTTCCTGCCCTTATCCCACTCAAAGTGGGGTTGGCACAACATGTTATAAACATGCTGTCACATGATTTGGCTGCGTTTTTACGACCGGCCGCCTGCCTGACGTCAACTTGCCTCAGTCGTATTTTACTACACCTCGGTAAGAAAGAGGGTGGTCTATTCTACTAAACCGGATAACACACGGTGGGTCAACTTACCTTAGTCGCCTTTTACGACACCTCGGTAAGAAATGAGGGTCGTCTATTCTACTAGCCGGACACCACACGGCGGGTCGACTTACCTTAGTCGCCTTTTAAGAAATGAGGGTGGTACTATTCTATTCAGCCGGATACCACACGGCATAGGGAGAAAAACTATAAAGAATAATTAAAACATAAAAAAACAAAATTAATAATAATTTTTTTGCTGTAATCCGCGATGAAGTAAAATAGAAAATATATATAATGCTAGTATAGTTTCCGAATCGCGGAAACGGCTCCAACGATTTTCATGAAATTCAGCGTGTAGAGGGTTTTGGGGAGGAGAGGGAATCAATCTAAAAAGGTTAGATTTTTGGGCAACAAAAAAATAGCAAAATGTAGAATTAAAAAGATTTTTTTAGTTGTCAAACGTAGTGATGCGATAGACAATGGGTAACGGGCGGAACAAAAATGTTCAAAACCCGGATTCGAATCCCAGGAGCATGCAGGAGGTTCTGGGGGAAAAATCGATCCAGCTAGGTTTAATTTAAAAAAAAAATTCGTTTTATCCTTGTTTTTGGGCATTAAAAAATACAAAAATTTACATTGAGTATATAAAACACAATTTTTGACGAAAACTGTTAAGTTATAAAGATGAAAATAGGGTCGATCCCCGCCTACCCAATTATTTTTTATTTATTTTGAAGTTTTTTTTTATTTTGTAAAAAATTATCGAGCAACGCTCAGTCAACATTGTACTAAAATTATATAAGTATATATTCACCAGTTGTCTGTCCATAACACAAGTATTAAGTTACTTACTTTGGGGACGGACGACCGTGTGTGTAAGTGTCCCATATATTTATTTAATTAATGATATGGGTGATTACTACCCTATTTTAATAGCTTCCGTATCGCTGCTAAATGGAGCCTCAGCTTTAATGTTATATAATAGCTTGATGTCATCCACTATAGCGATAAAACCCATTAAGGTGCCGTTTTCTTACGTCCTTAACTTAAATATCCTAGTTTTTATTTTTAGTCACAGTAGCGACATAAAAGCGAGTGTTGATCTTTATTATCTTAGGTATTCTTATATTTGCTTCACAGTACATTTTAAGTAATTTAATTTTTGTACATAAAAATATAAAGAATTATAGAACGATAGGTAATGTATAGACAAAGTAGGAACCGACATAAGCTTGCGGCTCCTGCTTTGACGAACAAAGGTACGAAATTCGTTGTGGGTTTGGGTATAACATTCTATAATAGAATTCCGCAATCAATTTTAGCTTTGCCATTACAGCAGTTTAAAAACACTGTTAAAAAGAGGCTGATACAGAAAGCGTACTATACTCTTGAAGATTATTTAGAAGATAAGAATGTGTGGATATAGCTCTCTTTGAACCTGTACAAGACAGTAACGACATAATGTAAATAGTATTAAGAATTATATTTTTAAAAGAGCAACCGCCGAGTTTCTTGCTGGCTCTTCTCGGTAGGAACAGCTTTCCGAACCAGCAGTAGAGTTGACGATTCAAAAGCACTTGTTTACAAGTTTATTTGAATAAAGAATATTTTGAATTTGAATTTGAATATAATAAAATTTTTTTAGCTTTGCCATTACTGCAGTTTAAAAACACTATTAAAGAGAGGCTGATACAAAAAGCCTACTATACTGTTGAGGATTATTAATATCATATTAACATAATCTAAAAATTAATATCGAAAATTCGTGTGTGAGTTTTTTTTTTTAATTACTTCTATCACAAGGCGGTTTGTTTGTTTATTTGTAATTGTTTTATTGCATTAATAATTTTAAAAATGATAAAAAACACTATAATGTGCGGTCATAGGTTTCTTTCATATAAATGAAATAAAATGTATTTATTTGCAAGCAACAAGGGCTCATAATGTTAGTAAGAGACTTATAACTATGTTACTTACTTATTATCTACGAATTAACAAATAAACCCAAAATAAACACGGAAGACATAATGAGACACTGAGACTTTTTTTACGACTTTTTTAACGATTTAAATTAGCATACTGTCGTGACACGGTGGGCAGGGAGCGATCGCGGGCAGCGGTGGCCTCCTTCTGCTCTGAGGAGGGGCGCGGAGGAGCTGGTGGAGCGGTTCCGAGAACTTTTGTTCTGGATCCAATCTGCTGCTGGCGAGTCCAGGTGGTAGCGACTTGCCTAAGCCCATCGTCTGCCGCCCTAACAGGGGACCTCCGGACGTTCCGAACAGGGTATATCGGACGTCTGGCTTAGGTCCCCGAGGCGGTCGGTGCATCTGGTGCTCCCGATGCACCGGTGTAGCGGAGGGGGGCTGCTCTTTCTAGGGGTCTTTACCCGGAGGAGGTGTTGTCTGGGATCAGAGCTGTCGGCGGGGATGGGGGCAATGTGTACGATACCCTATCCTTGCCATTGGCAGCGTGGTGGAGCACACAGGTCGTTTTAGTCGGTGCAAGTCCGACATTATCGCCGCCTGTCCCTGTCGGGCGGCGGTACGCATAAGGGTTTTTCCTGTATAAAAAAAAAGAATAAAAGGCCTACTGTGGCACCAAGATATTCATGAATCGTGAATATATGGACATCATCTGTGGAAAATTATAAATGTGGATGGATATGTAAATTCCATTCCAATATTTCCAGCTCAGGACAACACCAGTCTCCCCCTCCTGTCAACAATTCCAACCCGTTGCATCCAACCAATGAACCCTCTGTTCTGGGTCATATCCGCCTTCCTACCACCCACGCATTCAGATAACGGTCGACGATGCCATACTGCAACAAAGATAATAAAGTTAATGTATAGAATAGAGGAGGGACGAGGGGAGGTCGTCATCAATGGACTCTGGTCCTTGTTTAAAAAGACCATGCCACTTGTAAAATATGGTTTTACCAGGGCCAGTGTCCGCGTAAACCGCCAACAGTTCTTGATAAATAATCTAAACGGATTTTCCTTGCTTGGTAAGGAACTTGACGGCGCGGTGTTCAATTTTCTCCAGATTGACTAACTTCTTCTCGATTTACTTTAGGCAGTGAAGCCATGAAGGCTTTGACAGCGACAACGGGACGGTGGGCGAGCGCAGAAGCATCGCAGGGGGTTGGGGTGCTGGGAGAGCGGATGCTGCAGGCCTCGAACGAGGCCCGCAGCATCCTAGGAGCGTTGCCTTAAGGGTGCCTCTTGTGAGGCCGGAACTCGGCTTAAAGCGACGCGCTATTTCGGACTGTGAAACCCGATAAGGTTCAAACTTGGTATATATTCTCTTAATGAGGTGCTTAACTAGTGCCTACCTGGCCGAGCAGACCTACCCCCACAAAACCCTCCATTCCGCGAACTTTTTGACCTTCCCTCGTACATCCATTGCTAAGTCTCTTCATGGGATCATCAGTCCATCTCGTAGGGAATTACCGACGCTGCGTTTTCCGGTGCGGGGTCCCCATTACATCATCTTAAGACCCCAAAGCCCACCGGTTCACTACACCCACATAATATGAGCCGCCCATCACTTCAACTTCGCGACACCCTGAACTATGTCGGTGATTCTGGTTCTTCTACAGATCACCTCATTTCTGATCACGTAGAAATACTCTAAGCTGGCTCCACTGAGTAACTCTCAGCTTTCTTATGAGGCCCATAGTCAGTGAGCACTGGCCGGACGTGAAATTAATCACGTCTAATTATATTGGATCATTCCGACTAGTTTCAACCTTACCCAGGGCCCTTAATCATGAGCTCTAACCATAGAATTACGTATGAGTAAAGTATCAAATCATACCCACCCACTTTATAAAGACAAGAGTTGTAGTCTAACTTGCAGTGGTTTAGGAACACTTTCCGTTGCCCACTGCTGGACAACGCGCATTGGGGGTCGTAGTCCTCTGTGCAGGATACTGGGCAAGGGTGTGAGCAGAAACTCCCATCAACACCCATATTTAGGGATCTACAAAAAAAGAACTCGCTTTATTTTATAACTAGCGGCCTGCCCCGGCTTCGCACGAATATAAAATATATAGCCTCCGACGCGTTATAAGGCACGCGACGCGCCGCCGCAACCGCTATGCCTCTGCATTTTAAATCTGTAATATCTTCGAAAATGTTCATTTCAATTTCATGCTGTAAACGGCCATATTGATCTATATTAAATCAACAATGTATTTAAGGAATTTAATTGGATAAGGAATAATGCTATATTGTTCAAAATTGCTTCGAAAATAAGGCATTATTTTTCGTAAAAGAAATGTCATAAAAATGCTATTGTGGGTTATCCTAAGAGATAGACATATACCATCGCGGAGTTTTCTATAGACCTTTTGAAGTTGTACAAAATACTTAGTACATCATTTTGATAAATCTCGTAGGGCCTGCGTTTTCAATGTAAGCGCAAATAAAATGTAAGTATTTAAGACATCACATTAGAAACCTCAAAAATTACAGTATTTCTCTACTCCAATTTAAATTTTATTATACATATAAACCTTCGTTTTGAAGCACTCTATTAAAAAAACCAAAATCTGGTGCGTAGTTTTAAAGATTTAAGCATACATAGGGATATAGAGACATAGGGACAGACACAGAAAACGACTTTGTTTTATACTATGTAGTGATGTATCAACACGCAAACGATCTACCAACTTTCTAAAGCTTTATTAGTATGAATTATTTGGTTCATATCCCACCTTCTAGAAGAGAAGCTTCTTCTACTATCGTTCTTCGATGTTTTGATCGTTTTTGGTAGAGGTATGGGCTTGAAAACGTAAGGTCTTGGCAAGAAATGAACTCCGGTGTACTTGCAGTTTTCTATGGGCACCAGATTGTATCCTGAAAGAAAAATCGATTAAAAAAATCGATTATTTCGCATCAAAATAATCGATTTTTTCAAAATCGATTTATTTTATGGGAAAAATACATTTTTCTACTCCATGTCACATCCCTAGTAATTTTTAACCCAAAATGCTAGTAACCTTTTTTTTTAAATAATTTATAGAATTATTTTGCTATAATCCGCGATAAAAGAAAATATATGTAATGCTACATGTAGAGTGTACTATTCGTTCTCATACCTGATACATGCAGAATTTGTAAAAACTCATGCACTAACCGCCACCAATAACACAACAATATACAAGCACTGCACACATTCACCACAATCTCAACAATTGTTTCGCCCCGTAACCGAATCGTAAGGAGATAGACTCCACTAGGGATATTACTTTGAGTAGAAAAAAATCGATTAATAAGTAATCGATTTTTATTCCTTTAATCGAAATAATCGATTTTTTAAAAATAGTTTTTTCTATTTCAAAAGTTGTCTTTTTTAATATAATAATTAATTACAATAAAGGCTAATTAAAGTGTACAACTACCAAGAAATAATATCAGATGCGCTGTTTGTGAAATTGGATTAAAATGTGTAGTTTGGCTAAATTGGTTTCATCCAACAATGCATATCTAATCTTAAAAAACAAGAAATAGACTAAAAAAGAAAAAGGGATACCTAAAATAATCCATTTTTAAAAATCTATTTTTGACGAATTAAAATAATCGATTATTAAATTTTTTTTAAAATAATCGATTTTTATTTTTAAAAATAATCGATTATTTTAAAAATCGATTATTTTTTCACATCGCTAGACTCCACGACAAAATACGGAAATTTAAAAAAAAAAATGTAAACTTAACCAACTGTTATTTTCATTCTGGAATCCACAGTTCACCTTCCTAAAGAAGCACTTATTTAGAAATAGCCTGTATTTCATCTTCTTATTCTCTTCTCTTCTGCCACAAACAGAGTTTATAGTGTTATTACAATCCAGATTAGTACAATCCAAACCTCTGATTCCTTTAATACTTTTTAATTGACTGTTTTCAGTATGTTTTTTGGCTTCAGACTGTTTATTCTTCCCTGATATAAACAGTATATCCGCGTTTGGTGAATCTGTTAAAAAATTAAACCTTTTAGTTACATGCCAATGATAACATTACCTAAAAATAGTACATACTATTCTGCTAATATTATAAACGCGAAAGTTTGTGAGTATGGATTTATATTTGTTACTCTTTCACGGAGAATACGCTGAACTAATATCGATGAAATTTGGCACAATTAATTAATCAATTTAACTTATACATCGGGGTAACATATAAGCTATATTCAAATTCAAATTCAAATTCAAAATATTCTTTATTCAAATAAACTTGTAAACAAGTGCTTTTAAATCGTCAACTCTACTGCTGGTTCGGAAAGCTGTTCCTACCGAGAAGAGCCGGCAAGAAACTCGGCGGTTGCTCTTTTTAAAAAATACAATTCTTAATACTAGTTACATTTAATGTTTCTATCTTGTACAGGGTCGAACAATATTTATATCCACGCATTTTTATCGTCTAAATAATCCTCAACAGTATAGTAGGCTTTCTGTATCAGCCTCTCTTTAATAGTGCTTTTAAACTGCTGTAATTGCAAAGTTAAAATTGATTGTGGAATTTTATTATAGAATCTTATACCCAAACCCACAAACGACTTACGTACTTTTTCAAGGCGCAAAGCAGGGGCCGCAAGCTTATGTCGGTTCCTACTTTGTCTATTATATACATCGCCTATTGTTTTATAATTTTTTATATTTTTATATACAAAAATTAAATTACTTAAAATATACTGTGAAAAACTGTGTGTCAAAAATTAAATTACTTAAAATATACAATGATAACATTGCCTAAAAATAGTGCATCCTATTCTGCTAATATTATAAACGCGAAAGTTTGTGAGTATGGATGTATATTTGTTACTCTTTCACGGCGAATCCGCTGAACAAATATCGATGAAATTTGGCACAATTGATTAATCAATTTAACTTATACATCGGGGTAACATATAGACTATAGAAATCCTGTTAATTCTACAGGAATAGGATGACATTGAAAAGCGCTATCTATTATCAACCGATTAAGATATTATATATAGAGATATATTTTGTCAGCTATAAATAATATTTTACTGATTTTATACATCTTACTAATATTATAAATGCGAAAGTATGGATGTATGTTTGTGACTCTTTCACGGCGAATCCGCTGAACCAATATCGATGAAATTTGACACAATTATTCCTTATACACCGGAATAACATATAGGCTATAGAAATCCTGTTAATTCTACAGGAATAAGATAACTTTGAAGAGCGAGAGAGATCCGGTTAAACACGTCCATACTTTCAAATTTTCGCATTTATAATATAAATAGTATTATAGTATTTAATACTTTATTTACAGGAAAATGTACAAGTAATATCTATGTTAAATTACTTACACGCTAGGACTATACAAATCATGCCCACGTGGAATGGTCCCAAGAATGCTGGCAGCGTTTTCGCGCTGAATCGCTAAGCTGATTCATTTTGCGAAAAAGGAGCCAGCCCTCTTGTCACCTGAAGAGGCAATTAACCGAGGTGTTAAAACAGATAAAAAAATTTTTGCACTATGACTCCATGGCCCTAGGGTCTCGACTGCAAACGGCACAAATATATAACTCTCGATGAGAGTTACATACTTCCGCCGTTTGCCGGATTCGGCCATAGGATAAAAATAATTCGTAACAGGATTAAAATTTACCGGTTTCTGTTATATGTATTTTGTTGTTCATTAGCTCATCAGTCCGTTTACTTTGAACCAAATCTTCTATTTTCACTCCATTAAATTCATCACCATTCCTAAATACAGGTTTATCGTTCGGTATAAACACTACGCTTTCTGTCACAACATACCCATCCGTAATCAGTTCCGTATTTGATTTTTCTGTTTCCGGTTCCGGTTTATTTTGAACCGGTCTCTCTAGATCGCTATGACCAGAATATGTTACAATAACGTCTGTTATATTCTTGTCTGTATGTGCTGTTTCTATGATATATATACAGATCGTTAGTAATAATGTCTGGTATAATATTTTTGGTCGGAATATTTCCATTGTAATTGAGATTTGTTGCACCAGAGACAAGTAGATGACTGTTGTATTAAAAAAAAGGATTAGTCCTGTGGTTATCCCATTCTAAGTATAGCACAGCATGTTTTTCTCTACCATTCTCTCCTATCATTGATTTTCCTACCCTTATCCCACTCTAAGTGTAGCACAGCATGTTTTTCTCTTCCATTCTCTTTTATCATTCATTCTTCTTCCCTTATCCCACTCTTAAGTGTTCGACACAGCATGTTTTTCTCTCCTATCATTCATTCTCGTTCCCTTATCCCACTCTAAGTGTAGCACAGCATATTTTCTCTACCATTCTCTCCTATCATTAATTTTCGTTCCCTTATCCCACTCTAAGTGTAGCACAGCATGTTTTTCTCTTCCATTCTCTCCTATCATTGATTCTCCTACCCTTATCCCACTCTAAGTGTAGCACAGCATGTTTTTCTCTTCCATTCTTTCCTATCATTGATTCTCCTACCCTTATCCTACTCTAATTATTCGACATAACATGTTTTTCTCTTCCATTCTGTCCTATTCATCATTCTCCTACCCTTATCGCACTCTTAAGTGTAGCACAGCATGTTTTTCTCTTCCATTCTCTCCTATCATTCATTCTCCTGTACTTATCCCACTCTTAGTATTCGACACAGTATGTTTTTCTCTTCTCTTCTTTCATATCATTCATTCTTTTTCCCTTATCCCACTCTTAAGTGTTCGACACAGCATGTTTTTCTCTTTAATTCTCTCCTATTATTCATCATTCGTACTAAACTAGTACTTACAGGAAATTTTAGATAAAAACAACAACTAAAATGTTTACTGCCACTATTAAAATAATGCAAATAATCGAATATAATTTCTTTTTGTCTGTCTGTACTTGTTATTGTGACGTCATCGTCCGTAAACTTCATAAAGACAAGCGATACTATGGACTCTAAAGCCTAGACTATTGTATTTGCGAACAATAGTGAGTTGATTAAAAAAAAACTTATATAACTGATAATGTTTTAGTCAAAGATAAGAGAAAGGAAAGACGGAGTTTTATTTATTTACATTTAAATACGCCGTGTGGTATCCGGTTGAATAGAATAGACCAACCTCATTTCTTACCGAGGTGTCGTAAAAGGAGATTAATCGACCCGCCGTGTGGTATTCGGCTGAGTAGAATAGACCAACCTCATTTCTTACCGAGGTATCGTAAAATACGACTAAGGTAAATAGACCCACGGTGTGGTATCCGGCTGAGTAGAATAGACCACCCTCTTTCTTACCGAGGTGTCGTAAAAGACGACTAAGGTAAGTTGAACCACCGTGTGGTATCCGGTTGAGTAAAATAGTTCGCCCTCTTTCTTACTGAGGAGTCGTAAAATACGACTAATGTAACATGACGTCAGACAGGCGGCCGGTCGTAAAATAGCCAAATTACATGACAACATGTTTGTAACATGTTTGTAACCTCACTTAGAGTGGGATAAAGGCAGGAGGATGATGATTTATTTACATTTTAATATAGTATTTGGGTGACCGTGCCTTGCTTAGTAATTTTATTAAAAGCCTAGCAATCGCCAGCGGCGTTACCCGCATGGAAAGATTAAAACCGTTTAAAAACTTTTGATAACCATAAAAATGGTTAAAGTGGGTTAACCTTAAAAGCTAGACATATGTTGTCACGGACTTTTATTTAGAACATTTAGAGGGGAACAATTTTGTTATACATGATTTTTTAATAAATTTCACCGTTTACTCAGCGCACGCAAGGAAAGCTTTAAAGTTTGTCGTTTTCGTACTATTTTTCATTGCTGCTCCTCTCCTATTCATCTTAGCGTGATGTTATATAGCCTATAGCCTTCCTCGATAAATGGACTATCTTACAATCAAAGAATTTTTCAAATCGGTCCAGTAGTTCCTGAGATTAGCGCGTCTCCTTCCCTTATCCCAATCGAAGTTGGTTCGCACAACATGTAATAAACATATTGTCAAATGATTTTGCTTCATATTTTACTACCGGCCTGCTTGACGTCAACTTACCTTAGTCGTATTTTACGACTCCCTGGTAAGAAAGAGGGTTGTCTATTTTACTTAGCCGGATACCATACAGCGGGTCGACGCGCAAAATTATGTCAAAATACTATATTACAGTTTTCCACGCGGACAGAGTCGCTGGCGATCGCTAGTTAAAGATAAAATTTAGTAGCATCTTTATTTATCTACTTATTTCACCTTAATTAATTAAAAAAAAAATACTTTTTCTAAGTTTCTAAATTACCAATATTTCACTTCTTGTCCTTTTTTATCTTTAACTCAAAGATTGACTGGAAGAATTTAATTAATTTGTACTAACTAAAGAATAAATTAAAGTTTATTTTAATTTAAAAGGCGACATCTTTTAATATCTCTGTGAACTGCAATACACAAACATCGCACGGCATCTTATGATTTGATCATCCTTCTAATTTTACAGTTGATTACTAGATGGCGCTGTAATGCAATGTGTAAGTACAAAATAAACATTTAAGAAAAAAAATGCAAAAACAAATTATTATATTTATAAAATTCAAGTATTGGATTAATATTTATTGTTGTATATAATTTTTTATTCCAAATACTAAATTAGATTATTTTATTAACGCTTTTTATTATTACCTTGTCGTTTCATTTTACGTTTCTGATATAATCAATAAAATGTTATAAATACAATTAAAAGAGTTTAAAAAACTCTAAAGCTTTATTTAAACTGTTTAGTTGTTCAATAATTATTTAAAATAATTATATAATAATTATTTTAATTTATTATAGTGTTCTTAATAAATGTTTCTTAAATAACAAAGTTTTAATTAAATTTGGCCCCTCTGGATCTCTCTGAATGGATCGGAATTGAGTTTAAAGTAGCAAAAAAAAACCGCTTATAATTTGTGTACATACATAAAAATGAATTATAATATTTTTTAATTAAGTAGGTATAATAAATATGCATAAAGTACTTATTGAAGATTACCTTTCTGGTTCTCGGTAAGAGCAACATTCCGAACCAGTTGTAGCTTCATTAATCATATTGAATGACGATTCAAATTCTTGAAACAGCTTATTTGAATATATTATTTTTATTTGATTTGTTATAAATCTATACTAAAATTATAAAGAGGAAAAATTTGTATGTATGTTTGTAATGTTTTCACATAAAAATTACTGGACCGATTTCAACTTTACTGAGCAACATAGGCTTATTTCACCATTGGAAAGCTGCATCTTTACTGAGCAACATAGGTTATATTACATTAAAAAAATAGGGATCCGTAATAAAAATGTAATAAGGTGTAAAAAAATTAAGTAATAATTTAAGTCTCAATCTATTTGTTTTGGCGTCAAAACAAAGCATGCGTGTAATTAATTAGGCATCGCGTGTTTGAACTCTGGGCAGGTCAGGTTTGAGTTATCTTTAAATATTTAACTATTAAATAGGTCGCGACCTCAGTGTAGGCAACTTTTTTTTACAGAAATAAAGTATAGTGCCTGGGTGACCGTAATTTTAAGTAAGTTGACGTCAGGTAGGCCTCCGGTCGTAAATACGCATTATGTGAAAGCATGTTTATAACATGTTGTGCTGCACTTAGGGTGGGATAAGGGCAGAGGAAGGCAGGAAAAAAATGAAAAAATAAAAAAGCTATAAAAGGTCGATAATAATAGGGATTGACTTTTTCACTTCGTTACTCCGTCCGTTATCCATTAAGCTATCACAACATTACAAATGACAGCTAAAATATTATTTACATTCTATTCAACACTTTAGCATTTATTCAGTGCCTGAAAACATGGAAAAAAAACGTCATTAATTTAAATAAAACCTAGCTCCAAAATCCCCTACATGCTGAATTTAATGAAAATCGTTGAAGCCGTTTCCAATATTCAGAAAAATATGTATATACTAGATTTTTGAATTTGCAAGATTCCACCTTCACATACATACATACATTGCAAGTTGAATAAAGGATTTTTGAACCATATATATTTTATTTATTTAATATATATATATATATATATATATATATATATATCCTTACTAATATTATAAATGGGAAAGTCTGTCTGTCTGTCTGTCTGTCTGTCGGTTCCGTTTCCACGGCCAATCCGCTAAACCAATATCGATGAAATTTGGCATAAATATTTCTTATATACCGGGGTAACATATAGGCTATATAAATCCTGTTAATTCAACAGGAATTAAATTCAGGAGGAATTAAATACGATGACATTCAAAACGCCATCTATAATAAACCTATGGAACTAATTTTTATTTACGACGTGTCAAAATCAAGTCAAATCTGTATTTACGAAGTATTTAGATTCAAAGTTTTTCGGCTTACGTCAAAGGAGTTATCTTTAAAGAGTATTTATATTTTATTTTATTTTATTCGTTTACTGGACAAATTTAACTGAGAAAATTTAACATTGTAATAAAAATGGATTATTAATATAAGTAATACGGGTTATTAAGTAAAATAAATAAACTAATAATATTATAAATGCGAAAGTCTGTTTGTAACGTTTTCATGGTCAATTCGCTGAATCAATATAGATGAAATTTGGCAAAATTAATGTTTATATACCGGGATCGATTTGATTTTTATGATAGTGATATTTGAAGGTTTGGATGGTGACAGAAGCTACTCCTAATTTTAAGACTACAGTCCACGCGAACGAAGTTGCGCGGGTAAAAGCTAGTATATATATATATATATATATATATATATATATATATATATATTAAAATCATGTAAAAAAAAAAGTAATAGGGCAGGTGGGGCTCGATCCTAGGTATTTCCACCTCTCTAGACCGCCCGTTCCCCAAATGAACCACCATGACTTTACGTTTGACAGTGAAAAAAATTTAGAGCTCGAAAACAGGGATAAAACGACATTTTTTTAAAAATAAAACTTGTCTAGATCGATTTTTCTCCCCCAAAACCCTGTACATTCTGAATTTCAGGAAAATCGTTGCAGCCGTTTCCGAGATTCTAAAAATATATATACATACAAGATTAACTCATTTAAATATTAAAGATTTTTTTATTACACTAGCAATCTATTATTAGCATTAGCTAATTATTATTAAGATATCACTAGCAATCGCCACAGGCTCTGCCCGCGTGTAAAGATATAAACCGTAATATAGTATTTTGATATTCATAAAAATGGTTAAAGTGGGTTAATTTTTAAAAGCTAGACATACACTGTCGCGGACTTTTATTTAGAACTTTTAAAGGGGAACAACTTTGTTATATGTGATTTTTGAATAACTTTCACCGTTTACTTACCGCATACAAGAAAAGCTTTAAATTTTACCGTTTTCGCATTATTTTTTTATTGCTGCTCCTCTCCTATTCATTTAAGCGTGATGGTATATTGACAACTCGGTATAAAAGAGGGTGGTCTATTCTACTCAGCCGGATACCACACGGCGGGTCAACTTACCTTAGTAACCTTTTACGATACATCAGTAAGAAATGAGGATGGTATATTCTACTCAGCCGGATACTGAACCAATGAAAGATTTAAATTATGCCGTTTTCGTAATAATTGCTGCTCCTCTCCTATTCATCTTAGCGTGATGTTATATAGCCTATAGCCTTCCTCGATAAATGGACTATCTTACACACAAAGAATTTTTCAAATAAGTCCAGTAGTTCCTGAGATTAGCGCGTTCAAACAATCGGACAAACTCTTCAGCTTTATATGTTACTATAGATTATTGTGCCAAATTTCATCGATATTGGTTCAGCAGATATTCGCCGTGAAAGAGTAACAAACATACATCCATACTCACAAACTTTCGCATTTTCCGACAGACAGACTTTCTTTATTATTATAAAGAAAGTCTGTCTGTATGTCTATAATAGAAAAATCTAATAACATTTAAGATTAACGTTTATATGAACAGTCAAATTAAGTACAAAATCAAAACGCGCCCGCGGCTTTTTTGTTTCTGACTTGCACAGATTAAGTTATTATGAAAATAAGTAACTTTTTCGTAGAGTTATTAAATTCGAATTCATATTATTTATTCAAATAAACTTGTAAACTTTTGAATCGTCAACTCTACTGCTGGTTCGGAAAGCTGTTCCTACCGAGAAGAGCCTAAGAGAAACTCGGCGGTTGTTCTTTTAAAAATATAAATCTCATCATTTAGTAATTACTGTCTTGTACAGGTTCGAATAGAGCTATATCCACACATTCTTATCATCTAAGTTATACTCAACAGAATCCTCTGGAGTATTTAAACTGCTGTAATGGCAAAGCTAAAATTGATTGCGGAATGTTATTATATAATCTTATACACAAACCCACAAACGACTTATGTACCTTTATATATAAAAATATGTACATAAAATATAGGCATAAAAATATAAAGAATTATAAAACGATAGGTAATGTATACAATAGACAAAGCAGGAACCGACATAAGCTTGCGGCTCCTGCTTTGACGAACAAAAGTACGTAAGTCGTTTGTGGGTTTGGTATAAGATTCTTTAATAACATTCCGCAATCAATTTTAGCTTTGCCATTGCAGCAGTTTAAAAACACTGTTAAAAAGAGGCTGATACAGAGACCCTACTATACTCTTGAAGATTATTTGGAAGATAAGAATGTGTGGATATAGCTCTCTTTGAACCTGTACAAGACAGTAACGACTTAATGTAAATAGTATTAAGAATTATATTTTTAAAAGAGCAACCGCCGAGTTTCTTGCTGGCTCTTCTCGGTAGGAACAGCTTTCCGAACCAGCAGTAGAGTTGATTCAAAAGCACGCGTTTACAAGTTTATTTAAATAAAGAATATTTTGAATTTGAATTTGAATTTGCTAGGCGCATAACTCGGCAATAATATAGCGGAACATGACAAGTTCATTTTCTACCAAATAGGAAACAGACGGCCGGTCGTAAAATACGTAGCCAAATCATGGCACAACATGTTTATAACATGTTGTGCCGACCCCACTTAGAGTGGGATAAGGGCAGGAGGATATGTATATAATAACATTATCTGACACTCCCTTAAAGTAAGCTTACCATACGTCCCGGTTTGAGATCCCTGTCCCGGCGTCCCGGCCGGTATATTAGCGTCCCGGTCAAACTTGTACAGCACCGAGAAAACTTGAATGTGGTCTGACGATCGGGGGAAGATGGAAGAATGCGTTGTGGAAGCCTTGCTTACGTGCAAACTTAACTTGAACATGTCATGCAGTGAATTTTATGACAAAATTAAGCACAACGATTCTGAATAAAGTGCACTCTAGTAAAAAATATAAAGCAAGCGTGGTTGAATAATAAAACCGGGCAAATTTTTAGTGTTTTTTTGTATTAATTGTACTTTGTCTCTTTTTCTTTTTAATAAAAAATATATTCACATTTATTAATATGTTTTCAATTCATAATAATTTTGATTTCATTTCAAATATGAAAAACACAAATTAAGCGAAAAACAAAATAAAAAGGAGCCTCTTTCTATTCTGCGTCCCGGTTTGGCTCTTCGTAATTATGGTAAGCCTACCTTAAAGCCTTTTATATGTCTTTTATGAATCCGCTGAACCAATATTGATGAAATTTGCGACAATTATTTCTCATACACCGGCGTAACATATAGGCTATAGAAATCCTGTTAATTCTACAAGAATAGGATGACATTGAAAAGCGCCATCTATTATCGATCTATCACACGACAACAGTCAACGCGAACGAAGTTAGGGTAAAAGCTAGTTTGATAGCTTTGTAAAGGTTATATCAAGATTAAGAACTAAACAGAAATGTTGTCTTCTATGAAATTAAACAATGCTTATTATGAGGCTTGCTTGCCTCGGGCTTGCGAGTGTCCATTGTTATACGGGTAACTTATTACTGTAATCTATACTTATAATAAATCTGTAGAGAGGTCAATTCTGTAACTGGAATATATTTCCAAAATAACTATCAGGGGGTGATTAGGGATCGATACTGATGCCAAAAATGCAATCAGTAAAATTTTTGTCTGTCTTTCTGTCTGTCTGTATAACCGTTATAGAAACAAAAACTACTCGACGGATTTTAACGAAACTCGGTACAATTTTTTTTCATACTCCTGAGCAGGTTATAGTATACTTTTCATCACGCTACAATCAATAGGAGCAGAGCAGTGAAGGGAAATGTCGGGAAAACGGGAGAAGTTACTCCATTTTTTAAGCTTCCGTCGCGTGTGCAACCTTGATGGTTAAAGCTACACAGAAATCATGTATGACGGAAATGTTCTCCTTAAAATTATATAAAAAATATCCCAGGACAGCATATGTCTATCTTTTATGGTTGACTTACAATAACATGTGTAACTCCCGTGCGAAGCAGGGTAGGCCGCTAATTCATAAATAGATAAATAAATATAAATATATGGCACACTTACACTCACGGTCGCCCGTTCCCAAAGTAAGTAACTTAACACTTGTGGTATGGTAGACAGACAACTGGCCAATACATATATAGGTTTTTAATACATACTTAAATATTAATACGTAGCCAGACTCAAAGAATCAACAAGTTGATTTGTACAAAAAGTTTTGGATCTCGCCGGGAATCGAACCCTCGACCCGTCACTACCCACTGCGCCAACGCGTCAGTCGCATCGTAACGCAAAAAAAAAACAAAATCCTTATCTTATCTTCAAGCCTAATTCTATAAATTATATGCAACTGTCACAGCATCCGTTGCGACACATGTACGTGATACGTGATGGAAGCATTGAGCGTCCAATGCGACATGCGATGGACTTCCTGGGCGCTTGCTGCGACATGCAGCTTTACTATGTTTCATCATAGACTTAACACACGCTACAACTTGAATGAATGAATGAACACTTTTATTGAACACCACATTAATAACAGTAAAAACTAAAAATAATAATAATAAATACATATTACAAAAGTAGTGCTACAATCTGGCGGACTTATCTCTAAATAGCGATTTCTTCCAGCCAACCAGGTTGATGAAAGGACAAAGTTACAGATATCCTATCTAAGGTATTGGAAAAAATTGTTTGTAATTAAATAAGAGATTATTTATAAGAAAATAACATATTACCTCATAAACAATCTGGATTTAGGAAACGAAGAAGCACCACAACAGCTCTGATCGATGTAGTGGATAATATTTTAAAAGCTCAAGACGTTGGGGTACCATCATGGTACTTTTGGATTTTACACGTGCATTTGATACAATAAATATACCTCTTCTGTTATCTAAATTGCACTATTATGGCTTCAGCACTAGCGCTATTAGTTGGATTTCTAGCTATTTGATTGGGTGATCTCAGTTCGTTGAATTAATTGCTGAAGATGGCTCATAAGCAATTTCATACTGCTCTCCAATAACTAGAGGCGTACCTCAAGGGTATGTATTGGGACCTCTGATATTTAGTTTATATTGTGCCGATATCGTTAGTGCAATAAATATTTGTCAGTACCATATATATGCTGATGACATTCAAGTTTATATATCTTTTAAGCCTAACGATACAGGAGCTGCAATAAGTAAACTAATGGAGGACCTTGACCACATTAGTGAGTGGGCAAATAGACACTATTTGTTACTTAATCCAAGTAAATCTAAGTATTTGATACTAGGTTCACATACACAGATTAGTACAATTTCTCTTAAGAACCCTATCATTCGGATACACGATGAGCCCATTGAACGAGTATATGTCGCAAGAAATCTCGGCCTTTTGATGGATGATAAGTTACGCTTTGAACAACATGTTCTCAATAATGTACGTAATTGCTTTTATCGTATTAAAGTGCTCTATAGAATTAGGGATTATTTAAGTGTTGATGTGCGTATAAAGCTTTGCGAATCTCTTGTGCTATCTAAATTAAACTATGTAGATAATGTTATTGGGCCTAGATTGTTATGTCGTACAAAGAATTTAATTCAGCGTGTTCAAAATGCCTGTGTGCGTTTTTGTTTTAAAATACCGCCTCGCAATCATGTAACACGCATGCTCGCCCGGGTAGTGAGGATTTCCTCGAGGCCCGCACCCCGTTTAACCCCACCCGGGAGTAAGCGAGAAGACCCTCGTCTTCATCCTTTGTCCGTCACTATTTTCATACGTCATTATTCTCGTGCGGATCAAATGGAAACGTGCTCATCCTTCGTTGTACCTGGCCGCTGTAATTAGTCAGATGTAGCCCTCCGGCGTCGTTCTAACCCAGAGACAAGGTAAGTTATAAGACTTGTTCTACGACTAGTGCATTTTGTACGGCTTTACACGTTATATGAACCATGATTAGGTTACAGGGTGGATGGTGTATGTATAAGGTCATCATCTTCCTGCCCTTATCCCACTCTAAGTGGGGTCGGCACAACATGTTATAAACATGTTGTCACATGATTTGGCTGCGTATTTTACGACCGGCCGCCTGCCTGACTTATACCTAACTTAACGCCGTATGGTATCCGGCTGAATAAATTAGTACCACCCTCATTTCTTACCGAGGTGTTGTAAAAGGCGACTAAGGTAAGTCGACCCGCCGTGTGGTATCCGGCTGAGTAGAATAAACCAACCTCATTTCTTACCGAGGTGTCGTAAAAGGCGACTAAGGTAAGTTGACCCACCGTGTGGTATCCGGCTGAGTAGAATAGACCAACCTCATTTTTACCGAGGTGTCGTAAAAGACGACTAAGGTAAGTTGACCCACCGTGTGGTATCCGGTTTAATAGAATAGACCACCCTCCTTACCGAGGTATCGTAAAATACGATTAAGGTAAGTTGACGTCAGGCAGGCGGCCGGTCGTAAAAACGCAGCCAAATCATGTGACATGTTTATAACATGTTGTGCCGACCCCACTTAGAGTGGGATAAGGGTAGGAGGATATATATAAAAAAGAAACTTTTAAAAAAGAAACAATAATTGCATAGGTGGAACTCGATCCTAGGTATTTTCATTTCTCGCGACCGCCCGTTCCCCGAATAAGCTACGGTGACTTGACAGTTAATGGCAAATAAGTGTTTTGTATATAGTAAGTAAGTAAGTAACGGCCTGTTACTTCCCACTGCTGGGCATAGGCCTCCTCTCTCCATTTTTGGAGAGAAGGGTTGGAGCTAAGACCTACCACGCTGCTCCAATGCGGATTGGTAGGTTACACATATCCCCAGAATTCTCTAGAGATATGCAGGTTTCCTCACGATGTTTCCCTTCACCGAAAAGCGTGTGATAAATTGCAATTATCAATTAGACACATAAGTTTTAATAAAAAACTCATTGGTGTCTGCCCGGGTTTGAACCCATGATCGTCTCTAGAGATTCACACGGTCGCACCGCTAGGCCATCACAGCTTATATACATCACAGTTTTGTATATATTCAATGTAAATTTAAGTATTTTTTTAATGCCCAAAAACAGGGATAAAAAGATTTTTATAAACTTAGCTAAATCGATTTTTCTCACCCAAAACCTCAAACATGCTGAATTTAATGAAAATTGTTAGAGCCGTGTCCAAAATTCAGAAAAAATATATCACTGATGTAATTTCGGCCTACATTACTGCTGCACTATTCAATGATGAATTTTCTTCAATTTTAAGGATTATTTATTTATTTATTTATTACGCCAACAACTTACATACAAGTTTGTCCAACAATCATTAAAAACTAAAGTTCGTATCTAAGTCTATTACAGGCATAAATATGAATAACAGACAATTTCTAACTTAATTTAAACAACTATATATGTATATATATATATATATATATATATATATATATATATATATATATATATATATATATATATACATACATACATACATACATATACATATATAGTAAAATCAACTGGTTCTTTTTTTACAAATTTTAATTATAAATGAATTGAACGTCATTTGCATCAACGCAGAGTTTTTGCCGAAATTTCTGATGAGACACGGATTGTTCTTGAGCAAGCTTATTTGAATAAATATTAGTACCTGGTTTTTAATTTTTTATAAAAAAAAAACTATAAAAAAAAATAAAAATATAATGTCGAAGGGACTCACGTTGCTTCATATTATATGTTCCGCTTTGCCACACAGCATTATTCCATATGACATAATGCTGTACTGGAAGGTATAACTAGCTTTTCTCTTGTTCCAGGTCACAGCAGCATTAGGAGTCAGCAATGCCTGTACGAGCGCAGCTAAAGGTAAGTTAAGTTATATTAAATTACCTGTTAAAGTGTTCAAGCAATTCTGCGTGAAACGTTAAAACGGAACGCCAACCCGCCGTTTTTTAAATAATAAATAAATAAATATATGGGACACTTACACACACAGTCGTCCGTCCCCAAAGTAAGTAACTTAATACTTGTGTTATGGACATACAACTGGTGAATATATACTTATATATTTTTTAAATACATACTTAAATACAAATATACACCCAGGCTCAAAGACCAACAAATTCATTTATAGAAAATGTTGGTCCTCGGCGGGAATCGAACCCGCGATCCGTGGAGCTGAAGGCAGGTTCACTACCCACTGCACCAACGGGCCAGTCAAAATATTGAAATTTAAATTTGACCGTTACTCTAGACTTAAATTAGACTAGAATTTTTTTTTTATAAATGTATATACGTCTCGCACTATTATTGTAAAACCGCAAATGTAAGTTTAAACCACTCAAGTACGCCTTTTACATGAAGATAAAGACATAATTTTATAATAGTGGTAACACTGCCGCCATCTTCCTTCTTGCCCATATACAAGTTATCTAAACGTGTGCTTTAACTAAAATAAAATATTATATTAAGTAAATCTTTAATATTTAAATGAGTTAATCTTGTATGTATTTTTATGTATATATATTCGGAATCTCAGAAACGGTTTTTCCTGAAATTAAGCACGTAGGGGGTTTTGAGGGAAAAAATCGATTTAGATAAGTTTTATTTAAAAAAATGTCGTTTTATCCCTGTTTTCGGGCTCTAAATTTTTTTTGAAATTGACGTTGAATACAATCACAATTTTTCGCTGTCAAACGTAAAGTCATGGTGGTTCGTTTGGGGAACGGGCGGTCTAGAGAGGTGAAAATACCTAGGATCGAGCCTCACCTCCCTATTCTTTTTTAATTTCTCTTTTCTTTTTTCTTTTTTCTTTTTTTACATCATTGTAAAAATTACCGAGCAAGGCTCGGCCACTCAGGTTCTAAAGTTCAATTGCTGTAAAACAAAGTTACAAACATTATCTGATTAATTTAGCTGACAAAGCTACGCCCACGTGGAAATTCGTGTGTCAGAAATTTTAACAATATTATTATTGCTATTCATCTTAACGTGATGTTATAAAACCTATATCCTTCCTCGATAAATGGGCTATCTTACACTGGAAGAATTTTTCGAATCGGTCTAGTAGTTCCTGAGATTAGCGCGTTCAAAAAAAAAATTAACTCTTCAGCTTTAAATATTAACTAGCAATCGCCAGCGTCTCTGCCCGCGTGGATATATTAAAACCGTAATATAATATTTTATAACCATTGATAACCATAAAAATGGTTAGAGTGGGTAAACCTTAAAAGCTAGACATAATATGTCCGGACTTTTACTTAGAACTTTTAGAGAGGAAAAATTTTGTAGTATATGATTTTTGAATAACTATCACCGTTTACTCAGCGCACGCAGGAAAGCTTTAAATTTTGCCGTTTTCTTACTATTTTTTATTGCTGCTCCTCTCCTATTCATAACGTGATGTTATATAGCCTATAGCCTTCCTCGATAAATGGACTATCTTACAGTCAAGAACTTTCAAATCGGTCCAGTAATTCATGAGATTAGTGCGTTCTAAAAATCAAAGTCTTCAGCTTTATATATTAGTATAGATTACGTATATACTATATACAAAAGTAATAATAAAATTATTTTGCTATAATCCGCGAAGAAGTGAAATAGAAAATATATATAATGCTAAATGTAGAGTGGACAATCGGTTATCATACCTGATACATGCAGGATTCGTAAATTTTGTATTGTGGTGGCGGTGGTGGAGGTTTGTGCATGTGTTTTTACGAATCCTGCATGTATCAGGTATGATAACCGATTGTCCACTTACATTTAGCATTATATATATTTTCTATTTTACTGCATCACGGATTATAGCAAAATAATTTTATTATTTCTTTTTTATTAGGGATCTCCGCAAAGTAACGCCTAATTCTATAAACGTTCAACAGTATTTATCTCTGTGTCTCAACTGTATCTATGTCTTCTTTACACTTTGTATTTTTGTTTGTGCAATTCTTCTTCTTCTTCATTTTTCTTCAAACACGTGTCAGAAAATAAATATATATATTTATATTGTATTGAATGTTATTATATATACAAACCTTCCTCTGGAATCACTCTATCTATTAAAAAAACCGCATCAAAATCTATTGCGTAGTTTTAAAGTTTTATGCATACATAGGGATATATGGACAAACAAAGAATGCGACTTTGTTTTATAATATGTAGTGATTATATATATTATATCTAGATTTGTTGTTTTTTTTTCAAAATACTCAGCGAGACTCGAACAAGGTCGTCAACAAAGTAAATTCCGACTGAGTAGTCCGGTCAGATCTTTTCAATGTTTGCAAAAATATACCCCAACCGTAGAGAACCGGGTCAAGCTTTCAACAAATACTGCGTCCTCGGATCAACAAAAGGAAACAGATGTCACAATTTTAATACGCGTTTTAATTACTAGCTTTTACCCGCAATTTCGCGTGGACAGCTGTTGCGTAAAGTAAGTAGCGGCCTGTTACTATCCCACTGCTGAGAATAGGCCTCTTCTCTCCGTTTTTGGAGAGAAGACATGGAGCTAAAACCTACCACGCTCCAATGATTGGTAGGTTACACATATCTCCAGAATTCTCTAGAGATATGCAGGTTACGATGTTTTTCTTCACCGAAAAGCGTGTGATAAATTGCAATTACCAATTAGACACATAAGTTTTAACAGAAAAACTCATTGGTGTCTGCCCGGGATTGAACCCGTGACCTCCTCGAAAGAGTCGCACGGTGGGCTACCACAGCTGTTTCGTGATAGATTGATATTATTGAGCCAAATTTCATCTATTTTGGTTCAGCGGGTTCGCCTTGAAAGAGTTACAAACATACATCCATACTCACAAATTTATATAATAAATATATTAAAAAGACACCTACTCAAATATAATAAAAACTTATGTGTCTAATTGATAATTGCAATTTATCACACGCTTTTCGGTGAAGGAAAACATCGTGAGGAAACCTGCATATCTCTAGAGAATTCTGGGGATATGTGTAACCTACCAATCATTGGAGCGTGGTAGGTCTTAGCTCCAACCCTTCTCTCTTATAACGGAGAGAAGAGGCCTATTCGCAGCAGTGTGATAATAACAGGCCGCTACTTTACTACTACTCAAATAGTCAGAAAAAATCGATTATTATTAATCGATTATTTTGGTACGAAAAAATCGATTATTTATTAATCGATTTAATTAAAAATCGATTATTTATTAATCGATTTTTCTACGCAAAGTCACATCCCTAATTACGAGTACGTGAACACACCCACACTGAGCCGATAGGAGAAATGAAACTACAATCGCAAGAATACAAATCTCGATTTTATTTACATCTCATAGCCCTACCTATGTCTGAGACAAATAATCTTCTTAGCGCGATTTCGATTTAATATAACGCCATGCAGCGCCATCTATGGTTGAGTAGATTAGTGAGCTATACATGTTTAATTATATAAAAAGATTGTTTAGCGTTTAACAGTACGTTATGTTACATTTATTGTTTTTCAGTTTCTGTTCAATCCGTCGTTCTTTCTTATTAGCTCCGTGACGCGTCTAAATTTAACTGGACCTATACAATACAGTTTTTTCGACTTCATCGAAGCGAAACTAATAATTTGCGAGGGTAGTTTAATTTTTTAACGACTCCGCAACAGTTTTCTGTATTTGAAGCAGAAATTTAAAAAAAAATTTAATTAATTATTTTGGTTTCGTAAATACTAGGCGTGGACAGAATCACCAATCACTTAATGATCATGATATGAAAAACTTTTCATATAGCATCATCTGCTAATGAGTTTTAGAGTAACTGCTATACAAAATTATGGATTGTATTCCAATAGCATTAGCAGTAGCAGGTATGATCACGTGATTAAAATCGATCATATCGTGGAACGAATATGATTTTTATGTAGCAATCATACCCAAGCCTAGTAAATACGAGTATATAGATTCGCGTTGTATCCGGCTGAGTAGAATAGACAGACTACCCTCAATTCTAACCGACTTGTGTAAAAGGTGACTAAGGTAAGTTGACGTCAGGGAGGTCGTAAAAATTAAATCACGTATCAACTTTTTTAAAACATGTCCTTATCATGGATTATAGTTAAATAAGTAAAAAAAAGTAAGTAAGTAACGGCCTGTTACTATCCCACTGCTGGACATAGGCCTCCTCTTTCCATTTTTGGAGAGAAGGGTTGGAGCTAAGACCTACCACGCTACTCCAATGCGGATTGGTAGGTTACACATATCCCTAGGATTCTCTAGAGATATGCAGGTTTCCTCACGATGTTTTCCTTCACCGAAAAGCGTGTGATAAATTGCAATTATCAATTAGACACATAAGTTTTAATAGAAAAACTCATTGGTGTCTGCCCGGGTTTGAACCCATGATCGTCTCTAGAGATTCACACGGTCGCACCGCTAGGCCATCACAGCTCTATAGTTAAATAATTTATTTTTTATAGTTAAATTTTTTTATTTTTTATAGTTAAATAATAAACCATTATTTTTGTATTATTTTAAAAACCAGCGGTATTTTATCAAGATCAATAAATATAGCTTCCTCACTCAAATTTTGCACCAAATAGCGAATGTTGAGGTGAAATTTCAATCGGAATTAATATAAACAAGATGCAGTGAGCTGTTGAGCTACCGCTTACACTATAGTGATGTTCATCGGATATATCGATAAATACTGATATATCGATAAATACTTTTTTGATTATTTTTTTTTATAATACTAGCGGCCTGCCCCTGCTTCGCACGGGTATAAAATATATATCCCATGTCAGTCAGTGTAAAAAAAAATGATTAAAATCGATCCAGTAGTTTTCATTTATTCATTACAGCCCGTGGCCCGCAAGCGTTAAATTTGGAGAAAAACTATTTCCTTTCCCTATACCAAGAAGATTTACTGCTATATCTAATATCTAAATTCATATAGGTACTACATATTTTCATTTTTCCCCTATGTATTTTATTTTTAACCTCGACCGATCGCGCGAGCTGTCAGCTGACACTCTATGCTGTATTGTCTAAAAATTGCTTTGAACATAAGGCATCATTTTTCGTAAAAAGTAAATGACAAAAACTGCTATTGTGGGTTATCCATAAGAGATAGACATATACCATCGCGGACTTTTCTGTAGACCTTTTCATGGTTTACAAATACTTAGTACATCATTTTGATAAATCTCGTAGGGTTTAGCCTGCGTTTGCAATGTAAGCGGAAAAAAATGTAATTATTTACCGAAACCTCAAAAATTACAGTATTTCTCTACTCCGTATTAAATGTTATTATACGTACAAACCTTCCTTTTAAATCACTTTATCTATTAAAAAAAACCGCATCAAAATCGGTTGCGTAGTTTTAAAGTTTTATGCGTACATACGATATATGTGACTTTGTTTTATAATATGTAGTGATTTGTAAAAGAAGAAGAAAACGCGAGAGCCCCAACACTAAACAATAGCACTGTTTAACCACAGGAACAGAACTCCCTTACACATGTTGTAACATGACTTAGACACGTGGATGTTTAATAATCGTACAATGATGAACTAATCCAACAGCGTAACAGTATAATAATCGTTCTATTTAAATATTACAGCAAGACTATTCGTTATGGCAAGCTCGGCTATTTTATACACGATTGTCAATCCCCTCCTTTGCTTGGCCACGTGATTACTGCGTTTTTGGTATTAAATAACTAAAGAGGTGACATTTGGCTATTTCCATTTCTAACGACTTTAAGATGGCGTCACAATCGCTGGCGCCCATATAATTATGTCAAAAGAGAAACTAAATTACTGAAATTTTAAACATCTAAATCATAATTTATAACTCTTGATATAAATATTGATTATTAATTACTTTGATTATTAAAAACAATGCATGTTTACAAATAGTAATAAATAAATATAAGGGGACACTTACACACACGGTCAAGTTAAATTTGACCCACTTCCCGGTGTCTTATTTGTGAGTTAGGTCTGTGCCCAGCAGTGGGATAGTAACAGGCTGCTACTTTCCTTTTTTTACTTTTGCTCGGCTTGTTCCTGTATTCTATACTGTACCCTGTAAAATAAATGATAAATAATATATTTGTGTCTTTTCTCTATTATTCCCTACATATTTATATTATGTTAAAGAAATTTGGCATGCACTTTGTTGTTCATTAAGAAAAACAAAAAATATCGATAAAAAATTATCGATATTCTCTGACACACATCACAACCCTATTTGAACTTTCCGTTAACTATCTCTTTAGCGCGTAGATCACTTACCATTGGCAAATCTATAAACATGCGAAAACTAACTTAATTTATATCGTATTACAGTTCAAAATCTAATAACCGAAATTGTTGTTTGAGACGTAATGAATTATACTGAGATATTCGTACAAGGAATTTGATGTCTTGTTATGAAAGAAATAAAGGCGATTTTCGTTTGTAATGTAAAATTTAATACATTATAAAATATTACTATTAGTGTAATCTTTCTATATGCCAGGGGTTGGTAACCTGCGGCTCGCGAGTGTTACTTTAATTCCATCATCTTCCTGCCCTTATCCCACTCTAAGTGGGGTCGGTATAACATGTTATAAACATGCTGTCACATGATTTCGCCTGACGTCAACTTACCTCAGTCGTATTTTACGACACCTCGGTAAGAAACAGGGTGGTCTATTCTACTAAACCGGATACCACACTGTGGGTCAACTTACCTTAGTCGCCTTTTACGACACCTCGGTAACAAATGAGGTTGGTCTATTCTTCTCAGCCTTACTACTTGTTACTTTAATTCCATATGCATTAATAATATTAGTAGTTTTAATAATATTATTCATTAAAAAAACATTTTAAATAATTAATATAATTAGGCGTTACCTTACTGAAATCTATAATACTTAAGTAATGAGAATATTTAATAAATAATCACTACATATTATAAAACAAAGTCCATATTTCCGTATGTACGCATAAAACTTTAAAACTACGCAACCGAATTTGATGCGGTTTTTTTTAATAGATAGAGTGATTCAAAAGGAAGGTTTGTACGTATAATAACATTCAATACGGAGTAGAGAAATACTGTAATTTTTGAGGTTTCTGTAAATAATTACATTTTTGTCCGCTTACATTGTAAACGCAGGCTAAACCCTACGAGATTTATCAAAATGATGTACTAAGTATTTGTACGCCTTGAAAAGGAAATCGTCTTGGTATAGAGAGAGGAAATTGTTTTTCTCCAAATTTAACGCTTGCGGACCACGGGCAGTAATGAATAAATCAAAACTACTGGATCGATTTTAATCATTTTTTTACACTGAGTGACATGGGATATATATTTTATACCCGTGCGAAGCATGGGCAGGCCGCTAGTTCGCGATAAAAGAAAGTATATGTAATGCTAAATGTAGAGTGTACTATCCGTTCTCATATCTGATACATGTACGATTAGTAAAAACTACTAAGACTACCCGCAAAATTAAAACAAATCAAAATATTTTTTTTCAAATAAGCTCTTTCAAGCACTTTTGAATAGTTAAGGATCAATATGATTAATGAAGCTACAACTGGTTCGGAATGGAATGGAAACTCGGCGGTCAATCTTTTAAGCATTTTCAATTCTACTTTATTAAACCGTAGTCTTGTATGAAGCTGAAAAGATTTTTAAAATCGGGCTTTTTTAACTTCCAAATAATCTTTATAATTTGGTAGGTGGTTTAGGGATTTCGGATTTTCGTTTCTACGACCGGCCGCCCGCCTGGCGTAAACTTACCTTAGTCGTATTTTACGACACCTCGGTAAGAAAGAGGGTGGTCTATTCTACTGAACCGGATACTACACGGTGGGTCAACTTACCTTAGCTGCCTTTTACGAAACCTCAGTAAGAAATAAGGTTGGTCTATTTTGGTCAGCCGGATACCACACGGCAGGTCAACTTACCTTAGTCGTCTTTTACGACACCGCGGTAAGAAATGCGGTTGGTCTATTCTACTCAACCGGATACCACACGGCAGGTCGACTTACCTTAGTCGCCTCTTACGACACCTCGGTAAGAAATGAGGTTGGTCTATTCTACTCAGCCGGATACCACACGGCGGGTCAACTCACCTTAGCTGCCTTTTACGACACCTCAGTAAGAAATAAGGTTGGCCTATTCTAGTCAGCCGGATACCACACGGCAGGACGACTTACCTTAGTCGCCTCTTACGACACCTCGGTAAGAAATGAGGTTGATCTATTCTACTAAACCGGATGCAACACATTGGATCAACTTACCTTAGCTGCCTTTTACGACACCTCAGTAAGAAATAAGGTTGGTCTATTCTAGTCAGCCGGATACCACACGGCAGATCGATCTACCTTAATCGCCTCTCACGACACCTCTGTAAGAAATGAGGTTGGTCTATTCTTCTCAGCCGGATACTACACGGCGGGTCGACTTACCTTAGTCGTCTTTCACGACACCTCTGTAAAAAATGAGATTGGTCTATTCTACTTAGCTGGATACTAAACGGCAGGTCGACTTACCTTAATCGTCTTTTAAGACACCTCGGTAAGAAATGTGGTTGTTCTATTCTACTAAACCGGATACCACACGGCGGGTCGACTTCCCCTATTCGTCTTTAACGATATCTTAATAAGAAATAAGGGTGGTCTATTCTACTCAGCCGGATACCACAATAAAATTGTAATATTTGGCATATCGAACTTAAAAGGTTGCAGACACCTGGTATATACAAATACCGCATTTGTTCGTGGCTCGAACTAAAAATGTAAAGTGGTATATTTGACTAGATGTAAACAGTTTTTGTATTAGATGTCACGGCCTAAGGGAATCTGTTGTAACTGTAAGTGATTGGTAATTCTTATATCAACTTGTTGAAACATGTTCTACTATTAATATTTTATGTTTTACTAGCTGTGCCAACTGCTTCACCGTTTACTTAGCGCAAGGAAAGCTTTAAATTTTGCAATATTTTTTATTACTGCTCCTCTCCTATTGATCTTAGCGTGCGTTCTCTGTAGACCTTTTCAAGGTGTACAAAAACCTGCATTTTAAATCTGTAATATCTTCGACAATGTTCATTTAAATAACATGCTGTAAACGGCCATATTGATATATATAAAATCAACAATGTATTTAAGTTAATTGGATAAGGATTAATGCTGTAATGTTTCAAATTGCTTCGAAAATAAGGCATTATTTTTCTTAAAAAGAAAATGACAAAAAATGCTATTGTGGGTTATCCATAAGAGATAGACATATACCATCACTGAGTTGGCTGTAGACTCTTTCAAGGTGTACAAATACTTAGTACATCATTTTGATAAATCTCGTAGGGTTCAGCCTGCGTTTGCAACCTAAGCGAATTTTTTTAAAATTATTTACGAAATCACAATAGAAACCTCAAAAATTACAGTATTTCTTTACTCCATATTGAATGTTATTATACATATTGATACATATTTGACTGGCCCGTTGGAGCAGTGGGTAGTGACCCTGCCTTCAGCTTTGAGGGTCGCGGGTTCGACTCCATTTTCTATTACAACATTTTCATTTTCTATAAATGCATTTTGTGCCAACATTTTCTATAAATGAATTTGTTGGTCTTTGAGCCTGGGTGTATATTTGTATTTAAGTATGTATTTAAAAAATATATAAGTATATATTCACCAGTTGTCTGTCATAACAAAAGTATTAAGTTACTTACTTTGGTGACGGACGACCGTGTGTGTAAGTGTCCCATATATTTATTTATATAAACCTTCCTCTTTAATCACTCTATCTATTAAAAAAACAAAATCTGTTGCGTAGTTTTAAAGATTTAAAAATACATAGGGATATAGGGACATGGGGACAAACAGAGAAAGCGACTTTGTTTTATACTATGTAGTGATTTTCATTGTCTTCTTCCATTTGAAGCGGCGACAGCGGAATGGTTAGGGTAACGGACTTGCGATCGAGAGGTCGTGGGTTCGAATCTCGGCCATTATACTACCGACGTGAACCCACTCCTAACAAGCATTTAGCTTAAGCTGGAGGGGTTAACAAGTTTACTAGTAATTTTTTAAAAATTGATTATTTTAATTATACCCTTTTTTTAACTCTTTTTTCTTGTTTTTTAACATTAGATATGCATTGTTGGATGAAACCAATTTAGCCAAACTGCACATTTTAATCCAATTTCACAAACAGCGCATCTGATATTATTTATTGGTAGTTGTCCACTTTAATTAGCCTTTATTGTAATTAATTATTATATTAAAAAAGGCTCATATTCAAATAGTCATAAAAAATTGATTATTATTAGTATATTATTTTGATACATCATCATCATCTTCCTGCCCTTATCCCACTCTAAGTGGGGTCGGCACAACATGTTATGAACATGCTGTCACATGATTTGGCTGCGTTATTACGACCGGCCGCCTGCCTGACGTCAACTTACCTTTGTCGTATTTTACGACACCTCGGTAAGAAAGAGGGTGGTCTATTTTACTCAACCGGATACCACGCGGTGGGTCAACTTACCTTAGTCGCTTTTTACGACACCTCGGTAAGAAATGAGGTTGGTCTATTCTACTCAGCCGGGTACCACACGGCGGGTCGACTTACCTTAGTCGCCTTTTACGACACCTCGGTAAGAAAAGAGGGTGGTACTATTCTATTCAGCCGGATACCACACGGCGTTATATTAGGGACACGTACTGTACTGTTAGACTGTACGGGGACACGAGTAAAACGCACCGATGCTATAAGCGCACTGGTTTATTGTCACGTAAGCCGCGGCGAGGTGGCACCCTCGCACACATCCGTACATCTACAAATACAACAGTTTGATACAATTATATCGATTTTTTTTAATCAATTTATTTCGAAGAGATAAAGTCGATTATTTATTAATCGATTTTTTTACTCAAAGTGATATCCCTAGTAATTTGTAACCTAAATTAACTAAACTTTATTTTTGTTTCTGAAACTATTCATTGTTTTTCATCTATGACATCAAGGATAATACGATAGGTAAATACGAGTATATAGATTCGCGCGGTCTCCGGCTGAGTAGAATAGACCACCCGCATTTCTTATCGAGGTGTCGTAAAAGGCGACTAAGTTAAGTTGATTCGCCGTGTGGTATCCGGCTGAGTAGAAATGACCACCCTCATTTCTTATCGAGGTGTCGTAACAGGCGATTAAGGTAAATTGACCCATTTTGTGGTATCCGGCTGAATAAAATAGACTACCCTCGTTTCTTATCGAGGTGGCGTAAAAGGCGACTAAGTTAAGTTGATTCGCCGAGTGGTATCCGGCTGAGTAAAATAGACTACCCTCACTTCTTATCGAGGTGTCGTTAAAGGCGACTAAGGTAAGTTGATAGGCGACTAGTAATTTGTAACCCAAATTGCTAATAAACTTTAATTTTTTTTTTCTGAAATTATTCATTGTTTTTCATTTATGACATCAAGGGTAATCGAAGTTTTTTTCAAAACTCCGGCAAGTCGGTCTGTTCATTTTTAAATCATTTAACACACCCTAGTTACATTAAATTCGGTGTTACAAGGTTTCTAGAGCATTCTGTATTCAGCGTTGTAAGGTTAGAAAATTGAGAGCAAGTCAATTGAATCTCAACCTTAATGTAATACATTAGAATTGAAATTTCAGCGCATCAACTTTAATTATTATGGTTCAGTAGCTTGTACACTGAATATTTAATATAGCAATTAGTTTGGTACATTAATATCTATACGTTAAGCTTTAAAGGGAATAATTGATCTTCGTAGAGCGTAGAGATTCGCAAGATTATAAGGACGTAAACCTAAGGTAGCGATGTGAAAAAATCGATTTTAAAATAATCGATTTTTAAGAATCGATTATTTTTTCATCTAAAATCGATTTTTTTAAATCGATTATTTTGGGTATTCCTATTTCTTTTTTGCTCTTTTTCTTGTTTTTTAAGATTACATTTATTTTAAAATAATCGATTTTTAAGAATCGATTATTTTTTCATCAAAATCGATTTTTTTAAATCGATTATTTTGGGTATCCCTTTTTTTACTCTTTTTCTTGTTTTTTAAGATTACATTTATTTTTAAATAATCGATTTTTAAGAATCGATTATTTTTTCATCAAAATCGATTTTTTTAAATCGATTATTTTGGGTATCCCTTTTTTTTACTCTTTTTCTTGTTTTTTAAGATTAGATATACATTGTTGGATGAAATTTAGCCAAACTACACATTTTAGTCTAATTTCACAAATAGCGCATCTGATATTATTTCTTGGTTTCAACTTTAATTAGCCTTTATTGTAATAAATCATCATCATAATTCTCTTACCCTTATCCCACTCTAAGTGGGGTCGGCACAATATCTTCTTATTACATTCTCCTCTATCATTCGTCAATTCTGGTCAATTAATTATTTCTTTAAAAAAGAACTTTTGATTTAATCAGAAAAAATTGTTTTTTAAAAATTCGATTATTTCGTAACAAAAAAATCGATTTTAAAAAATCGATAATTTTGGGTAGGTATCTCTTTTTCGTTTTTAGTCTTTTTTTTTTGTTTTTTAAGATTAGATTTACATTGTTGGATAAAATTTAGCCAAACTACACATTTTAGTCTAATTTCACAAACAGCGCATCTGATATTATTTCTTGTTGTCCACTTTAATTAGCCTTTATTGTAATTAATTATTAATATTAAAAAAGACAACTTTTGAAAAAAAGAAAAAATCGATTTAAAAAAATCGTTTATTTCGTAACAAAATAATCGATTTTTAAAAAATCGATGATTTTTAAAGAGATCGAGTTCGATTATTTAGTAATCGATATTTTTTCTACTCCAAGTCACATCCCTAACCTAAGGTACTTGAATGGCGACCTCGGACCGGAAAAAGCAGCGTCGTCAGACTTATGCTAGCTATGTTTGTATTCGCAAAACTCAAAAACTAAGCAATGGAATGGTTTAAAATTTTCACACAATATTGCCTCTTTGTATAAGAGTGTTTTTATGTCATTTTTTTTTTCAAAATTCCCATGGGAACATATGATTTCCGAGGTTGCAAATAATATGAAGATACAACGAGCGTTGGGGTCTTAAGATGTTTAAATGACCTCGCATTAGCAAACGCAGCGTTAGCAGACTCCTACGAGGCGGATCCAAGCGCCATATAAACCTGTATGTTTGTATTTGAAAAACTCAAAAACTAAGCAATGGAATTATTTGAAATTTTCAGGGAATATTGCCTCTTTATATAAGACTGTTTTTATCTAGTTTTTATTTCGAAATTCTTATCGGAATACATGATTTCTGTAAGGGCACATAATAAAGGTAAAAATTCAAAAAATTCAAAATTCAAAATATTCTTTATTCAAATAAACTTGTAAACGCGTGCTTTTGAATCGTCAACTCTACCGCTGGTTCGGAAAGCTGTTCCTACCGAGAAGAGCCAGCAAGAAACTCGAAGGTTGCTCTTTTAAAAATATAATTCTTAATACTATTTACATTAAGTCGTTACTGTCTTGTACAGGTTCAAAGAGAGCTATATCCACACATTCTTATCTTCCAAATAATCTTCAATCTCTAAATCTAAATGAAAACAAAAGTAATAATAAAATTATTTTGCTATAATCCGCGATGAAGTAAAATAAAAAATATATATAATGCTAAATGTAGAGTGCGCAATCCTTTGCGATATGAGTCGTGGAGTCTATCTCCTGATGGTGCTTCGGTTGCGGGGCGAAACGATTGTTGAGTTTGTGATAGTGAACGTATATAGTGCTTGTGTATTGTGCCGGCGGTGGTGGGGGTTTGTTAAGGTTTGTACGAATCCTGCATGTATCAGGTATAAAAACTGATTGTCCACTCTACATTTAGCATTATACATATTTTCTATTTTATTTCATTGCGGATTATAGTAAATAATTTTATTATTACTTTTGTATTATGGATCTCCGCAAAGTAACGCCTAATTCTATAAATTATTTAAAGGTAAATGATCTAAAAAATTGGCAAAAATAGAGTCAGTAGAAACATCTTTCTAATAACAGCCGATGATCGTTATGTATGATCACAAAAGCAACGATCATCGCTGATATTTAAAATCATTTTTAAGTGTTTTTAAGTGTTTAATTTTATTGCATCCCATACATCAATTGCGTATTTCAATTTTAGCACATGGGTAACCGAGCCTTGCTCGGTAATTTTTAAAATGATGTAAAAAAAATAAAATTGAAAAAAAATTGAAAGAAAAAGTAAAAAATAATAGGTCAGGTGGGGCTCGATCCTAGGTATTTTCACCTCTCTAGACCGCCCGTTCCCCAAATAAACCATGACTACGTTTGACAGCGAAAAATTGTGATTGTATTCAACGTAAATTAAAAAAAAAAAATTAGAGCCCGAAAACAGAAATAAAACGACATTTTTTTTTAAATAAACTTATCTAGATCGATTATTCTCTCCCAAAACCCCTATATGCTGAATTTCAGGAAAATCGTTGGATCCGTTTCCGAGGTTCCGAAAATAACAAGATTAACTCATTTAAATATTAAAGATAATTAATTTCTATTGTTTATTACTGTTTTTTATATACTTACCTATATCATGCATGCGTTTTGGCTAGATCTGCAAGTGTAGATGTGAAATTTGATAGTGAAAAAATTTTTGTTTTGCAAAAAAGAGCTATACGTGGCATTTATAATTTAAGACCGCGTGATTCCTCCCTGCGAGAGAAGTTTAAAGTAACAGGTATTCTTACATTTGCTTCACAGTATATTTTAAGCAATTTAATTTATGTACATAAAAATATAAGGGATTATAAAACGATAGGTGATGTATACAATAGACAAAGCAGGAACCGACATAAGCTTGCGGCTCCTGCTTTGCGCCTTGCAAAAGTGCGTAACTCGTTTGTGGGTTTTGGTATAAGATTCTATAATAAAATTCCGCAATCAATTTCAGCTTTGCCATTGCAGCAGTTTAAAAACACTGTTAAAAATAGGCTGATACAGAAAGCCTACTAAACTATTGAAGATTATTTAGAAGATAAGAATGTGTGGATATAGCTCTCTTTGAACCTGTACAAGACAGTAACTTCTGAATGGAAATAGTATTAAGAATCATATGTTGAACATGTCAAAAGAGCAACCGCCGAGTTTCTTGCTGGCTCTTCTCGGTAGGAACAGCTTTCTGAACCAGCGGTAGAGTTGACGATTCAAAAGCACTTGTTTACAAGTTTATTTGAATAAAGAATATTTTGAATTTGAATTTGAATTTGAATTTGATAATAAATAAATAAATAGAATAGATTTAGATTAGAGCGAACAAACGCACAGAGGATTGACATTTCAACGATTTTATTATATGTATAGATAGAGACTACAATGTTATTTTAGGATAACCCTTTGTACAACGATGTATATTTCATTAGCTCGTTAACGGAGTACTGTTTGTGAGACTCGGTCGTGTATTCTTTAGTAATGATTTATAAATCAAACAAAACTGGAGTTTTATTAAGTTTAACTACTAGTTGTCCATTACAGATATTTGTTTTAAATCCTTGGAGGTTAGTCTGCTAGTATTTGGTTAAAATTAATTTGCTACGCCCGCGTGGAAATCAGTCATCGTTCTGCCCTTATCCTACTCTAAGTGGGGGCGAAACGTGTAATAACATGTTGTCACATGATTTGGCTTCGTATTTTACGACTGGACGGCTGTCTGAGGTCCACTTACCTTAGTCGCCGTTTACGGCACCTCGGTAGGAAATGAGGGTGGTCTATTGTTTATTATAGTTTCATCATCCTCCTGCCCTTATCCCACTCTAAGTGGGGTCGGCAAAACATGTTATAACATGTTGTCACATGATTTGGCTGCGTTTTTACGACCGGCCAACTGCCTGACGTCAACTTACCTTAGTCCCGTAGACGACCCCTCGGTAAGAAGAGGTTAGTCTGCTAGTATTTAGTTTAAATTAACTGTGCCTGCTACGCCCGCGTGGAAATCAGTCATCGTTCTGCCCTTATCCTATTCTAAGTGGGGGCGAAACGTGTAATAACATGTTGTGACATGATTTGGCTACGTATGTTACGACTGGCCGGCTGCCTGACGTCAACTTACCTTAGTCGACGTTTACGACACCTTGGTAAGAAATGAGGGTGGTTTGTTCTTTATTCTAGTTTATTATTAATATTAAAAAAGCAACTTTTAAAATAGTCCCAAAAATCGATTATTAATAATTAATTAATGATTAAAAACAAGAACCGGTGACCGGTGATGAACGAATGAAAAATAAAAAAAAGCAATAAAAAAGTTGGTAATAACAGGGGTTTGATCCTGGATATTTTTACTTGTTTAGTCCGCCCGTTACCCATTAAGCTATCACAGCTTTACAAATGACAGTTAAAATTTCATTTGCATTCAATTCTACATTTTAGCATTGTTAATGCCCAAAAACAGGTATAAAACGTTTTTTTTATACAAAACCTAGCTAGATCGATTTTTCTCCCCTAAAACCCCTACATGCTGAATTTCAGGATCATCGTTGAAGCCTTTTCCAAGATTGAGAAAATATATACATATATATACAAGATTAACTCATTTAAATATTAAATATAGTTAATTTTAAATATTAAAGAGTAACTGGTTGACCCAGCCTTGCTCCGTAATGTTTTACAAAATAAAAAAAAGAATAAATAATAGAGGTAGGTGAGGCTCGATCCTAGATAATTTAATTTTTCTAGACCGCCCTTTTTCTCGAATAAAAGTAATTATTTTAAAATACAACCTAGCTAGATTTTCCCCCTTACCCTAAAACTCCCTGCATGCTGAATTTCAGGAAAATCGAACCGTTTCCGAGATTCCGAAAAATATGTATATACATACAATATTAACTCATTTAAATATTAAATATCTGGGTGACCGAGCTTCGCTCGGTAATGTTTTACAAAAAAAAACTTTAAAAAAGAAAAAAACAAATATTTAGTTGGTATCGATCCTTGGCACTCACATTTCTCGAGGCTGCCCGCTAACCGAATAAGCTACGTCGACTTGACAGTTAATGGCGAAAATTCAATTCAATAAATAAATAAATAAATAAATAAATATATGGGACACTTACACACACGGTCGTCCGTCCCCAAAGTAAGTAACTTAATACTTGTGTTATGGGTGAGAGACAACTGGTGAATATATACTTATATATTTTTTAAATACATACTTAAATACAAATATACACCCAGGCTCAAAGACCAACAAATTCATTTATAGAAAATGTTGGCCCTCGGCGGGAATCGAACCCGCGACCCGCGGAGCTGAAGGCAGGGTCACTACCCACTGCTCCAACGGGCCAGTCAATATAATGTTAGTGTTTTTTAATGCCCAAAAATAGGGATAAAATAATATTTTTTTTACATAAAACCTAGCTAGATCAATTTTTCTCCCCCAAAACCTCCTACATTCTGAATTTCAGGAAAATCGAACCGTTTCCGAGATTTCGAAAAATATATATATACATACAAGATTAACTCATTTAAATATTAATATAGTATCAAATTAAAATAACAACCAGTTAATAGGTTTATTACAAGATCTTAAATAGCAGATCAGTATTCATTGAATTTGTGTTGTTTAAAAACATTTATAAAACGACATCAGTTAATTGACTCGAATTTAAATTGCGAGTTAAATTTAACGAGTAATTTATAGAATAAAGCGTTACTTTGCCGAGATCCATAATACAAAAGTAATAATAAAATTATATTATAATCCGCGATGTGGTAAAATAGAAAATATATATAATGCTAAATGTAGAGTGGACAATCCGTTTTCATACCTGATACATGCAGGATTCGTAAAAACACATGCACAAAGAAAACAAACATGGAGTGGAGTCTATCTTCTATGATGCTTCGGTTGCGAAACGATTGTTGAGTTTGTTATAGTGAATGTATGTAGTGCTTGTGTATTGTGGTGGCGGTGGTAGAGGTTTGTGCATGTGTTTTTACGAATCCTGCATGTATCAGGCATGAAAACGGATTGTCTACTACATTTAGCATTATATATATTTTCTATTTCACTTTATCGCGGATTATAGCAAAATAAATTTATTATTACTTTAGTATATTGAGGGTATTTGAACACTTAAGTTGACGCCTCTAATACGGATTCTATAAAAACGCTTAAGGTTTCTAACTTAAACATAACGTGCATAGCTCAACAAAACTCGCGATACGTTTAAAGTCGCAGAATGGATAAAGAACTAGACGCCGAGTTTAAAGTAACGGACTGTTACTATCCCACTGCTGGGCATAGGTCTCCTTTCTCCGTTTTTGTAGAGAAGGATTGTAGCTAAGACCTACCACGCTGCTCCAATGATTGGTAGGTTACACATATCACCAGGATTAAATAGAGATATGCAGGTTTCCTTAACGTATTTTATTTCAGCTAAAAGCTCGTTAAATAACAACCTGTTACTATCCCACTGCTGGGCATAGGTCTTCTCTCTCTGTTTTAGGAGAGAAGGATTGGAGCTAAGACCTACCACGCTGCTCCAATGATTGGTAGGTTACACATATCACCAGAATTATAGAGATATACAGGTTTCATTAACATATTTTATTTCAGCTAAAAGCTCGTTAAGTACCGGCCTGTTACTCTCCCACGGCTAGGCGAAGGCTTCCTCTCTCCGTTTTTGGAGAGAAGGATTGGAGCTAAGGCCTACCACGCTGCTCCAATGATTGGTAGGTTACACATATCACCAGAATTATATAGAGATATGCAGGTTTCCTCACGATGTTTTCCTTCACCGAAAAGCGTGTGATAAATTGCAATTATCTATTAGACACATAATTGTATAGAAAATCTCGTAGGTGCCCGGAATTTAATCCGTGACCTACCACGGCTATTACAGTTTATGTTACTAGAACATTCATTCATCTGCCCTTATCCCACTCTAAGTGGGGTCGGCACAACATGTTGTGATGTGATTTAACTAGGTATATTACGACTGGTTGCTGCCTGATGTCAACTTACCGCAGTCGTATTTGACGACACCTGGGTAAGAAAAAGGGGGGTATATTCTACTCAGCCAGATACCACACGGCGGGTCAACTTGCCTTAGTCGCCTTTTACGACATCTCGTTAAGAAATGAGGGTGGTCTGTTCTCCTCAGCCGGATACCAAACGGAGAGTCAACTTATATTAAAAGCGTTTTACGACACCTCGGTAGGAAATGAGGTTGGACTATTCTACTTAGGCAGATACCACACGGCGAGTCAACTTACCGTAGTCGTATTTGACGACACCTCGTTAAGAAATGAGGGTGGTCTATTCTAATTAGCCGGATACCACACCGTGGGTCAAATTACTTTAGTCGCCTTGTACGACACCTCGTTAAGAAATGGGGGCGGTCTATTCTCCTCAGCCAGATACCAAACGGCGATTCAACTAGTATTAAAAGCGTTTTACGACACCTCGGTAGGAAATGAGGTTGGTCTATTCTACTCAGCCGGATACCACACGGCGGGTCAACTTACCTTAGTCGCCTTTTACGACACCTCGGTAAGAAATGAGGGCGGTCTATTCTATTCAAAACAGATAGCACACGGCGAGTCAACTTACCTTAGTCGCCTTTTACGACACCTCGGTAAGAAATGAGGTTGGTCTATTCTACTCAGCCGGATACTACACGACACTATGTTACACAATTATTCATGTTGTCGCCATTAACTTCCGCTTTATATTATAGCAACACAGTCATGAAACAAGAGTATCGCGCCCGTTTTGATTAAAATGGTGACAACACTGTGACGTGTTGTTTCCGGTTGAGTCTTCCTATTGATAAAACGTTTCAGTGACAGTCAGTCTTTGTTCGTCATTCAAGAGAAGTGCATGTCGGAACGGGATTTGTGGTATTCCTATTATATTGTGTTATTGTATACTAGCGGCCTGCCCCTGCTTCGCACGGGTATAAAATATATATATCCCATGTCAGTCAGTGTAAAAAAAATGATTAAAATCGATCGAGTAGTTTCGATTTATTCATTACAGCCCGTGGCCCGCACGCGTTAAATTTGGAGAAAAACAATTTCCTTTCCCTATACCAAGAAGATTTCCTGCTATCTTTGGAATATCTAAATTCATATAGTACATTTTTACTTATTTACTTTTACATTTTCTCTATGTATTTTATTTTTACAATTAATTACAGAATGTCTTTAAACAAACTCTTGAAAGAGGGACATAGCTGCTAAAGTCGAAGTGTTATAGGGCGAAGCGAGCCTTCTCACGGCATTTTAAATCTGTAATATCACCGAAAATGTTCACTTAAATTACATGCTGTAAACGGCCATATTGATCTATATTAAATCAACTATTTATTTAAGGTACTTAATTGGATAAGGATTAATGCTGTATTGTATAAAAATTGCTTCAAAAATAAGGCATTATTTTTCGTAAAAAGTAAATGAGAAAAAATGCTATAGTGGGTTATCCATAAGAGATAGACATATACCATCGCGGACTTTTCTGTAGACCTTTTCAAGATGTACAAATACTTAGTACATTATTTTGATAAATCTCGTAGGGTTTAGCCTGCGTTTGCAATGTAAGCGGGAAAAAATGTAATTATTTACAGAAACCTCAAAAATTACAGTATTTCTCTACTCCGTATTGAATGTTATTATACGTACAAACCTTCCTCTGGAATCACTCTATCTATTAAAAAAACCGCATCAAAATCTGTTGCGTAGTTTTAAAGTTTTATGCGTACATAGGGATATAGGGACTTTGTTTTATAATATGTAGTGATAGTGTGCGTTAACATTCACAATATGTTGTATGCTATATCTGTATTTTCAATACTCCAAGGTAACAGAATATTTACTTAGATCTACCCAGAATCCAACATTACATAATACAGGAGCAACAAGTGGATTTTGAATTTGAGGGTAGTCGAAAATATTATTTTATTGTATACTGATTGTAGACTTTTTCCCTTTTAAACTTTAAAATCATCCTCCTGCCCTTATCCCACTCTAAGGGGGAGTCGCACAACATTTTATAACAGGAGTCGTAAAAGGCGACTAGGTCAGTCGATGTGCCGTGTGGTATCCGGCTGAGTAGAATATACCACCCTCATTTTTTATCGAAGTGTCGTGAAAGGCGACTAAAGTAAGTTGCCCGACGTGTGGCATCCGGCTGAGTAGAATAGACCACCCTCATTTTTTATTAAAGTGTCGTAAAAGGCGACTAATGTAAGTGCTGTGTGGTATCCGGCTGAGTAGAGAAGAGACCACCCTCTTTCTTACCGAGGTTTCGCAAAAGGGGACTAAGGTAAGTCAACCCGCCGTGTGGTATCCGGCTGAGTAGAATAGATCACCCTAATTTTTTATTGAAGTGTCGTAAAAGGCGACTAATGTAAGTGCTGTGTGATATCCGGCTGAGTAGAGGAGAGACCACCCTCTTTCTTACCGAGGTTTCGTAAAAGGCGACTAAGGTAAGTTGACCCGTCGTGTGGTATCCGGCTGAGTAGATTAAATCTCCCTCATTTCTTACCAAGGTTTCGTAAAAGGGGACTAAGGTAAGTTAACCCAATGTGTGGTATCCGGCTGAGTAGACTAGACCACTATCATTTCTTACCAAGGTATCGTAAAAGGCGACTAAGGTAAGTTGACTCGCCGTATGGTATCCGGCTGAGTAGAATTGACCACCCTCTTACCGAGGTATCGTAAAATACGACTATGGCAAATTGACGTTAGGCAAGCGGCCAGTCGTAAAGTACGTTGTCAAATCATGTGACAGCATGTTTATAACATATTGTGCCGACCCCACTTAGAGTGGGATAAGGGCAGGAAGATGATAAAGTAATACTAATTTATTTTGCTATAATCCGCGATGAAGTAAAATAGAAAATATATATAATGCTAAATGTAGAGTGGACAATCGGTTATCATACCTGATACATGCAGGAGTCGTAAAAACACATGCACAAACCTCCACCACCGCCACCACGATACACAAGCACACACTTTCACCATCACAAACTCAACGAACGTTTCGCCCCGCAAGCAAAGCATTTGCGCCAACCCCACTTAGAGTGGGATAAGGGCAGATAATGAACTCGTTATTTCTTATGCCTTAACCCAAAGGGCCCGTACAGACAGACAATGTGTGTGTGTTTGTGCATATGTAAACATACCTTGATTTCCCAAATGAATAGCTCCCAGCTAAACTTTACCATGCTATACCGCTTCATGCAGTAGCGAACAAAGACTTAAAATCAAATCGAATCAAATCAAATATTTTATTTGTCCATTCAAATTCAAATTCAAAATATTCTTTATTCAAATAAACTTGTAAACAAGTGCTTTTGAATCGTCAACTCTACTGCTGGTTCGGAAAGCTGTTCCTACCGAGAAGAGCCAGCAATAAGTCGTTACTGTCTTGTACAGGTTCAAAGAGAGCTATATCCACACATTTTTATCTTCTAAATAATCTTCAAGAGTATAGTAGGCTTTCTGTATCAGCCGCTTTTAACAGTGTTTTTAAACTGCTGTAATGGCAAAGCTGAAATTGATTGCGGAATTTTATTATAGAATCTTATACCAAAACCCACAAACAATTTACGCACTTTTGCAAGGCGCAACAGTGCTAAATAGATGAGTTAATCTTTAATATTCAAATGAGTTAATCTTGTATGTAGTTATATTATATATTTTCGGAATCTCGGAAACAGCTCCAAAGATTTTCCTGAAATTCAGCATGTAGGGAGTTTTGGAAGAGAAAAATCGATCTAGCTAGGTTTCATTCAAAAAAATGTTCGTTTTATCCCTGTTTTCGGGAAAATGCTAAATAATATTCGCCATTAAACGTCAAGTCACGATAGCTTATTTGGGCAACGGGCGGTCCAGATAGGTTTTTATTTTGTTCTTATATTTGTTTTTTTTTAATTTTTTTTATATTTAAAAAAAAATTTATCGAGCAAGGCTCGATTTTTAATATTGAAATGAGTTAATCTTGTATGTATAAATGTATATATATATTTTTTTTCGGAATCTCGGAAATGGCTCCAACTATTTTCCTGAAATTCAGCATGGGGGCTTAGGGGAAAAATCGATCTACCTACGTTTTAAAAAAAAAAAACGTTTTATCCCTGTTTGTGGGCATTACAAAAATACAAAAATTTACATTGAATATATAAAACGCTATTTTTGCCGAAAACTGTCAAGTCAGCGTACCAATTCGGGCAACAGGTGTCTCTAGAAATGAAAATACCTAGGATCGAACCTACCTAATTATTTTTTTTGCTTTTTTTTCAAGTTTTGTTTTATTTTGTAAAAAATTGCCAAATAAGGCCACCAACCAGTTACTAATAATAAAAGGAGCAACCGCCAAGTTTATAAGCAAAATACCATACACTTAAGTTAAAACACTATTAATAAAAGGCTAATACAGAAAGCCTACTATACTGTTGAGGATTACTTAGATGATAATGTGTGGATATAGACACTGTTCGACCCTGTACAAGATAGTGACTAAATGTAACTAATTATAAGAATTATATATTTAAAAAGAGCAACCGCTGAGTTTCTTGCTGGCTCTTCTTGGTAGGAACAGCTTTCGCAACCAGCAGTAGAGATGACGATTCAAAAGCACTTGTTTACAAGTTTATTCGAATTAAGAATATTTTGAATTTGAATTGAATTTGAATTTGTAATCGATTATGATGCTTTAAGACTTGCATAACACCGTCCACGCTCCACACAAAGGCGCTACACATCGCCGAGTTGCCAAATGCTTCGAAATTTAATGCGTTTATTGCTGTATAATGCTACGGTTGCGAGCGAAGCGCTTCGCTACTTAATTACCGAAGTACTTCCCTAAGTAATTAATTGTGCCTTGTGATATCCGGCTGAGTAGAATAGATCACCCTCATTTCTTACCGAGGTGTCGTAAAAGGGGACTAAGGTAAGTTGACCCGCCGTGTGGTATCCGTCTGAGTAGAATAGACAACCCTCATTTCTTACCAAGGTGTCGTTAAAGGCGACTAAGGTAAGTTGACTTGTGTGGTATCCGGCTGTGAAGAATAGACCACCCTCTTTCTTACCGAAGTGCCCTAAAAGGCGACTAAGGTAAGTTGACCCTCCGCGTGGTATTCGGCTGAGTAGAATAGACCACTCTCATTTATTTCCGAGGTGTCGTAAAAGGCGACTAAGGTAAATTGACCCACCGCGTAGTATCCGGCTGAGTAGAATAGACCACTCTCATTTCTTACCGAGGAGTCGCAAAAGACGACTAAGGTTAGATGACCGCCGCGTTGTATCCGGCTGAGTAGAATAGACCACCCTCATTTCTTAAAAGGTGACTTAAGTAAGTTGACATCAGGCAGACGGCCGGAAAGTTGACATCAGGCAGACGGCCGGATTTTCCTGAAATTCGACCAGAATGTCAATTTGGGGAAATCGATTTAGCTAGGTTTTATTTCAATGTTTTATGTAAATTCCGTTTTATCCCTGTTTTCTGGCATTGAGAAAATTTCTTAAATTGACATTGAATAGCCAACTTTTGCTGTCCATCGCAAAGTTGTAATAGCGCAATAGTAAACAGGCGGACTACATAAATAAAGAAATAAATATATGGGACACTTACACACACGGTCGTCCGTCCCCAAAGTAAGTAACTTAATACTTGTGTTATGGACAGACGACTGGTGAATATATACTTATATATTTTTTAAATACATACTTAAATACAAATATACACCCAGACTCAAAGACCAACAAATTCATTTATAAAAAATGTTGGCCGTCGGCGGGAATCGAACACGCGACCCGTGGAGCTGAAGGCAGGGTCACTACCCACTGCTCCAATGGGCGATATGAGAACATACCCGAGTTCGAATCCCACGTGTCACCTCGACTCTTGCTTTTTTAATTTTTTAATGATTTTTTTTTCTTTTTTTTTTTCAAATTTTTGTCTTTAATTTTTTTTATTGGTTTTTTATATATTTTTAATAAAATTACCGAGCAAGGTCCACCTTCCCTTCTTATAATAATTCAATTTATGAACGTCAAAAACGTGTAAGCCGCGGGCGAGTTTCCATTTCTTAAGTTGTCCTAAATTTCAATTAACTTTTCTTATATAACTATTTGTGCGAGCGGCTTCGGCCGCGTGGAAATCAGTCACAGTTTATTAGGAATGTTATATGGAGTAGAAAAAATCGATTAATAAATAATTGACTGGCCCGTTGGAGCAGTGGGTAGTGACCCTGCCTTCAGCTCCACGGGTCGCGGGTTCGATTCCCGCCGAGGGCCAACATTTATAAATGAATTTGTTGGTCTTCGAGCCTGGGTGTATATTTGTATTTAAGTATGTATTTAAAAAATATATAAGTATATATTCACCAGTTGTCTGTCACCCATAACACAAGTATTAAATTACTTACTTTGGGGACGGACGACCGTGTGTGTAAGCGTCCCATATATATTTATTTATAATCTTTTTCTCCCTTTAAAAAAAAATAAAGATTCAGAAAAAAAAATTATAGCAATTTGGGTTATAAATTACTAGGGATATGACTTTGAGTAAAAAAAATCGATTACTTTGATACGTAATGATCGATTATTTAACAATCGATTTTTTTTCTAACTATTTGAAAAACTGACTTTTTTAATATGAATAATTTATTACAGAAGAAGAAAGAAGAAGTAGCGGCCTGTTACTATCCCACTGCTGGGCATAGGCCTCTTCTCTCCGTTTTTTTTTGTTTTGGAGAGAAGGATTGGAGCTCAGACCTACCACGCTGCTCCAATGCGGATTGGTAGGTTACACATATCCCCAGAATTCTCTAGAGATATGCAGGTTTCCTCACGATGTTTTCCTTCACCGAAAAGCGTGTGATAAATTGCAATTATCAATTAGACACATAAGTTTTACTTGAAAACTCATTGGTGTCTGCCCGGGGTTTGAACCCTAGACCTCTTCGAAAGAGGCGCACGGTGTTTCCACTGGGCTACTACCAAGAAATAATATCAGATGCGCTGTTTGTGAAATTGGATTAAAATGTGCAGTTTGGCTAAATTGGTTTCATCCAACCATGCATATCCAATCTTAAAAAACAAGAAAAACAGTAAAAAAGAAAAAGACGTTAATTTAAATAATCGATTTTTAGAAAAAAATAATAGATTATTAAAAATCGATTATTTTTACATCCATACAATTAATCCGAATTGAAATTTTGATTATAAAAGTAGTTTTTGTGACTTACCCATAAGAAATAGAGATATGATGTCTCGAACTTGATTGTAGTATTTTTGTAGATCTACAATTTTTTAGTACATTACTTTAGTGTATATCTGCTGGTTTACGGCGCAGCGATAAAAGCTCTCAGTTTTTACCAAGTTTTTCTTTACAACCGCGCTATCTTTTCAACATAATTTACATAAAACCGTAATAATTCACCTAAACCTTCCGAATTAATCAGACTATCTTTTAGTGAAAACCGTATAAAAATCCGTTCAATAGATTTTTAGAAAATCGACAGACAAACAAACAGCTTTTGGAGAATTTGTTGTCCATACTATCACAATGCTGTGATGGCCCAGCGGTGCGACCGTGTGAATCTCTAGAGACGATCACGGGTTCAAACCCGGGCAGACACCAATGAGGTTTTCTCTTAAAAACTTATGTGTCTAATTGATAATTGCAATTTATCACACGCTTTTCGGTGACGGAAAACATCGTGAGGAAACCTGCATATCTCTAGAGAATTCTGGAGGTATGTGTAACCTACCAATCCGCATTGGAGCAGCGTGGTAGGTCTTAGCTCCAACCCTTCTCTCCAAAAATGGAGAGAAGAGGCCTATTCTCAGCAGTGGGATAGTAACAGGCCGTTACTTACTTTTACTTTTACTATCACAAACTCAACAATCGTTTCGCCCCGCAACCAAAGCATCAGGAGATAGACTGCACGAGGAAATTGCAAAGCGTCATTTTTATTTGTGTATTTATCAGGTATAAAAACGGATTGTCCACTCTACATTTAGTAATATATATATTTTCTATTTTACTTCATCGCGGATTATAGCAAAATAATTTTATTATTGCTTTTGTATTATATATCTCCGCAAAGTAACGCCTAATTCTATAAATAACTAGGAGTCCCGCCCCAGCTTCGCACGGGTATAAAGCACATAGCCTATGTCACTCAGTGATAATCTTAGTATTTCGCTACTCCATATTGAATTTTATTATACATATAAACCTTCCTCTTCAATCACTCTATATAATTAAAAAAAACCGCATCAAAATCTTTTGCGTAGTTTTAAAGATTTAAGCAAACATAGAGATATAAGGACAGACAGAGAAATAAAATAAATGCGGTCGAACGGGATAAAAAGTATCCTATGTCCGTCTCCTGGTTCTAAGCGACCTCTCCACCAATTTTCAGCCGAATTGGTTCATCCGTTCTTGAGTTATAAATAGTGTAACTAAGACCAACTTTCTTTTATATATATAAGATTAAAAGCACTTAGATGTTTGTATATTTTCAAATTTATATATTAATCCCGGATATCTCGTAAAATATTATCCAATTATCTTTTATATAAGAATAAACGTAATTTCCTTATTTCCCTCTTCCAGGAAACAATATTTAATTAACTAATAAAAACAAAATGGCGAACGTAACTTTTAGACGAAAATAAAATCAAGTTATGCTACTCCTATATGCTATCTAAAGACTAATATACAAAGTTGAAGAGTTTGTTTGTTTGAACGCGCTAATCTCAGCAACTACTGGACCGATTTCAAAAATTATTTCAGTGTAAGATAGTCCATTTATCGAGGAAGCTTATAGGCTAATCGCAAAGCTTTGCGGTTTTGTTGTGAAATCTATCTCCTGACGATTCTTCGGTTGCGGGGCGAAACGATTGTTGAGTTTGTGATAGTGAACGTATATAGTGCTTGTGTATTGTGGTGGCGGTGGTGGTGATTTGTGCATGTGTTTTTACGAATCCTGCATGTATCAGGTATGAAAACGGATTGTCCACTTTTAGCATTATATATCTATTTGACTTCATCGCGGATTATAGCAAAACAATTTGATTATTACTTTTGTATTATGGATCTCCGCAAAGTAACGCCTAATTCCATAAATTATTTAGTTGGAGCTAAGACCTACCACGCTGCTCCAATGATTGGTAGGTTACACATATCTCCAGAATTATATAGAGATATGCAGGTTTCCTCACGATGTTTTCCTTCACCGAAAAGCGTGTGATAAATTGCAATTATCAATTAGATACATAACAGAAAGAACGCCGTGTGGTATCCGGCTGAATAGAATAGTACCACCCTCATTTCTTACTGAGGTGTCGTAAAAGGCGACTAAGGTAAGTTGACCCACCGTGTGGTATCCGGCTGAGTAGAATACGCCAACCTCACCGTTTGTATGATTTGCATTTCAACCAGAAATCCTTATCGTTGTAAATATTTGTTAGTGTATTAGATAATTTAACGCCTTTTTCGCTTTGGGTATCCGGCTGTGTAGAATAGACCACCCTCTTTCTTTCCGAGGTGTCGTAAAATACGACTGAGGTAAGTTGACTTCACGCAGGCGGCCGGTCGTAAAAACGCAGCCAAATCATGTTACAGCATGTTCGTAACATTTTGTGCCGACCCCTCTCAGAGTGGGATAAGGGCAGGAAGATGATGAGCCTTCCTCAATAAATAGTCAAACTCAATAAATGGTCCAAAACTATTCAAAGACAAAATCGCAAAGATTTGCGATTTTGTTGTGGAATTGGATTGGATTGTCCACTCTACATTTAGCATTATATATATTTTCTATTTTACTTCATCGCGGATTATAGCAAAATAATTTTATTATTACTTTTGTATTATGGATCTCCGCTGCTCTAATAATTGGTAGGTTACACAATATGTCCATAGAATTCTCTAGAGATATGCAAGTTTCCTTATGTTTTCCAGCTAAAAGCGTGTGATAAATTGCAATTATCAATTAGACACAACAGAAAACTTTGGCCCGGGGTTCGAACCCGTGACACCTTTGAAAGAGTCACCAAGGTGTCAGTAAGTTCAAGGTACATTAAGGTAAATGTACTTTGTATCTACTTTGAAATCTTCTGCATTACTTCCTCAGCTAAAATGGATAATAGAGATAAGGTTTATTTCCACTGCAAGATATCCTATTCTATTCTACTAATATTATAAATGCGAAAGCTTGTGAGTATGGATGTATGTTTGTTACTCTTTCACGGCGAATCCGCTGAACCAATGTCGATGAAATTTGGCACAATTATTCCTTATAAACCGACAATATAGGCTATAGAAATCCTGTTAATTCTACAGGAATAGGATGACATTGAAAAGCGTCATTTATTATCGACTTATCACGCGACAGTCCACGCGAAGGAAGTTACGGGTAAAAGCTAGTACTTATATAGCGACTAAATAAATCCATAATTACTAATAGTATAAATATCATCCTCCTGCCCTTATCCCACTCAAGGTGGGGTCGGCATAACATGCTCGGCCGGCACATTTTATGTCCGGCCGCCAGCCTGACGTCAACTTACCTTAGTCGTATTTTGAGATACCTCGGTTAGAAAGAGGGTGGTGTATACTACTAAATCGGATACCACACGGCGGGTCAATTTACCTTAGTCGCCTCTTACAACACCTCGGTAAGAAATGAGGATGGTCTATTCTACTCAGCCGGATACCACACGGTGGGTAAACTTACCTCAGTCGCCTTTTACGACACCTCGGTAAGAAATGAAGATGGTCTATTATACTCAGCCAGATATACCATACGGCTATGCATAAACCTCCACCACCGCCACCATAATGCACAAGCACTACACACGTTCACTATTACAAAATCGCGATGCTTTAAGTGGGTAAAAATAACTTTCGCATTAATAATATTAAGTAGGATAGGATAGGATTGTCTTATCGTCTGTTTCCTTTTTTTTTAGTTGCATCTTTTTCAATCTTCAAAAAACAAATCTCAAAAAATATTGAGAGTAAGTTTGTCACCGAGGTACTGGATTATTATAGCTTGCAATGGAAGCTACCTTAATAACTGGACAAGGTGGGGAGAGTCGGGTCGGAAAGCAAACAATGGGTACAATCCCCAAAATACCCATAAATAAAGACCGTATTACCTCCATGGTGGGGAAGTAGCGTCAGCAAAAATTTTTTTTTCTATATTATATTTTAAAAAAATATTTAAAGAAGGCCTCCTCTCTCTATTTTTGAAGAAAAGTGTTGGAGCTAAGACCTACCACGCTGCTCCAATGATTGGTAGGTTACACATATCACCAGAATTATATAGAGATATGCAGGTTTCCTCGCTATGTTTCACCCAAAGGCGTGTGATAAATTGCAATAATCAATTAGATAGAAATTATTGTTAACAGAAAACTCATTGGCCGGGGTTTGAACCTGTGAATCCCTCGAATGAGTCGCTCGATTTTACCACTTGGCTATCATCTTTCTTTAATATTGAAATGAGTTAATCTTGTATGTATATATATATTTTCGGAATCTCGGAAACGGCTCCAACGATTTTCCTTAAATTCAGCATGTAGGGGGTTTTGGGGGAGACAAATCGGTCTAGCTAGGTTTTATGTAAAAAAATTCGTTTTATCCCTGTTTTTGGAAATTAAAAAAAACAAAATTTATATTGAATATAAACACTATTTTTATGATAAACTGTCCATGTATATATAATGTAAATACCAAGGATCGATCCCAACTATCTAATTGTGTTTTTGTTTTTTTTTGTTGTTTTTTTTTTCTATTTTGTAAAAAATTAGCGAGCGAGGCTCGGCCAACCAAGTACTAGCTTTTATATCTTAGGATATTTACATATATTTCGATTTTCACCGAGAACCAATTTTTGGGGACGGAGGACAGTGTTTGTAATTAGCCAAAAATAATTATTTTTCTTAAAGGATACTAGAAATTTGTGTTACAAATCACTAGTAAACTTGTTAACGTCTCCAGCTAAGCTAAACGCTTGTGTTAGGAGAGGGTTCACGTTGGTAGTGTAATGGCCAGGATTTGCAACCACGACCTCTCGATCGCAATCCGTTACTCTAATCCGAAACCGCTGTTTCAAATTTTTTTTTTATTAACTTTTTTTTGCCAACCGTACTCTGGTATAGTGACAATCTATTTGTCTATTATTAAATACATTCCATTCCATACCTCCCCAACATCTACACGGCCTTAAGTCTCTCTTAATAAGGTATGTATTCCGGAATATTTCCTTTCATTTGACCAAAGCATGGTTATTTCATTCATTAATGCCTAATATTTTTTTGTATAGAATTAGTTTAGTTATTAATGTATTAGGGTTTATTTCAGAAATTGTACTTCGTAGCATTTTCCATGTTACGGCTATCTACGATGTAGCAAGGTATAGTAGGGTCTACGGTTGGCTACGCAGAAATAAGATAAGAAATAAATAAACAATTACTTTATTTCAGTAATTGTACTTCGTAGCATTGTCCGTGTTACGGCTATCTACGACGTAGCAACGTATAGTAGGGTCTACGGTTGGCTACGCAGATATAAGATAAGAAATAAATAAACAATTACTTTATTTCAGTAATTGTACTTCGTTATGCCGTGTGGTATCCGGCTGAATAGCATAGTACCACCCTCATTTCTTACCGACGTGTCGTAAAAGGCGACTAAGGTAAGTCGACCCGCCGTGTGGTATCCGGCTGAATAGAATAGTACCACCCTCATTTCTTACCGAGGTGTCGTAAAACGTGATTGACGCATGTTGACCCACCGTCAGGTATCGGGTTGATTAGAATAGACCACCCTCATTTCTTACCGAGGTGTCGTAAAAGGCGACTAAGGTAAGTCGACCCGCCGTGTGGTATCCGGCTCAGTAGAATAGACCACCTTCATTTTTTACCGAGGTGTCGTAAAAGACGACTAAGGTAAGTCGACCCGCCGTGTGGTATCCGGCTGAGTAGAATAGACCACCTTAATTTTCTTACCAAGGTGTCGTAAAAGGCGACTAAGGTAAGTCGACCCGCCGTGTGGTATCCGACTGAGTAGAATCGACCACCCTAATTTCTTTCCAAGCTGTCTTAAAAGGCGACTAAGGTAATTAGACGTCAGGCAGGCTGGTTGTGAAATACGAAGCCTAACAACACCTAACATGTTGTGCCGACCTCACTTAGAGTGGGATAAGGGCAGGGGAATGATGATTTATTTATTTGAATTAATAATAATAATAATAATAAAGCCATTTATTCCATATTTCAAATTTTTCGTACATTCCAAATGTTGTTAGTAAGTTATTAGTAAATTTTCGTATTATATGTTAGTATGGTTAGTCGGTTGAAATATGGACCCTGTTATGGGTAAAGGCCTCCTCCAGCTCTTTCCATTTGCCTCTCTGCTTGCCTATATTTAGCCAATCATTTCCCACAACTTCTGTTAAGTCATCAGCCCACCTTCTACTTGGTCTACCAACGTTCGTTTTCCCCATTCCTTCCATTTATTTGAAATAGGTCACTTTAATTCTAACCGTGCTATATATAAGTTGATCCCGTAATCACCCAACCCAGCTGTCCCCAAGCCCAGAATTACACTTTGGAGTGACTTTATAAAGTCTGTTATTACTAAACTTTCGCTTTTACCCTCCTTTGGACAAAACTGCTATGTGACATTTCTCTTAGGATATTCTTAGAATATTATTCTTATATTTGTTTAAACTTTGGCGACTTTGGTAAGCTAATCCATCTTTAATATTTAAATGAGTTAATCTTGTATATCTGCCCTTATCCCACTCTAAGTGGAGTCGGCACAAAATGTTATAAACATGCTGTCACGCTCCTGCCCTTATCCCACTCTAAGTGGGGTCGGCACAACATGTTATAAACATGCTGTAACATGATTTGGCTGCGTTTTTACGACCGGCCGCCTGCCTGAAGTCAACTTACCTTAGTCGTATTTTACGACACCTCGGTAAGAAGGAGGGTGGTCTATTCTACTAAACCGGATACCACACGGTGGGTCAATTTACCTTAGTCGCCTTTTACGACACCTCGGTAATATATGAGGGTGGTCTATTCTACTCAGCCGGATAACACACGGCGGGTCGACTTACCTTAGTCGCCTTTTACGACACCTCGGTAAGAAATGAGGGTGGTACTATTTTACTTAGCCGGATACCACACGGCTAAAATGAGTTAATCTTGTATGTATATATATTTCTCGGAAATGGCTCCAACGATTTTCATGAAATTCAGCATGTAGGGGGTTTTGGGGGAGACAATTCGATCTAGCTAGGTTTTCTGTAAAAAAAATCTTTTTAACCCTGTTTTTGGGCATTAAAAAATACTTAAATTAATATTGATTTGAATTTTTGCCATTAACTGACAAGTCAGCGTAGCTTATTCGGGGAACGGGCAGTCTCCATGTAAATACCTAGGATCGAGTCCCAACTACATAATTATTTTTTCTTATTTTTTAAGTTTCTTTTTTTATTTTGTAAAAAATTATCGGTCAACCAGGTTCTACAATTTTTAAATAAACGGAACTTTTTCATAAAAGTAGTTATTGTAAGTTAACCATAAGATATAGAGACATGCTGTTACAGACTTTTTTGTAGTACCTTTATATCTATCTATCTTTATACCTTTATATATATCCCAAGATAGTATCGTAGGGCTGAGCAGGTGCCAGTGGTGCTGGTTGTTATTATAATAAATAACTAATTAAGTAATGAGAGCATACTGCCGACAAACTGCTTTGCAGTTTGGCAGATTAAATATGTAAGGAAAAATTGTTTAGTTATAAAGAAAGAAAGATAAATAAATAATAAAAAAAATCTACAATTCTCTAGTACATCACTTTTGCGTATCTTTGTTAGATTACCCGGCACAAGTAAATTTCCTAGCAGGCGAGTTATTAAATGGTCAGTAAGTCGAAATTTTGAATATAAAAGTAGTTATTGTGAGTGAACCATAAGAGATAGAGACATGCTGTTCCGGACTTTTTTTTAGTATTTTAGTAGATCTACAATTCTTTAGTACATCATTTTAGTGTATCTCTTCTGGTTTACGAGGCGCACGCGAAAAAAGCTCCCAACAAACGAGTTTTCCCAAAGTTTAGAAAGTTCGAATTTTGAATATTAAAGTAGTTATTGTGAGTAGAGATAAATGCTTTTGTGGACTTTTATGTAGTATTTTTATAGATCTACAATTCTCTACTACATTACTTTAGTGTATCTCTGTTGTTTTAAGCGGCACATGTGTAAAGCTCCCAGCAAGTAAGTTTTTAAATTTTCAATAACTCGAAATTTTGATTATGAAATAATATAAATAATATAAATAACAACCGCACATAAACAAGCATGACGTATTTTTTCAATGTCATAGAAAAAATTAATTAAATTAATAATTTTCTTATGGAAAACCACAATAAAAATGAAAAAATATTGCAAAATGAAGTGACGAACACCTGTGCACACCAAAATATGCAATAACATGCGGAGTTTTAACGGTGCTAGAGGACGATATGCACTACGTCTTCCAACTTTGGGGAACTCGTTGAGTCCCGATTCGCAGTCGACGTCTTCAAGTGAAGTATATTTAACACTACCATCGGCTGCTGAGTCGGAACACCACGAAACGGTCTCGCCGGCAAAAACATCCAGACGCCGACGAGCCGTGAACCCACCACAGGATGGCTTGGAGTCGAGGGGGCGACGCGCTCCTACACGGGCTCCCGCCGCCGGTGGAGTAGTGCGCCGCATGAGATGGTCTCCAAAAATGAATGAGAGCGTCATGCGGGCCTACTATGGGGCAACAGACGGGGGAATTAATCTCACTGCGTACCGTTTAAAAATGCTGTCTCTGTTTCAGGCACTTGAACCAACATTGACCGTAACCGCACAACGATTGTCGGATCAAGTGCGGGCCATTCAGCGCCGTCATCTGCTGGATGAGGCCGTACTTGAGCGGCTGCGCTTAGAATTACGACAAATTACTGCTGCTGATGGTTTCATCAGGCTGAACATAGCCCGAGTAATGACATCATACATACACAGGATGAGTTCCATGACAGTTGTGATTTGCCAGTAAGTACCCAGAACGAAGAGCTATTGAGGAGGACTTTGGAGGATGCGATTTCTGAATTTAGATACATGCAACTTAATTTAAGACCAAAATTACCTCGTTTCCCTGTGCATAGACGTAATATGGCGTTGGTTAGGGTTCTAGATCAAATGTTAACACCATATTTAGAGTCTTCGCGTGACCTTAGTGATACGCATTCAATTCTATACTGTGGAGCCGTGGCGGCATGTCGCATGGCTTCTGTTAAATTTACACAATATAATAGAGCTCCAGATCGAGCCAACACTGTACCGGCTTGGCAGGCTAGAATTGAAAAGCGTATCTCTTTGACTAGAACCCTTATAGCCAAACTAACCTGTTTCAGAGCGGGTAATAATCGGCCCAGAATAATGCGCTTTGTGAACAAGGCGTTTGCTGGAACGAATAGTAACCCATGTGATTACCAGGCTATGGTCACAGAGCGCATTGACTTTTGGAAGCAGAAAATCTGTGCATGGGCAAAACGCATTCGGCGCTATAAGGTGCGTGTAGATAGATTCAGACAAAATCGCATGTTTCAAAGTGATCAACGGAAGGTGTATAGAAAGTGGGAGCAATCTAGAATGTGTGTGACTGGTCGAGAGCCAACTGCAGATGAGATGTCAAATTTTTGGCATAACATCTGGTCGACCTCTATCAGTCACACCGAGGGACATTGGATAAATCTTGTCAGGGAAAAATGTGCATCTATTAGGGAAATGCCACAAGTTAGCATTAGTATAGATAATGTAAAGTGTGCAATCCGTTCGGCTTCGAATTGGAAATGCCCAGGCCCGGACGGATTGCATAATTTTTGGTTAAAATGGTTTTGTAGTGCACATTCTCTTTTGGCAAGACAATTTCAAGATGCTCTCGATTCTAGATCACTACCGACATTTATGACAACTGGTGTCACCTTTCTATTGCACAAATCCGGTGATACTGCGGACCCAAAAAACTACCGCCCGATTACTTGCTTACCAACCATCTATAAGCTTCTTACATCTATTCTGACTTCAAAAATTATTGAGCATATTGATGCTAACAATATTTTGGCCCCAGTGCAGAATGGATGTAGGACTGGGTCTCGCGGTACAAAGGAGCTCCTCCTCATTGACACGGCTATATGCCAACAGGTTCGGCGAAATAGGAAAAATCTTGTAGCTGCTTGGATTGACTATAAAAAGGCTTATGATTCAGTGCCTCATACGTGGCTCAAGAGGATTATGGAGCTATATAAGGTCGACATAACTCTGTACTCTTTCCTTGATACATTATGAGGCAGTGGATGACAATTCTTCGTCAACCAGGAGGTACGGATTTTTCTGAACTAGCTGAGCCGATAAGGATTAAGCGGGGTATTTTCCAAGGAGATAGTTTGAGTCCTTTGTGGTTTTGCTTAGCCCTTAATCCACTCAGTAATCTATTGAAGGATTCGGGGCTAGGTTTCCGCCTTCGCAGAGGGAGTGAAGTCATATCCCACTTGCTATATATGGACGATCTAAAGTTGTATGCATCAAAACGTCCAGACCTTATGCAGCTACTGAAGATCACTCAGAGTTTTAGTAGCGACATAGGTATGGAATTTGGTGTAGACAAGTGTGCGGTCATTCATATAGAGCGAGGTAGGATTATAAGTTCTGAACGTGCAACCATATCTGATGCTTTGACTCTCAAAACTCTCTGTGAAGGCGAAACTTACAAGTACCTTGGAATGTCTGAAGCATTAGGTATTGAGGATAGAAGCATGAAACAAACAGTAAAAGAACGATTCTTTTATCGCTTGAAAAAAGTACTTAACAGTCTTTTGTCGGGTGGTAACAAGGTTCGTGCTTTTAATGGCTGGGTTATGCCTATCCTAACCTATACTTTCGGCATTCTGAGGTGGACTCAAACAGAACTGGACTCCTTGGATAGAGAGGTCCGAAAACTGCTGACGACATTTCGTATGCATCATCCACGTTCATCTGTTATGAGATTGTACATCCCACGGAAATGCGGGGGACGTGGTTTTTTAAACGCCAAGAACCTTCATAATCGTGAGGTGTACAATCTCAGAGATCATTTTCTCAAGGTGGACAGTGATGTGCATAGGGATGTCGTCGCAGTTGATAAGGGCTTTACCCCGCTCGCCTTAGGCAAACAGAATTGGCGCAAACCTGTAATAGTTGGTATCTCTGATCGCATCGGGATATGGAAGAGCAAGGAGTTGCATGGTAGATTCTACAAGGCCTTAATGGGGCAAGACATAGACCAGATTGCCTCTGTATCCTGGCTACAATTCGGCGATCTCTTTGGGGAAACTGAAGGTTTTGTTTGTGCAATTATGGACGAAGTTATCAAGACGAAGAACTACCGGAAATACATTATGAAAGATGGCACTGTAGACGTATGTCGAGCGTGTCATCGTCCTGGGGAGTCCCTCAGACATATAATTTCCGGTTGTTCTCATCTTGCTAACGGTGAATATTTGCACAGACATAACCAAGTAGCCAGAATAATACATCAACAAATTGCTCTTCGATATTCTCTGGTGGATGAAGAGGTACCATATTACAGGTATGACCCTGCGTCAGTTCTTGAAAATAGCCGTGCTATGCTCTATTGGGATCGGTCTATTATCACTGATAGGTTTATCGCTGCCAACAAACCCGATATAGTGTTAGTAGACCGGTTAGCGCGCCGTGCAATTATTGTTGATGTCACCATTCCGCATGACGATAATCTCATAAAAGCTTTTTTTAAATTTTTTTTTTTTTTTAATTAGAAATATTTAAAAATGTAAAAAGTTAGGTTTAAGAGAAATAAATGAATTATAAATAATAATAATAATAGTTATTGAGAGTTAACCATAAGAGATAGAGAGATGATGTTGTGAACTTTTTCGTAGTATTTTTGTAGATCTACAAATTTTTAGTACATTACTTTAGTCTATCTTTCTCGGTTTAAGTGGCGTTCACAAGTAAAACATCTAGCTGGCGAGTTTTATAACATCGGCGCGATCTCTTCAACACCCTTAACATAAAACCGTAATGTACTAACTTAAACCTTTCGGTTGCACTATCTTTTAGCAAAAACCGTACGCAAATCAATTTAGTATTTTTTGAGTAAATCGATAGTCGATTTACTCAAAAAATACTAAATTGATTTGATACAGACAGACAGCTTGACTGGCCCGTTGGCGCAGTGGGTAGTGACCCTGCCTTCAGCTCCGCGGGTCGCGGGTTCGATTCCCGCCGAAGGCCAACATTTTCTATAAATGAATTTGTTGGCCTTTGAGCCTGGGTGTATATTTGTATTTAAGTATGTATTTAAAAATATATAAGTATATATTCACCAGATGTCTGTCTACCATAACACAAGTATTAAGTTACTTACTTTGGCGACGGACGACCGTGTGTGTAAGTGTCCCATATATTTATTTAAAAAAAAAAAGAAAAAAAAAATATATATATATATATTTCAGTATTTGTACTTCGTAGCATTTTCCGTATTACGGCTATCTACGTCGTAGCAACGTATAGTATGTACTACGGTTGGCTACGCAGAAATAAGTTAAGAAATAAATAAACAATATATATTTCAGTATTTGTACTTCGTAGCATTTTCCGTGTTACGGCTATCTACGACGTAGCAACGTAAGTACTACGGTTGGCTACGCAGAAATAAGATAAGAAATAAATGAACACTTACTTTATTTCAGTAATTGTACTTCGTAGCATTTTCCGTGTTACGGCTATCTACGTCGTAGCAACGTATAGTATGTACTACGGTTGGCTACGCAGAAATAAGTTAAGAAATAAATAAACAATTTATTTATTTCAGTACTAGGGGCCCGCTCCGGCTTCGCACGGGTATAAAATATAAATAGCCTATGTCACTTAGTGAAAAAAATGATTAAAATCTATCCAGTAATTTTGTTTTTTCCATTACTGCCCGTGGCCTGCACGCGTTAAATTTGGAGTAAAAATAAATATCGTAGGATTCTGCCTGCAATGTAAGCGGAAAAAATTTAATTATTTACGACATCACATTAGAAACATCAAATATAACAGTATTTCTCTACTCCATATTGAATTTTATTATACATATAAACTTTACTCTTCAATCATTCTATCTATTAAAAAAACCGCATCAAAATCTGTTGCGTAGTTTTAAAGATTAAAGCATACATAGGGATATAGGGACATAGTGACATACAGAGAAAGCGACTTATTTTATACTATGTTGTGAAATTTAGCTATTATTTTGATAATTGTCAAATTTTTTACCATACTTAACCAAACACAAAATTACGTATAGCTGTCATTTATGTTGTGTTATTCCATATCATAGTCGTTTTTGTTATTTTTGTTATACCACGTTTTATAGTGACTTGACGGGATAAAATAAATGCGGTCGAACGGGATATAAGTATCCTATGTCCGTCTCCTGGTTCTAAGCAACCTCTCCACCAATTTTCAGCAGAATTGATTCATCCGTTCTTGAGTTATAAATAGTGTAACTAAGACCAACTTTCTTTTATATATATAGACTAGTGGCCCGCTCCGGCTTCGCACGGGTATAAAATATATAGCCTACCTATGTCACTCAGTGAAAAAAATGATTAAAATCTATCCAGTAGTTTTGTTTTATTCATTACTGCCCGTGGCCCGCACGCGTTAAATTTGGAGTAAAACAATCGCTTTTCCCTATACTATATATGAAGATTCCCTGCTATCTTTGGAATATCTAAATTCATATACTACATTTTTACTTTAACATTTTCCCTAAGTATTTTATTTTTACAAATTATCAACATAATTGTCAAATTTTTTACCATACTTAACCAAAGACAAAATTACGTATAGCTGTCATTTATGTTTTGTTATTCTATGTCATAGTCGTTTTTGTTATACCACGTTTTATAGTGACTTGACGGGATAAAATAAATGCGGTCGAACGGGATAAAAAGTATCCTATGTCCGTCTCCTGGTTCTAACCAACCTCTCTACCAATTTTCAGCCGAATTGATTCATCCGTTCTTGAGTTATAAATAGTGTAACTAAGACCAACTTTCTTTTATATATATAGATTTGTACTTCGTAGCATTTTCCATATTACGGCTATCTACGACGTAGCAACTTATAGCATGTTCTACGGTTGGCTACGCCGTAGTCACTACGTAATGTTCATATCTATAAGAAATGATTCATGAATGTGTGAATCCTATCCTACTAATATTATAAATGCGAAAGTTTGTGAGTATGGATGTATGTTTGTTACTCTTTCACGGGGAATCCGCTGAACCAATATTGATGAAATTTGGCACAATTATTCCTTACACACCGGAATAACATATAGGCTTGTAGCCTATATGTTATTCCGAAATCCTGTTAATTAAATAGGAATAAGATGGCATTGGAAAGTGCCATTTATTATCGACCTATCACACGACAACGCAAACAAAGTCACGGGTAAAAACTAGTCTTATATATAATTCTCATGTCACAATAGTTAACATATCCGAAAGACTTGACTGATTTTTATTAAATTTATTTATTTATTTATGCATATTTATTTATAATCATTTTGGCCGTGTGGTATCCGGCTGAATAGAATAGTACCAACCTCATTTCTTACCGAGGTGTCGTAAAAGGCGACTAAGGTAAGTCGACGCACCGTGTGCTATCCGGCGCAGTAGAATAGACCAACCTCATTTCTTACCGAGGTGTCGTAAAAGGCGACTAAGGTAGGTTGACCTACCGTGTGGTATCCGGTTTAGTAGAATAGACCACCCTCGTTCTTACCGAGGTGTCGTAAAATACGACAGAGGTAAGTTGACGTCAGGCAGGCGGGCGGTCGTAAAAAAGCAGCCAAATCATGTGACAGCATGTTTATAACATGCTACCACGCTAAGAGTGGGATAAGGGCAGGAAGATGATTTATTTATAATCATTTATAACCCAAAAGTAATATTATTTTTATAAATTATTTTTCTATAATCCGTAATATTATCACATAATTATATATTATTATTACTTTTGTATTATGGATCTCCGTAAAGTAACGCCTAACTAAACAAATCATTTAAAGTCATAATTATTCAATTCTGTTGTACTTGATTCTACGAAATTATGTGAAAAAAGACAATAAATTAAAAATTATCTATACAACGTAAACAACTGTAACCTAATTCGGAAATGAATTGCAAATAAGTCATTTATTCACTTTAAAAAATCGATTACGCGAAAAAAAAGCCACATATAGTAAAATTCACTAATATTTGAGAGCCATTGAGCATTCGCGAAGCCAAAATTCGTTCCTCCGGTGACTAGGCTGCTGTGTGAGAGGGACAAAAGATATATACGAGTGATAGAGACAACACGATTGAGTCAGCTACGCCTAATCAATGCATACAGCCTTCATGCCTGCAGAGGTTTTAGTGTGCCGCGTATATTCAAGGGAGACGGTGCGTCCGCGTCCCGCATTAAAAAAAAAACAAAGCCCCACAAATCAAAAGAGTTTTTAATCTACAAATAAAACGAATTAATAAATTTCAAATTTTAAAAATAGAACGCGATTGTCGCCTTTTCTAAACCAATATCATCGCGCATAGACTACATATATATATGGTCGTGGTTCGATTTTTTTAATCATAATTAAAAAAACCCGTGTCCAGTGGTATGAAGTATATGTTTAATTGCGCTATTTCCACCTGTTTTCTAATACATTTCCACGGTTTCCACTCTCCGTGAAAAGGGAGGGGGCAAGAGACCAAGCTCTTTGTTCGTTGCACTGTATACCGAACGACGATTCATGGCAAAAGGTATTAAGTCTACACTACTAACGCTCGCCATTTTATTTATCAATGTTTCTGTTTTGTAGTCTGTGTTTTAATACACGAAATGTTTGAAATTACGTATTTATTACACTGTACATTATTTTCAATGCATTTTATAATCTGTAATATTTAACACAGATTATAAAGGAATATTTAATTCATGAATAAGATGGGTGCGTTCTTTGTTTTTTATTTATCAACATTTCTGTTTTATATCTGTATTTTAATACTAGGAATGATGAAAATTACGCATTAATTACACTGTACATTATTCCCAACGCATTTTATAATCTGTAATATTTAACACAGATTATAAAGGAATATTTAATTACTGAATAAGATGGGTGCGTTCTTTGTTTTTAATTTATCAATATTTCTGTTTTATATCTGTATTTTAATACACGAAATATTTGAAATTATGCATTTATTACATTGTACATTATTTTCAATGCATTTTATAATCTGTATTATTTAACACAGATTATAAAGGAATATTTAATTACTGAATAAGATGGGTGCGTTCTTTGTTTTTAATTTATCAATATTTCTGTTTTATATCTGTATTTTAATACCGTAAATGTTGAGAATTATGCATTAATTACACTGTACATTATATTTTTAGTGCATTTCATAAGCTGTTACATACAACAGATTATAAATGAATATGTAATTACTGAATAAGGTAGGTGCGTTCTTTGTTTTTTTATTTATCAATATTTTTGTTTTATAACTCTATTTTCATCTTCCTGCCCTCATCCCATTCTAAGTGGGGTCGGCACAACATGTTATAAGCATGCTGTCACAAGATTTGGCTGCGTTTTTACGACCGGCCGCCTGCCTGACGTCAACTTACCTCAGTCGTATTTTACGACACCTCGGTAAGAAGGAGGGTGGTCTATTCTACTAAACCGGATACCACACGGCGGGTCAACTTACCTTAGTCGCCTTTTACGACACCTCGGTAATAAATGAGGTTGATCTATTCTACTCAGCCGGATACCACACGGCGTTTTTATAACTCTATTTTAATACCGTAAATGTTGAAAATTATGTATTAATTACACTTTACATTATTTTAATAAATTTTATAATGTGTAACATACAACAGATTATAAATGAATATTATGTAGTTACTGAATATGATGAGAGCGTTCTTTGTTTTTTTTTTGTCTATATTTCGTGTTTTATACTCTATTTTCTTTCTAATTGAAATGTGAATTTTACATAAATTATACTATACATTATTATGCATTTTTTAATCTGTAACATTTAACACAGATTATACAGGAATATGTAATTATTGAATAAGGTTACATTCTTTGTTTTTCAGCATCCTTTAGCTATTATTAAATATTCAGCTAATCTATAAAGAAGTTATTCAATTAATAAAACTTATTTTTTCGTAATTTATCTATAAGGTAATATTTTTAATACTTTAAAAATATTACTTTATATTTATATTGCATTTAAATAATTTAATAAGTTCAAAATTTACTTTGTTTCATTGTAAATTATTAAGGAGCATTTTGTATTTATTGAATTAATTAAACTCTTTTATAATTCTTCAGAATATATCATTATTGATAAAAAAACTTGTCAAAGTAACTATTTTTTTTTTTTGCCTTTTTGTCTATAGCGGTCTATATTTTAATTGTTTTTTATGGAAATTTTGAATAATTCATACTTTATAATTTGAATAATTTAATCTCTCTCCTACCCTCGTCCCACTCTAAATGGGGTCGGAACAACATGTTACAAACATGTCACATGATTTGGCTACGTATTTTATAACCAGCCGCCTGCCTGACTTCCACTTACTTTAATCGTATTTTACGACATCTTGTTAAGAAAGCAGGTAGTCTATTCTACTCAGCCGGATACCACTCGGCGGGTCGACTTACCTTAGTCGCCTTTTACGACACCTCGGTTAGAAACGAGGGTGGTCTATTCTACTTAGCGGGATACCACACGGCTAAAATATACCCCTATATATATACTAGTGTGGATAAAGGGAGGCGGATAATGATGATCTATTGTGGTATATTTCTTGACTTACAGTAAAAAAACCTTCCATTTTTCCTTTGCCAACAGGAAAAACAATTCATAAGGATACTTTAACTGTTAATTGGACGAATATAGTCCCAAGCTCGTTCATAATCCGTGCACCAGATATCGATATGAAAGATCGACCTCGTTCATATGACGTACGGACGTATAATGCCATTTTTTATCCCATATTTTCTGCTAACAAAGCAAAATCTATATGCCACATGAGATAATGAAAGTTTTTGTTCAGACTCACGATGTATTAAATGTTATGAATAGAACCTTTTCTCTAAAGCTGTGGTAGCCCAGCGGTATCACCGAGCGACTCTTTCAAGAAGGTCACAGGTTCAAACCAAGGGCGAAAAACTTGTGTGTCTAATTGATAATTATTTATCATACGAAAGTAATGAGAATATTATTTTGCTATAATCCGCGATAAAAGATGAAATGAAATGCTAAATGTAGAGTGTACTATTCGTTCTCATGCCTGATACATGCAGAATTTGTAAGAACTCATGCACTACCCGACATCGATGGCACAACAATACACAAGCACTGCACACATTCACCACCACAATCTCAACAATTGTTTCGCTCCGTAACTTAAGCATCGTTAGGAGATAGACTCCACGACAAAATCGCAAAGTCAGTCGTGGAATCGTGGAGTTTTGTTTTATGGACCTCCGCAAAAGTAACGTCTAATTCTATAAATTAATTTATCATACTTTTTCGGTGAAGAAACCTACATATCGTTAGAGAATTCTGGTGATATGTGTAACCTACCAATCATTGGAGCAGCGTGGTAGGTCTTAGCTACAACCCTTCTCTACAAAACAAAAACGGAGAGAAGAGGCCTAAGCCCAGCAGTGTGATAGTAACAGGCCGTTACTTTAAAAGTACGTAAATTTCAGTGGATTTTGAGTTAATCACATACAGGTAGAAAAATTTTGGGGATTTTGTTTTTTATTAATTTCTTAAAAAATGCAAAAAAAAGAAAGCAGGCGACATCCCATGTTTTGAATTTTTTTACTCCGCCCGTTACCATTAAGCTATCACATGCATTTGATAGCTCAAATATCATTTGCATTCAATACTACGTCAGCATTTTTCTAATGCCAGAAAACATGTTTAAAACTACATTTTATTTTTGTAATCAAACCTACCTAGATCGATTTTTACCCCCCAAAATATACAGACAGCTTTTGGGTATTTTATTTTATAATATGTGTAAAGTAAAGTAAGTAACGGCCTGTTACTATCCCACTGCTGGGCATAGGCCTCCTCTCTCCATTTTTGGAGAGAAGGGTTGGAGCTAAGACCTACCACGCTGCTCCAATGCGGATTGGTAGGTTACACATATCCCTACAATTTTCTAGAGATATGCATGTTTCCTCACGATGTTTTCCTTCACCGAAAAGCGTGTGATAAATTGCAATTATCAATTAGACACATAAGTTTTAATAGAATATGTGTAGATATTATCAATTTTATTTTTGTACAAAAAAATATCTTTAATATATAAATGATTTAATGTTGTATATATATAAATATAATTTTCCGAATCTCGGAAACGGTTCCAACGATTTTCATGAAATTCGGCATGTAGGTTAAAAATTCGATCAAGCTAGGTTTTATTTTAGAAATGTCTTTTTGTCCCTGTTTTCGGGAAAATATTAAAATTTACGTTGAATTCAAAATACTACTTTCGCTGTCAAAAGTAAAGTCATGGTAGCTCATTTGGGGAACGGGTGGGTTGCCTGGGTTCGAGCCCCACTTGCCCATCTATTTTTTAAATTTTCATTTTTTTTAAATTTAAAAAAAATTTACCGAGCTAGGCTCGTTCACCCACTACTAAATTTTTATGAAAATTGGTGATGTATAGGCAAAGTAGGAACCGACATAAGCTTGCGGCTCCTGCTTTGACGAACAAAAGTACGTAAGTCGTTTGTGGGTTTGGGTATAAGGTTCTATAATAACATTCCGCAATTATAATATTAGGAGACTTTAATAAGTAGATTTAGAAGTTAATTATTAAAAATAATAAGTTAAATAAAATAAATAAGTAAGTAGTTATAGTTTATGTCCGTGACGTCATCTGCTGGGCGTCATCTGAAAATCAGTGCTGAATGTCTTAATTTGGACATTCAGCTCATACTGAGATGAAGGCCCATTCAGATCTACGTACTAAAGGTAATAGACATTAAGTTTAATGATAATAGGTAGTATATAATTAGATTTATTTGTTTTTTCTGTTACATTTAGTACATAGAGTTGAATAAATTCTTTTTCATTTCATTTCATTTCATTTCAATCAATTTTAACTTTGCCATTACAGCAGTTTAAAAACACTATTAAAGAGAGGCTGATACAGAAAGCCTTTATACTGTTGAGGATTATTTAGATGATAAGAATACGTTGATATAGCTACTCTACGAATTATTTTGAAAAGAGAAATCGCTGTTTCTTGCTGGCTCTTCTCGGTAGGAACAGCTTTACGAACCAGCAGTAGAGTTGATTCAATAGCATTTGTTTACATGTTTATTTCAATAAAGAATATTTTGAATTTAAATTGAATTTGAATTTGTAATCGCCGATTATGATGCTTTAAGACTTGCATAACACCGTCCACGCTCCACACAAAGGCGTTACACATCGCCGAGTTGCCAAATGCTTCGAAATTTAATGCGTTTATTGCTGTATAATGCTACGGTTGCGAGCGAAGCGCTTCGCTACTTAATTACCGAAGGACACCTCTAAGTAATTAATTGTGCTGTGTGGTATCAGGCTGAGTAGAATAGATCATCCTCTTTCTTATCAAGTTGACCCGCCGTGTGGTATCCGGCTGTATAGAATAGACTACCCTCATTTCTAACCGTGGTGTCGTAAAGGACGACTGAGGTAAGTTGACCTGCCGTGTGGTACGCGGCTGAGTAGAATAGACCACTCTCATTTATTTCCGAGGTGTCGTAAAAGCTGTTCCAGCTTTCCGAACCAGCAGTAGAGTTGATTCAAAAGCATTTGTTTACTTGTTTATTTGAATAACGAATTTTGAATATTTGTAACACTCGCAGTTATATGCATTGGCTTAGATATTTTTTGGCTCGCTAGGTAAAGCGTACAATGTCTTTGTGCCTTGTCACAGTTTGTCAAAAGGTTTCTCATTTGCCCTATATTCCGACTGCGGTATATCACCGGTATTTCAACGCCACTATTACCCGGGTAGCTTAATGGATGACCTGGAAACCGGATGTATCGGTGTGGAGTGCCCTTTATCCGGATATACATTGTCTTTGCTGTATAAATATACATGAAAATTGACTTATTCTCCTTAGGACATGTTTAATAAGTTACTGATAAAGTATCGGATAGTTAACCGACAATTAAACTAATCATATTCCTGCCCTTATCCCACTCTAAGTGGGGTCGGCACACATGATTTGGCTGCGTTTTTACGACTGGCCGCCTGCCTGACTTTAACCTACCTTAGTCGTATTTTACGATACCTCGGTAAGAAAGACGTAGGTCTATTCTAATCAACCGGATACCACACGGTGTGTCACCTCACCTTAGTCTGTATTACGACACCTCGGTAAGAAATGAGGGTGGTCTATTCTACTTAACCGGATACCACACACGGTAGGTTAAACATATCTCCAGAATTCTCTAGAGATATGCAGGTTTCCTGATATTTTCCTTCACCGAAAAGCGTATGATAAATTGCAATTATCAATTAGACATAAGTTTTTAATAGAAAAAACTCATTGGTGTCTGCCCGGGTTTGAACCCATGATCGTCTCTAGATTCACACGGCCGCACCGCTGGACTATCACAGTTTAATATAATAATTTAAACAAAATGTGATGCAAAAGTAATAATAAAATTATTCTGCTATGATTCGCGATGAAGTTAAATAGAAAATATATAGTATAATGCTAAATGTAGAGTGGACAATCCGTTTTCACACCTGATACACGCAGAATTCGTTAAAACACATTCACAAACCTCCACCACCGCCATCACAAATACACAAGCACTATATACGTTCACTATCACAAACTCAACAATCGTTTCGCCCCGCAACTGAAGCATCATCAGGAGATAGACTCCACGACCAAAATCGCAAAGCTAAATATCTAAATGTATAAATTATATATAAATATCAATATATATAAATATATATAAAAAACGGTTGCCTGTAAAGTCGGTTTTACGGGCAAAGATTTTACGTGACAACGTCTTTTTAAATGTGATGGATTGGAGTGGGAGAGACGCAAGGCATTCGCCAGTCCGGCGGGCCTCTCTTTCGTTCGGTGACTCATCGTAACAGACGTGAGCGGGCGTTACACTTTTTCATGAGTGACTCCAAGCCGCAACCTAATTTAAGACGTTGTGACGTCAAAAAATGTATAAATTATCTAAATGTGATGATTGCTGTTAGGAAAAAAAACAACAACATTCCTCCATCATTTGTCTGAATACGTGACAAGTTTGTAAAAGTATAGTCGCATCTCTCTTATACGTTACGACAAAACGTGACTGCGACAGTTATTATTAATTCTAGTAATTAAGTTAATTAAATTAATTACAATCGCCAGCGGCTCCGCTCGCGTGAAAAGATTAGAACCGTAATATAGTCTTTTGATAACCATAAAAATGGCTTAAGTGGGTTAACCTTAGCTAGACATATGCTGTCGCGGACTTTTATTTAGAACTTTTAGAGGGGAACAATTTTGTAATACATGATTTTTGAATAACTATCACCTTTTACTCGGCACACACAAGGAAAGCTTTAAATTTTCCGTTTTCGTACTATTTTTTATTGCTGCTGCTCTCCTATTCATCTTAGCGTGATGTTATAGCCTATAGCCTTCCTCAATAAATGAACTATCTTACAATGAAAGAATTTTTAAAATCGATCCAGTAGTTCCTGAGATTAGCGCGTTAAAACAATCAAACCAACAAACAAACTCTTCAGCTTTATATATTAGTATAGACAAGCTGTGCCAGCAGTCACAGCTCCTCCACCGCCACCACAATACGCAAACTCTACACACGTTCACTATCACAAAGTCAACAATCGTTCCGCAACCGAAGCATCATCAGTAGATAGATTCCACGATAAAATCGCAAAGCATTGATGCGGTGGTGGTTCCTTTTTTTGTATGTATCAGATATGAAAACGGATTGTCCACTCTACATTTAGCATTATATATATATTTTTTTTTACTTCATCGCGGATTAAAGCATAATAATTTCATTATTACTTTTGTGTGATAGAATTATTTTGCTATGTACCTATCTCGATTAAGACTAATTTAGAATTAGGTCACTTTATACTACGCATGCGATATGCGTGTATCTATCGTATATCTTTGTATATGTTTTTGAATTTAGAAACAAGACTTATTGTTTGTCGGTTCTACCATTTTAAATTTGTCGTGTGTTGTAAATGCGATCCGATATGCGGCGCCAGGCCGGCTGGGACACTGTCGTCGAGTTACATCTTGGCAGCTGTGTTTTTTGGAAGGGTTTCAATTAGGCATGTTTTTTGGACTTATTATTTTGTGTACTTTATACTTTAATATATTTTTCTAACACTTAAAGTATCATCATGAACTTAACGAATATCGATGAAATTTGCCACGATTATTCCTTTTTAATATCGCCATCTAATATCAATCACACGACAACAGTCCCCACGAACGAAGTCGCGGGTAAAAACTAGTATTATAAATGTGAAAGTGGTGTGTATGGATGTATGTTTGTTACACTTTCACGGCGAATCCGCTGAACCAGTATCGATGAAATTCGGCACAATTATTCCATATACACCGGAATAACATATATAGAAATCCTGTTAATTCTACAGGAATACTATAACGTTTAAAAGCGCCATTTATTATCGACCTATCATACGATATCCACGCGAACAAAGTCGCGGATAAAAGCTATATTTATTATTTAAATGAGTTAATCTTGTATGTATAAATAAATAAATAAATATATGGGACACTTACACACACGGTCGTCCGTCCCCAAAGTAAGTAACTTAATACTTGTGTTATGACAGACAACTGGTGAATATATACTTATATACATTTATTAAATACATACTTAAATACAAATATACACCCAGACTCGAAGACCAACAAATTTATTTATAGAAAATGGTCGTCCTCTCCGGGAATCGAACTCGCGTATATATATATATATATATATATATATATATATATATATATATATATATATATATATATATATATATATATATATATATATATATATATATATATATATATATATATATATATATATATATATATATATATATATTTGGAATCTCGGAAATGGTTTCAACGATTTTCCTGAAATTCAGTATATAGCGGGTTTTGGGGGAGGTTTTATTAAAAAAAAAGTTTAATCCCTGTTTTGTGGACATTAAAAAAAAACTAAAATTTACATTGAATATAGAACACTATTTTTGCCATAGGCTTAGCTTGACGAACGGGTGGTCTGGAGAAATGAAAATACCTAGGATCGAGCTACCTACCCAATAATTTTTTCATTTTTTTGTATTTTTTTTTGACAAAAATTGCCTAGCAAGGCTCAGTCAAGGTACTTAAGATTTATATGTGCGACCCAACTTAGAGTGGGATAAGGGCAGAAGAATCAATAACGATATTATTTTAACTTAAATATATAGAAAGAACCACGGGTTACCAATCCCTGCTCTATACTTGGCAATGAGTCAATACTGGCTTTCAATTTTCGAACGTAACATTTACGAGTGGTCTTTGATATAAGATTTTTATGTACTACAAGATTTACGTTCTAGAAATGTTGACAGGTTTCTTAAACTGTTTTTAGTGTAGCCTTATTATCCCACTGTTGGGCAAAAAAAACAAAAGAAATGAAAATACTTTAATATTATATTTAAATATTTATATATTATTATCTTTTATATTTAAATGAGTTAATCCTGTATATATATATTTAGAATCTCGGAAACGGCTCTAACGATTTTCCTGAAAGTCAGCGTGTATGGGGTTTTGGGGGAGAAAAATCGATTTAGATTCTTTAAATTCTTTATTTTTAAAAAATTTCGATTTATCCCTGTTTTTAGGCTCTAAATTTTTTTTGTAATTTACGTTGAATACAATCACAATTTTTCGCTGTCAAACGTAAAGTCGTGGTAGTTCATTTGGGGAACGGGCGGTCTAGAGAGGTGAAAATACCTAAGATCGAGCCCCACCTGCCCTATGATTTTTCTTTTCAATTTTTTTTACGAAAACGGCAATATTCAAAGATTTCCTTGCGTGCGATGAGTAAACGGTGAAAGTTATTCAAAAATCATGTATTAAAAAATTGTTCTACTCTGAAAGTTCTAAATAAAAGTCCGCGACAGTATATGTCTAGCTTTTAAGGTTAACCCGCCATTTTTATGGTGTACATTTTTATGTGTACCAACATACTATATTATGGTTTTAATCTTACTATACGGGCGGAGCCGCTGGCGATTGCTAGCATAAATAAAACATTTAAAAAAACTTAAAAAATTAAATGCCCAAATCATTCTAGTAGTATGGAATTCTGCAAAGAGCTTTTATAAAATTTATTAAAAAAACATACTTTGTCGATACTTTTTCTATTAATTCCGACTCGTTCGTACTTGCGACCCAGTTTCGAACAATAGATGGAAAACTTATGATTGGTGTGCCTTGAATCGTGCTTTTATATTGTAATGTCGATGTCGGTAGATTTATATTTGGTTTGTCAACTGAACTGAACTGTCCAACTAATATAAGAAATAAATAAACAATTTATTTATTTCAGAAATTGTACTTCGTAGCATTTTCCATGTTACGGCTATCTAAGACGTAGCAACGTATAGTATGTACTACGGTTGGCTACGCAGACGTACAAAGAAATAAATAAACAATTACTTTATTTCAGTAATTGTACTTCGTAGCATTGTCCGTGTTACGGCTATCTACGACGTAGCTACGTAGTATAGTATGTACTACGGTTGGGTACGCAGAAATAAGACAAGAAATAAATAAACAATTACTTTATTTCAGTAATTGTACTTCGTAGCATTTTCCGTGTTACGGCTATCTACGACGTAGCAACGAATACTATGTACTACGGTTGGCTACGTCGTAGACACGTAATGTTCATATTTAAAGAGATGACTCATGTATGTGTGAATCCTATCATCATCATCATCCTCCTGCCCTTATCCCACTCTAAGATTAGCAGAGGATTTTAAGTTATTTTTATGTTTTTTTTATATTATTTCGGCCATTTATTATATTATTTTTATGTAAATAGTAGAAATAACTTTTCCGTCTGGCCACGCAAAGGAGGGCGTATGCAGAGCTGACTGCCAACCTCCACTAGTTGGAGAGGCACCAAAAGAAGAAGAAGTAGAAATAAGTTCAGAGTTCATTATTCAAATGGGCGGGGTGGCGGTGGACGTATCCAATAGCGGAAGTCGTCACCCCTGCCCTATGACGAGTTTGGCCACAAGTTGGGCGTTTCTCGCCAGTGGTAAATAAAATCCCCACAGATAATCACTTAAAAATGAAATGAAAAAAAATCCCACTCTAAGTGGAGTCGGCACAATATGCTGTCACATGATTTGGCTACGTTTTCACGACCGGCCGCCTGCATGACGTCAACTTACTTCAGTCGTATTGTGCGACACCTCGGTTAGAAAGAGGTTGGTACTATTCTACTAAACCAGGTACAACACGGCGTAAAAAAAGGTACAGAAGTTACAATAAAATTATTTTGCTGTAATCCGCGTTTGTTGTTATAATAAGCAGGGTCTTCTCGTTTACTCCCCAGGTGGGAGTAAACGGGGTGCGGGCCTCGAGGAAATCCTCTCTACCCGGGCATCTCCTCGCGGGCACTTAAGCCCGGTATGTATTTCGGCCGTGGGCCGAGGTCACCTAGGTGACCTAACAGTGTCGGTGTTTGGGCCCTAAGCCCAGGTCACCTAGGTGACCTAATGTATTTCTTGTTCGGTGGGGAGGTCTGGGAATGGTAGCTCCCAGACCTCAAAGTCGTCGTCAGGTGGTGTCATATCAGGTGGTGTCATATCCGGTGGTGTCATAATCCGTGGTGTCGCCCTCTCGCCCGTCGCGTCGTCCTCGTCGTCGCCGTCGTCATCCGCATCGGGCCGCGGAGACGGTGACCGCAGGAGCTCGCGAGGCAGGGAACGTCCATCGGGTGGTCGCGCATGGAGTGGCGCGGTAAGACAGTTGGTGCGGTATAAACAGTTAGGTGGGGCTCGATCCTAGGTATTTACATTTCTCGAGACCACCCGTTCCCCGAATAAGCTACGCTGACTTGACAATTTGCAAAAATAGCGTTTTATATACAAATGTTAGTTTTTATGCCCAAAAACAAGGATAAAACGATTTTTTTTTTCAAATAAAACCTAGGTACATCAGTTTTAATCCCCCAAAACCCCTTATAAGCTGAAATTTAGGAAAATCAATGGCGCCGTTTCCGAGATTCAGAAAATATATTAATATATATACATTAACTCATTTAAATATTAAAGATTTTGAATTTGAATTAGTAGCTATACATCTTTATCTGTATGTTTTCTTTGTAATCTACTTAAGATAACATAAATAATTCTTCTGTAGACGCAAAAACATTATTTATGCTTGCTTCAATTGGAGTAAGTAAATTATCATATCAGAATGATATAACAAAGTCTATTTGAATTAACATACATTAATACATTGTTCTGCCCTTATCCCACCATAAGTGGGATAAGTATAACATGTTATAAACACGTTGTCATATGATTTGGTCACGTATTTTACGAACGGCCGCTGACTTTAACTTACCTTAGTCGCCTTTTACGACACCTCAATAAGAAACAGGGTGTCTATTCTACTCAACCGGCTACCACACGGCGAGTCAGCTTACCTTAGTCGCCTTTTACGACATATCGGTAAGAAAGAGGGTGGTCTATTCCACTCAAACGGATACCACAGGGCTTATGTATTAGACTTTATTTAATGAAAAAACAATTTAACAACCCCTTAGTAAGCTAAAAAAAAAAAAAATTACTTATTTTGGGTAGTGTATGCCGCTGCACTAAGATTCGAACCCGCAATCCCCGGAACTTAAGGATCACCTTCTTGCACCAACAGGCTATTACAGCTCAATTCGTAGTTCCCAACTCATGAATACAAAACTTACACCGGCTCTTGTACTATACATATATAGGGCTGGCACTCAGCCAGCGCAGGTGCGCTTAGATGATAATTTTGAATACACTTTGTGAAAACCATCACGCGATATCAAGCCTTATTTCCTGAACCACAAAGACTGTTTCCCTATAAAACAATATTTCCCTTGAATATTATATTAGTTAACTTAATTTCGGCCCACCGTACTATTGTTCGGAGTTTCAATAATGTTTTTATTTACTACCTTCATTCCGCGATTATTTGTGTCGACTTTAATAAACAGCCATATTATAATAATGGCCTTCAGCTTCGCGGGTCGCGGGTTCGATTCTGCCGAGAGCCAATTTTTATTAAAAATATTTATTTAAAATTGTATATTTCAAATTGTATCTGGTTAAGTAGAATAGACCCTAATTTCTTACCGAGGTGTCGTAAAAGGCGACTTAGGTAAGTTGACCCACCGTGTAGTATCCGGTTGAGTGAATAGATCACTCTCATTTCTTACGGAGGTGTCGTAAAATACAACTAAGGTAAGTTCATATCGAGCAGGCGGCCGGTCATAAAATACGGAGCCAAATCATGTGACAGCCTGTTTATAACATGTTGTGCCGACCCCACTTAGAGTGGGATAAGGGCAAGAATATGACGATGTACCAGTTGTCCGTCACTCATAACAAAATTATAATTCAAAATATTCTTTATTCAAATAAACTTGTAAACAAGTGCTTTTGAATCGTCAACTCTACTGCTGGTTCGGAAAGCTGTTTCTACTGAGAAGAGCCAGCAAGAAACTCGGCGGTTGCTGTTGTAAAAATGTAATAAGTAATCCTCAACAGTATAGTAGGCTTTCTGTATCAGCCTCTCTTTAACAGCGTTTTTAAACTGCTGTAATGGCAAAGCTAAAATTGATTGCGGAATATTATTATAGAATCTTATACCCAAACCCACAAATGACTTACGTACTTTTGTTTAAAGCAGGAGCCGCAAGCTTATTATATTTATTATTTTTAATTGCGTCGCAATAAATTGAATTGAATTTTTTTAATATAAAAGTAGCTATAGTGAGTTAATTATAAGAGCTATTTGAATAACTTTCACCGTTTACTTAGCGCACACAAGGAATGCTTTAATATTTTTTCACAATATTTTTATTGCTGCTCCTCTCCTATACGTCTTAGCAGATGTTATATAGTCTATAGACTATCGCCTTTCTGGATAAATGGACTATCTTACAGTCAAAGAATTCTAAGCAGATGTTATATAGTTTATTAACTATAGCTTTTGTGGATAAGTGGACTATCTTACAGTCAGAGAATGTTACAAATCGGTCCAGTAGTTCCTGAGATTAGCGAGTTCACACAATCAGATAAACTCTTCAGCTTTATATATTAGTACAGATATTTATATAGCTATATGTATATTATTTATTTTTTATATATTTAGCACCAGCGCCGTGTGGTATCCAGCTGAATAGTATTCTATTCACCTCGGTAAGAAATGAGGGTGGAACTATTGTACCACCCTCTTTTCTTACCGAGGTGTCGTAAAAGTCGACTAAGGTAAGTCGACCCGCCGTGGGGTATCCGGCTGAATAGAATAGTACCACCCTAATTTCTTACCGAGGTGTCGTAAAAGGCAACTAAGGTAATTTGACTCACCGTGTGGTATCCGATTAAATACAATAGACCTCCCTCTTTCTTACCGAGGTGTCGTAAAAGGCAACTAAGGTAAGTTGACTCACCGTGTGGTATTCGATTAAATACAATAGACCTCCCTCTTTCTTACCGAGGTGTCGTAAAAGGCGACTAAGGTAAGTTGACTCGCCGTTTGGTATCCGGTTAAGAAGAATAGACTACCCTCATTTCTTACCGAGGTGTCGTAAAATACGATTAAGATAAGTTGACTCACCGTGTGGTATCCGGTTGGGTAAAATAGACCACCCTCTTTCTTATCGAGGTGTCGTAAAATACGATTAAGATAAGTTGGCGTCAGGCAGGCGACCGGTCGTAAAAACGCAGCCAAATCATGTGACAACATGTTTATAGCATGGGATAAGGGCAGGAGGATGATGATTTTAATATACAACGTGAACAAAGTCGCAGGCAACATAAGTTTTTACAACATATTTCGATTTAAAAAATGAAATATTCCGTTTCAAAGCACAATGTTGAACAAACAGTAACTTGTACCCGTTTCCAGTCCCTTTGTTGTTTGTGAATGACAATGAAGATAGTCTAGGAGACGGGTGCAACAAGTACAAGTTAGTGACTACATTTTTAAAGTAAAGTAACGGCCTGTTTTAACCCACTGCTGGGCATATGATGCTGTGAATTGCGCAGCAAAGAAGTAATAAGCCATAATATTCGCTTCCACAATAGAATTGCTCAAAACATAAATTCAAATTCAAATTCAAAATATTCTTAATTCAAATAAACTTGTAAACAAGTGCTTTTGAATCGTCAACTCTACTGCTGGTTCGGAAAGCTGTTCCTACCGAGAAGAGCCAGCAAGAAACTTGGCGGTTGCTCTTTTAAAAATATAATTCTTAATACTATTTACATTAAGTCGTTACTGTCTTGTACAGGTTCAAAGAGAGCTATATCCACACATTCTTATCTTCTAAATAATCCTCAACAGTATAGTAGGCTTTCTGTATCAGCCTCTTTTTAACAGTGTTTTTAAACTGCTGTAATGGCAGTGCTGAAATTGATTGCGGAATTTTATTATAGAATCTTATACCCAAACCCACAAACGACTTACGTACTTACATATAAAATCAAATTAAAATAATTTTTATTGAAATTAGCTTTTAAATCAAGTATTACTTATGAGTAATCGCTTCTACAATAAAGGATGATTCACGCTACACCGTGTCGCGACCGGGCCGTGCCACGGCCGGGGCACGGCCACCGTGCGCCGGCCGTGGCAGTCATTCATGTTACACCGGGCTGTTTGGGTTTATTATTTGCACGACTTATATCTATGTTAAGAAGCTTTTGTCAGCAAGTGATTTCATCTATCGATAGACTTGACGCCTAAGTAAATATGCAGTTTCACAATTTGAATTAGCAGCTATTGCAATTGCCATCGATGATGAAGTATTGGAAATTATTTTATTTGTTATCTAAATACTCATGTCGTAAATCACAGAGCAAATTACACACATTCTAAACAATCCTTAATAAAACATAATCCAATAAAACATCCTTAAAAGTTCACAAAATATCATCATCTTCCTGTCCTTATCCTACTCTAAGTGGGGTCGGCACAACATGTTTAAACATGCTGTCACATAATTTGGCTCCGTATTTTACGTACTGCCTGATGTCAACTTACCTTAATCGTATTTTACGACACCTCGGTAAGAAATGAGGTTAGTCTATTTTACTCAGCCGGATACCACACGGCGGGTCGACTTTCCTTAGTCGCCTTTTACGACACCTCGATAAGAAATGAGGGTGATACTAATCTATTCAGCCGGATACCACACGGCGGCTCGACTTAGCTTAGTCGCCTGTTTACGACACCTCGGTAAGAAATGAGGTTGGTATATTCTACTAAACCGGATACCACACGGTAGGTCAACTTACCTTAGTCGCCTTTTACGACACCTCGGTAAGAAATGAGGTTGGTCTATTCTACTCAGCCGGATACCACACGGCGGCTCGACTTTCCTTAGTCGCCTTTTACGACACCTCGGTAAGAAATGAGGGTGGTACTATTCCATTCAGCCGGATACCACACGGCGAAAAATTTTACAAAATATGTCAAAATCAAATCAAAATATTTTTTATTCAAGTAGGCCTTTACTTTTGAATTGTTAAGGATTAAATATATTTTAATGAAGCTACAACTGGTTCGGAATGTTGCTCTTACCGAGAAGAACCAGAAAGAAACTCGGCAGTTAATTTTTTAAACATTTTCAATTTTACATTATTATACCGCAGTTTATTCTTTAAAAAAAGTTAAAAATTAAAAAAAAGTTTAAAAAAGTTAAAAATTCTTTAAGTTTCTATAAAATTCTTACAGCTCACAAAGCTGAAAGAATTTTCTAATCTAAGCATTTTTAACTTATTTTAAATATTTTCAATCGCAATTTCGCTGTAATCCGCGTTTGTTAAGAGAATCTATGTAATGCTAAAAGTATAAACAGACAAAATTCACATACCTTATACATGCAGGAAAAGACACCACACGTATCAAAAAACGTCGCCAACCCCAACACTCCACACACTCACTACCACACTACAGCAAAAACAATTATTGTGCTTCTGTATTATGGTATTCCGTTAAGTAACACCTGCTTCTATAAATCATAAATATTTTTCAATTGTGTATATAAGCATATTTCTTACATTTAATTTAAATTTTTCTGTAGATAAGTAAGAATAAAAATAAGTAATTTATATAATTAGGCGTTACTTTGCGGAGATCCATAATACAAAACTAATAATAAAATTATTTTGCTATAATCCGCGAATTTGCTATTCGCGGATTATAGCAAAGTAATTTTATTATTACTTTTTTAATAAAAATAAGAACAAGAAGATCTTTATTCGAATTTCACATTACACATTACAAATTATTATTTATACTTAAAAGTAATTTTTAAGCAAGTTAAACGAAAGCTTTTAATAAGTCTAACATAATAAAAGTTTTTAACAAATTTCATTACTCTACTGTTAACCTTTGAGGAGTTCCCTCGTCTGGAGCCAATCCTGACATCAGGTCATGCTTATCATAAACATTGTCATCGGGACTGGACCAGTATGTATCATCTCAATCGGACCAAGGGAAGTGGGGCATTAACTTGCAAGATTCCACCTTCACATACACATTGCAAGTAAAATGAAAGCTTTTAGTAAGTTAAACATAATAAAAGCTTTTAACAAATTTCATGACTACTATCAATCGTTGAGTTCCCTCGTCCGGAGCCAATCCTGTCATCAGGTCATGCTTATCATAAACATTGTCATCGGGACTGGACCAGTATGTATCATCTCAATCGGACACCGGGAAGTGGGGCAAATTTAACTTTCAATTTTCCATCTTCACATACATTGCAAGTTAAATAAAAGCTTTTAATAAAGGCAAACAAATTCGCGGGTTATAGCAATATATATTCTGCAAAAAATATGCAAGGCGAGGTCAAATTTTAAATGGCGGAATAAATACTACTTTAAAATATCTAGCCGCCCTTTGTTCTTTGATATCGCCGCTTACTGGATACCAGACTTTTGTGATAAAAAAACATTTTTTATATAAAACGTAATATTTTTCCTTTGAGCCCATTGACTGTATGAAATGAAGGCAGTGTAAAATAACTGGAAATTTTGAAGGAACGGGTACATTTGGGCCCAATCTTTAATATTTAAATGAGTTAATCTTGTATGTATATACGAGGTGTGTTCAAAAAGTATCGCGAATTTTGAATTTTCTCGGGTTACGTATATTCGAATTTTGTTTTTTTTGTGGCGTTATGTTGGTACATTTGTCCCTCACTTATGCTGACAAGTTAGGCCTATTTGAATTTTCAGTTAATTGTTGACAGCTGCTTTGCTTGCACGTGTTTTGGTTCGTCTTCGATTTTTACTTATTCAAAAAAATGTACCACGATAACGCCCCTGCTCACACATCGCTGCTTGTACGCGACTTCTTGGCCAAAAACAAATACAACACTAATGATACCGCAGCCACCTTATTCCCCAGATCTGGCCCCCTGTGACTTTTTCTTGTTCCCGAAATTGAAAAGGCCCATGAAAGGACGACGCCACGCCACGACTGACGAGATAAAGACGGCATCGAAGGAGGAGCTGAACAAGATACAAAATAATGATTTTTTGAAGTGCTTCGAAGATTGGAAAAAACGTTGGCACAAGTGTATAATATCCCTGGGGGACTACTTTGAAGGGGACAAAATAAATATTCACGAATAAATAAATAGTTTTTGAAAATACACAAAATTCGCGATACTTTTTGAACACACCTCGTATATATATATATTTTCGGAATCTCGGAAACGGTTCTAACGATTTTCCTGAAATTTAGCATGTAGGGGGTCTTGGGGGAGAAAATTCGATTTAGATAAGTTTTATTTAAAAAAAAAGGCCTTTTATCCCTGTTTTGTGGCTCTAATTTTTTTTAAATTTACGTTAAATACAATCACAATTTTTCGCTGTCAAACGTAAAGTCATGGTGGTTCATTTGGGGAACGGGCGGTCTAGAGAGGAGAAAATACCTAGGATCGAGCCTCAACAGCCCTATTATGTTTTCATTTTTCGTTTCAATTTTTTTTTATATTTTTTTGTTTTACATCATTTTAAAAATTACCGAGCAAGGCTCGATCATCCAGGTAATCTATACTAATATTATAAAGAGGAAATAATTGTATGTATGTTTGTAATGTTTTCATACAAAAACTACTGGAGCGATTTCAAAAAATTTTATGCGGTGTAAAAAAAGAGAATAGTACGAGGGATATTACTAGTATATTAATAAATTAAAAACATGTCTAGCAATTAGTATAATGCCGGACACAAAAGGGGCAAAACGTTGACATGGGTAAATATAGTTTTAAAAAGTCATTGCTTATGGTGAAAGTTATGGACGAAGATGGTGTCCTTTTTCATTTGTCGCTCCATAAAGTATATTAAACAAGTTATAACCTAGAAATCCATTGGTCAATTTACGTGTTAAAATACCCGAAATTATGTTCTTTATCTTAAATATTTAAATGAGTTAATCTTGATAATTTAATCTTGATATTATCTTGATTAATTATTGATAATTTAACCTGTTAATACTTGTTTGGTCTGTTATCTGTTGTTGATGTATTATTTGGTAGCTTTTTCTACGTGAGATCGCTAAAATCGTAAGTGCAATTCCTAACATAGTTAATACATGGCTCATAAATAATTTATAGAATTAGGCGTTACTTTGCGGAGATCCATAATACAAAAGTAATAATAAAATTATTTTGCTAAAATCCGCGAAGAAATCCAATTAAGAAGAAATCCGCGAAGAAATCCGCGTTCTTCGCGGATTATAGCAAAATAATTTTATTATTACTTTTGTACATGGCTCGTAATTATATTTAATTATTTGCTTAACTTGGGCCACGCCCGAATTCCTTTGTTGTCACCCTTTGATGTTGAGAGATAGTTTGTTAAATTTTGGAAATTTTAAACTCTACTGAGGTCAAGAGAAAGCTACCCGAATAGGGACTAGTGTAACAATAGGTAATAATTTTTCTTTTAATACAGGAAAAAAACCCTTATGGTTACCGGACCGGTTATGTCGGACTCGCACCGACTAAAACGACCTGTGTGCTCCACCACGCTGCCAATAGCAAGTACAGGGTATCATTGTACATATTGCCCCCGTCCCCGCCGACAGCTCTGATCCCAGAGAACAAACACCTTCTCCGGATAGGGGCCCCTCGAAAGAGAAGCCCCCCTCCGCTAACCGGTGCATCGGGAGCACCAGATGCACCGACCGCCTCGGGGACCTGTAAGCCAGACACGTCCGATATACCCCGTTCGGAACGTCCGAAGGCCCTCTGAAAGGGCGTCAGACGATGGGCTTAGGCAAGTCGCTACCACCTGCACTCGCCAGCAGTAGATTGGATCCAGAACAAAAGTACCCAGACCACTCCACCGCGCCCTCCGCTCCCCTCCGCAGAGCAGAAGGAGGCCACCGCTGCCCGCGATCGCTCCATGCTCACCGTGTTTGTTATGTCTCAGTCGACAGGAAGAGACCGCGCCCCAAGTAGGGACCCCTATGCTGTGGTGGGCGTTTCCGCTCCCACCGGGTAATTTTTTAGAGGTTGTCTTTCTCGCAACCCGTAGGTCCCCGTTCCCATTGCTAGGCTTCCGGGCTTGACCAATGGTGGTCGTAACCATGTCCAGTCAGACTTAGAGTAAGCCCAACTGAACCCGTCGCTCATTAGGGACTTCACCCGAACCCCCCCGGAGTCCCCGGCCCGTCCAGACTGCCCTCTGCTAATCAGAGGGACAACTGGATTGGCCACCCCACAGTGGTCCGTTCGCCAAGACTAAGCTTGCCCAGGGTGCGCCACGAGCAGGCCGACCACTTTGGCACTTAGGCTCGTTACCATAGCTTCATCTAAGCGAATAGACCGAAGAAGCCTATTCCCAGCAGTGGGATAATAACAGGCCACTTTACTTACATAACTATTCTAGAAACAGGGAAAGTGGATTGATTTTTTTACCCGTTCAAAGCTACAATAACTGTCACGTCGCCGAGAACGCGCTCGATCTTGGCATCTGACGTGACAGTTAACTGACAGCGGGACAAATAAATGGCACGACTGTTAAATACAGATTACAGTTAGATTATAACCGTGTTCTGAATTATAAAATTTCGCACTTTAAAACTTAGTTAAATCTATAGTACTTGCTCGGTAATTTTTTAAAAGAAATAAAAAAAATATTTAAAATATTAAAAAAGAAGGCGTTGATAACATGTGGGATTTGAACCGAGGTTTTGAACATTATCCACCCGTTACCTATTGGCTGTCGCAGCATTACATTTGACAGCTAAAAAGTCTTTTGGTTTCAATTCTATATATAAGCATTTTTGACGTGACAACGTCTTAAATTAGGTTGCGGCTTGGAGTCACTCACGAAAAAGTGTAACGCCCGCTCACGTCTGTTACGATGAGTCACCGAACTAAAGAGAGGCCCGCCGGACTGGCGAATGCCTTGCGTCTCTCTCCCACTCCAATCCATTTAAAAAGACGTTGTCACGTAAAATCTTTGCCCGTAAAACCGACTTTACAGCCAACCGTTTTTTCAATGCCCTAAAACAGGGATAAAATATTTTTTTTTTAATAAAACCTAGCTAGGTCGATTTTTCTCCCCCAAAACCTCCTAAGTAACGGCCTTTTTACTATCCCACTGCTGGGCATAGGCCTCTTCTCTCCGTTTTTTTTTTTTTTTTGGAGAGAAGGATTGGAGCTACTACCTACCACGCTGCTCTAATGCGGATTGGTAGGTTACACATATCCCCAGAATTCTATAGAGATATGCAGGTTTCCTCACGATGTTTTCCTTCACCGAAAAGCTTGTGATAAATTGCAATTATCAATTAGACACATAAGTTTTACTAGAAAACTCATTGGTGTCTGCCCGGGTTTGAACCCTAGACCTCCTCGAAAGAGGCGCACGGTGTTACCGCTGGGCTACCACAGCTTCAAAACCTCCTATATGCTGAATTTCATGAAAATCATTGTAGCCGTTATATATATATATATATATATATATATATATATATATATATATATATATATATATATACAAGATAAACTCATTTAAATAATAATAAACTTAAGGTTAGCTGTGGTAGCCCAGCGGTAACACCGTGCGCCTCTTTCGAGGAGGTCTAGGGTTCAAACCCCAGGCAGGCTACAATGAGTTTTATAGTAAAACAAAGGTGTCGTATTGATAATTGCAATTTATCACACGCTTTTCGGTGAAGGATAAAATCGTTAGGAAACCTGCATATCTCTAGAGAATTCTAGCGATATGTGTAACCTACTAATCCGCATTGGTTTTTTTTTTTTTTTCGAAAAATGACTTCTTGCTGTTAGCCGGAGCGGCTGTTACAGCGTCACCGGGAGATTGGGGCGAGCGCAGAAGCATCGCCGGAGGTGGAGTGGAGCGAGCCTCGGGAGAGGCTCGTGACATCTTGGGAACGTCGCCTTAAGGGTGCCTCCTGTGAGGCCGAGCCTCGGCTTAAGACGACGTGTCGTGGAGGACTATAAACGGACTTATGTTCCGCATTGGAGCAGCGTGGTAGGTCTTAGCTCCCACCCTTCTCTCCAAAAACGGAGAGAGGAGGCCTATGCCTAGCAGTGGGAAAGTAACAGGCCATTACTTACTTACTTAAACTTAAGGTGGGGCTCGATCCTAGGTATTTCCATTTCTCGCGACCCGTTCCCCGAATAAGCTACGCTAACTTGACAATTAATTAAAAATAGTGTCTTATATTCAATTTTAATTTCAGTATTTTTTGAATTCCCAAAAACAGGGATAAAACGATTCTTTTTTAATAAAACCTAGCTAGATCTATTTTTCTCCCCCTAACCTCCTAACCTCCATAGTAATGAACATGTTGTGACATGATTTGGCTTTGTATTTTACGACCGGCCACCTGCCTGAAGTCAACTAACTTTAGTCGCCTTTTACGACACCTCGGTAAGCAAGAAGGTGGTCTATTCTACTCAGCAGAATACCACACAGAGGGTAAACTTATCTTAGTCGCCTGTTACGATACTTCGTAACACAGGTAAGAAATGAGAGTACTCAGTTCTTCTCAGCTGGATAACACACGGCGTCATGCATTAACTATATTAATCTATATATATATAAAAGAAAGTTGGTCTTAGTTACACTATTTATAACTCAAGAACGGATGAATCAATTCGGCTGAAAATTGGTGGAGAGGTTGCTTAGAACCAGGAGACGGACATAGGATACTTTTTATCCCGTTCGTACGCATTTATTTTCGTATATGGGTTTAGATATTCCAAAGATAGCAGGGAATCTTAATGGTATAGGGAAAGGGAAATTGTTTCACTCCAAATTTAACGCATGCGGGCCACGAGCAGTAATGAATAAAATTAAACTACTGGATAGATTTTATCATTGAGTGACATAGGCTATATATTTTATACCCGTGCGAAGCCGGAGCGAGCCACTAGTTAATAAATAAAAAAAAGAAAAAAAAATTGAATTTTTCACGAAATTTATTAGAAATTTTAGTTTTTAGCCGTTGGAATTTCTACACAATTATAATTTTTTGTAAAACTTCTATAAATGTTGTTTTATATTATATTCTGCTTTCTTATAATCGTCCTAAAAAAATTCGTTATACATTTAATTGGACTGGGCGGATGAAAAACAAAATGGCCGAAAATTAATGGAATATTCCTTTTGAATACTTTTTGAATTAAATTTTTGTTTTTTTATTTAGAATAGTTTTGTAGGCGACTTAGTTCGTGCCTATCATCAACCTCCTGCCCTTATCCCACTGTAAGTGGGGTCGGTACAACATGTTTTCACCGTGTTGTGATGGGTTTTAGCTAGGTATTCACGATCGACCGCCTGCCTGACGTTAACTTACATTATTCGCCTTTCACGACACCTATTGCGACAAATCGGTAAGAAATGAGGGTGGTCTATTCTACTCAGCCAGATACTACACGGTGGGTCAATTTAACTTAGTCACCTTTTACGACACCTCGGTAAGAAATGAGTGTGGTCTATTCTACTCAGCCGGATAGCACACAGCGGGTCGACTTAACTTAGTCACCTTTTACAACACCTCGGTAAGAAATTAGGGTAGTCTATTCTATTCAGCCGGATACCACACGATGTATCATTTTAATTTAGTCACCTTTTGTGACAAATCGGTAAGAAATGAGGGTGGTCTATTCTACTCAGCCGGATATCACACGGTGGGTCAACATACCTTAGTCACCTTTCACAAAACGTCGGTTAGAAATGAGGGTGGTCTATTCTACTCAGCCAGATACTACACGGTGGGTCAATTTAACTTAGTCACCTTTTACAACACCTCGGTAAGAAATGAGGGTAGTCTATTCTATTCAGCCGGATACCACACGATGGGTCATTTCAATTTAGTCACCTTTTGCGACAAATCGTTAAGAAATGAGGGTGGTCTATTCTACTCAATCGTATAGCACACGGTGGGTCAATTTACCTTAGTCACCTTTTACAACACCGCGGTTAAAAATGAGGGTGGTCTATTCTACTCAGCCGGATATCACACGGCGGGCCAACTTACCTTAGTCGCCTTTACGACACGGTAAGATATGAGGGTGGTCTATTCTAGTCAGCCGGATACCACACTGTAGATTTGTTTGTTATTAGTAATGTATTTAATTTTCCAACACAGTCTTCTCGACACGTGTCATTATGCGGTTAAGTTGTTCGAGTTAACTTTAACTAAACAGGTCACCTTCACGGTTTATCGACGTGTTATCCGCTTTAGGTAACTCCGTCACGCTGACTTGCAGGTTTAAGTACTAGACAGTCTGTTTTAAAACGTGACAACAGTGTATTAGCCGTTTTCATAATAAATACATTCGTCGTGGTATATCTTGATGATATTATTTATTATTTAGAAGATAAGAATGTGTGGATATAGCTCTCTTTGAACCTGTACAAGACAGTAACGACTTAATGTAAATAGTATTAAGAATTATATGTTTAAAAGAGCAAACGCCGAGTTTCTTGCAGGCTCTTCACGGTAGGAACAGCTTTCCGAACCAGCGGTAGAGTTGACGATTCAAAAGCACTTGTTTACAAGTTTATTTGAATAAAGACGTAAAATACGACTAATGAACGAAATGATATTTTTGGATGTTAAATGTAATGCTGTGATAGCCTAATGGTAAAGGATGGCCCAAAAAATGTTCAAAACCTTCGATTCCTATATGCCACTAGCGCTTTCTTTCTGTATATATTTTTTATTTGCATTTTGTTATATTTGTTTTTAAATTACCAAGCAACGCTTGGTCACGCAGGTACTTTATAACTAGTAATATCCCTTGGTTTCACCCGCATACATACCGATCTCATGGCAGTGGAAAGTCTACTAAGTCGGACTGTAGATTACTTTTTGTTAAATATATCATTAATAGTTTCTGCAGTGCATGCGATGACAGATTTTTATTACATTTACACTTTATTATATTTTTACTACGAATCCCTATTTTTTTAATACGTAATATAGCCTATGTTGCTCATTAAAAATGCAGCTTTTCAATGTTGGAAGAATTTCCATTGGGTCCTGTAGTTTTTGTATGAAAACGCTACAAACATACATACAAATTTTCCTCTTTATAATATTAGTATAAAAAAGACAGTTTTGACGTGTTTTGTTTAAGAGTAAATCACTCAAGCGTTTATTGAAGCAAATTATTTTGCAACACACAAAACACTATTTAATATATTTTGTTAGAAACAGCTGCTAAAATTAAATTTATAAACGCTCCTTTCATTAGAGAATGACGCATGTTTCGGATTATTTCTCTACAGTTAAGTCTGTTATACAGTAAACTTAGCGTACGGAGGTGTGAAGACTGAGTTTAAACAATAAAATTCAGTGCATTATTAAAAATATAATAGACAAAGTAGGAATCGACATAAGCTTGCGGTTCCTGCATTGACGAGCAAAAGTACGTAAGTCGTTTTTGGGTTTGGGTATGAGATTCTATAATAACATTCCGCAATCAATTTTAGCCTTCAAAAACCTTGTTAAAAGAGGCTGATACGAAAGCCTTATTATTTTGAATTAAAGATTGACTTAAAGATTATGTTTTGAAAAGAGGAAATGCCGAATATTTGGTTCACGTTGGAACAATTTTTTCGTACCAGCATCTAATGCTAGCGTACAACATATTCCGGAAGAGATAATGGGATTTTTCGTCTCATATGTTAGTACGGAAAATAAGACAAAAACATTACAGACAGACTGTTGCACTTATAATATCTGTAAGGATATAGATACATGCGTCGACATAGCTACTTTTCGACCCTGTACAAGATAATAATGACTAAATCTGTCTATTAATAAGAATAATATTTTAAAAGAGCAACCGCCGAGTTTCTTGCTGGCTCTTCTCGGTCGGTACAGCTTTCCAAACCAGCAGTAGAGTTTACTCGAATTATTAATTTGAAAATAAGTTTTCTGATCCAGCCATACACGGCAGGATTGCCGTGCCTTTTCGTATATTTCTACAATATAAATAAAAAAAATAAAGATGATATCGTTGGCATATACACCCTCTCGTTGCGGTGATTTTTAAAGTGTAAGGTTTACGCTATGGTCACACCATAATCCATAGATATTCTCTTTGACACGCTCTCTAACAGAACGCAGCGTTATAACACCCGTACCGTGTCCATGTGTCATTTCTCTGTCACGACGAGTGACACTGCAAAGCGGCATGACACTGCAAAGCGGTATATCTGTTTAAAAACGTGACCGCGTATAATTTATGACTGATCACGTTACCGAATTAATTATTAAACATTCACTTACTTAATTTTATAATGAAATCATGTTGAAGATGTTAAATAAATATAAATGAAATCATTTTGTTACAAAAAATATTCATATCGATTTTAGCTTTGCCATTACAGCAGTTTAAAAACACTGTTAAAGGGAGGCTGATACATAAAGCATACTATACTATTGAGGATTACTGAAATGATAAGCGTGGCTAAAGCTACTCTTCTATCACAAGATAGTAATGACTAAATGTATAATAACAAGTGATAAGAATTATATTTAGAAAAGAGCAACCGCCGAGTTTCTCCTAGGCTCTTGTTGGTAAAAACAGCTTTCCGAACCAGCAGTAGAGTTGACGATTCAAAAGCACTTGTATATAAGTTTACTTGAGATTTTTTAGTTTGAGAGGCCGTTGCTTTTTGGAGATTCCTACAGTATAAATACAAAGAACGATAGTAATATAGCAACGATATAGGTACACACTAGTTGCGGTGTCTAAAGCTTAAGATTAATGCTATTGTCACACCATAAGCCATATTCTCTTTGGCACGCTCTCTAACAGACAACAGATGACACCCGTACCGTGTGCTTGTGTCATTTCTCTGTCACGGCGAGTGACACTAGTGGCATGACACGATAAAGCGTCATATCTGTTTAAAAACGTGACCACGTATACATTATGACTGATTATATAACTGAATTAATAATTCGCATGCTTAGCTTTATGTTGCAATTGAGTTTAAGGTGTTAAATAAACAGTACTAGGGTGAACGAGCCTTGCTTGGTAATTTTTAAAATAATGTAAAAAAAAAATTAACAAAATTGAAAAGAAAAATTTAAAAATAATTGGGCGCAGGTGGGGCTCGATCCTAGGTATTTTCACCTGTCTAGACCGCCCGTTCCCCAAATGAACTACCATGACTTTACGTTTGACAGCGAAAAATTGTGATTGTATGCAACGTAAATTTCAAGAAAGATTTTAGAGCCCGGAATCAGGGATAAAACGAATTTTTTTTTAATAAAACTTATCTAGGTCGATTTTTCCCCCTAAAACCCACTACATGCTGAATTTCAGGAAAATCGTTGGAGCCGTTTCTGAGTAAATGAAAATATACATATATACATACAAGATTAACTCATTTAAATGTTAAAGATACACCAATATATTTTTGGGACAAAAAAATATTCATATCAATTTTAGATTGGCCATAATAGGATTTTTAAAAAACTGTTAAAAGTAGGCAGTTTTCGAAAGTCTACTATACTGTTGAGGATTACTTAGATGATAAGAATGCGTGAATATATCTAGTCTTCGGCCCTGTACAAGACAGTAATGACTTAATGTTAGGTAATTATATTTTAAAAGAGCAAACGCCGAGTTTCTAGCTGGCTCTTTTCAGTAGGAACAGCTTTCCTAATGTAAATTTTTAAATGTTTAAAATATTGATCGCCGATTTTCTTGTTGGTTTTTCTCGGTAAGAGCAACATTCCGAACCAGTTGTAGCTTCATTAATTATATCAATATGATTAATAAAGCTTGTTTCTGTAGCAGCCTCTTTTTAACAGTGTTTTAAACTGCTGTAATGGCAAAGCTGAAATTGATTGCGGATTTTTATTATAGAATCTTATACCAAAACCCACAAACGACTTACGCACTTTTGCAAGGCGCAAAGCAGGAGCCGCAAGCTTATGTCGGTTCTTGCTTTGTCTATTGTATACATCACCTATCGTTTTATAATTCTTTATATTTTTATGTACATAAATTGAATTGCTTAAAATATACTGTGAAGCAAATGTAAGAATACCTGTTTCCTTAAACTTCTCTCGCAGGGAATCACGCGGTCTTAAATTATAAATGCGACGTATAGCTCTTTTTTGTAAAACAAAAATTTTTTTACTATCCGCGCATTTACCCCACAGCAATATTCCATAAGACATAATGCTACGGAAGTAGGCAAAATAAATAAGTTTTGCTGTTTCGACGTCTGTGAATTGTCTTATCTTTCGAACAGCGTAGGCCGCTGCACTCAGTTTCCCTACATATTGATCTACATATATTAAATTAACATTTATACTATGTAGTGATAGTGATGTACATTTTATCGATATAAAATACATTGACAACACTATAAGGATGAAATAATTTCAGCCGCTGAAAAGCGTGGCTAATGCAGCGTTTATTTTCCACTACAGAGTTTGAATAAGTTGGAAAAGGCCTGTTTGGAACAGTTTTATTAAGTTTAGAGTAAATGAGAAATGCGAAAAAATATGATAAAAAATTTCGGCTAAGTTTTAGCGAGCTACGTCTGGCAAAAGTAATAATTATTTTGATATAATCCACGATTAAGTAAATATATAGTTAGTTAGTAGCGGCCTGTTACTATCCCACTGCTGAGAATAGGTCTCTTCTCTCCGTTTTTTAGAGAGAAGGATTGGAGCTAAGACCTACCACGCTGCTCCAATGCGGGTTAGTAGGTTACACATATCTCCAGAATTCTAGAGATGCAGGTTTCCTCACGATGTTTTCCTTCACCGAAAAGCGTATGATAAATTGCAATTATCAATTAGACACATAAGTTTTTAATAGAAAAACTCATTGGTGTCTGCCCGGGTTTGAACCCATGATCGTCTCTAGAGACTCACACGGTCGCACCGCTGGGCCATCACAGCTTTTTTTTAGTAAATATATATTTAATGCTAAATGTAGAGTGGACAATCCGTTTTCATACCTGACACGTGCAGGATAGAATCGATGCCGATGGTAACCGCGGTGTGATATCCTGCTGAGTAGAATAAACTACCATTTTTCTTACCGAGGTGTCGTAAAAGGCGACTAAGGTAAGAAGGCCCGCCGTGTGATATCCGGTTGAGTAGAATATACCACTCTCTTTCTTGCCTAGGTGTCGTAAAAGGTGACTAATGTAAGTCAACCCGCCGTGTGATATCCGGTTGAGTAGAATATACCACTGTCTTTCTTGCCTAGGTGTCGTAAAAGGTGACTAATGTAAGTCAACCCGCCGTGATATCCGGTTGAGTAGAATATACCACTATCTTTCTTGCCTAGGTGTCGTAAAAGGCGACTAAGGTAAGTTGACCCACTGTGTGGTATCCGGTTTTGTAGAATAGACCACCCTCTTTCTTACCGAGGTGTCGTAAAATACGACTAGGGTAAGTTGACGTCAGGCAGGCGGCCGGTCGTAAAAACGCAGCCAAATCATATGACAGCATGTTTATAACATGTTGTGCCGACCCCACTTAGAGTGGGATAAGGGCAGGAGAATGATGATGGTATGTGTTACCTACATATCATTGGAGTGTAGTAGGACTAAGCTCCAATGCTTCTCTACAAAAACGGAGAGAAGGCCTATGCCCAGTTGTGGGATAAACAAGGAATAAAAAGCCTTAAATTTCATATGCTTTGACATTGGTCCCACATAGCAAACATTGGTTCAAACATTCTGACGTTGTTGTATAATTAATGTATAGGATCGTTACCTTATCTTCATCCAAGCGAATAATTACTTACCTTGTTAATTAATGATAAACATACCTACAGAGAAACATACAGTATTACAGTATATTATGTTAATTTATTTATAGAAATCATACTCGTGTGATACTATAAAACACACTCGTGTTATAAGAATCCTTATTATGCAACAGTATCCTAATCACTACATAGTATAAAACAAAGTCGCATTCTTTGTTTGTCCATATATCCCTATGTATGCATAAAACTTTAAAACTACGCAACAGATTTTGATGCGGTTTTTTTTAATAGATAGAGTGATTCAAGAGAAAGGTTTGTATGTATAATAACATTCAATACGGAGTAGAGAAATACTGTAATTTTTGAGGTTTCTGTAAATAATTACATTTTTTTCCGCTTACATTGCAAACGCAGGCTAAACCCTACGAGATTTATCAAAATGATGTACTAAGTATTTGTACACCTTGAAAAGGTCTACAGAAAAGTCCGGGATGGTATATGTCTATCTCTTATGGATAACCCACAATAGACTTTTTCGTCATTTACTTTTTACGAAAAATAATGCCTTATGTTCAAAGCAATTTTTATACAATACAGCATTAATCCTTATCCAATTAAGTACCTTAATTAAATAGTTGATTTAATATAGATCAATATGGCCGTTTACAGCATGTAATTTAAGTGAACATTTTCGGAGATATTACAGATTTAAAATGCCGCGAGGACGCCGCGCTTCGGCCCTATAACACTTCGACTTTAGCAGCAATGTCGCTCTTTCAAGAGTTTGTTTAAAGACATTCTGTACTTTATTGTAAAAATAAAATACATAGGGAACAATGTTAAAATAAATACGCAAATATGTACCATATGAATTTAGATATTCAAAGATAGCAGGAAATCTTCTTGGAATAGGGAGAGGGAAATTGTTTTTCTCCAAATTTAACTCTTGCGGGCCACGGGCAGTAATGAATAAATCAAAACTACTGAATCGATTTTAAAAAATTTTTTTCACTGAGTGACATGGGCTATATATTTTATACCCGTGCGAAGCAGGGGCAGGCCGCTAGTCTACTATAAAAGTACCTACTTTAAAATAATTTACAGAATTAGGCGTTACTTTGCGGAGGTCCATAATATAAAAGTAATGAGAATATTATTTTGCTATAATCCGCGATAAAAGGAAATATATTTAATGCTAAATGTAGAGTGTACTATTCGTTCTCATACCTGATACATGCGGAATTTGTAAGAACTCATGCACTACTCGACACCCGATAACACAACAATACACAAGCACTGCACACATTCACCACCACAATCTGCGATGCGATGCAAAATGCGATTTTATCGTGGAGTCTATATCCTGACGATGCTTCGGTTGCGGGGCGAAACGATTGTTGAGTTTGTGAAAGTGAACGTATATAGTGCTTGTGTATTGTGGTGGCGGTGGTGGAGGTTTGTGCATGTGTTTTTACGAAACGGATTGTCCACTCTACATTTAGCATTATATATATTTTCTATGCTGTGATGGCCCAGCGGTAACACCGTTCGACTCTTTCGAGGAGGTCGCGGGTCCAAATCCGGGCAGACACCAATGAGTTTTTCTGTTAAAAACTTATGTGTCTAATTGATAATTTCAATTTATCACACGCTTTACGGTGAAGGAAAACATCGTGAGGAAACCTGCATATTTCTAGAGAATTCTGGAGATATGTGTAACCTACCAATCCGCATTGGAGCAGCGTGGTAGGTCTTAGCTCCAAACCTCCTCTCCCAAAAACGGAGAGAAGAGGCCTATTCTCAGCAGTGGGATAGTAACAGGCCGCTACTTACTTATTTTTTTTACTTATATTTTCTATTTTATCATCGCGGATTATAGCAAAATAATTTTATCATTACTTTTGTATTATGGATCTCCGCGAAGTAACGTCTAATTCTATCTACGCTGTTCGCGTCAAAGATATTAGTTAATTTCGTGTAAAATTTCCGCTATTAGCACAGCCTCCATTGCAGGCACGATCTGGACAAAGAACTCGCGCCGCTGAGCAATTTCACTCCAGATTTGTCCAAATTTGACTCCAGCGACCGAACAGTTTTCAAATTCAAATTCAAATTCAAAATATTCTTTATTCAAATAAACTTGTAAACAAGTGCTTTTGAATCGTCAACTCTACTGCTGGTTCGGAAAGCTGTTCCTACCGAGAAGAGCCAGCAAGAAACTCGGCGGTTGTTCTTTTTAAAAAATACAATTCTTAATGCTAGTTACATTTAATGTTTTTGTAATTTAATGTACATTTAATGTTTATCTTGTACAGGGTCGAACAATATTTATATCCACGCATTTTTATCGTCTAAATAATCCTCAACAGTATAGTAAGGCTTTCTGTATCAGCCTCTCCTTAATAGTGTTTTTAAACTGCTGAAATGGCAAAGTTAAGTTTTGATAGTTTCTTAACTATCAAATTTATTCCGCGACAGCATGTCTAGCTTTTAAGGTTAACCCACTTTAACCATTTTTATGTTTATCAAAAGACTATATTACGATTTTAATCTTTCCACACAAGCGGAGCCGCTGGCGATTGCTAGTAATATAAAAAGCCATCCTCGCAACAAGCTCACCCATTTCCACCAACATTTAACACCCCATATAATATATATAATTCTCTAACCCCATTAAAGATATAACGAATGAAAGCATAGCGCTTAATAATTATAAAAAAATAACATTCGGAAAAAATATATTTCGTGACAGAGTGGCGTGGAACGGAGCGGTGTTGCTAAGGCATGTTGCACAATGAAAGATATACTACATTTTTATATACAATTTAAGTGAAAATCTTTAATATATAAATGAGTTAATCTTGTATGTATATAGATATTTTCAAAATCTCGGAAACGGCTTTAACGATTTTCCTGAAATTCCGCATGTAGGTTTTGGGGGAGTAAAATCGATCTAGATAAGTTTTATTTAAAAAAAATGTCGTTTTCTCCCTGTTTTCTGGCTATAAAGTTTTTTTTTAATTCACGTTGAATACAATCACAATTTTTCGCTGTCAAACGTAAAGTCATGGGGGTTCATTTGGGGAACGGGCGGTCTAGAGAGGTGACAATACCTAGGATCGAGCCCCACCTGCCCCTATTTTCTTTTCAATTTTTTTTTACTTCATTTTAAAAATTACTGAGCAAGCCTTACTATTTTTTATACACAATTTAAGTGAAAATAACCTGTGAAAGGAAAACATTTAGAAGTATAATCATCATCCTGCCCTTATCCCACTCTAAGTTGGGTTGGGACAACATGTTATAAACAGTACCTGAATGACCATGCCTTTCTTTGTATTTTTAAAGATAAAACAATTGGGTAGGTGGGGCTCGATCTTAGGTATTTTTGTTTCTAGAGACCATCCTGAATGAGCTACGCTGACTTGACAATAATAAAATATAATAAAATATATATATAATATAAAAATAGTTCAAATATTCAATGTATATAATATTATTTTTTAATGCCCAAAAACATAAAACTTTTTTTTTAAAATAAAACCTAGCTAGAGCGATTGCTAGCTAAATAGCTAGATCGAAAACCTTCTTTTACGACACCTCGGTAAGAAATTAGGGTCGTCTATTCTACTCAGCCGGATACCACACGGCATGTCAACCTACCTTAGTTGCCTTTTACGACACTTCGGTGAGAAATGAGTGGTCTATTCTATTCTATAAAAGTAGTTATTGTGAGTTAATTAAAAGAGATTTTTGAAAAACTTTCACCGTTTACTTAGCGCACGCAAGGAAAGCTTTGAATTTTGCCGCTTTCGTAATATATTTTATTGCTGCTCCTCTCCTATCCATCTTAGCGTGATGTTATATAGCCTATAGCCTTCCTCGATAAATGGACTATCTTACACTTAATATTTATACTAGCAATTGCCAGCGGATCCACCCGCATGGAAAGATTAAAATCATATATAGTATTTTAATAACCTTATGGTTATCCAAAAGTAATGAGAATATTATTTTGCTATAATCCGCGATAAAAGTAAATATGTGTAATGCTAAATGTACCATTCGTTCTCATACCTGATACATGCAGAATTTGTAAGAACTCATGCACTACCCGACACCAATTGCACAACGATACACAAGCACTGCACACATTCACCACCACAATCTCAACAATTGTTTCGCCCCGTAACCGACGCATCGTCACCTCTTCCATTCTTGTATCGCGGATTATAGCAAAATAATATTCTCATTACTTTTGTATTATGGACCTCCGTAAATTAACGCCTAATTCTATAAATTACTTATGGTCATCAAAATATGGTAAAAGTGGATTAACTCTAAAAGATAGACTTTTATTTAGAACTTTTAGAGAACAATTTTGTAATACATTATTTTCGAATAAACGCCGTGTGGTATCCGGCTGAATAGAATAGGACCACCCTCCTTTCTTACCGAGGTGTCGTAAAAGGCGACTAAGGTAAATCGACCCGCCGTGTGGTATTCGGCTGAGTAGAATAGACCACCCTCATTTCTTACCGAGGTGTCGTAAAAGGCGACTAAGGTAAGTTGACTCACCGTGTGGTATCCGGTTAAGTAGAATAGACCACCCTCTTTCTTATCGAGGGGTCGTAAAATACGACTAAGATAAGTTGACGTCAGGCAGGCGGCCGGTCGTAAAATACGTAGCCAAATCATGTGACAACATGTTTATAACATGTTGTGCCGACCCCACTTAGAGTGGGATAAGGGCAGGAAGATGATGATGATTATTTTCGAATAACTTGCATACAGAGTAACACAAAGATTAGCGCGTTCAAACAAAAAACTCTTCAGCTTTATATATTAGTATAGATTTAGTGGTACACACACTTTAACCCTACGTTAGCGTGCGCTTATCAGTTAAACTAACCCGTCGGGGAAATATGAAAATTAACGGCACTTACTGGCGGATACGTCTCTGTTGACGACTTCGAAAACGGTTCAATGTGTTGAACGGCTGAACTAAAAACGATACAATTTTAATTAATTTGCATGACACAAAAATAATTAAATGAACGTGCTATTATTCTTAATTAATTTATTGCTATAATTCGCGAAGCTGTGATAGCCTAGCGGTGCGACCGTGTGAATCTCTAGAGACGATCATGGGTTCAAACCCGGGCAGACACCAATGAGTTTTTCCTATTAAAACTTATGTGTCTAATTGATAATTGCAATTTATCACACGCTTTTCGGTGAAGGAAAACATCGTGAGGAAACCTGCATATCTATAGAGAATCCTAGGGATATGTGTAACCTACCAATCCGCATTGGAGCAGCGTGGTAGGTCTTAGCTCCAACCCTTCTCTCCAAAAATGGAGAGAGGAGGCCTATGCCCATCAGTGGGATAGTAACAGGACGTTACTACTTACTATAATTCGCGATGGATCATCATTATCAGCTCACTCTAGTCCACTGCTGGACATAGGCCTCTCCAATACACCACTTAGCCCGATCCTTGGCTTTCTGCTTCCACACATTTCCAACTGTCTTATGTATATCATCACTCCATCGAGTCTCAGGGTGTCCTACACTACGTTTCCCGATCGCGGTCTTCACTCCAGAACACGTCTACCCCAACGGTCATCGGTTCTGCGACAAATATGGCCGGCCATTGCCACTTCAGCTTGCTTATGCACTGGGCTATGTCAGTGACCCTAGTTCCCTAGACCGTCAGAGAACTAGGTCAGAATACGATCCCTCGGAGAAACCCCGAGCTCTTTCCATAGCCCGCAGAGCGACTTTAAGAGTGTAGACCGTGGAGCTTTACGATTTTGTCGTGTCGTCTATCTCCTGACGATGCTTCGGTTACGGGGCGAAACAATTGTTGAGATTGTGGTGAATGTGTGCAGTGCTTGTGTATTGTTGTGTCATCGGTGTCGGGTAGTGCATGAGTTCTTACAAATTCTGCGTGTATAATAGGTATGAGAACGAATAGTAGACTCTACAATTAGCATTTCATATATTTTCTTTTATCGCGGATTATAGCGAAAATAATATTCTCATTAGTCTTGTGGGACGCCTTAATTGTTAAAGTCCGCGTTTCGGCACCGTAAGTCATGACAGGTAGGACACACTGGTTGAATAATTTAGTCTTTAGACTCTGTGGGATAGATATAGCCGCGTAATATATATATAGTACTTGGGTTACCTAGCTTTGCTCGGTATTTTCTTAAAAATATATACAATACTAGCGGCCTGCCCCTGCTTCGCACGGGTATAAAATATATATCCCATGTCAGTCAGTGTAAAAAAAATGATTAAAATCGATCCAGTAGTTTTGATTTATTCATTACTGCCCGTGGCCCGCAAGCGTTAAATTTGGAGAAAAACAATTTCCTTTCCCTATACCAAGAAGATTTCCTGCTATGTTTGGAATATCTAAATTCATATAGTACATTTTTACTTATTTACTTTTACATGTCCTTATGTATTTAATTTTTACAATTAATTACAGAATGTCTTTATATACAACATTCACAGCTTCCTTGTCGTTAAACAAACTATTGAAAGAACGATATAGCTGCTGGATTCGAAGTGCTATAGGGTGAAGCGCGGCCTCCTCACGGCATTTTAAATCTGTAATATCTCCGAAAATGTTCACTTAAATTACATGCTGTAAACGGCCATATTGATCTATATTAAATCAACTATTTATTTAAGGTACTTAATTGGATAAGGATTAATGCTGTATTGTATAAAAATTGCTTCAAAAATAAGGCATTATTTTTCGTAAAAAGTAAACGACAAAAAATGCTATTGTGGGTTATTCATAAGAGATAGACATATACCGTCGCGGACTTTTCTGTAGACCTTTTCAAGGTGTACAAATACTTAGTACATCATTTTGATAAATCTCGTAGGGTTTAGCCTGCGTTTGCAATGTAAGCGGAAAAAAATGTAATTATTTACAGAAACCTCAAAAATTACAGTATCTCTACTCCGTATTGAATGTTATTATACGTACAAACCTTCCTCTAGAATCACTCTATCTATTAAAAAAACCGCATCAAAATCTGTTGCGTAGTTTTAAAGTTTTATGCGTACAAGAAATGCGACAAACTTTGTTTTATAATATGTAGTGACGATGCAAATTAAAGAAAATGAATAAATAGGACCCATTTTGTAATACATGATTTTTAAAAACTTTCACCGTAAGGAATTTTTTTTTTAAGTAAGAAGACCAAGAGTGGTCTATTACGACACCTCAGTAAGAAATGAGGGTGGTTTATTCTATTCAACCGGATATAACACGGTGGATGATAATAAATAGATTACTAAAATAAACTAAAAGCTTACTAAAATATAACACACAGAAAATGTTAAAAGGATTAAATACAACGATAAAACGTTTTTTTTATATAAAACCTAGCTAGATCGATTTATCTCCCCCAAAACCCTACATAGTGAATTTAAGGAAAACCGTTGGAGCCGTTTACGAGCCGAAAATATATATACATACAAGAATAACTCATTTAAATATTAAAGATTTTCTATTTTACTTTATCGCGGATTAAAGCAAAAGCAATTTATTGCTTTTGCAGTTGTAGCTTCATAAATCATATTGATTGACGATTAAAAAGTGCTTGGGAAAAGCTTAATTGAATTATTTTGATACAATAATGTTAGATAAAATGCCCAGCAGTGGGATACTAAACCGGTACAAACCGCAAAACTGTTTCGTTAAACTAGGAAGTCGAGAATTTGCAACGCCTCTAACAGTGAGTTAACAAAGAAAATTGAACCGCGCATGCGTAATGCGAAAGAGACAAACTAACCGGTCGAATACATTTAACCACACTTGCTAGAAAGGGACGGGGATATTCATAAATTTCAAAATGTTTAATTAGGATAAAATTTTCAACCCAGTCTAGATTTGCTGAGTATCAAAAGATCGGTTTGACCTCTACAGAGTTATTTTTAATATTTAAATGAGTTAATCTTGTATGTATATATATATATATATATTTTCGGCATATATGTGGTATCCGTCTGAGTAGAATAGACCAACCTCATTTCTTACCGAGGTGTCACAAAAGGCGACTAAGGTAAGGTATCGATTTTCCTGAAATTAAATGTAGGGGGTTTTGGGGGAGAAAAATCGATCTAGACTAGAAAAAGCCTACTATACTATTGAGGATTACCTAGACGATAAGAATGCGTGGATATAGCTACTGTCCAACCCTGTACAAGACAGTAATAACAAAATGTAACTATTAATAAGAATTATAGTTTCAAAAGAGGAACCGCCGAGTTTCTTGCTGGCTCTTCTCCGTAGGAACAGCTTTCCGAACCAGCAGTAGAGTTGACGATTCAAAAGCACTTGTTTACAAGTTTATTTGAATAAAGAATATTTTGAATTTGTATTTAAGCTACATGAGTTACAAAAGTAATGAGAATATTATTTTGCTATAATCCGCGATAAAAGAAAATATATGTAATGCTAAATGTAGAGTGTACTATTCGTTCTCATACCTGATACATGCAGAATTTGTAAGAACTCATGCACTACCCGACACCGATGGCACAACAATACACAAGCACTGCACACTTTGCTATTTTGTCGTGGAGTCTATCTCCTGACGATGCTTCGGTTACGGGGCGAAACAATTGTTGAGATTGTGGTGGTGAATGTGTGCAGTGCTTGTGTATTATTGTGCCATCGGTGTCGGGTAGTGCATGAGTTTACAAATTCTGCATGTATCAGGTATGAGAACGAATAGTTCTCATACCTAATTCTATAAATTACTACATGAGTTACTAAAATTCATTCATTTAAACACACTTGCTAGAAAGAGATGGGGATACTCATAAATTTCAAAATGTTTAATTAGGATAAAATTTTCAACCCAGTCTAGATTTGCTGAGTATTAAAAGTTCGTTTTGACCTCTAAAGAGTTATATTTAATATTTAAATGAGTTAATCTTGTATGTATATATATTTATATATATATATATATATATATATATATATATATATATATATATATATATATATATATATATATATATATATATATATTCGGCATATATGTGGTATCCGGCTGAGTAGAATAGACCAACCTAATTTCTTACCGAGGTGTCACAAAAGGCGACAAGGTAAGGTAACGATTTTCCTGAAATACACAATGTAGGGGGTTTTGGGGGAGAAAAATCGATCTAGACGAGAAAAAGCCTACTATTGAGAATTACTTAGACGATCAGAATGCGTGGATATAGCTACTGCCCAACCCTGACAAGACAGTAATAACAAAATGTAACTAGTAATAAGAATTATAGTTTCAAAAGAGCAACCGCCGAGTGTCTTGCTGGCTCTTCTCGGTAGGAACAGCTTTCCGAACCAGCAGTAGAGTTGACGATTCAAAAGCACTTGTTTACAAGTTTACTTGAATAACGAATATTTTGAATTTGAATTTGTATTTAATCTACATGAGTTACTAAAATTCATTCATTTAAACACACTTGCTAGAAAGAGATGGGGATACTCATAAATTTCAAAATGTTTAATTAGGATTAAAATTTTCAACCCAGTCTAGATTTGCTGAGTATTAAAAGATCTTTTTGATCTCTACAGAGTTATTTTTAATATTTAAATGAGTTAATCTTGTATGTATATATATATTTTTGAAATCTCGGAAACGGCTCCAACGATTTTCCTGAAATTAAATGTAGGGGTTTTGGGGGAGAAAATTTATCTAGCTAGGATTTATTTTGAAAAAAATCCTTTTATCCCTGATTTTGGGCATTAACTTAAATTTATCCCAAGTACCTAATTATTATTTTTTTTTGAAGTTTCTTTTTTTTTTTGTAAAAAATTACCGACTAAGGCCAACCAGGCACTTTATATTAAATACTTATAGTAGATTATGATACTGTTGCATTATAAAAGTTACACTCGTGTGATACTATAAAAAACTCGCCTGCGACTCGTTTTTTAAAACACACTCATGTTATAAGACCAAGTTATGTACAGTGTCATACACTACTTTATCTACTCCCATACTATAATACGTAAAACAATATTAATAAAAACCAAACTTTGTTTAAATATTGAAAAGATTTTTGAAATGTCAAATGTTAGCGCCAAGGCGCAAACATCAGTTGCGCATACGTGTTGCGTTGCCGCGGACTCGTTCATTGAAACATTTTGTTTTAAGGTAGAGGTTCAATCTCCTCGGTCCAGCTGGAGGTTGTATAGGTGTATTGTTATAATTAAAAAGTTATATTATGATACAGGTGTCCATACAAGATCTGTATCGTAATAAAACGTTTTTATTTTTTATTTTTGGCCTGTACGTAATGTTTGTCATAAAAAGTTTGGTTTCAGTTTTATAATCTTTGTATTATAGTATAAGAGTAGATAAAATCTATATCTATCTATACTTATAATAAATCTGTAGAGAGGTCAATTCTGTAACTGGAATATATTTCCAAAATAACTATCAGGGGGTGATTAGGGATCAATACTGATGCCAAAAATGCAATCAGCAAAAATTTTGTCTGTCTGTCTGTCTGTCTGTCTGTATAACCGTTATAGAAACAAAAACTACTCGACGGATTTTAACGAAACTCGGTACAATTTTTTTTCATACTCCTGAGCTGGTTATAGTATACTTTTCATCACGCTACAATCAATAGGAGTAGAGCAGTGGAGGGAAATGTCGGGAAAACGGGAGAAGTTACTCCATTTTTTAAGCTTCCGTCGCGTGTGCGACCTTGATGGTTAAAGCTACACAGAAATCATGTATGACGGAAATGTTCTCCTTAAAATTATAAAAAAAATATCCCACGACAGCATATATCTATCTTTTATGGTTGACTCACAATAACACGTGTAACTCCCGATAGCTTAGCAGTTCGAAGCTTTCTGGTTATATTTGTCTACTCCTACGTTTATATCACTCTCAGTCATCCCTAAATAAAAAAGTGAATAGTATTAACCATTGTATAAACAAAGAATACTTGAAATCGGTATAGAAACACCAAAGTTATACATGAAATACGCTAACAATAAGCCATCGCGCGTGAATACTGAATCATCCTATAGGGATTATCACTACATAGTATAAAACAAAGTCACATTCTTTGTTTGTCCCTATATCCCTATGACTGCTTAAATCTTTAAAACTACGCAACAGATTTTGATGCGGTTTTTTTAATAGATAGAGTGATTCAAGAGGAATGTATAATAACATTCAATATGGAGTAGAGAAATATTGTAATTTTTGAGGTTTCTAATGTAATGTCGTAAATAATTACTTTTTTTCCGCTTACGTTGCAAACGCAGGCTAAACCCTACGAGATTTATCAAAATGATGTACTAAGTATTTGTACACATTGAAAAAGTCTATAGAAAAGTCCGCGATGGTATATGTCTATCTCTTATGGATAACCCACAATAGCATTTTTTGTCATTTACTTTTATACGAAAAATAATGCCTTATTTTCGAAGCAATTTTTATACAATATAGCATTAATTCTTATCCAATTAAGTAAGTTAAATACATTGTTGATTTAATATAGATTAATATGACCGTTTACAGCATGTAATTTAAATGAACATTTTCGAAGATATCACAGATTTAAAATCCCGCGAGGAGGCCGCGCTTCGCCCTATAGCACTTCGAATTTAGCAGCGATCGGACGCGCAACTAAATGTCGCTCTTTTAAGAGTAACCTCTAAAGAAAACATGTTTGTATTGTCTAATGATAACAAAGCTATGAATGTTGTATATAAAGACATTCTGTAATTAATTTTAAACATAAAATATATAGGGAAAAATGTAAATATGTAGTATATGAATTTAGACATTCCAAAGATAGCAGGAAATCATCTTGGTATAGGGAGAGGGAATTGTTTTTATCCAAATTTAACGCTTGCGGGCCTCGGGCAGTAATGAATAAATCAAAACTACTGGATCGATTTTAATAATTTTTTTCACTGAGTGACATAGGCTATATATTTTATACCCGTGCGAAGCAGGGTAGGCCGCTAGTAATTACTATACACTGTCCATTATATTAACCATCTTTTGACAGATTGACGATAGTGATGTCCTAAAGATTCTCGTATGCGATACCATTCCGATTATAGTACCTACTATCATTAATCGAATTACGTACCTAAGTAATTCGATTAATGATAACCTACGTAAACTAGATTACTACTTGAGAAAAGAAATTCCAACTTTGAGAAAACTTATTGTTTCTTTGAAAAGAAGTGGTCTATTTCATGGTGAAAAATCTTCTTTGGTCAAAGTTTTGAACACAATTGGCTTTTCATATAAAAAGTTAAATAAAAGAAAATTATTAATGGAACGCACAGATATAGCTATAGCACGTTGTGATTTTTTAAGAGAGGCAAAGAAAATACAAGATTGGGCAAATATTGTTTTCACGGATGAAACATGGCTCAACGCTAACCACACACTATCTCGTTTCTGGACTGATGATACTGCTGATTCCACTTCCTCAGTACCAATGGGAAAAGGTGAGCGCCTAATCATTTGCCATGCAGGTACAGCAAAAGGATTTGTACAAGACGCACTGTTGGCATTTAAATCGAAGAAATCAAATGACTACCACGAAGAGATGAATGCAAATGTGTATGAAGAGTGGTTCAAAAAAATGCTCATTTCATTGGAAGAACCATCAATAATTTTTATTGATAATGCGCCCTACCACTCCCGTCAAATTGACAAAATGCCAACACAGGCTAATAAAAAGCATGAAATAATTAATTGGCTTCGGGACAATGGAGAAAATGTGGACGACTCAATGTTAAAAGTTGAATTAATAAAAATATTAAAAACCAAAAAGAGAGCAAAACGCTATGTAATCAATGAAATGGCAGCAGAATATGGCCATACTGTTCTTCGGATTCCTCCATACCACTGCCAGTACAACGCAATAGAACTTATATGGGCACAAGTAAAAGGGCATGCTGCGAGATGCAATACAAGCCCCCCATTCACAGCGAATAAAATGTTGCAATTGCTAAAAAATGCTTGCACCCACGTAACGGCCGAGAACTGGGCAAGTGTGGTGGAAAGAACTAAAAGAGTAATATTCTCTGATTGGGAACGTGATATTGCGTTTGATAATATATTATCTACACAAGAGCTAATAATAACTGCTACTGAAGACTCCTCATCGGAGGAGTCTAGTGTTGATTATCATTCCGACGACTCGTGCTAATAAAATAAATTAAAATATCCTGATTGTTTTATTTGTATTCATGTATTAACTAAGAAGAAAGTAAAACTTTATATAATGTTATTAAATGTCTTTTAATACTCGTAACATCGATTTCTATCGATTATTTTTAATCTGTGGCATAATCGTAGTAACCCATTATGTGTGACATCACTAAGTGGGCGGTACCCATCCATAAAGTACAAATATTATTTGTATGATATTTGTACGTAAGCAATACAAAACTTAATGAGCGTGAGCTGTCAAAAGACTGATAATATGATGGACGCAGTATATATGTGTTTTAATATATGTTTTTCTTTTGTTACAGATTGTCCAAACAGTGCAAAGAACAAAGATATATCAGGTCTGAGAACTATTGTATTAAACTCCTGCCCTTCTCTTTTATTTTGGAAAACACTCTGATATTTACTAATACGACTTTAATAAATTTAATAACTGAGACTAATAATCTATACTAATCATCATCATCCTCCTGCCCTTATCCCACTCTAAGTGGGGTTGGCACAACATGTTACAAACATATTGTCATATGATTTGGCTACGTATTTTACGACCGGCCGCCTGCCTGACGTCAACTTACCTTAGTCGTATTTTACGACTCCTCTGTATGAAAGAGGGTGGTCTATTTTACTCAACCCGATACCACATGTTGGGTCAACTTACCTTAGTCGCCTTTTACGACACCTCGGTAAGAAATAAGATTGGTCTATTTTACTCAACCCGGATACCACATGTTGGGTCGACTTACCTTAGTCGCCTTTTACGACACCTCGGTAAGAAATGAGGGTGGTAATATTCTATTCAGCCGGATACCACACGACGTAAATAATCTATACTAATATATAATCGTATAGCTGAAGAATTTATTGTTTGTTCGTTTGTTTGTTTGAACGCGCTAATCTCAGGAACTACTGGACCGATTTGAAAACTTCTTTCAGTGTAAGATAGTCCATTTATAAAGGAATAAAATTTATCCTCGTTTTCGCGTTAAAAAATCATTCCATACAACGCATATAAAGCAGAGGTTAACATTATATTAAATTATGGACGTCCATTGTTATGATTTCTCTGTTTTTTCTAGAAAAAGCAACCGCAGCTGTGTTATTATAAGAAACCCAGCGATGAATCCAGTTGAACAATGTTTGTACGATCCTTTTCTGAGACAATAATTTTTTGATATCAAACGTTATTTATATAACCGCTTCAACGAATATTGTATAAGGATCGCATGCTTAAAATCACAATCTATACTAATACATAAAGTTGAAGAGTTTATTTCTTTAATTGTTTCAACGCGCTAATCTCAGGAACTACTAGACCGATTTGTATAATTCTTTGAGTGTAAGATAGTCTAATTATCGAAGGCTATAGACTATATAACATCACGCTAAGATGAATAGGAGAGGAGCAGCACTAAAAATATTGAGAAAACTGCAAAATTTAATTGTTTGTTTGATTGATTGTTTGAACGCGCTAATCTCAGGAACTACTAGACCGATTTGAAAAATTCTCTTGAAGATAGTCTAATTATCGAAGGCTATAGACTATATAACATCACGCTAAGATGAATAGGAGAGGAGCAGCAATAAAAAATATTGAAAAAACTGCAAATTTTATAACTTTCTTTGCGTGCGCTAAGTAAACGGTAATAGTTATTCAAAAATAATGTATTACAAAATTGTTACCATCTAAAAGTTTTACATAGAAGTCATGGAAATCATTGTGTCATAACTTTTTTTTCCGAATTGAAATTTTTAACATAACAGTAGTTATCGTTAATAAATTATTAGAGATTTTTTAAATAAAAACCGTTTACTCAGCGCACGTAAGCAAACCTTTAAATTATGCAGTTTTCGTACTATTTTTTATTGCTGCTCATAGGCTTCCTTGATAAATGGACTATACACTCAAAGAATTTTCAAATCGGTCCAGTAGTTCCTGAGATTAGCGCGTTCAAACAAATAAACTCTTCAGCTTTATATATTAGTATAGATTAACTCATTTTAATATTAATGATTTTATGTATTCATGCCATGTGATGAATACTTACTCAACCTTAAAATTAAATTGGACAAAATTATGGAACTGACAAAGTAAATTAGAGCATTTCAGAGTAAAAAACTTAAAAATCGCAAAACTAAGATAATTAATAGAATATTTTCGTACTAATTTTTATTGCTGCTCCTCTCCTATTCATCTTAGCGTGACGTTATATATCCTATAGGCTTCCTTGATAAATGGACTATCTTATACCCAAAAGAATTTTTCAAATCGGTCCAGTAGTTCCTGAGATTAGCGCGTTCAAACAATCAAACAAACGAACTTTTCAGCTATATCTTTAATATTTAAATGAGTTAATCTTGTCTGTATATATATATATATATATATATATATATATATATATATATATATATATATATATATATATATATATATATATATACTAGCAGCCTGCCCCTGCTTCGCACGGGTATGAAATATATATCCCATGTCATATATATACATATATATTTTCGGAATCTTGGAAACTGCTCCAACGATTTTCCTGAAATTCAGCATGTAGGGGTTTTGGGGGAGAAAAATCGGTCTAGATAAGTTTTATTTAAAAAAAAAATTATCTCTGTTTTTAGGCTCTGAAATCTTTTTGAAATTTACGTTGAATATAATCACAATTCTTCGCTGTCAAACGTAAAGTCATAGTAGTTCGTTTGGGGAACGGGCGGTCTAGAGAGGTGAAATCTAGGATCTTGCCCCACCTGCCCTATTATTTTTTCATTTTTCTTTTCCATTTTTTTTTTACATCACTTAAAAAAATACCAAGCAAGGCTGGGTCACCCATACTCTATTATTATACATGCTTTAACAAGAGCGGCTATTGCCTCTTTGTAGTGCGCTTTACAGTTAAACCGGATCTAGAGGGCACTACAATATCGTATAAAGTTACAAAGGGATACTCAAGAGATGAAAATCGATAGACGCAACCCCTGTTTTATCTCCTATTAAATTATTGTGGTATATTAGAACTCTAAACCGTATTCAGTCACCCCTTTCTTGAAGTGAGATTTATTTTTGACTAGTTATACCCGTTATTAAGCTATGGTAGCCCAGCGGTAACACCGTGCGACTCTTTCGAGGAGTTCACGGGTTCAAAACCGGGCAGACACCAATGAGTTTTTCTGTTAAAACTTATGTGTCTAATTGATAATTGCAATTTATCACACGCTTTTCGGTGAAGGAAAACATCGTAAGGTAACCTGCATATCTCTAGAGAATTCTGAGGATATGTGTAACCTACCAATCATTGGAGCAGCGTGGTAGGTTTCAGCTCCAATCCTTCTCTCCAAAAACGGAGAGAAGAGGCCTATCCCCAGCAGTGGGATAGTAACAGGCCGTTACTTACTTTTTTTATACCCGTGACATCAGTACGCCGTGTGATATCCGGTTGAATAGAATACCACCCTCATTTCTTACTGAGGTGTGGTAAAAGACGGCTAAGGTAAGTTGACCGACTGTGTAGCATCTGGGTAAGTAGAATAGATCGCCCTCATTTCATACCGAGGTGTCGTAAAAGGTGACTAAGGTAAGTTGATGTCAGGCAGGCGGCCGGTCCTGAAATACATAGCCAAATCCTACTAATATGTTAAATCCGAAAGTTTGTATGTATGGATGTATGTTTGTTACTTTTTCACGGCGAATCCACTGAACAAATATCGATGGAATTTGACACAATTATTCCTTATACACCGGAGTAACATATAGGCTATACAAATCCTGTTAATTATACAAGAATAGGATGATAAAAAAGTGCCATCTATTATCAATTTATCACCCGAAGTCGCGGTTAATAATTCTAGTATAATAATATAGTAATAATATAATAGTATAATAATAATTTAGTAAGTAAAAAAGTAAAGTAGCGGCCTGTTATTATCCCACTGCTGGGAATAGGCCTCTTCTCTCCGTTATAAGAGAGAAGGATTGGAGCTAAGACCTACCACGCTGCTCCAATGCGGATTGGTAGGTTACACATATCTCCAGAATTCTCTAGAGATATGCAGGTTTCCTCACGATGTTTTCCTTCACCGAAAAGCGTGTGATAAATTGCAATTATCAATTAGACACATAAGTTTTAATAGAAAAACTCATTGGTGTCTGCCCGGGTTTGAACCCATGATCGTCTCTAGAGATTCACACGGTCGCACCGCTAGGCCATCACAGCTTATAATTTAGTAATCTAGTACTAATATATGAGAGTTCCTCAACAATTTGTTTGTACTGTTCACGCCTTCAAAGCGGCTTCTAGCCGAGGGTAGATATTAATAATTTAAAAGATACAAACCAGGTCAAAGCTAGCGTCCACCCTCACTCCATTGAACCCCTTACGCTTACCAGATAAAGGGTTGTTACGGTCAACTTATTACGATATTAGTTTTCCTCTTTAACATCTTTAATATTTAAATGAGTTAAATTTAAAAAAAAATCCATTTTTTTGGTTTTTTTTTGTAAAAAATTAACGATCAAGGCTCGGCCACCCAGTGACCGTTGATACCGTTAATCGTTGAGTTCCCTCGTCTGGAGCCAATCCTGTCATTAAAGTAACGGCCTGTTAATATCCCACTGCTGGGCATAGGCCTCTTCTCTTCGTTTTTGGAAAGAAGGATTGGAGCTAAGACCTACCCACGCTGCTCCAATGCGGATTGGTAGGTTACACATATCTCCAGAATTCTCTAGAGATATGCAGGTTTCCTCACGATGTTTTCCTTCACCGAAAAGCGTGTGATAAATTGCAATTATCAATTAGACACGTAAGTTTTTACTAGAAAACTCATTAGTGCCTGCCGGGGGTTTGAACCCTAGACATCCTCGAAAGAGGCGGACGGCTTTACCGCTGGGCTACCACAGCTTATAATCCTGTCATCAGGTCATGCTTATCATAAACATTGTCATCGGAACTGGACCAGTATGTATCATCTCAATCGGACACCGGGAAGTGGGGCAAATTTAACTTGCAAGATTCCTTCACATAAATACAATGCAAGTTTTAAAAATACCGCTTTTAAAGGGAAAACTGGTCAAGTGGAAGTGTTGGAAAAACAGGGATGAAAGGAAAATTCCCGCCCCGGATATTGATCCGGGACCCTTATCTGGGGTCAAATTTCGTCAAATATTTTCACCCTTTTATGTGACAAGATATAAAGTACTGAGCGCAAAAACATCGTTATCCTGCCCTTATCCCACCAAGTAACAGGCCATTACTTTTCACGGATAGCTTGCTATTTTATCTCAAGCACACCGTGTTTCTTTTTATTTTGATCATCATCCTCCTGCCCTTATCCCACTCTAAGTGGGGTCGGCACAACATGTTATAAACATGCTGTCACATGATTTGGCTGCGTTTTTACGACCGGCCGCCTGCCTGAAGTCAACTTACCTCAGTCGTATTTCACGATCGGTAAGAAAGAGGGTAGTCTATTCTAATAAACCGGATACCACACGGCGGCTCGATTTACCTTAGTCGATTTTTACGATACCTCGGTAAGAAATAAGGGTAGTACTATTCTATTCAGCCGGATATCACACGTAGTGAGCGCAAAAAAAATTATTATCCTGCCCTTATCCCGCTCCAAGTGGAGTCAGTCAGTTCTAGGGAGGTTTTATTTTCTGCTAACACTTAGGGATATATAGATGTTGTTAACAAGCGCGGATTATAGCAAAATAATTGTATCATAACTTTTGTACTGTAAAATTCCACAAAGTAACGCTTATGGTAATTAGTATATAAAATACTAGCTTTTACCTGCGACTTCGTTCGCGTGGACTGTTGTCGTGTGATAGAACGATAATCGATGGCTTTCAAGTTCATTCTATTCCTGTATAATTAACAGGATTTCTATAGCCTATATGTTATTCCGGTGGATAAAGAATAATTGTGCCAAATTTCATCAATATTGGTTCAGCGGATTCGCCGTGAAAGAGTAACAAACATCCATCCAAATCATGTGACAGCATATTTATAACATGTTGTGGCGACCCCACTTAGAGTAGGATAAGGGGAAAGGTGATAAAATTTTAAAACAACAATATATTTGATATAATATTTTAAAATAACAATATATTTGATATAATATTTTAAAACAACAATATATTTGATATAATATTTTAAAATAACAATATATTTCATATAATATTTTAAAACAACAATATATTTGATATAAAATTTTAAAACAACAATATATTTGATATAATATTTTAAAACAACAATATATTTGATATAATATTTTAAAACAACAATATATTTGATATAATATTTTAAAATAACAATATATTTGATATAATATTTTAAAACAACAATATTTAAACATCTATCCCCTAATAAAAGGTGCAGCCAAAGATAAAATTATATCTTGGTTAAAGCAACTCAACTATCATAAAACAGAAGATTTAATGCCTAATGCCTGAAACTTATCAACCCACATATAATTCCACACAATAGCCACACTCAATCACCCACCTCGCGCACTATCATTTGATAATTTGTATGTATTTATTTAGTAGTAGTAGTATTTTGTTTTACTTATTTTAAATATATAGTATATAATTTTTTAATATTAATATTTTATGTTCTTTTAATAATTTTGACTGAGGATGGCATATGCACACAGTTTTATACTATCGCAATGCCATCCTCGCAAATGTAGCATTATGTATAAATAAATAAATAAATAAAATTTGATATAAAATTTTAAAACAACAATATATTTGATATAATATTTTCTGCTAACGCTACAAATGCAGCCCGAACATTTAAGAGGTCATATTTTACAGTTACCCGCATTAAGTTAAATTAGAGAATACCAGAGATATTTTAGCGGTACCCTCTATTTTGAACTAACGTGTTACGTAAAATAACTAAATAAGCTATTTTTAAGCTTATTTTTCGCTGTATTAGCTTAGAATAAGCTATTTTCAGCACTATTGAATCATTAAGGATCAATAAGATTTAATGAAGCTACTTCTAAGGAATATGCTTTGTGGTATCCGGCTGAGTAGAATAGACCACCCTCTTTCTTACCGAAGTATCGTGAAAAGTGGCTAAAGTAAAATCTCAATGTCAATGATGATGGAAAGGTAGAGCTTTAAATTTTGAAGCGGCGGTAGATTAGGTATGTTGTTTAGGTTAAGGGACTTGCGATCGAGAGGTCGTTGGTTCGAATCCCGGCCATTACACTACCGACGTGAATCTACTCCTAACACAAGCATTTAGCTTAAATATAAATATATATGGGACACTTACACACACGGTCGTCTGTCCCCAAAGTAAGTAACTTAATACGTGTTATGGACAGACAACTGATGAATATATACTTATATATTTTTTAAATACATACTTAAATACAAATATACACCCAGGCTTAAAGACCAACAAATTCATTTATAGAAAATGTTGGCCCTCGGCGGGAATCGAACCCGCGACCCGCGGAGTTGAAGGCAGGGTCACTACCCACTGCTCCAACGGGCCAGGCTTAGCTGGAGGGGTTAATAATTTTACTAGTAATTTGTAAAAACAACAAAAGTAATGAAAATATTATTTTGCTATAATCCGCCATAAAAGAAAATATATGTAATGCTAAATGTAGAGTGAACTCGTTCTCACACCTGATACATGCAGGATTTGCAAAAAAAATCATGCACTGCCCGTCGATAACACAACAATACACAAGCACCGCACACATTCATCACCGCAATCTCAACAATTGTTTCGCTCCGTAACATAATAATTGTTGAGATTGTGGTGGTGAATGTGTGTAGTGCTTTTTTGTATTGTTGTATTATCGGTGACGGGCAGTGCATTAGTTTTTACAAATTCTGCATATATCAGATATTAGAACGAATAGTACAGTCTACATTTAGCATTACATATATTTTCTTTTATCGCGGATTATAGAAAAATAATATTTCCATTACTTTTGTATTATGGACCTCCGCAAAGTAACGCCTAATTCTATAAATTCTTTAAAAGTATGTACTTTTAAATAGTTTACTCGATTTTTTGGTTATTTATACGCCAAAAACCCATCCGGCTTACTGATTCATTAGATAAATACAATTCATCGAAAATTTATCTATTTAAAAAGATAAAGCAATGCCGAAATTCAAATATGTAATGAAGATTTTTTTTTAGCAAAATAATAGTTCATTACTTTTATATTATAGACCTCCGAAAAGTAGCGCTTATGAAAAGTAATTTGTAACCCAAATTGCTAGAAAATATATATTTTTTTTAAATTCTCCGATAAAAATATATAATAGGCCGATTAAAAATATCTTAAATCGAACCTTGTACCACGTGTAAAGTTAAACCTAATGACCTATAGATGCTATTCTTAATACGTATTGTGAAAACAGCAGGAAATCTATTACAGAGAGTGGATTTCTCGGTCACTCAGCCAAGTGCTTTATGTATTGAATTATGTAGAATATTATTTATAAAAACACTGTTTATTACGTACTAGTGGCCTGCTCCGGCTTCGCACGGGTATAAAATATATAGCCCATGTCACTCAGTGTAAAAAAAAATTATTAAAATCGATCCAGAAGTTTTGATTTATTCATTACTGCCCGTGGCCCGCACGCGTTAAATTTGGAGTAAAACAATTCCCCTCTCCCTATAATAAGAAGAATTCCTGCTATCTTTGGAATTTCTAAATTAATATACTATTTATGTATAATTAATATTTACTTATTTATTTTTACATTTTTCTCTATGTATTTTATTTTTACAATTAATTACAGAATATCTTTATATACAACATTCACAGCTTTCTTGTCATTAAACAAACTCATGAAAGAGAGCTATAGGGTGAAGCGCGGCCTCCTCACGGCATTTAAGATCTGTAATATCTCCGAAAATGTTCATTTAAATTACATGCTGTAAACGGCCATATTGATCTATATTAAATCAAAAATGTATTTAAGGTACTTAATTGGATAAGGATTAATGCTGTATTGTATAAAAATTACTTCGAAAATAAGGCATTATTTTTCGTAAAAAGTATATGACAAAAAATGCTATTGTGGATTATCCATAAGAGATAGACATATACCATCGCGGACTTTTCTGTAGACCTTTTCAAGGTGTACAAATACTTAATACATTATTTTGATAAATCTCATAGGGCTCAGCCTGCGTTTGCAATGTAAGCGGAAAAAAAATTAATTATTTACGACATCACATTAAAAACCTTAAAAACCTTAAAAATTACAGTATTTCTCTTATCCATATTGAATAGTATTATACATATAAACCTTCCTGTTTAATTACTCTATCTATTAAAAAACCGCATAAAAATCTGTTGCGTAGTTTTAAAGTTATAAGCATACATGGGGATATAGGGATAGACACAGAAAGTGACTTTGTTTTATACTATGTAGTGATTACGAAACTATGATAGCCCAGCGGTGCAACCGTGCGAATCTTAAGACATGATCATAGGTTCAAACCCGGGCAGACACCAATGAGTTTTTCTATTAAAACTTATGTCTAATTGATATTAGCAATTTATCACACGCTTTCGGGATAGTAACAGGTCACAACATGTTATAAACATAATGTCACATGATTTGGCTACGTATTTTACGACCGGCAGCCTGCCTAACGGAAACTTACTTTAGTCGCCTTTTACTAAACCTTGTTAAGAAATGAGGATTTAACCTTTTCCGTTACCTCGGTTAAAAATGAGGGTGGTCTTTTCTGCTTAGAAGGATACCACACCACGGATCAACTAATCTAAGTCGCCTTTTACGACACCTCGGTAAGGAAAGAGGATGGTCTACTTTACTCAGTGGGATACCACACGGTGGGTCGTCTTACCTTAATCACCTTTTCGACACCTCGGTAAGAAAGAGGGTGGTTTATTCTACTCAGCCGGATACTACACGGCGGGTCAACTAATCTTAGTCGCTTCTTACGACACCTCGGTAAGAAAGAGGGTGGTATGTTCTACTCAGCAGGATACCACATGACAAGTCGACTTACTTTAGTCGCTTTTTACGACAAATAAGTAAGAAAGAGGGTGGTCTATTCTTCTACTTAGAGAGATACAACACGAAAATTTAGAAATAAATGAATTTAGTTCAAATACACTAGAAATTAAACAAAATAATAATTGTTCTTTTGAACTTTAATACAACCATCGCTCCAGGCTATGCTTGTGAAATAACCGCTTTGAACATATCGTAAAAAGAGAAAATATTTTCACTAATTAAAAAGATGGTACGCCCTCAGGGTAAAAGTAAATTGGCTGTTATTATGATTTTTACATTCCCTTTGTTTTTTTATTCATCCGATTCTGAAAAACGTATGAAAAGGCAACAATCGCGAAACAAAATTAAATATTTTACGTAATACCGTGGAAAAATGATAAACCTCAGTGTACATTAACGTTGCGATGCGATAAAGCTATTGATGAGCGAATTAATAATCAAAAAATTCATTGAAGTATAAAATATATGTTTCAATTCAGAAAACTCTTTAAATCTCAGTGCACACTAACTGTGCGATGCGATAAAGCTATTACTAAGCGATTTAAAGATAAAAGATTCATTTAAGTATAAAATATATGAGTTTTACAGTTCAGAAAACTCTATAAACCTCAACACTAACCGTGCAATGCGATAAAACTATTTATGAGCGATTAAAAAATCAAAATTTTTATTTAACTATAAAATATGAGTTTCAGTTCGGAAAACTTTTTAAACATCAATACACGCTAATCCTGCGATGCGATAAAGCAATTACTAAGCGATTTAAAGATAAAAAAAAATCATTTAAGTTTAAAATATGTGTCAGTAATTTCAGTTCGGAAAACTCCTTAAACCTGCATTTAATCTCAAAAATACAAAAAAAAAACATTTACAGATACCTAAAAACGATAAAATTTAAAAACATCGTATCGCATTCGTATGAAACTATTTTCAAATTACAAAAAAATAACTAATTTACAGATACGTAAAACGGATCAAATTATAAAAAACACCGCATCAACTTTTATGTACAAAACTATCTTAAAAATACCCAAAATCATTAATGATTACTTAAAACTGATAAATTTAAAACACCATCACAACGTTTATTAAGTGTATCAAATATCATAAAAATACCAAAAAAAAACTAATTAATTATTCACAGACACTTAGAATTAAAAATTCGCATCGCATTTTATGTGTAGAACTATCATAAAAATACCAAAAAAACCCGATAAAACTAAAAAAAATCATCGCAATGCAATTTATCTTAAAAATACAAAAAAAAAATAACTGATAATAAACAGACACTTTAGGAGTCGTGTTTATTATTAGTTCGTTTTAACGAATAAATTTAAAAACACCAACTTATCGCATTCTATGTGTAAAAGCTATCTTAAAAACACCCAAAAATCATTAACTCACCGATAAAGTAAAAAAAAAACAATCACAACGTTAAACGCAACGCAACGTTACGCATAAAACAAATTTAAAACTAAGTAAAAACTTTAAATTTTCCAGACACCCCTTAGTTTAAATATAGAATAGAAAATATATTTTGAATATATAACAAATATAGTATGTGATTTTAATTATAAAAACAAAATATTTACATTAAATAGTTAAAAGTTACGGTTAAATCAAGTGTTGGCAATTAAAATGACAAAAGCGTGAAGGGTCAGTCGGGGTGCTGTCAAAATGTTAACCATGTCTATGATGATGCCAGCTGCGACCATGACGACTATGACCAACGCTGGGCCGATACCAGTAGCAGCTGCTACCAAGCTTGAACCTAAGCTACTCCAGCTGCCCCATCCAGCACTGATGCCCCAAATTCAACAACACCACCATCAACATTCCCATGGAAATAACAACAAACTTGGTAAGTGATTAACTTAATTTATAGAATAAGCGAAGCAGAAGCTGTGGTAGCCCAGCGGTATCACCGTGCGCCTCTTTCGAGAGGTCTAGGGTTCAAACCCTGGGCAGGCACCAATGAGTTTTTCTATTAAAACTTATGTGTCTAATTGATAATTGCAATTTATCACACGCTTTTCGGTGAAGGAAAACATCGTGAGGAAACCTGCATATCTCTAGATAATCCTAGGGATATGTGTAACCTACCAATCCGCATTGGAGCAGCGTGGTAGGTCTTAGCTCCAACCCTTCTCTCCAAAAAATGGAGAGAGGAGGCCTATGCCCAGCAGTGGGATAGTTACTTACTTACGTATAGAATAGGCGAATAAGCAAATTGCAGTTTTCTATACGTGTTCAAAGACAAAGTCAACTAAATGGTGGGGGGTTTAACTCATGACTATACAACTCAGCTTGTTTGGGTAATGCTTCGCTTTGCGATTTTGTCGTGGAGTCTATCTCCTAACGATGCTTCGGTTACGGGGCAAAACAATTGTTGAGATTGTGGTGGTGTATGTGTGCAGTGCTTGTGTATTGTTGTGTTATCGGTGTCGGGTAGTGCATGAGTTCTTACAAATTCTGCATGTATCAGGTATGAAAACGAATAGTTACACACTACATTTAGCATTACATATATTTCCTTTTATCGCGGATTATAGCAAAATAATATTCTCATTACTTTTGTATTATGGACCTCTGCAAAGTAACGCCTAAATCTATAAATTATTTATTACGGAAACGGCAAAATTTATCCTGCATGCGCTGAGTAAACAGTGATAGTTATTCAAAAATCATGTATTACAAAATTGTTATTCACTAAAAGTTCTAAATAAAAGTCCGAGACAGCACATGTCTAGCTTATAAGGTTAACCCACTTTAACCATTTTTATGCTTATCATACTATAGCAACGGCCTGTTACTATCCCACTGCTGGGCATAGGCCTCCTCTCTCCATTTTTGGAGAGAAGGGGTTGGAGCTAAGACCTACCACGCTGCTCCAATGCGGATTGGTAGGTTACACATATCCCCGGAATTCTCTAGAGATATGCAGGTTTCCTCACGATGTTTTCCTTCACCGAAAAGCGTGTGATAAATTGCAATTATCAATTAGACACATAAGTTTTAATAGAAAAACTCATTGGTGTCTGCCCGGGTTTGAACCCATGATCGTCTCTAGAGATTCACACGGTCGCACCGCTAGGCCATCACAGCTTATTTATCATACTATATTACGGTTATTTATTTTATTTATTTATTTTAACCATCCAATCCTTTTTATTATTTAATTCCTTAATAGCCTTTCTTATACCACCAGTTCGCTCGATGTGTTCTTTCAATGTATTTTGTCGTTTTATTTTTCTATCTTTTCTAATACTTTTATTAATTCTTTTGCTAATTTCTGATATTAAAGGGCGGTTTATTTGTTTATCTTTTCTCTGGAGTATTTCTTTTCTTATTTGTAACAATTGTTTTGTCTCATTAGAAATTATATCCTTATTCTCTTTATTTGCTTTCCTTGTTTCTGATTTTAATAATTTTACAAATTTTTTATACTTTTCTTGAATTGACAGTTTCTCTTGTTTGTCTTTTTTATTTAATATCTGAATGTTTGTCGTAAGTTGATTGATGTTGACAGGGCATTGAAGGGTTGGTATACTATGATTACTAAATTTTCTTTTTCTTTTGACAGGCGCACCTGTCAATGTAGCGCGAACCATTTTATGATCAGAGTAAAAATTTATGTTTTGTAATACTGATACATCTTTAAACAATTTTATATTATTGGAAATGATAAAATCGATTTCGTTTTTGTTGAGTCCGTTAGGAGAAATCCATGTCCACTTCTTTGTTTTCTTTTTCTTGTAAAAACTGTTAAGAATTTTAAGTTTGTTTTCTAAAGCAAAAGTGACTAATCTCTCCCCATTTTTACTTCTTTTACCATGTCCGTATTTCCCCACTGTGTATTCTTCTCCGATGTTATTCCGTTTACCTATTTGACCATTAAAATCGCCCATTAAAATAATATTCTTATACGAATTTTTAATAGTTGTTTGAAGATCTTCATAAAATTCATCAATTTTTTCTGTGTCGTTTTTTTTAATAGCTTCTGTTGGCGAGTATGCTTGAATGATAGACCATTTTTCTTGTTTGTGTAAAGGGAGGGTTATGTTTAAAATTGTTATTCTTTCAGATATCCCTTTTATTCCTTCTATTTTGTGCACAAGTCTCTTTTTAATTAGAAAGCCGACACCGTAAAGTCCTGGTGTCTCTCCTTTGTAATATAAAACGTAGTTTCCATAGTCTTCTATTCCTTCACCGTATCGTCTCATTTCACTGATTCCTATTATATCCCACTTTATTTCTGCTATAGCTAGTTCGAATTCAAGGCGCTTCTCCGGGGTTCGTAGAGATCTTGCATTAAACGTGGCTAAATGTATATCCGAGTTGAGTTTGTTTTTCTCTAGAGGGTCGTGGTCTTTTTCCCCCACGAGGACCAGTCGGCTTGGGGGAGGGTATTTTGTTTCTATAATTTTGTCGTTTCGCTTCTCATTTGGTTGTTTCCGATCGTCGGCGTTTAGTTGCTATTGTTTCTTTGAAGTTTGGCTGATTGAAAGAGAGTGTGGTCGAACCCTCATCACATCAAAAGCATTAGTTCTGTTATTCCTAGATGGGGTTAAAGTCGGTTGCTTTTTTGGCTTTGAATCTGTTTGCAGGGAGGTTGATGTTTCCCTTTTCCTTTTATCATTAACGTTTGAATTTTCCTTCACTATGAGTTTATCGTATTTAATGTAAGCGAAATTTCCTTGTTTCCTTTCTTCCATCAACTGGGGTTGTAGTGCTTTTCTTGTTTCTAAAGTTTGTTTTGAGTAATCTTCCGTTATGTATAGCTTTTTGAGTTTCTTTTTGTTTCTTATAATTTCACCTTTTTTCCAACCACTAACTAACGAAAGAATTATAGGCCTTGGGTTTTTACCTTTATTTTTATTTCCTATACGATAGATTTTATTTACTTCAGGGTCTTCTAAATTTATATGTAATTCATCCGAAAAAATTTTCTTTACGTTATTAAATAACTCCAATGTAGTAGTCTCCTCCTCCTTCAACCCATGGATTATTATATTATTACTTCTCTTATCTCTCTCAAAATACTCCAGCTTTTTTTCTAAGTTTTCCACTTTATCTTTTAAAATTTTATTTTCTTCTAGTACAGATTGTAATTTTTCATCCATTTTTTCCATTATTTTATTTGTTAATTCCATTGTTTGATTTTGCATTTCAATTTTCATTTTATCAAACAAAAGTTGAAATTGTTCTTCCATTTTATTTTTTTTACGTGAAATGGAACGTAATAATGAATTGTCAACTTTTGTGTCACACTTACGGAAGTACTGGTATTCAGTTTTCTATATTATTAGTCTATGGGTAAAATTTCTAACCTCGAAATGTCATATTTATTACTGTTGATTGTTGAATATTCTTGAAAACGCACAATAATATGTTGAATCTTAATATCGCCAGCACTATGTGTCACTTATATTGTTTATTTACAACGTAATAGTGAAAAACTGTGAGTTTAGTTATTTGTTTTAGGAAAATACTTCGGAGCGTCAATGTTATGATGTTTACGACACAACTACCGGACTACTACTAATAATAAATAATCAGGGAAAAAAAAATCATGAAAATAGATGTGTACTATTTTTAATCCTAATTGCTAGTCAACTTATAACCACATTACACAATTTTTATTATAAGCTTGTCGTGAGATGTAATATTTTTTGGCCTATCAACATTGGCAGGTAAAAATACATATAAGGCGTCCACTCACCCTGACTAAGTAGGGGTATGCTTAGGGTCGCCACCTTTTTTTTGAAGAAAAATAGTATTTTTCTTTTTAAATCAAAAAAAATATAGTACTTTTAGGAAATTCAGGAAAAAAAATAGTACACATCTATTTTCATGATTATTTTTCCATGATTATTTATTATTACTTTTCGCTGGACAATGACAAAGGAGTTAGAGTTACTAACTAAGCTCTGTAAATACATGAATGAGTTTCGTTCAAACATTCCCTATGCAGTGCTGCGGGTGCGCTCGATTCACAGTTGATTCAAAAAAAACGCGACAATGGTAATGAGTTTTAGAGTAACTGCTATACTGCTATACAAAATTATGGATAGGTATTCTATGAAAAACTAAAATAATAAATTAATACTGAGACTAACTCACTGATATTGAGCAAAATTATTGTTAATACAAACAAATGTAATTCTTATATCGCATATAATACGGTCGATAATTTGGGAAGATTTAAATTTATTTACGGAGAAGAAAGCACTTTTACGTTATTCCAACTGAAACTATATCCTAGAAATATCGACCGTATTGAATATTATTTAAAAAATACATTTGTTTGTAATAGCAATCGCTTTATCAAGCAATAATATTATAGCGAATAGCTGAATAATATAATAGCGGATAGCGTTTTTGCTAATCAATATTACTGGGAAAAATTGTTATTGATTAGCAAAAACGCTATCCGCTATTATATTATTTACGTTAATGGACTAAATGATTGCTTATACGAGCAAATGTAGTCTTTTTGTCCTATACACTGCATACGACATAAAGAATACATTGTTTGTACTCCAATAGCATTAGCAGCATTAGCATGTCTTATGCAAACAAATGTAGTCTTTATGTCCTATACACTGCATACGACATAAAGAATACATTTGTTTGTATTCCAATAGCATTAGCAGTAGCAGGTATGATCACGTGATTAAAATCGATCATATCGTGGAACGAATATGATTCTAATATAGCAATCATACCCAAGCCTAGTGGCAACCCTAGATATGCTATAAATAGTAAATTAATTGGAGCTTGAAATATTAGCACCGCACTAGACACTGTCAACCGTGCGATTTTGAAGGGTTAGTAAAAGGCGACTAAGGTAAGTTGACCCACCGTGTAGTATCCGGCTGAGTAGAATAGACCAACCTCTTTTTTACCGAGGTATCGTAAAAGGTTACTAAGGTAAGTCAATCACCGTGTGGTATCCGGTTAAGTAGAATAGACCAACCTCTTTCTTACCGAGGTGTCATTAAAGGTTACTAAGGTTAATTAACCCGCCGTGTGGTATCCGGCTGAGTAGAATAGACCACCCTCATTTCTTACCGAGGTGTCATTAAAGGTTACTAACGTTAATTAACCCGCCGTGTGGTATCCGGCTGTGTAGAATAGACCACCCTCTTTCTTACCGAGGTGTCGTAAAAGGCGACTAAGGTAAGTCGACCCGCCGTGTGGTATCCGGCTAACTAGAATAGACCACCCTCATTTCTTACCGAGGTGTCATTAAAGGTAACTAACGTTAATTAACCCGCCGTGTGGTATCCGGCTGAGTAGAATATACCACCCTCTTTCTTACCGATGTATCGTAAAAGGTTACTTAGCTAAGTTGACACGCCGTGTAGTATCCGGCTGAGTGGAACAGACCACCCTCTTTCTTACTGATGTATCGTAAAAGGTTACTATGGTAAGTTGACCCACCGTATGGTATCCGGCTGTGTAGAATAGACCACTCTCATTTCTTACCGAGGTGTCGTATAAGGCGACTAAGGTAAGTTGACCCGCTGTGTGGTATCCGGCTGTGTAGAATAGATCATCCTCATTTCTTAACGATGTATCGTAAAAGGCTACTTAGGTACGTTAACACGCCGTGTGATATCCGGCTGAGTAGAATAGACCACCCTCATTTCTTACCGAGGTGTCGTAAAAGGCGACTAAGGTAAATTGACCCACCATGTAGTCCGACTAAGTAGAATAGACCACCCTCATTTCTTACCGAGGTGTCGTAGGCGACTTAGGTAAGTTGATGTCAGATAGGCGGCCGTTCGTAAAATACGTATATACATGTGACATGTTTTTAACATGTTGTGCCGACCCCACTTAGAGTGGGATAAGGGCATGAAGAAGAGTAGAACATCATTATTACTTTCCCATGTTACTTTATTTTTTGTAATACTGTTATTTGATTAATTAACTAGGGCATGCATGAATAACTCTTTTATACAACGGTATCTATTGAAATATTCATCAAACGAGCGCACATTGATTATTCAAAAGAACTTTTAAAAGTATATTTATGTTAAATGGAATAACGCAAAAAACATATGATGGAAATGAAAATTTATTTTATGATAGTAATACAAGTTAAAAAAGCTTTTAAATTTCGTGTTCCTACTGTTATCCGATGACTGGAGCCAATCCTGTCATCAGGTCATGCTTATCACAAACATTGTCATCGGGACTGGACCAGTATGTGTCATCTCAATCGGACCAAGGGAAGTGGGGCATTCACTTGCAAGATTCCACCTTCACATACATACATTGCAAGTTGACTAAAAGCTTTTAAAAAGCTAATAATAAGCCCCATTTTTATCTTTTTACGTCTTGGACCAAAAATTGTATGTAAGTGCAAAAGTTTTGTTTTTATAATCCGCTTAATTTTCGTAAAAACGAAATACTAAGTGTTTGCTTCACGCATTACTTATTTTTCTACAGCACATCCATACCAATCTATACTAATATATAAAGCTGAAGAGTTTGTTTGTTTGTTTCAACGCGCTAATCTCAGGAACTACTGGACCGATTTGAAAAATTCTTTCAGTGTAAGATAGTCCATTTATCGAGGAAGGCTATTATAAGCATAACATCACGCTAAGATAAATAGGAGAGGAGCAGCAATAAAAAATGTTATGTAAACGGCAAATTGCGTGCGCTGAGTAAACGGTGAAAGTTATTAAAAAATCATGTATTACAAAATTGTTCCCCTCTAAAAGTTCTAAATAAAAGCCCGCGACAGCATATATCTAGCTTTTAAGGTTAACCCACTTTAACCATTTTTATGTTTATCAAAATACTATATTACGGTTTTAATCTATCCACGCGGGCGGAACCGCTGGCGATTTCTATTGTCTTATATAAAGATTTTGTTTTATCTTAAATATTTAAATAAGTTAATCTTGTATGTATATACATATATATATAAATATATTTTCCAAATCTCGGAAACGGCCCCAAAGATTTTCCTGAAATTCAGCATTTAAGGAGCTTTGTGGGGAGAAAAATAGATAAAGCTAGGTTTTATAATTAGAATTTAATAAAAATTCGTTTTATCCCTGTTTTTGGGCATTAAAAAAATTATAAAATGTAGAATTGAAATCAAAGGTTTTTTTTAGTGTCAAACGTAATGTTGCGATAGCCCATGTTTAACGGGACCAAAATGTTCAAAACCCGGGTTCGAATCTCACATGTCATCGGCGACTTTGTTTTTTTTTTAAGAATTTTTTTGTATTTTTTAAAAAATTACCAGTTATCCAGGTAGTAATAAATATAGAAGATAGATTAACTGTACCAAATATTATACTCCTCGGTTCGGTTTCATAAAACGGGTTAAAAAGTTTTTGGCGTCACGTATTAATATATCTATTGTCCAAATCATATCACTACATATTATAAAACAAAGTCCCAAAATCCCTATGTACGCATAAAACTTTAAAACTACGCAACAGATTTTGATGCGGTTTTTTTTAATAGATAGAGTGATTCCAGAGGAAGGTTTGTACGTATAATAACTTCAATACGGAGTAGAGAAATACTGTAATTTTTGAGGTTTCTGTAAATAATTACATTTTTTTCCGCTTACATTGCAAACGCAGGCTAAACCCTACGAGATTTATCAAAGTAATGTACTAAGTATTTGTACACCTTGAAAAGGTCTACAGAAAAGTCCGCGATGGTATATGTCTATCTCTTATGGATAACCCACTATAGCATTTTTTGTCATTTACTTTTTACGAAAAATAATGCCTTATTTTTGAAGCAATTTTTATACAATACAGCATTAATCCTTATCCAATTAAGTACCTTAAATAAATAGTTGATTTAATATAGATCAATATGGCCGTTTACAGCATGTAATTTAAGTGAACATTTTTCGGAGATATTACAGATTTAAAATGCCGTGAGGACGCCGCGCTTCGCCCTATAACACTTCGACTTTAGCAGCGATGTCGCTCTTTCAAGAGTTTGTTTCAAGACATTCTGTAATTAATTGTAAAAATAAAATACATAGGGAAAAATGTTAAAATAAATATATACTATATGAATTTAGATATTCAAAGATAGCAGGAAATCTTCTTGGAATAGGGAGAGGGAAATTGTTTTTCTCCAAATTTAACTCTTGCGGGCCACGGGCAGTAATGAATAAATCAAAACTACTGGATCGATTTTTATAAATTTTTTTTCACCGAGTGACATGGGCTATATATTTTATAACCGTGCGAAGGAGGGGCAGGCCGCTAGTATCTTTATATTTATTTATTATCTTGTACCAAATCATACCGAATTTGTTCACGTGTGAAAGCCACAAATTTTATTATATTTATCCATGTGTGTAATTACGTAATTAATTCCAGACTCGCCCAACTAGGCGGTTGAAAATTAAAAATGGCGACGGGGCGCGGTCGCGTACGGTGACCGCGAGTTAGATGTTATTAATTAGGACTTGAAATTTGACGATTTTCATTTTAGATTTCAACGATAGATGATATATGTATATAGGTAATAGACAAAGTAGGAACCGACAATAGTGCGGCTCCTGCTTTGACGAACAAAAGTACGTAAGTCGTTTGTGGGTTTGGGTATGAGATTATATAATAACATTCCGCAATTAATTTTAGCTTTGCCATTACAGCAGTTTAAAAACACTGTTAATAAAAGGCTAATACAGAAAGCCTACTATACTGTTGAGGATTATTTAGATGATAAGAATGCGAAGAAATATTTATTAAAAAGTGCAATCGCCGAGTTTCACCATCAGTAGAGTTGACGATTCAAAAGTACATGTTTACAAGTTTACTCGAATAAAGATTATTTTGAATTTGAATTTGAATTTGAGTTATCTACAAAAGAAAAAAAGGAACTTAAAATAGAAGAAAAAAAATTAGGTATTTAGGGATCGATTCTAGGTATTGACATTTCTCGAGAATGCCTGTTCCCCGAATAAGCTACGCTGAATTGACAGTTTACGGCAAAAATAGTGTTTTATATTTAATAAAAAAAATTAGTATTTTTTAATGCCCTAAAGCAGAATTAAAAAGTTTTTTTACATAAAACCTAGTTCGATCTTTCTTCCCAAAAACCCCTACATGCTGAATTTCAGTAAAATCGTTGGAGCCGTTTCCGAGATTCCGAATATATACATATATTAAAGATAATTTTACTAGATGTAACATCTGTTTTGCCCACCTGTTATACTGTGTGTTATTTGATAAAATATATTATCAACATAAAAGTAGTTATCACGACTCGACAATTTACGGAAAAATAGTGTTTTATATTTAATTTTTTTAATGCCCAAAAACAGTGTTAAAACGAAATTGTTTAACAATATTTCTCCCCCGAAATCGCCATGCTAAATTTCAGGAAAATCGTTGGAACCGTTTCTGAGATTCTGAATATATATATACATACAAGATTAACTCATTTAAATATTAAAGATATGTACATTTGTCTAGCATCATGGCCGCCCTACACTCGTGCCAGCCATCCATAAGTGCGATATTTGCTTATACCATTAACCATTACAAAATAATGACCTCGTTCGCATCAAGAGATTGTTAAAAACCCCTTTACAAGTTACTTTTATTGTTAAGTTTTACACGCGAAAACAAAAGTAATAATAAAATTATTCTGCTATAATCTGCGAAGAAGTAAAATAGAAAATATATATAATGCTAAATGTAGAGTGGACAATCGGTTATCGGTTATCGGTGGAGTCTATCTCCTGATGATGCTTCGGTTGCGGGGCGAAACGATTGTTGAGTTTGTGATAGTAAACGTATATAGTGCTTGTGTATTGTGGTGGCGGTGGTGGAGGTTTGTGCATGTGTTTTTAAGAATCCTGCATGTATCAGGTATGATAACCGATTGTCCACTCTACATTTAGCATTATGTATATTTTCTATTTTACTTCTTCGCGGATTATAGCAAAATAATTTTATTATTACTTTTGTATTATGGATCTCCGCAAAGTAACGCCTAATTCTATAAATTATTTTACACTCGACTTTATTTGCATCAATTTATAAATGAATTTGTGAGCCATTGAGTCTGAGTATTTGTATTTAAGTATGTATTTAAAAATTATATAAGTTTATATTCACCAGTTGTCTGTCATAACACAAGTATTAAATGACTTTGGGGACGGACGACCGTGTGTGTAAGTGTCCCATATATTTATATTTATTTAAATATTAAGACATCCTCAATTATACACTACTAACAATCGCCAGCGACTCCCGCGTTGAAAGATTAAAACCGTAATATAGTCTTTTGATAATCATAATAATGGTTAAAATGGGTTAACCTTAAAAGACATATGCTGTCGCGAACTTTTATTTAGAACTTTTAGAGGGGAACAATTTTGTGATTCATGATTTTTTAATAACTTTCACCGTTTACTTAGCGAACGCAATTTGCCGTTTTCGTAACATTTTTTATTACTGCTCCTCTGCTATTCGTTTTAGCGTGATGTTATATAGCCTATAGCCTTCCTCGATAAATAAACTATCTTAAACTTAAAGGATTCTTCAAAACGGTGTAGTAGTTCCTGAGATTAGTGCGTTCAAACAATCAAACAAACTCTTCAGCTTTATATATTAGTATAGATGTTTTCTTGTGCCCTATGTAAAGATGAAAGTTTACTTTATTCATATATATTTGTTCGTTGTTGCAAGAGTCAGTGACCTTGCCTTCAACTCCACGGGTCGCAGGTTATATTCCCAACCAAGATCAGAATTCTTTAAAATAATTTGTTTGTTCTACGATTCTGGGTGTATAATAGGAATTTTTATGATTTTTTAATGAATTTTTTTTATGAAATTCGGCGTGTGGTGTTTTGGGTGTTTTGGGGGGAACAATAGATGTAGCTAGGTTTTATTTAAAAAAAATGGTTTTTTTTTCGGTCGTCCGACCCCAAAGTAAGTAACTTAATACTTGTGTTATGGGTGACAGACAACTGGTGAATTTATACTTATATATTTTTAAATACATACTTAAATACAAATATACACCCAGGCTCAAAGACCAACATTTTATAGAAAATGTTATTTATAGAAAATGTTGGCCCTCGGCGGAAATCGAACCCGCGACCCGCGGAGCCGAAGGCGGCCGGGTCACTACGTTAACGGGCCAGTCGAGTGGGCCAGTGTTTTTGGGTATTAAAATATGGTATAAAGTAGAATTGAAAGCAATAGATCTTTTTAGGTGTCAAGCGTAATGTTGCGATAGCTGATGGGTGACGGGCGGCCCGAAAATATTCTGAACTCGGCTACCAATTTTTTTTTTTTAATTCGAAATTTTGAAATTATTTTTTTATATTTTTGTATATCTTCTAAAAATTACTTAGCAAAGCTGGGTTGTTATTAAGCAAACAAAGTAAGTCAATCACTTAAGTATAAAACACAATTTAAGCTAAATGCACACGAGCTTTCAAAATATTTCGTCATTATACCAGATAAAGCGGAGTCTGTAAGCCAAGGGTGCGCAATGTTATGGGTTGGATCGCGTCCGTACTCGATTTATGGCTTAAATTATAAGCAGAAAGCGTTTTTGCTAAGCCATTTGTTTATTTTATTAAAATTCGAATAATCTTCAAATTAGCTTTTACAAGCGCTTTTGAATCGTCAAATTACAATGAAGCTACGACTGGTTCAGAAAGGTGATTTATTGTTAGGCACGGCGGTATTGTTTACAGAAATAAATATTTCAGTAATTTATTTGTCAAAAAATAAAAATTTACAATGTTAAATATATTTACCGCCGAGTTTCTTTCTGGTTCTCGGTAAGAGCAACATTCCGAACCAGTTGTAGCTTCATTGATCATATTGCTTGACGATTCAAAAGTGCTTGAAAGAGCTTATTTGAAAAAAGATTTGATTTGGTTTGATTTGTCTATTATCTCCTAACACACGACAACAGTCCAACATAGCCTGACCTTGTCTGGTTATAATATAATAATATAAGTAAGAGTAAAGTAAGTAGCGGCCTGTTACTATCCCACTGCTGAGAATAGGCCTCTTCTCTCCGTTTTTGAAGAGAAGGATTGGAGCTATGACCTACCACGCTGCTCCAATGATTGGTAGGTTACACATATCACCAGAATTCTCTAGAGATATGCAGGTTTCCTCGCGATGTTTTCCTTCACCGAAAAGCGTGTGATAAATTGCAATGATCAATTAGACACATAAGTTTTTAACAGAAAACTCATTGGTGTCTGCCCGGGTTTGAACCCGTGAACGAAAGAGTCGCACGGTGTTACCGCTGGGCTACCACAGCTTCTTTATTTTATAATATAATTTTTAGATAAATATTTGAAACAAGAAATGTTGTTAAAATATAAATTATTTTTCTATGTAACATGCTCAAGGGACTCAATCTTTTATCCCGTAAGTCTGTGAAATTTCAACTTGTATTAAACATTTATAATCTTAAGTACAGATTAGTATTAAAAGAATTTATTGAAACTCTAATATTACAAATATAAATAACTAGTAATATCCCGCGGTTTCACTCGCGTAGATAACTAATGGCAGCGGCAAGTCTACTCAGTCGGATTATAGTTTATTTTGTTAAAAAAGTAATAATAAAATTATTTTGCTATAATCCGCGATGAAGTAAAATAGAAAATATATATAATGCTAAATGTAAGTGGACAATCGGTTATCATACCTGATACATGCAGGATTCGTTAAAAACACATGCACAAACCTCCACCACCGCCACCACAATACACAAGCACTATATACGTTCACTATCACAAACTCAACAATCGTTTCGCCCCGCAACCGAAGCATCATCAGGAGATAGACTCCACGACCAAAATCGCAAAGTGCTTTGCGAACTTCTATTTTACTTCATCGCGGATTATAGCAAAATAATTTTATTATTACTTTTGTATTATGGATCTCCGCAAAGTAACGCCTAATTCTATAAATTATTTTGTTAACATAAAAGTTTTATTTCACTTAGGTTTCTTATTTACACTAACATAATTTGTCTCATATATCATGATTTAATGAATGAATTGTCTCTTTTCCTTCAATATTAAGTTATTTGAACAATTAATTTATATAAGATCCCTTTAGCTATTGCCAAAAGATTCCATCTTTTATTTATATTAATATATAAATCTGAAGAGTTTGTTTGTTTGATTGTTTGAACGCGCTAATCTCAGGAACTACTGAATAGGAGATGAGCAGCAATAAAAAATAGTACAAAAATTTAATTTCCTTGCGTACGCTGAGTAAACGGTAATAGTTATTAAAAAATCATGTATTACAAAATTGTTCCCTCCTAAAAGTTCTAAATAAAAGTCCGCTATAGTATAAGTCTAGCTTTTAAGGTTAACCGACTTTAACCATTTTATGATCATCAAAAGACTATATTACGGTTTTAATCTTGTGAAGCCGTTTCCGATTGCTATACGATAAAACCGCTTCAGCTTATGACTTAGCCCATGGCAACAAGTGTAAAAGCATCGGCTAACGAACCGAGAGACGGGCGATACTGTATTATTATATATATATACAGGGTGTCCTGATTATCGATCGCTTTTGAAAAATGGCTGACGCGATGCTAGCTTTGCTATAAAAAACGTAACGGCGTTTTATACTAGACCTATAGGTGAGAGTGACCCTGCTTTTAGCTCAAGGGATCGCGGGTTTGAGTCAAATTCAAATTCAAATTCAAAATATTCTTTATTCAAATAAACTTGTAAACAAGTGCTTTTGAATCGTCAACTCTACTGCTGGTTCGGAAAGCTGTTCCTACCGAGAAGAGCCTAAGAGAAACTCGGCGGTGGCTCTTTTAAAAATATAATTCTTAATACTATTTACATTAAGTCGTTACTGTCTTGTACAGGTTCAAAGAGAGCTATATTCACACATTCTTATCTTCTAAATAATCTTTAAGAGTATAGTAGGCTTTCTGTATCAGCCTCTTTTTAAGAGTCACGCCTATAGTCAATATGTAGTAATATATATAGCTGAAGAGTTTGTTTGTTTGTATGATTGTTTGTATATGCTTATTCCTGGAAAAATTAAAAACCTTACCTTGAATAAATTTAAAACTGATCTGTACATATGGTTAAATGAGTTAAATTTTTATGATATCCGAGATTTTTTACCTTAAAATACTTATTTAATTTAATTATTTATAATATAAAAAATTATGTGTGATGGTAATGTAATTTATTTAAATTTTATGACTTTTGTAAGTTTTAATAATTTTATTTTTTTAATTTTTAATGTTTTATTAATTTTTTGGACGAATATCATTATTTATACTAGTTCTTAATATGAATTTTTATGTAAAAATATTATTTTCGCTATCTTGTAATATTTTTAATAATTGTACAATTTAGCATAAGCATGAGTACACTTTTGTTTTTTAAATTTGTCAACCTCATAACCATGTTCCAAGCAAATCTATATATATAAAAGAAAGTTGGTCTTAGTTACACTATTTATAACTCAAGAACGGATGAACCAATTCGGCTGAAAATTGGTGGAGAGGTTGCTTAGAACCAGGAGACGGACATAGGATACTTTTTATCCCGTTCGACCGCTATAAAACGTGGTATAGCAAAAACGACTATGACATGGAAAAACAAAACATAAATTACAGCTAAACGTAATATAGTCTTTTCGTAAGTATGGTAAAAATATGACAATTATCAAAATAGTAGTAGCTATAAACGTTACTACATAGTATAAAACAAAGTCACTTTCTCTGTCTGTCTTTATATCTCTATGTTTGCTTAAATCTTTAAAACTACGCAAAAGATTTTGAAGGGGGTTTTTTTAAGTATATAGAGTGATTGAAGAGGAAGGTTTATATGTATAATAAAATTCAATATGGAGTAGCGAAATACTGTGATTATCACTGAGTGACATAGGCTATATGCTTTATACTTGTGCGAAGCTGGGGCGGGACTCCTAGTGTATCAAATAAATAAAGAAATAAAAATATCTCAAGAACTACTGGACCTAAAACTAAAAAAAAATTGCTTTATCCCTATTTTTGGGCATTAAAAAACACTAACATTTATATTGAATTGAATTTTCGCCATTTACTGTCAAGTCGACGTAGCTTATTCGGTTAGCGGGCAGCCTCGAGATATAAGAGTGCCAAGGATCGATCCCAACTAAATAATTGTTTTTTCTTTTTTTAAAGTTTTTTTTGTAAAAAATTACCGAGCGAAGCTCGATCACCCAGATATTATATATTTAGCCGTGTAGTATCCGGCTAAGTAGAATAGACCACCCTCATTTCGTACCGAGGTATCGTGAGAGGCGACTAAGGTAAGTTGACCCGCCGTGTGGTAACATCAACCTCCGCTCTTATCCCACTTTAAGTGGGGTAAGACATAAATATGTTTTCACATGATTTGGCTACCTAAATTGCGATGCCTCGGTTAGAAATGAGGGTGATTTATTCTACTCAGTCGGATACCAAACGGCGGAAAGGACATAGGTACAGAAAATCATTCATTTTTTATATACTGTAAAATACTAGTGGAACTATGACGTCATATCCGTTACCATATATTGCGTTAATTTATCTTAAAAAATCGGATAGGTCAATGTCCTAACAAGATTTGCTTGTCATATTTATACGCGAATTTAGTGCAAGGAAAAATGTACTTTATGATCTGAAATCAAGGTTTAAATTCAAATGCAGTATTTATAGCGATGAATCGACTTCATAATACAATGAAAGCTTTCTATAGTATATAGTTGTTTAACGAAATTTGATCTTTAGTATCATAACATTAAGGGTAAATTTTGTTTGCAGCTTATATTTGTATTCTAGTATTTGAAATAACTTCAATCAAAATTAGTCTCTAAGTATATAAAATTAAAGTCGAATTTCGAATATATATGAAATTTAGTAACTACTAACATGTTCTGCGCTACGTACTACGCTATAAGCTATGTAACGTAGAGGTTCAAAGGTAATTGATCTTTATTCTGTTGTGTTAAGGACGGATTTTGAATGTGATATTTGCACCAAATAATTTCGCCTTTGTCCAAACTAAGCTTGTACCGACCGTTTGAATATTTAATTTTATTGTTTGAATTTCATTTTGAATTACTTTTGGGGTTGTTTGGGGAATATTCTTAGTGGGCTTAAATTGTTTGTTGTCCACTATTGGGCATAGTATCACTTATGTAACGCGTCGTATAGGACGGATATACGGACGGGGGAAAAAATATACATTTAATGAACGTAATGTATGTATGGGTATGAAAAAAACGATTTTTATATTAATCGATTATTTTATCACTATCCGGCTGAATAGAGTAGTACCACCCTCATTTCTTACCGAGGTGTCGTAAAAGGCGACTAAGGTAAGTCGACCCGCCGTGTGGTATCCGGCTGAGTAGAATAGACCAACCACATTCCTTACCGAGGTGTCGTAAAAGGCGACTAAGGTAAGTCGACCCGCCGTGAGGTATCCGGCTGAGTAGAATAAACCAACCTCATTCCTTACCCAGGTGTCGTAAAAGGCGACTAAGGTAAGTCGACCCGCCGTGTGGTATCCGGCTGAGTAGAATAGACCAACCTCATTCCTTACCGAGGTGTCGTAAAAGGCGACTAAGGTAAGTCGACCCGCCGTGAGGTATCCGGCTGAGTAAAATAGACCAACCTCATTACTTACCAAGGTGTCGTAAAATACGACTAAGTTAAGTTGACGTCAGGCAGGCGGCCGGTCGTAAAAACGCAGCCAAATCATGTCACAGCATGTTTATATTACGTTGTGCCGACCCCACTTAGAGTGGGATTAGGGCAGGAGGATGATGAATCAATTATTGTTGATGTATATTGGATGATCAAAATTCCTGGATTTGAAAATTTCAGTTTCATACAAGACCGCGGTTTAATAATGTAAAATTGAAAATGTTTAATTTACCACCAGGTTTTTCTCTGGTTCTTCTCGGTAAGAGCAACATTCCGAACCAGTTGTAGCTTCATTATATTGATTGACGATTCAAAAGTGCTTGAAAGAGCTTATTTGAATAAAGATTTGATTTGATTTGCGATTATATTCTAGAAGCAAGCACTCGCCGTGTGGTATCCGGCTGAATAGAATAGACCAACCTCATTCCTTACCCAGGTGTCTTAAAAGGCGACTAAGGTAAGTCGACCCGTCGTGTGGTATCCGGCTGAGTAGAATAGACCAACCTCATTCCTTACCAAGGTCTCGTAAAAGGCGACTAAGGTAAGTTGACGTCAGGCAGGCGGCCGGTCGTAAAATACGTAGCCAAATCATATGACAACATGTTTGTAACATGTTGTGCCGACCCCACTTAGAGTGGGATAAGGGCAGGAGGATGATGAATCAATTATTGTTGATGTATATTGGATGATAAATATTCCTGGATTTGAAAATTTCAGTTTCATACAAGACCGCGGTTTAATAATGTAAAATTGAAAATGTTTAATTTACCACCGGGTTTTTCTCTGGTTCTTCTCGGTAAGAGCAACATTCCGAACCAGTTGTAGCTTCATTATATTGATTGACGATTCAAAAGTGCTTGAAAGAGCTTATTTGAATGAAGATTTGATTTGATTTGCGATTATATTCTAGAATCAAGTACTCGCCGTGTGGTATCCGGCTGAATAGAATAGTACCACCCTAATTTCTTACCGAGGTATCGTAAAAGGCGACTAAGGTAAGTCGACCCGTCGTGTGGTATCCGGTTGAGTAGAATAGACCACCCTTATTTCTTACCGAGGTGTCGTAAAATACGCCAAGGGTAAGTTGATGTCAGGCGGCCGGTCGTAAAATACGTAGCCAAATCATATGACAACATGTTTGTAACATGTTGTGCCGACCCCACTTAGAGTGGGATAAGGGCAGGAGGATGATGAATCAATTATTGTTGATGTATATTGGATGATAAAAATTCCTGGATTTGAAAATTTTAGTTTCATACAAGACCGCGGTTTAATAATGTAAAATTGAAAATGTTTAATTTACCACCGGGTTTTTCTCTGGTTCTTCTCGGTAAGAGCAACATTCCGAACCAGTTGTAGCTTCATTATATTGATTGACGATACAAAAGTGCTTGAAAGAGCTTATTTGAATAAAGATTAGATTTAGAATTATATTCTAAAAGCGAGTACGACTACAACACGTCACATAAAATACAAGGAATGTTTAAAGAAAATAGAATATTCGAGAACTGAAATCCAGTATTCAAAAAGATCTAAAAGGCTCTATATAAATTTCAAATGAAAACTCCCTTTGCGAGTGCAGATTTCGCTTTATCCTCTTTTTGGCCCCAAAACACGATTTCATGGTAAGTGCGTTTAAATTTTTCAACGGCTGCGAGATCTTTATATTCTGGTTATTATTCAGTTAAATCTTGTTGAAAGGGATCATTCTGTTCGTTCTTAATTTTAATTAATCCTTATTAATTTTAATGAGTTAATCTTGTATATATATAGTACCTATATGACCGAGACTTTCTCGGTAATTTTTTGCAAAATAAAAAAAGGAAATTCCAAAAAAAATATTAAGGTAGATGGGGCTCGATCCTAGGTTTTTTTCATTTCTAGTGATTACCCGTTACCCGAATATACTACGCTGACTAGACAATTAACGGCACAAATAGTGATTTATATATTCAATGCAAATAAGTATTTTTTTAATGTCCAAAAACAGGGATAAAACGAATTGTTTATAAATTAAAACCTAGCTAGATCGATTGTTCTCCACCAAAACTCCCTACGTGCTGAATTTCAGGAAAATCGTTGGAGCCGTTTCCGAGATTCCGACAATATATGTATATACATACACGATTAACTCATTTAAACATTAAAGATAGAAAAGTCATTGGTGCCTGCCCGGGTTTTAAAATCGTGACCTTCTCGAAAGAGTCTCACGGTGTTACCGCTTGGCGATCACAGCTTTGTAACATAAGCTACTGTTTATTCCAAGCTTAAAAGCTCAAGGGTAAAAGCTTCTTCTAACCTAACCTAACCTAACCCACCGATGGATGTCCACTGCTGAACATAGCTCTCCTTAAGGAATCTCCACAACCCACGATTTTGTGCCGCTTGGAACCAACTTCTCCCCGCGACCTACGACGCCGTCGATGTACCGCGTAGAGGGTCTATCGACGCAGCATTTTCTAGTTCGAGGTCGCCATTCCAATACCTTGAGACACCCAACGCCCATAGGTTCTCCTCACTATGTGCCGCCCATCACTTCAGCTTCAACACGCTGAGCTATGTCGGTAACTCTGGTTCTAACACGGATCTCCTCATTGAACACGTAAAGATACTCCAAACACAGCTCGCTCCATCGCCAGCTGGCTGACTCGGATCTCTCTTACGACGCCCATAGTCAGCGACCACGTTATGGATTCGTATGCCATCACTGGCAATACGTATTGTTCATGGGAGTACTCTACTAAATTTTATGTCATCATACCTTTAGCTGTATCGTAAGTTGGGTTCTTCTCTGAACTATGACAGTGACTCTGGTTCGTCTACGGATCTCCTCATTGATTACGTAGAGATACTCCGACCATAGCTCGCTCCATCGCCCGCTAAGTTACTCTAAACATTCCTGTGAGGCCTATAGTCAGTCCACCTCGTAGTGGTTCTACCGACGCAGCGTTTTCTAGTCCGAGGTCGCCATTCCAATACCTTGAAACCCCAACGCCCATAGGTTCTCCTCACTATGTTCCGCCCACTTCAGGTCCGACACGCTGAACTATGTCGGTGACTCTGGTTCTTCTACATATCTCCTAATTGATGATCACGTAAAGATACTCCAAACTCTCTCCATCGCCCGCTGAGTGACTGAGTGACTCTGAGCCTTCTTATGAGGCCCATAGTCAGCAACTACGGTAAAAGCTAGTTCTATCAATATACAATGAAATCACTGCATAGTATAAAACAAAGTCGCTTTCCCTGTCTGTCCCTATGTCCCTATATCCCTATGTATGCTTAAATCTTTCAAACAACGCAACAGATTTGATGGGGTTTTTTTAAATAGAGTGATTAAAGAGGAAGGTTTATATGTATAATAACTTTCAATATGGAGTAGAGAAATAATAATTTTTGACGTTTCTAATGTGATATCGTAAATACTTACATTTTTTTCCGCTTACATTGCAAACGCAGGCTGAACCATATGAGATTCAACAAAATAATGTACTAAGTATTGTTTTTCACATGGCTAACTATATGTCGCTCTTACAAGAGTAACCTCTAAAGAAAACATGTTTGTAGGTATTGTCTAATGACAAGAAAGCTGTGAATGTTGTATATAAAGACATTCTGTAATTAATTGTAGAAATAAAATATATAGGGAAAAATTTAATGTAGTATATGAATTTAGATATTCCAAAGATAGCAGGAAATCTTTTTGGTATAGGGGAGGGGAATGGTTTTTCTCTAAATTTAACGCTTGCGGGCCACGGGCAGTAATGAATAAATCAAAACTAGTGAATCGATTTTAATCATTTTTTTTCACTGAGTGACATGGGCTATACATTTTATACCCGTGCGAAGCTGGCTGCTAGTAGTAATAAATCCGGAAGGTCGGTAAGTCCTTAGAGAGACGTCCAAATGTAAACTCAGTAACAAATTTGTCTGATTGGACACAGTCCCAAGAGAACGCCATTGATTCGCTTTTAACTTTTGCACGTAAAAAAATTCGCTATCAACTTTGTCATGTAATTTTTTCCCATCGAATATTTATTTGATCCCAAAGTTGTGAATGTTTGGGAAAAGGAAACTTTTATATAATTTATAGAATTAGGCGTTACTTTGCGGAGATCCATACAAAAGTAATAATAAAATTATTTTGCTATAATCCGCGATGAAGTAAAATAGAAAATCTTTAATATTTAAATGAGTTAATCTTGTATATATATATTTTCGCAATCTTGGAAACGGCTCCAACGACTTTCCTGAAATTAAGCATGTAGGAGGTTTTGGGGGAGAAAAATCGATCTAACTAGGTTTTATTTAAAAAAAAATCATTTTATCCCCGTTTTTTGGGCTATAAAAAATACTAAAATTTATATTGAATTGAATTTTCGCCATTCACTGTCAACTGTTATTTTTTTAAAGTTTTTATTTGATTTTTTTTATTTTGAAAAATTATCGATCAAAGCTCGGACACTCAGATATTATATATAATGCTAAATATAGAGTGGATAATCCGTTTTCATACCTGATACATGCGGGATTCGTAAAAACACATGCACAACCTCCACCACCGCCACAATCGATCTAGCGATTTTTTTACATTAAACCTATTAATGAAAAAAAATCGTTTTATCTTTGTTTTTGGGCATTAAAAAATTAAAAAATTTATATTGAATGTAATTTTTGCCATTAACTGTCAAGTAAGCGTAGCTTATTCGAGCTCCACCTACCCTAGTATTATTATCTTCCTGTCCTTATCCCACTCTAAGTGGGGTCGGCACAACATGTTTTTCTCTTCCATTCTGTCCTATCTTTCGTCAACTCTGGCGCCACTATTTTTATATCCATATCATACTTCACACAATCCAACCATCTCTTTTTAGGCCTCCCTCTAGGCACATATCCATCCACGTTCAACATTCACCTCCACCTAGCCTAGTATTATTTTAAATAATTTATAGAATTAGGCGTTACTTTGCGGAGATCCTGACGATGCTTCGGTTGCGGGGCGAAACGATTGTTGAGTTTGTGATAGTGAACGTATATAGTGCTTGTGTATTGTGGTGGCGGTGGTGGAGGTTTGTGCATGTGTTTTTTACGAATCCTGCATGTATCAGGTATGGTAACCGATTGTCCACTCCACATTTAGCATTATATATATTTTCTATTTTACTTCATCGCGGATTATAGCAAAATAATTTTATTATTACTTTTGTAGTATTATTTTCTTTTTTTTTAGAAGTTTATTTTTTTTTAAATCGCCCAGATATTATTGTTCACATTAAATTTTCAATTTCCCTCGTGTACAAATACTTATATTTTTTCGGAAAAAAATCTTCATTAAACAAACAAAGAATGGTTTATAAGTATTTTGTTTTGTAATTTTATTTCGCCGGCCTCCCATTGTCCCAGAAAAGAAAGTTTAGACGAAATAAGTTAACAATTTCATTGCAAGAAACGTTCCTAACTTTATATTCGAGTCCGTAGCTTATTAATATTTAAGTACATCTACGCTGTGATAGCCCAGCGGTAACGAATCTCTAGAGACGATCACGGGTTCAAACCCGGGCAGACACCATTGAGTTTTTATCTTTAATATTTAAATGAGTTTATCTTGTATATATATATTAGCGGCCTGCCCCTGCTTCGCACGGATATAAAATATATAGGTCATGTCACTCAGTGAAAAAAAATTTAAATTTAAGAGAAAAAAAGTTCCCCTCTCCCTATACTAAGAAGATTTCCTGCTATCTTTGAAATATCTAAATTCATATACTATTACATATACATTACTATGTATTACTTATTTATTTTTATATTTTTCCCTATGAATTTTATTTTTACAATTAATTACAGAATGTCTTTATATACAACATTCACAGCTTCCTTGTTATAAAACAAACTCTTGAAAGAGCGACATATAGCTGCTAAATTCGAAGTTCTATAGGGCAAAGCGCGGCGTCCTCACGGCATTTTAAATCTGTAATATCTCCAAAAATGTTCACTTAAATTACATGCTGTAAACGGCCATATTAATCTATATTAAATCAACAATTTATTTAAGGTCCTTAATTGGATAAGGATTAATGCTGTATTATATAAAAATTGCTTTGAACATAAGGCATTATTTTTCGTAAAAAGTATCTTTCAAGGTGTACAAAAACTTAGTACATCATTTTGATAAATCTCGTAGGGTTTAGCCTGCGTTTGCAATGTAAGCGGAAAAAAATGTAATTATTTACGACATCACATTAGAAACCTCAAAAATTACAGTATTTTTCTACTCGATATTGAATGTTATTATACATATAAACCTTCCTCTTAACGCACTCTATCTATTAAAAAAAACCGTATCAAATTTTTTTTTCTTTTAAGTTTTAAAGATTTAAGCATACATAGGGATATATGGACAAACAAAGAATGTGACTTTGTTTTATACTATGTAGTGATGTATAATTTTTGTATTTTTTTATGCCCAAAAATATGCCGAAATACAAAAGAGGTCTCCCAAACACGTCTACCTCCTACGAATACCGCACGTCAAAATATAACGTATGGTTTTTTTTTCGGACACTAACTAAGGCTGTTACCCATGAAGGCATTGACAGCGTCACCGGGAGAGTGGGTGAGTGCAGAAACATCGCCGGGCGAATATATGACGTCAGCCGTTGCCTAATATAGGCTGTCACAGCTTAGAAATCTGGATTCCTAACTATATATATACATAAAAAATTAACTCATTATATTAAAGATAAGTATTCCGGATTATTTACTTAGATAATGAAACTGTTCTCGAGTAAACGATAAATCTCTCTCAGTCTTCCCGGATCGGTCTGATTTTTGTGATGGAGATATTTGCAGGGTTGGAGAGTGAAAGCTACTGTTTTATCCCAAGACTACAGTCCACGTGAACAAAGTTGCGGGTAAAAGCTAGTAAATCGATATAACCGAAGGCCTAATTAATCGGGTTGATAACACCAACAAGAGTCAAACTCCTCTCTTATCCACCATTTATAGACCAAGAGCCTACCACTGTAAGATTGCTCTGAATGCTTCAATGACAATACATTCCGTTACATTAAGTCATCAAAATCAATACAGATATAATCAGATGCTGTATTTTTAGATTTTACAGTTGTCTGTTCTTTTTATTTATTTATTTTCTTTATTTTTAACACCACTTAATTTCTAAAAAGTAAAAAAGTAGAAAAAATAACAAATACAATACAAATAAAAACCATTAATATTACACAAATATATTAGTCCATAGATATACATATATATAGAATATTTTGTTGTTGTCTTGTCCTTTTACTTCTGTTACTCAAAGGTTGACTGGAAGAGATCCCTTTTAGGGATAATTTCGCATTTGTACATGTGCTATTTAATTTTGCTTTCTCTTCTAAATATATGTATAAAAAAAAAAAATAATTACAAATCATATTTCATCGTCATTCTTCTGCCCTTATCCCACTCTAAGTGGTGTCGGTACAACATGTTAAAAACATGATTTCACATGATGACTACGTATTTTACCTTTTGGCCGCCTGCCTGATGTAAACTTACTTTAGTTGCCTTTTACGACACCAATAATTTTATTACTAATTTTGTATTATGGATCTCCGCAAAGTAACGCCTAATTCTATAAATTATTTTTTTTTTAATTTTACACACACACGGTCCGTCCCCAAAATAAGTAACTTAATACTTGTGTTATGACAGACAACTGGTAAATATATACATATATAATTGTTAAATCATACTTTAATACAAATATACACCCATACACGAAGACCAATAAATTAATTTATAGAAAATGTTTTCACTTGGTGGGTTTCGAACCCGCGACCCGAAATGAAGGCAGGGTCACTACCCACTGCGCCAACGGGTCAGTCAACAATATAGTTAAGACGATCGTCTCTTACAGTATACGGCTTTAAGCACGGATTTATTTATGGAAAAACATTTCCAGGGTCGAATGTACCCAAACCTATCTTAGATTCCTTATTACCTCCAAGGAATTTCCACCTTTATACACATAGCAATACGATCTAAAATGGAACCTGTGTATTTAATTTTGGAAAATATGGTAGGTCCTTTATTTGATGGTATCAAGGAGGGGACTGATGCGGTAATTTTTATACATGAGAAAATTTAGTGTTTGTTTTTGTGATAAGATCTAAATAAGAAGATATTGAGCCGTGTTGTATCCGGCTGAGTAGAATAGACCACCATCTTTCTTACCGAGGTGTCGTAAAAGGCGCCTAAGGTAAGTCGACCCGCCGTGTGGTGTCCGGTTGAATAGAATAGTACCACCCTCATTTCATACCGAGGTGTCGTAAAAGGCGACTAAGGTAAGTCGAACGGCCGTGTAGTATCCGGCTGAGTAGAATAGTACCACCCTCATTTCTTACCGAGGTGTCGTAAAAGGCGACTAAGGTAAATCGACCCGCCGTGTGGTATCCGGTTGAGTAGAATAGTACCACCCTCATTTCTTACCGAGGTGTCGTATAAGGCGACTAAGGTAAGTCGACCCGCCGTGTGGTATCCGGTTGAGTAGAATAGTACCACCCTCATTTCATACCGAGGTATTGTAAAAGGCGACTAAGGTAAGTCGACCCGCCGTGTGGTATCCGGCTGAATAGAATAGTACCACCCTCATTTCTTACCGAGGTGTCGTAAAAGGCGACTAAGGTAAGTCGACCCGCCGTGTGGTGTCCGGTTGAGTAGAATAGACCACCCTCTTTCTTACCGAGGTGTCGTAAAAGGCGACTAAGGTAAGTCGACCCGCCGTGTGGTATCCGGCTGAGTAGAATAGACCACCCTCTTTCTTACCGAGGTGTCGTAAAAGGCGACTAAGGTAAGTTGACCCACCGTGTGGTATCCAGCTGAGTAGGATAGACCACCCTCTTTCTTACCGAGGTGTCGTAAAATACGACTACGGTAAGTTGACGTCGGTCGTAAAAACGCAGCCAAATAATGTGACAGCAAGTTTATAACATGTTGTGCCGACCCCACTTAGAGTGGGATAAGGGCAGGAGGATGATGATCAAAATAAAAGATACAACGAGTGATTGAAAGAAAATAGCTAGCTATAGTGCTATCCGTGACTATCTTCGCGTCAATTTTAGTGTTAAAATTCTCCCGATTATGTAAAAAAGTAACGGCCTGTTACTTGGCAACTTACCTTAGACGTCTTAGGGTGGTCTATTCTAGTCAGTCGGTTACCATTCGGCTGGGTTACTTTACTTAGTGTCCCATATATTTAGTTATTATTTATTTATACAATAAATAAATAAATATATGGGACACCTACACACACGGTCGTCCGTCCCCAAAATAAGTAACTTAATACTTGTGTTATGACAGACAACTGGTGAATATATACTTATATATTTTTTAAATACATACTTAAATACAAATATACACCCAGGCTAGGCTCAAAGACCAACAAATTCATTTACAGAAAATGTTCGCCCTCGGCGGGAATCGAACCCGCGAACCGCGGAGCTGAAGGCAGGGTCACTACCCACTGCTCCAAAAGTAGTTTTCCCCTCTAAAAGTACTAAATAAAATTCCGCGATAACATATGTCTAGCTTTTAAGGTTAACCCACTTTGACCATTTTTAGGGTTATCAAAATTTTAGGTTTTAATCTTTCCAACACGGGCGGAACCGCTGGCGATTGCTTGTTTTTTTATAATTATGCATATTATTATGTACAAAAATAACATAATAATAACTTATTTATACAATACATAATTATAAGAGAAACATCATGTATTACAAAATTGTTCCCCTCTAAAAGTTTTAAATAAAAGTCCGCGATAACATATATCTAGCTTTTAAGGATAACCCACTTTGATCATACTATATTAATTTTACGGTTTTAATTTATCCACGCAAGCGGATCCGCTGGCGATTGCTAGTCTTTTTATAATTATGCATATTATTATCCACAAAAATAAAATAATAATAACTAATGCAAAAAAATAGAACACTTACGCCATAATAAGTTCTTCTTAATTCATTCTATAGAACAAGATATAATTTTGCGAGTCGAATGAACGTGCAAAATTTGCTGCAATTTTGAACACAGTTGCTCGTTAGCTGCGGCATGTGTATGGAAATTTTGTATGCATTATGTATACGCGCGACTCTCCTCGACTTGACCTAAAAACACAATTATAGCAACCGGGCGAAATAAATAAGTAACATGTTTTTGTCGTAATAAAGTTTAAAAACGAACTAAAAGTCTTTAAATGAGTTAATCTTGTATATATAATACTAGCTTTTACACATAACTTCGTTTGCGTGGACTGTAGTCTTGGAATTAAGTAGCTTCTGTCACTCTCCAACTCTGTAAAACTCTTTCTGAAGCTGTATCTACAAATAAAGCTTCAGAAAGTTCGTAGATCGTTTGTGGGCTTCCGTATACATTTTTATAATAAAATTTCTATATATCTATTCTGGATTTGCCTTTACACAAGTTCAAATTCAAATTTGTGTTTCAAGTTCAAAAAGTGCTTTTGAATCGTTATCGTTAGTAGAGTTCTACTGCTGGTTCGGAAAGCTGTTCCTACCGAGAAGAGCCAGCAAGAAACTCGGCGGTTGCTCTTTTAAAAATACAATTCTTAATACTAGTTACACTTTAATCGTTTCTTGTACAGGGTCGAACAAAATCTATATCCACGGATTCTTATCATCTAAATAATCCTCAACAGTATAGTAGGCTTTCTGTATCAGCCTCTCTTTATGAGTGTTTTTAAACTGCTGTAATGGCATAGCTAAAATTGATTGTGGAATGTTATTATATAATCTTATAATAAATCGATCGAGATAAGTTTTATTTAAAAAAATGTCGTTCTTCCCCGTTTTCGGACTCTAAATTTTTTTGAAATTTACATTGAATACAATCACAATTTTTCGCTGTCAAACGTAAAGTCATGGTAGTTCGTTTGGGGAACGGGCGGTCTAGAGAAGTGAAAATACATAGGATCGAGCCCTACCTGCCCTATTATTTTTTCATTTATCTTTTAAATTTTTTATATCATTTTAAAAATTACCTAGCAACACTGGTAACACTGGTTATCACTCTATATAGAAGAAGTAGTAGCGGCCTGTTACTATCCCACTGCTGAGAATAGACCTCGTCTCTCCGTTTTTGGAAAGAAGGATTGGAGCTAAGACCTACCACGCTGCTCCAATGCGGATTGGTAGATTACACATATCTCCAGAATTCTCTAGAGATATGCAGGTTTCCTCACGATGTTTTCCTTCACCGAAAAGCGTGTGATAAATTGCAATTATCAATTAGACACATAAGTTTTAATAGAAAAACTTTTTCTTTTCAATTTCTTTTTCAATTTTTTTTATATCATTTTAAAAATTACCGAGGTACTAACCTAAATCTCGCATCGGAAAGAGTAATCAGAAGTGGGATTAAACGATATCCAGTCCAACAAAGGTGTATCATAAATAAAAACAGGGTAAAATTCGATTCGGCGGACAATTTTTCCCTGGATTTCCCCGCATTAGAGTAATGACCTGATCCGCGAATTACTTTGGGGAAAAATGTAAAAACATTTCACCCCTTTTAATAACTTTCAAGAGGCTTTCTTGGGCTATTTACTTTTGAAAGTTGGAAAGTATTTAAGGAAAACGATCGTCTAAAGGATTACGGAATATTAAATTTAACATTTTTATTAAAAGCTTTTATTTATATAACTTGCGATGTATATATGTGAAGGTGGAATTTTTCAAGTTAAATTTGACCCACTTCCCGGTGTCCGATTGAGATGATACATACTGGTCCAGTCCCGATGACAATGCATGTTTATGATAAGCATGACCTGATGTCAGGATTGGCTCCAGACGGGGGAACTCCTCAGCGGTTAATAGTAGAGTCATAAAATTCTATTAAAAGCTTTTTTAAATTGACTTGTTTAAAGCTTTTATTTAACTTGCCATATATGTATGTGAAGGTGGAATCTTGCGAGTTAAATTTGCCCCACTTCCCTTGGTCCGATTGAGATGATACATACTGGTCCAGTCCCGATGACAATGTTTATGATAAGCATGACCTGATGTCAGGATTGGCTCCAGACGAGGGAACTGCTCAAACATTAACAGTAGTGACATTAAATCAAAATAATCCTTATTCAAATAAGCTATTTCAAGCACTTTTGAATCGTCAATCAGTATTAATGAAGCTACAACTGGTTCGGAATATTGCTCTTACTGAGAAGAACCAGAAAGAAACTCGGCGGTCAATTAAACATTTTCACATTTACATTATTAAACCGCTTGTATGAAGCTGAAAGGATTTTCAAATCCAGGCTTTTTTATCATCCAAATAATATTCAATTTTCTAATATGCTTTACGTATAAGTACATCTTATAACTTAAACCTTTCTGTAGACTGGTCTAGTATGGATTGCGGAATTTTGTTAAAGCTTTTATTTATTAAAAGCTTTCATTATTTAACTTATTGTTATAGATATTACAAGTAATATATTCGGTGAGGATTGAATTACACTGTAATATTAAAGGGTTTCTAGAAATATCCGAGCTCATTTCGGGTCCGGCTTTTTATGGGGTCACCTTATTTTAAGAATCGTATTTTTTGGGACCGTATTGGTATGATAGAGGAAGTTATGATTTGGATATTATCTTTATAAATCCATATTACAAAAGTTATATGAGTTAATCTTGTATGTATATATATATTTTCGGAATCTCGGAAACGGTTCCAACGATTTTGCTGAAATTCAGCATGTAGGGGGTTTAGGGGGAGAAAAATCGATCTAGATAATCTTTTATTTTAAAAAAATGTCGTTTTATCCCTGATTTCGGGCTCTAAAATTTTTTTTTAAATTTACGTTGAATACAGTCACAATTTTTCGCTGTCGAACGTAAATTCATGGTAGTTCATTTGGGGAACGGGCGGTCTAGAGAGGTGAAAATACCTAGGATCGAGCCCCACCTGCCCTATTATTTTTTCATTTTTTTTTTTTTTCACATTGTATTAAAAATTACCGAGCAAGGCTCGTCACCCAGTTACTCTACTGTTAAAATAGTAGGGTTGGTAACACTGGTTATCACTCTATATAGAAGAAGTAGTAGCGGCCTGTTACTATCCCACTGCTGAGAATAGGCCTCTTCTCTCCGTTTTTGGAGAGAAGTATTGTAGCTAAGACCTATTGTGCTCCAATGATTGGTAAATTACACATATCTCCAGAATTCTCTAGAGATATGCAGGTTTCCTCACGATGTTTTCCTTCACCGAAAAGCGTGTGATATATTGCAATTATCAATTAGACACATAAGTTTTAATAGAAAAAGTCGTTGGTTTGCCCGGGTTTGAACCCGTGACCTCCTCGAAAGAGTCGCAAGGTGGTACCGCTGGGCTACCACAGCTTGCTTGCTTCATGTAGAAGTAATATGAAAATTTCGTTTGTTTCAGAGCATTATCACATCTTTGTCGGCGATCTGAGTCCAGAGATAGAGACGCAGAATCTTCGAGATGCGTTCGCGCCGTTTGGTGAAATATCGTAAGTAACATCTAATCTCATATTCAAATCAGCTCTTACAAGCACTTTTGAATCGTCAATCAATATAATGAAGCTACAACTGGTTTGCTACAAAAGCTACAAACTCGGCGGTCAGTTAAACATTTTTAATTTACATTATTAAACCGCAGTCTGGAAGGATTTTCAAATCCAAGTCTTTTGATAACCATAAAAATGGTAAGAGTGGGTTAACCTTAATACCTAGATATATGCTGTCGCGGACTTGTATTTGGCACATTAAGAGGGGAACAATTTTGTAATACATGATTTATAAATAACTTTAACCGTTTACTTATCGCACGCAAGGAAAGCTTTAAATTTTGCCGTTCTCGTAATATATTTTTTATTGATGCTCCTCTCCTATTCATCTTATCGTGATGTTATATCCTATAGCCTATAGCCTTGATCGATAAATGGACTATCTTCTGCTTCTTCTGGGAGTAGTGGCTTTGCAGGGCCATAGGGCCCAATATCACTTTGACCATTACTGATCTATTGTGATCGCCACTGACTACAGTTCGCTGCCAATGCAGGTGATCTCCAGAAATTCCAGACTATCTTATGGATGGATGGATGGACTGTCTTACACTGAAATAATTTTTCAAATCGGTCCAGTAGTTCCTGAGATTGGCGCTTTCAAACAGTTTTTTTTTTGCTATTATAAATAACAATCAAAAGGGAGTACTTTATTAATGTTGCGATCTAGCCAAGAGACTAACAAGCAACTTAAAGATTACCTAAATTTAAAAATTAACTTATATCTAAGAATAGGTGCAGTGACTTATTTTAGTCTTTCTTGCTACGCGAGACACTTTGTATTTGTCTTCTTTTATTTAGCACTAGCACTACACTACACTATCACTATATTAAAATATAAACAACCGGGTCACATCGCGATAATCACGTTACCTTTGTATAAGGTTCGACGTTTCGGCAGAGTTGCATCCACCGTGGTCACGAACTGACTGGAGCGCCGCGGCGTCTTCGTTTCGTGCGGTTCAAGTGAGGGTAGATGAAGAAAATAATGACTGTAGTACTTCGAACGAAGACGCCGCGGCGCTTCATTCAGTTCGTGACCACGGTGGATGCAACTCTGCCGAAACGTCGAACCTTTTACAAAGGTAACGTGATTATCGCGATGTGACCCGGTTGTTTATATTTTAATTAGTATGAATCGCGAAAGTTTAAAATCTACTATCACTATATTAAAATAACTCAAAAGGTTTTGTCCTTTTCAGTCTACTTACGAGTCCAGTGTTATCAATTTTCAAACAATTAAACAAACTCTTCAGCTTTATATATTAGTATAGATTTGAAACTGAAGGGACACTTTACCTGATAAACACAAATCTTAGTTGATGCTGTTTACTAAAGTGTTATCTTGATGTAATTTTGTTGCCAATTTTACTTTATAAAAATTGATTGAGATTTAGATTGGACGCGTTTTTATCGTTAATAGAATCTAGTGTTATGCCTGCTCTTTAACATTTGCGATGATTTATAGAATTAGGCGTTACTTTGCGGAGATCCATAATACAAAAGTAATAATATCACGACCAAAATCGCCAACCAAAATTATGGAGTGGAGTCTATCTCCTGATGATGCTACGGTTGCGGGGCGAAACGATTGTTGAGTTTGTGATAGTGAACGTATATAGTGCTTGTGTATTGTGGTGGCGGTGGTGGAGGTTTGTGCATGTGTTTTTACGAATCCTGCATGTATCAGGTATGATAACCGATTGTCCACTTACATTTAGCATTATATATATTTTCTATTTTACTTCTTCGCGGATTATAGCAAAATAATTTTATTATTACTTTTGTATTTGCGATGATTGTTAATTTGTGATCATCTATAATCACGATCATTTTGAGATAGTCTACACGATCGTCCGTGTATCCTGCCCTTATCCCACTCTAAGTGGGGTCGGCACAACATGTTATAAACATGCTGTAACATGATTTAGCTGCGTTTTTACGGCCGGCCGCCTGCCTGACATCAACTTACCTCTGTCTTATTTTACGACACCTCGGTAAGAAAGAGGGTGGTCTATTCTACTAAACCGGATACCACAGGGTGGGCCAACTTACGTTAGTTAAGGGTGTAAGTTACCTTGGTTAAGGTAATAAGGGTGGTCTATTGTATTCAGCCGGATACCACACGGCGTAGTACACTACATTTAGCATTACATATATTTTCTTTTATCGCGGATTATAGCAAAATAATACTTTCATTAGTTTTGTATTAGGGACCTCCGCAAAGTAACGCCTAATTCTATAAATTATTTAGTAGGTACTTTTAAATTATTTATTCGTTTTTATGCTTATTTGAACACCAAAAGCCCTTCCGGATTACTGATTGAAATTCAAATTTAAAATATTCTTTACTAGCGGCCTGCCCCTGCTACGCACGGGTATAAAATATATATCCCATGTCAGTCAGTGTAAAAAAAATGATTAAAATCGATCCAGTAGTTTTCATTTATTCATTACAGCCCGTGGCCCGCAAGAGTTAAATTTGGGGAAAAACAATTTCCTTTCCCTATACCAAGAAGATTTCCTGCTATATCTAATATCTAAATTCATATAGGTACTACATATTTTCATTTTTCCCCTATGTATTTTATTTTTAAAATTAATTACAGAATGTCCTTATATACTACATTCACAGCTTTCTTGTCATGAAACAAACTCTTGAAACAACGACGTATAGCTGTTAAATGCGAAGTGCTATAGGTCGAAGCGCGGCCTCCTCGCGGAATTTTAAATCTGTAATATCACCGAAAATGTTCACTTAAATTACATGCTGTAAACGGCAATATTGATCTATATTAAATCGACAATTTATTTAAGTTACCTAATTGGATAAGGATTAATGCTGTATTGTATAAAAATTGCTTTGAACATAAGGCATCATTTTTCGTAAAAAGTAAATAAAAAAAACTGCTATTGTGGGTTATCCATAAGAGATAGACATATACCATCGCGGACTTTTCTGTAGACCTTTTCATGGTTTACAAATACTTAGTACATCATTTTGATAAATCTCGTAGGGTTTAGCCTGCGTTTGCAATGTAAGCGGAAAAAAATGTAATTATTTACAGTAACCTCAAAAATTACAGTATTTCTCTACTTCGTATTAAATGTTATTATACGTACAAACCTTCCTTTTGAATCACTCTATCTATTAAAAAAAACCGCATCAAAATCGGTTGCGTAGTTTTAAAGTTTTATGCGTACATACGATATATGTGACTTTGTTTTATAATATGTAGTGATTCAAAAGTGCTTTTGAATCATCAACTCTACTGCTGGTTCGGAAAGCTGTTCCTACCGAGAAGAGCCAGCAAGCAACTCGGCGGTTGCTCTTTTAAAAATACAATTCTTAATACTAGTTACACTTAATCGTTTCTATCTTGTACAGGGTTGAACAATAGCTATATCCACATATACTTATCATCTAAATAATCCTCAACAGTATAGTAGGCATTCTGTATCAGCTTCTCTTTAACAGTGTTTTCAAACTGATGTAATGGCAAAGCTAAAATTGATTGCGGAATGTTATTATATATTATACCCAAACCCACAAACGACTTACGTACTTTTGCAAAGCGCAAAGCAGGGGCACGCAAGCTTATGTCGGTTCATCAGATACATAAAATGCATCGTAGATTTATCTATCTAGAAAGATAAAGCAATGCCGAAATCCAGCAGACAATAAACAAAACTAGAGTTGTTAACTGGAGCAATGCCAATAGGGTGTGGTGGCTTTGGGAGCGAATAGCGGAACTTTATTTAACACTTTTTGATAATACTTTTATAACGGGAGATAATAATTATGTTTATTTATTTGGATATCAGTAGTTGCTACTTATAAAACACTAGCAATCGCCAGCGGCTCCGCCCGCGTGGAAAGATTAAAACCGTATAGTCTTTTGGTAACCATAAAAATGGTTAAATTTGGTCAACCTTAAAAGCTAGACATATGCTGTGGCGGACTTTTATTCAGAACTTTTAGAGGGGAACAATTTTGTAATACATGATTTTTGAATAACTTTCACCGTTTACTTAGCGCACGCAGGGAAAGCTTTAAATATTGCCGTTTTCGTAATATTTATTGCTGCTTCTCTCCTATTCATCTTAGCGTGATGTTATATATATAGCCTTCCTCGATAAATGTTCTATCTTACATATAAGAATTTTTCATATCGGTCCAGTAGTTCTTGAGATTAGCGCGTTCAAACAAACAAACTCTTCAGCTTTATATATTAGTATACATTGTATAACTGTCTTCTTCCAAATAATAGTATGACAAAAATTCAATTCAATATATATTTTAGAATTTTTAATGCCCAAAAACAGGAATAAACCACCCAAAACCCCTACGTGCTGCATTTTTAGAAAATCGTTAGAGCTTTTTCCGAGATTCCGAAAAATATATATATGTATATATATATATTTTTCGGAATATATATACAAGATAAACTCATTAAAATATTAAAGATAAATTAATTCCTATTGGATTAATCCTATTGGATAAATTAATTCCTATTATTCCTAAGGAATTATCGCTGCCAGTTACGCTACGCCCTTATATAAAAAGTTGTCTTAGAGCCAAGAAACTCTTTCCTGAGTGAGATGTTACCCTAAATACGAGTCGGCAGAACTGTCTCTTTTCCTTCAATATTAAGTTATTTGAACAATTACTTAGATAAAGGAATCCCTTTAGCTATTGCCAAAAGATTCCATATATTATCTATACTAATATATAAAGCTAAAGAGTTTGTTTGATTGTTTGAACGCGCTAATCTCAGGAACTACTGGACCGATTTGAAAAATTCTTTCAGTGTTAGATAATCCATTTATCGAGGAAGGCTATATATATAACATCACGCTAAGATGAATAGGAGAGGAGCAGCAATAAATATTACGAAATCGGCAAAATTTAAAGCTTTCCTTGCGTGCGCTGAGTAAACGGTGAAAGTTATTCAAAAATCATTTATTACAAAACTGTTCCCCTCTAAAAGTTCTAAATAAAAGTCCGCGACAGCATATCTCTAGCTTTTAAGGTTTAACCATTTTTTTTTTTACCAAAATACTATATTACGGCTTAGGGGCCTGTTTCACAAGTTACCAATAAACTGTCAGTTAGCTTATTCGGAACATATCCGACAAATATCTCGGAATTTTGCGTTTCTCAGGTTTCTGATAGGCTTATTCAGCACTTAAAGTCTCTAATAAGTTAACAGGTAGATCATGTGGCTGTTATTTTGTTTATCTGCTGGAAAGCAAATGCCAGTTCAAAATGGCCGCTTTTTTTTTTAAATTTTTCTCTTTTTAGAGTTACTTCTTAGAGGCGTAGAACGGATTTTTATAAGGTTTTTATTAAAAGGTAGTTCAATTATTCTGGCAGGTTTAAGTTAGTAGTATATTAAGGTTTTAAGTAATTTAAGTTGAAGAGATCGAGTTGTTAAAAAGCTCACATGCTGGAAGCTTTACTCGCATGCGCCACAAACCAGCAGAGATACACTAAAGTGATGTACTAGAGAATTGTAGATCTACAAAAATACTACATAAAAGTCCGTAATAGAATGTCTCTATCTTTTATAGTTAACCCACTCATCATCCTCCTGCCCTTATCCCACTCTAAGTGGGGTCGGCACAACATGTTATAAACACGCTGTTACATGATTTGGCTGCGTTTTTACGACCGGCCGCCTGCCTGACGTCAACTTACCTCTGTCGTATTTTACGACACCTCGGTAAGAATGAGGGTGGTCTATTCTACTAAACCGGATACCACACAGTGGGTCAACTTACCTTAGTCGCCTTTTACGACACCTCGGTAAGAAATGAGGTTGGTCTATTCTACTCAGCCGGATACCAAACGGCGGGTCGACTTACCTTAGTCGCCTTTTACGACACCTCGGTAAGAAAGGAGGGTGGTACTATTCTATTCAGCCGGATACCACACGGCGTTTTATAGTTAACCCACTATAGCTACTTTTAAAATGATTTAGCATCATAACCGCATTAAAATCAATTCAGTAATTTTTGACTTAATCGCAAATAGACAGAAAGACGTAAGGATCTTTGTTTTATAATATCCTTGCATATATAGCTCGATATGCCAGATTTTGGTTAAAAATAACCGCCAGTTAAAAAAAATGTTCCGATCGCCACCAAACTTTACAGGATCATCCGCCGGGTCAAACTAAAGATTGTCTGAAAATTTCATTAAAATCGGTCCAGCCGTTTCGGAGTTTATTACGAACATACATACTTATATATACATAAGGATGGACGATATAATTACTAGGATATCATAAAACGTAAGAGATCTTATCACTAGGCATAAGTGTAAGCGAGACAGCTATAGTAAAATATAACAAAGACAAAGTTACTCTTAGAGGGAGAAAGACTTATTTAACTATAGAAGTGTGAGCGAGATAGAATTTCTAATACCCTTGGAATCGTTATTCTAAGAATTTCGCTCATCAAATGCGTTCAAGTTTAGAAATTATCGTAAGAATGCTTACAAAGTTTTCCGTTTATTCAAAACGGTATTAAATCTTTGGATTTTAAGTTAAATTCTATAAAAGGGCAAGATATTTGCGTACTAAATATTCTAGATTGATAACTTATTTTGCAAAAAAATACGCTTTAGATTTTGCTTAAGAACTTATATAAAAATTTTCGCTGCTTCGTTCGTACAAAAAACAGTGTGTCACAAATTTGTTCCCGAATTGAAATTTTGAAAATAAATGTAGTTATCCTGAGTAATTATATGAGATTTTGGAATAACTTTTACCGTTTACTTAGCGCACGCAAGGAAAGCTTTAAATTTTGCCGTTTTCGTAATATTTTTTATTGCTGCTCCTCTCCTATTCATCTTAGCATGATGTAATATAGCCTATAGCATTCCTGGATAAATGGACTATTGTACTATGTGACTCTTAATATCCATAGCTTATCATGATAATTTTGAAATAAAAAGTATTTATAGACATTCCTATATAAATATGCTATATTATTTATAAATTTCAAATCTTTGCATCAATTATTTCCCAAGTTCTGCACACACAAACATACACAATTCTATGTCGTCAATATTTAGAATAAAGGTAAAAGGTTAGGAAGTAAGTGTAAAAGATAGCAATAATAGAGAAACGAAACATGTTTCAACGTTTTTTTTTGTTGCAGGGATTGTCGAGTCGTACGGGACCCTCAGACGTTAAAATCCAAGGGCTATGGATTTGTATCGTTCTTAAAGAAATCGGTAAGTTAAACTGCAAGTTTTAAATAGTCACAGTCATACCACCAGCCCTCCACTACACGTCGCCCTAAGCCGCGGTCCGGCCTCACAGGAGGCACCCTTAGGACGACGTTCCCCATAGCTAGTAGAGCTTCATACAACAGCGTGATGACTAGTCACAGTCATACCACCAGCCCTCCACTACACGTCGCCCTAAGCCGCGGTCCGGCCTCACAGGAGGCACCCTTAGGACGACGTTCCCCATAGCTAGTAGAGCTTCATACAACAGCGTGATGACTAGTCACAGTCATACCACCAGCCCTCCACTACACGTCGCCCTATGTCGCGGTCCGGCCTCACAGGAGGCAGAAATTTTATTTATTACATACAACTATTAATTAACTACCATTGCTATGTAACCGATCTGCAGAACCGTGTGATAGTCCACATGTGTTAATCGATATAAATTAATTATTAAAATCAATTCGTGACATGCACTCATCGATTGGCAAGACTAAGGTTATGGTTACAGGCGGTAGCGTTTCGCGATCAAATCAAATCTTTATTCATATAAGCTCTTTTGAATCGTCAATCAATATGATTAATGAAGCTACAACTGATTCGGAATGTTGCTCTTACCGAGAACCAGAAAGAAACTCGGCGGTCAATCTTTTAAATATTTTCAATTTTACATTATTAAACCGCAGTCTTGTATGAAGCTGAAAGGATTTTCAAATCCAGGTATTTTTATCATCCAAATAATATTCAATTTTGTAATATGATTTACGTATAAGCATATCTCTTATACTTAATTTAAACCTTTCTGTAGATTGGTCTAGTATGGATAGCGGAATTTTATTTTAGAAGCGAATACCGAGACCAAAGAATGAGTTGCAAACTCTGCTGACCTAATCTCTGCTAATTTGAATCGGTTTATAAGCTACTAGTAATATCCCGCGGTTTCACCCGCGTACATACCGATCTCATGGCAGTGGAAAGTTTTCTAAAAGGAGTTATATTGGCATTACTATAGTAGTTAGATATATGGTATCGCGGACTTTTTTGTAGATATCGATACATTCTATAATACTGTAGAACATTTTTTTGTTCTATCATCAATAGTTTTCGCGGCGCACGCGATCATAGATTTTTATGACTAATTTTTTACACCTTATTACATTTCTATCACCGATCATTATTTTTTTATGTAATATAGCCTATGATGATCAGTAAAGATGCAGCTTTCCAATGGTAAAAGAATTTTTGAAATCAGTCAAATAGTTTTTGTGTGAAAACATTACAAACATTCAAACAAATTTTCGTCTTTATAATATTAGTATAGATTTATTTAATTAATGATAGCTATAAACTATAAGCTGAAATCCAATGAAAATCCCGCTGAAATGTAGTTTAAATTCACATATGCTTTTCAGTAATAATTAATATAAATAATGTATTTGTTTTAATCGCTTATGTGAGGCAGTTCGCGTCACCTACTAATATAACATCAGCCTAAAGGTGACTCGGCGGCCATTACGCGATCAAAAGTAATATATTTGTCGGAATATATATGACTATACACAAATATAGTGAATATACTTAATCCAAAGGGTAAGTGGGGTTTGTATGAGTATGGTATAGATGCTTAATATATTGGCGTAAATAGACAATTTTTTATGATTCATTTTTTACACATTATTACATTTTTATTACGGATCCCTATTTTTTTAATGTATCATAATATAGCCTATATTGTTGAGTAAAGATGCAGCGTTCCAATGGTGAAAGATTTTTTTTAATCGGTCCAGTAGTTTGAAAACATTACAAACATACATACAAAATTTTTCCTCTTTATAATATTAGTATAGATTTTACTTCATCGCGGATTATAGCAAAATAATTTTATCATTACTTTTGTATTATGGATCTCCGTAAAGTAACGCCTTATTCTATAAATTATTTGATTCTTTATATATAATTAATTGTATATTAATTCTACAGGAGGCGGAGTCAGCGATCACTGCAATGAATGGCCAATGGTTGGGCTCCAGGTCAATCAGAACCAACTGGGCTACGAGAAAACCGCCAGCGCCCAAAAACGAACGTATGTATTTACAACCCAAATCAAATCAACATAATCTTTATTCAAATAAGCTCTTTCAAGCACTTTTGAATCGTCAATCAATATAATGAAGCTACAACTGGTTCGGAATGTTGCTCTTACCGAGAACCAGAAAGAAACTCGGCGGTCAATTAAACATTTTCAATTTTACATTAATAAACCGCAGTCCTGTATGAAGCTGAAAGGGTTTTCAAATCCAGGCTTTTTATCATCCAAATAATATTCAATTTTTTAATATGCTTTACGTGTAAGTATATCTCTTAATTTAAACCTTTTTGTAAACTGGTCTAACATATAAACCAACATTTTTATTTAAATTAACAAAATACGACATCTCACACAAAATAAATTCTGCCTCATATCATACGTAAAGTATTGTCTCTTGAGTCAATTCTATCTCACATAATACCAAAATATTGTTACTTGAGTCAATTCCGCCTCAAATGATACCCAGAATATTCTCACTTGCGTCAATTCCACCTCACATGATACCCAAAGTATTCTCACTTGAGTCAATTCCACCTCACATGATAACCAAAGTATTCTCATTTGAGTCAATTCTACCTCACATGAAAGAAAGAAAGAACGTTTATTTCACCTTCCGTGATACACAATTATTAACTAAAACTAAACTTGAACACATAAAACAATAGAACAAAATATAACAAGAACACAAAACAATATCATATAAATATACTGCATACCGCAAGAAGAAGAAAATGGCTCAGCTCAGTATAAATTGAGCGACAGAATTCTATCGCACAACACTGTTTTTCAGCAGTAGCCAGGAGCGACACATTTAATTTAGAATAAACTTAAACTTAACATGATAAACCAAAGTATTGTCACTTGAGTCAATTCCACCTCACATGATGCCCAAAGTATTCTCACTTGAGTCAATTCCGCCTCAAATGATACCCAAAGTATTCTCACTTGAGTCAATTCCACCTCACATGATAACCAAAGTATTCTCACTTGAGTCAATTCTACCTCACATGATACCCAAAGTATTCTCATTTTAAGCAATTCCACCTTACATGATACCCAAAAGTAAACTTACTTGAGTCAGTTCTATCTCATATGATACCCAAAGTATTCTCACTTGAGTCAATTCCACCTCACATGATGTCCAAAGTATTCTCACTTGAGTCAATTCCACCTCACATGATAACCAAAGTATTGTCACTTGAGTCAATTCCACCTCACATGATGTCCAAAGTATTCTCACTTGAGTCAATTCCACCTCACATGATAAACCAAAGTATTCTCACTTGAGTCAATTCTACCTCACATGATACCCAAAGTATTCTCACAAGTAAGTAAACTTACTTAAGTCAATACCCTCAAAGTATTCTTACTTGAGTCAATTCTACTGCATATAATACCCAAAGTATTCTCACTTGAGACAATTTCACCTGACATGATAACCAAAGTAAACTTACTTGAGTCAATACCCCCAAAGGATTTTTACTTGAGTCAATTCCATCACATGAGACACCTTAATCAAATTCAAATTCAAATTCAAATAATTCTTTATTCAAATTGGCCTTTACAAGCACTTTCGAATCGTCAAATTACAATGAAGCTACCACTGGTTCGGAAAGGCGCTCTCACGAGAAGAACCAGCAAGAAACTCAGCGGTCACTATTTTCAAAATTGAGTTTTACAATAATGGCTTAATTAGGAACAAATTAAAAAATTTACAATATAATCTAGTGCGTAGCTGGTCGCAATTTAAAACCAAGCTTTCTTATCATCAATATAGTCCTCAACAGTATAATAAGCTTTATGAATCAGTGTCTTTTTAATTGCTATTTTTAACTTGTGTAAAGGTAAGTCCAAAATAGATTGTGGAATTTTATTATAAAAATGTATATCGAGGCCCACAAACGATCTAGGAACTTTCTGAAGCCGTATCCTGGGTATTATTAATTTATTTCGGTTCCTGGTTTGCCTATTACTAATATCACTTTTTTTATTAATCATAAAAAAGAACTAAATTTAATTGGAAAGCGTGTTTCTAGTTTATTTTAACTATTTATTTATCACTGTTTATTCAATTGTTTGACAAAAACTTAGGTAAGTCTTTAGTCTTAAGTCCTTAAATTTTATTGTCTTTTCAGTGGTTCTTTATAAGTGTAGAAAGTATTGAATCAAATCTGTCCGCTTAAAGTAGGTCAAAATTGAGTTCAAAATAGTCAGTTACATACATACAGGTTTAAATATATAGGTGCACTTTAATTCAGTAACATACACTCGCGTACGTTCAGTTTGCACACAAATAAACTATATGCTACTCAAACTTTCATTTGAGCGCTCAACTCTGATTATCCAATTTGCACTTCATTAATGTGACTCAAAGGCTTGCGTATTCGGCAGTTTTGAAGTATCTGATTATAAACATAATCTGATGAGGAAATTCTGTAAAATAAGTCCACTGCTGGGCATAAGGCTCTTCAACAGATCTCTACATCCCACGAGCTTTTGTCACTTGGGTTCAGCGACTGCCTACGACCTAAGGTCGTCAATTTACCTCGTCTATTGGCGCTAAATTTTACAGTCCGAGGTCATTTGAACACCTTAGGAATTTAGGACTCGTAACTTGAATAAGCTAGGCTGACTTGACAGTTAACGGCAAAAATAGTATTTTAAATATTCAATGTAAATTTTAATATTTTTCTAATGCCTATAAATAGTCGATTTTTCTCCCCCAAAACCCCTACATGGTGACATTTAGGAAAATCTTTGGAGCCGTTTCCGAGATTCAGAAAATATATTTATATATATACATACAAGTTTAACTTATGCATATGTTTAAATATTAAACATATGCATTGTTGGATGAAATCAATGTAGCCAAACTACACATTATAATAGAATTTCACAAACAGCTCATCTGTTATTATTTATTGGTAGTTGTCCATTTTAATTAGCCTTTATTGTAATTAATTATCTTTAATATTTAAATGAGTTAATCTTGTATGCATATACAAAAATTAAATTAAATCAAATTGCTTATTCTCACTTCGGTCAATTCTAGCTCACACGAGACACCTTAATCATAAAAAAGAACTAAATTTTCCACTTATTAGTTCAAAAGCGTATTTTTAGTTTGATTTAAATTATTTATTTAGCACTTTTTAGTCATATATATATATATATATATATTTTATTTTATTTTTTTTCAGAATCTCGGAAACGGCTCCAACGCTTTTCCTGAAATTTAGTATATAGGTTAGGTTTTGGGGGAGAAAAATCGATCTAGCTAGGTTTTATGTAAAAAAATGTCGTTTTGTCCCTGTTTTCGGGCTCTAAAACTTTTTTGAAATTTACGTTGAATACAATTACAATTTTTCTCTGTCAAACGTCAAGTCATGGTAGTTCATTTGAGGAACGGGCGGTCTAGAGAGGTGACAATACCTAGGATCGAGCCCCACCTACCATATTATTTTTTCATTTCCCTTTTTTTTTTTTTTAATTCACAAAAAGCGCATCTGTTATTATTTATTGGTAGTTGTTCACTTTAAATTCCTTCAATGTAATTAATTATTAGTATTTAAGGCAACTTTTCAATTATTAAATAAAATCGATTATTTATTCATCGATTTTTTTATACTCCAAGTCACGTCAATATAACTGACCAGTACATAGGACACGACGATATGTTCTTGTTTTCTTGATTTCCAGTGAATTCAAAGCCGCTAACCTTCGACGAGGTCTACAACCAGAGCTCCCCCACCAACTGCACGGTCTACTGCGGCGGTCTCACCACCGGTCTCACGGAGGAGCTGATGCAGAAGACCTTCCAGCCGTTCGGGACCATACAGGAGATTCGTGTCTTCAAGGACAAGGGATATGCTTTTATCAGGTAACATTGTATATCACTGCATAAAACAAAACAAAGTACGTTTGTATGTATATTCGCGATAAACTCAATAATTACTGAATGGATTTTCATAAAGTTCTCTTCAGTAGATATAATTATTAGTGAGGAAGGTCTAAATGGATAAATTATGTTTTATAATTTATTAAAAATTTAAAGTCAAATTCTAAATTGAAGATATAAAAATTTTTCAATTTTTTATCCAAGTTAACTTGTGAACAAGTGCTTTTGAATCGTCAACTCTACTACTGGTTCGGAAAGCTGTTCCTACCGAGAAGAGCCTAAGAAAAACTCGGCGGTTGATCTTTTAAAATATAATTCATATTGTTAAATTCTTTTGTTCTCTTACACATTCTTATAATCTAAGTAATCCTCAACAGTATAGTAGGCTTTCTGTATCAGCCTCTCTTTAACAGTGTTTTTAAACTGTAATGGCAAAGCTAAAATTGATTGCGGAATGTTATTATATAATCTCATACCCAAACCACAAACGACTTACGTACTTTTGTTCGTCAAAGCAGGAGCCGCAAGGTTATGTCGTATGTAATATCCACCCTTATTTGTATTTAAGTATGTATTTAAAATTATATACATATGTATGTATATATTCACCAGTTGTCTGTCCATAACACAAGTATTAAGTTACTTACTTTTGGGTCGGACAAGAGTGTCAGTCTCATAATAAATAATAAAAAAACAAGTTTTGCTGTTTCGATGTATGTAAACTATCCTATATTTCGAACAGCGTAGGCCGCTAAACGAAGTTTCCCTGCAAGAGTTGTTATGTGTTGGTTATTATAACTCTATTTGTATTCTATTGGATATTCTAGTATATTAATACAATAATTTATAGAATTAGGCGTTACTTTGCGGAGATCCATAATACAAAAGACCTTAAAAAATTCGCTATCAACTTTGTCATGTAATTTTTTCCCATTGAATATTTGTTTGATCCCAAAGTTGTGAATGTTTGCGAAAAGGAAACTTGTATATAATTTATAGAATTAGGTGTTACTTTGCGGAGATCCATAATACAAAAGTAATAATAAAATTATTTTGCTATAATACGCGATGAAGTAAAATAGAAAATATATATAATGCTAAATGTAGAGTGGACAATCGGTTATCATACCTGATACATGCAGGATTCGTAAAAACACATGCACAAACTTCGACCACCGCCACCACAATACACAAGCACTATATACGTTCACTATCACAAACTCAACAATCGTTTCGTCCCGCAACCGAAGCATCATCAGGAGATAGACCCCACGACCAAAATTTAAGCTTTGCGATTTTTTCGCATGTTTGTTGATGTGTTGACGAATCCTGCATGTATCAGGTATGATAACCGATTGTCCAGCAAAATAATATTATTATTACTTTTGTACTTATACATCGCAACAGCAGGGTCGTCTCGCTTACTCCCCGGGTGGAGGGTAGGCAGGGTACGGGCCTCGAGGCGTACCTCTTTGCCCGGGCAGTTCCTCGCGGGCACTTAGCCCGGTCTGTGTTTCAGCCGTAGGCCGAGGTCACCTAGGTGACCTAACGGTGTCGATATTTGAGCCGTGAGCCCAGGTCACCTAGGTGACCTAAGGGATGTCTGGTTCGGTGGGGAGGTCTGGGAATGATAGCTCCTAGACCTCAACTGTTCAGGTGGTCCTAACTCGGGTGGTGTCTATACATCTTCATACATCTTATACATCGCTCTGTAACTGGTTTTTCTTTCCAGGTTTTCCACGAAAGAGAGCGCCACTCATGCTATAGTGGCAGTTCACAATACTGACGTGAACGGGCAACCTGTGAAGTGTTCCTGGGGAAAGGAATCGGGAGACCCCAACAACGCTCAGTCCCAGGGTCAGGTATGATATACGTGTTAATATAATAAACTAATGGCATAATAAATAACGTTTGTACATATGTTTTTAAGAATCCTGTATCAGGTATGAAAATAGATTTTCCACTCTACATTTAGCATTATATCATACTCCTGCCCTTATTCCACTCTAAGTGGGCACAACATGTTATAAACATGCTGTCAGATGATTTGGCTGCGTTTTTACGACCGACCGCCTGCCTGATGTCAACTTATCACGTCGGTAAGACAGAAGGTGGTCTATTCTACTTAACAGGATACCACACGGTGAGTCAACTTACCTTAGTCGCCTTTTACGACACCTCGGTAAGAAATGAGGTTCTATTCTATTCAGCCGGATACCACACGGCTTAATGTTGGAAAAACACAACTGGTAAAAAAAGTGTACAAAGGTCAACTTATCCCCAAGACAGAGATCTCTGCTAACCTACGAAGTGAGACAATTTATAGTTAACAAAAAGTTGGTACGCAAATATCAAACATTATGAATTAAAATTGTCATAGACATACGAGAGGTCACAAAAAGCTTGTGATACCTGTGTCGCGACTCAGCAGAGTTAGCAACTCATTCGATGGTCTCGGTATTCGCGATACAATATTCCGCAATCCATACTAGACCAGTCTACAGAAAGGTTTAAATTAAGTATAAGAGATATGCTTATACGTAAATCATATTACGAAATTAGAGATTATTTAGATAAAAAAGCCTGGATTTGAAAATCCTTTCAGCTTCATACAAGCGGTTTAATAATGTAAAATTAAAAATGTTTAATTGACCGCCGAGTTTCTTTCTGGTTCTCGGTAAGAGCAACATTCCGAACCAGTTGTAGCTTCATTATATTGACTGACGATTCAAAAGTGCTTGAAAGAGCTTATTTGAATAAAGATTACAAAAGTAATAATAAAATTATTTTGCTATAATCCGCGAAGACTAATTTTAATTTTATTATTACTTTTGTATTATGGATCTCCGCAAAGTAACGCCTAATTCTATAAATTATTTGAATAAAGATTATTTTTAAATAAAGATTATTAACTCCCACAGTATATGAAGGACGTCAACGATAATCCGACAGAAGTTAATTAAATTGTTAAACATGTTTGAAAATCCAACTCGGGATTATTCTGTCAATAGAAAGCGCTATTTCATTTTGATATATTAGTTTTCTTTGGAAATACATGCATATTTCTCTGAGACGCGACAAATCTGTGTGAAATTTAAAATTCAGTACACGCTTTGGCGTATATTAAATCTGTAGGATTTTCCTTCAATTGACATAAACAGACGTTGTTCTTTATTAAATTCTTTTATCTACTCTGATACTATAATACAAAGATTATAAAACTGAAACCAAAATTCTTATAACAAACATTACGTACAGGCCACAAATAAGAAATTAAAAAGTTTTATTACGATACAGGTCTTGTATGGACACCTGAATCATAATATAACTTTTTAATCATAACGATACACCTATACAACCTCCAGCTGGACTGAGGAGGTTGAACCTCTACCTTAAAAAAAGGTTTCAATGAACGAGTCCGCGGCGACGCAACACGCATGCACAATCGATGTTTGCGCCTTAGCGTAACATACATTAACATTTGATATTTAAAAAATCTTTCCAATATTTAAACAAAGCTACGTTTACCCACTAACAATCAATATGGCCGTTTACAGCATGTAATTTAAGTGAACATTTTCGGAAATATCACAGATTTAAAATGCCGTGATGAGGCCGCGCTTCACCCTATAGCACTTCGCATTTAGCAGCTATATGTCGTTCTTTCAAGAGTTTGTTTAATGACAAGAAAGCTGTGATTGTTGTATTATATATAAAGACATTCTGTAATTAATTGTAAAAATAAAATACATAGGGGAAAAATGTAAAAATAAATAAGCAAATATGTACTATATTAATTTAGATATTCCAAAGACAGCAGGAAATCTTCTTGGGATAGGGAGACGGGAATTGTTTTTTTCCAAATTTAGCGCTTGCGGGCCACGGGTAGTAATGAATAAATCAAAACTGCAGGATCGATTTTAATCATTTTTTTTACACTGACTGACATGGGATATATATTTTATACCCGTGCGAAGCAGGGGCGGGCCGCTAGTAATATAAAATTTAACAATGCCGTCCGCTTCTTTGGGAATCGAGATTTGTTTTAGCATATTTATCTGGAAAATTTTTGAAAATTTCGTAAACTTCTATTGACAATACTATCCTAAGGGATCCCTTTATACAATATTGACCAACGCCCGACTTTACAGGTCAACTGGGCCCTTCTTTAAATAACCTTTTCAAATATATTTACCTATTTGCTTTTGACCCTTTAAGGGTGATTTAAAATACGTAAACAGTTTGCAATTTTTATACAGATTTATTTATCACCCGCCCTAAAAAGCTATCGCATACGATATACTTAACTTGGCTAGTGACTTTCGCGCTAACTTAAGCGTTTAAGTATCTCAATAATATAATAATGCGAAAGTAATGAAAATTAGGTAGTTCTTACACTGTTCGGAGATATGTCCTGTACAAAATTAATAATAAAATATTTAGCTATAATCTGCGATGAAGTAAAATAGAAAATATATATAATGCTAAATGTAGAGTGGACAATCGGTTATCATACCTGATACATGCAGGAGTCGTAAAAACACATGCACAAACCTCCACCACCGGCACCACAATACACAAGCACTTCATACGTTCACTATCACAAACTCAACAATCGTTTCGCCCCGCAACGAAGCATCATCAGGAGATTGACTCCACGACCAAAATCGCAAAATGGCAAAATGATTTTTAGTGAACGTATGTAGTGCTTGTGTATTGTGGTGGCGGTGGTGGAGGTTTGTGCGTGTGTTTTTACGAATCCTACATGTATCAGGTATGATAACCGATTGTCCACTCTACATTTAGCATTATATATATTTTCTATTTTACTTTATCGCGGATTATAGCAAAATTATTTTATTATTACTTTTGTATTATGGATCTCCGCAAAGTAACGCCTAATTCTATAAATTATTTAGAAACCTTTGTAGTGAATGTATGGATGTAGTATATTGTTTTAGTTATAGCGGCGTTTTGTGATACGTGTAGGGTTGCCACCCGTACTATATTATATAGTATCGTACTATATTTTAGTCAATTGTACTATATATTATAGAAAAACAATATAGGACGAAAAATACTATATTTTTATCGCTAATTCAATTGTCGCGCTTTTTTGAATCAACTGTGAATGGAACGCACCCGCAGCACTGCATAGGGAATGTTTGAATGAAATTCATGTATTTACGGGGCTTACTTAGTTAGTAACTCTAACTCCTTTGTCATTGTCCAGCGAAAAGTAACAATAAATAATCATGGAAAAATAAATAATGATTGAAAATAGATGTGTACTATTTTTTTTTCCTGAATTTCCTAAAAGTACTATATTTTTTTGATTTAAAAAGAAAAATACTATTTGTCTTCAAAAAAAAGGTGGCAACCCTAGATACGTGAGTTAACTGTTTCCAACACTTAACATAGATTATCTTAACAAACGCTTATAGCAAAATAATACCAAAATAACTTTTTAAGATAGATATTAGGTTTAAGATAAACGCCGGATGGTATCCGGCTGAATAGAATAGTATCACCCTCATTTCTTACCGAGGTGTCGTAAAATGCGACTAAGGTAAGTCGGCCTGCCGTGTGGTATCCGGCTGAGTAGAATAGACCACCCTCATTTCTTACCGAGGTGTCATAAAAGGCGACTAGGGTAAGTTGACTCACCGTGTGGTATCCGGTTGAGTAGAATAGACCACCCTCTTTCTTACCGAGGTGTCGTAAAAGTCGACTAAGGTAGGTCGACCCATCGTGTGGTATCCGGTTGACTAGAATAGACCACCTCTTTCTTACCGAGGTGTCGTAAAAGTCGACTAAGGTAAGTTGACCCACCGTGTGGTATCCGGTTGAGTAGAATAGACCACCCTCTTTCTTACCGAGGAGTCGTAAAAGGCGACTAAGGTAAGTTGACCTACCGTGTGGTATCCGGTTGAGTAGAATAGACCACCCTCTTTCTTACCGAGGTGTCGTAAAAGTCGACTAAGGTAGGTTGACCCATCGTGTGGTATCCGGTTGACTAGAATAGACCACCCTCTTTCTTACCGAGGTGTCGTAAAAGGCGACTAAGGTAAGTTGACTCACCGTGTGGTATCCGGCTGAGTAGAATAGACCAACCTCATTTCTTACCGAGGTGTCGTAAAAGGCGACTAAGGTAAGTTGACCCACCGTGTGGTATCCGGTTGAGTAGAATAGACCACCCTCTTTCTTACCGAGGTCTCGTAAAAGTCGACTAAGGTAGGTTGACTCACCGTGTGGTATCCGGTTAAGTAGAATAGATCACTCTCATTTCTTACCGAGGTGTCGTAAAAGGCGACTATGGTAAGTTGACTCACCGTGTGGTATCCGGTTAAGTAGAATAGACCACCCTCTTTATAATCGAGGTGTCGTAAAATACTAAGATAAGTTGACGTCAGGCAGGCGGCCGGTAGTAAAATACGTAGCCAAACCATATAACAACATGTTTGTAACATGTTGTGCCGACCCCACTTAAAGTGGGATAAGGGCAGGAGAATGATGATGATAATGAAAATATTATTTTCCTATAATCCGTGATATAAGAAACTATATGTAATGTAGAGTGTACTATTCTTATCATACCCACCGATAACGCAACAATACACAAGCACTACACACATTCACTATGACAATCTCTACGATCGTTTCGCCTCGTAACCGAAGCATCATCAGGAGATAGACTCCACGACAAAAACGCAAAGCTTTGGAATTTTGTCGCATGGTGGAGGTTTGTGCATGTGTTTTTACGAATCCTGCATGTATCAGGTATGATAACCGATTGTCCACTTACATTTAGCATTATATATATTTTCTATTTTACTTCATCGTGGATTATATCAAAATAATTTTATTATTACTTTTGTATTATGGATCTCCGCAAAGTAACGCCTAATTCTATAAATTATTTAGAAACCTTTGTGGTGAATGTATATTATTTTGGTCATAGCGGCGTTTTGTGATACGAGATTTAACTGATTCTTTATAAATAAGATATGAGAACGATTTCTGTTTCCAACACTTAATATAACATAGATTATCTTAACAAACTTTTATAGCAAAATAATACCATCATAAATTCAAATTCAAATTCAAAATATTCTTTATTCAAATAAACTTGTAAACAAGTGCTTTTGAATCGTCAACTCTACTGCTGGTTCGGAAAGCTGTTCCTACCGAGAAGAGCCAGCAAGAAACTCGGCGGTTGCTCTTTTTAAAAAAAATATAATTCTTAATATTATTTACATTAAGTCGTTACTGTCTTATACAGGTTCAAAGAGAGCTATATCCACACACTCTTATCCTCCAAATAATCTTCAAGAGTATAGTAGGCTTTCTGTATCAGCCTCTTTTTAACAGTGTTTTTAAACTGATGTAATGACAAAGCTGAAATTGATTGCGGAATTTTATTATAGAATCTTATACCAAAATCCACAAACGAATTACGTACTTTTGCAAGGCGCAAAGCAGAAGCCGCAACCTTATGTCGGTTCCTGCTTTGTCTATTGTATACATCACCTATCGTTTTATAATTCTTTATATTTTTATGTACATAAATTATATTGCTTAAAATATACTGTGAAGCAAATGTAAGAATACCTGTTTCCTTAAACTTCTCTCGCAAGGAATCACACGGTCTTAAAATATAAGTATTATAACTTTTTAAGATAGATATTAGGTTTAAGATAACACAGTACAATATCTCTGAACAGTGTAAGAACGACCTAATTCATAATTTATGCAAAGGCGCTATACGTCTCCGCCATTAGGCGATTTGCATGAAAAAGGCGTTAGGCTAAGAGACAGCTGTAAAATTAACATTTGATATTAATGTTTATTTACGTGAGCCGTTTGTGACGCCGGCTCTTTGTACGTTTGATCTCGTTAATTGAACTCGCGAATTATTTATTAACTAATTAATTGATTCTGTTAATTAAATAAAAATATCATATAAAACTCAATTCTGTATTAAAATAATAATAGACATCATCATCTTCCTGCTCTTATTCCACTCTAAGTGGGGTCGGCACAACATGTTGCACATAATTTGGCTGCGTTTTTATGACCGGACGTCAACTTACCTTAGTCTAGTTTTTACTACGCCTTGGTAAGAAATGAGGTTGGTCTATTCTACTCAGCCGGATACCACACGGCGTTAATAGATTCTGTTAATTTAACAAAAATATCTTTATTATTTATTATAGCCTAAATATTTTCCTTAATATATACAATTTTTTTTTAATATTATTATCTATACTTATAATAAATCTGTAGAAAGGTCAATTCTGTAACTGAAATATATTTCCAAAATAACTATCAGGGGGTGATTAGGGATCGATACTGATGCGAAAAATGCAATCAGTAAAATTTTTGTCTGTCTGTCTGTCTGTCTGTCTGTCTGTCTGTCTGTCTGTCTGTCTGTCTGTCTGTCTGTCTGTCTGTCTGTCTGTCTGTATAACCGTTATAGAAACAAAAACTACTCGACGGATTTTAACGAAACTCGGTACAATTTTTTTTCATACTCCTGAGCAGGTTATAGTATACTTTTCATCACGCTACAATCAATAGGAGCAGAGCAGTGAAGGGAAATGTCGGGAAAACGGGAGAAGTTACTCCATTTTTTAAGCTTCCGTCGCGTGTGCAACCTTGATGGTTAAAGCTACACAGAAATCATGTATGACGGAAATGTTCTCCTTAAAATTATATAAAAAATATCCCACGACAGCATATGTCTATCTTTTATGGTTGACTCACAATAACACGTGTAACTGCCGATAGCTAAACAGTTCGAAGCTTTCTGGTTATATTTGTCTACTCCTACGTTTATATCACTCTCAGTCATCCCTAAATAAAAAAGTGAATAGTATTAACCATTGTGTAAATAAAGAATCATTGAAATCGGTATAGAAACACCAAAGTTATACATGAAATACGCTAATCATAAGTCATCGCGCGTGAATACTGAATCATGCTATAAGGATTATCACTACATAGTATAAAACAAAGTCACATTCTTTGTTTGTCCCTTATATCCCAGATATTGATGCGGTTTTTTTAATAGATAGAGTGATTCAAGGGGATGGTTTATATGTATAATAACATTCAATATGGAGTAGAAAAATACTGTAATTTTTGAGGTTTCTAATGTGATGTCGTAAATAATTACTTTTTTGCCGCTTACATTGCAAACACAGGCTACCTAAAACCCTACGAGATTTATCAAAATGATGTACTAAGTATTTGTACACATTGATAAGGTCTACAGAAAAGTCCGCGATGGTATATGTCTATCTCTTATGGATAACCCACAATAGCATTTTTTGTCATTAACTTTTTACGAAAAATAATGCCTTATTTTCGAAGCAATTTTTATACAATATAGCCATTAATCCTTATCCAATTAAGTACCTTAAATACATTGTTGATTTAATATAGATCAATATGACCGTTTACAGCATGTAATTTAAATGAACATTGTAGAAGATATCACTGATTTAAAATCCCGCGAGGAGGCCGCGCTTCGCCCTATAGCACTTCGAATTTAGCAGCGATCGGACGCGCAACTAAACGTCGCTCTTTTAAGAGTAACCTCTAAAAAAAAAAACATTTTTGTATTGTCTAATGATAGCAAAGCTATGAATGTTGTATATAAAGACATTCTGTAATTAATTTTAAACATAAAATATATAGGGAAAAATGTAAAATGGAAATATGTAGTATATGAATTTAGATATTAGATATAGCAGGAAATCTTCTTGGTATAGGGAGAGGGGAATTGTTTTTTTTCAAATTTAACGCGTGCGGGCCACGGGCAGTAATGAATACCTAAATTAAAACTACTGGATCGATTTTAATCATTTTTTTCACTGTGTGACATTGGCTATATATTTTATACCCGTGCGAAGCAGGGTAGGCCGCTAGTATCAAATAATTTACAGAATAAGCGTTACTTTGCGGAGATCCATAATACAAAAGTAATAATAAAATTATTTTGCTTCAATCCGCGATGAAGTAAAATAGAAAATATATACAATGCTAAATGTAGAGTGGACGATCCGTTTCATACCTGATACATGCAGGATTAGTAAATCGTAGGATCTTTAATCTAGTCTATTAAAAACCTATCAAAGTTTTACTAACAATTTGCAGGGTTGGAGAGTGACAGAAGTCACTGGTTTATTCCAAGACTACAGTCAGACAGACAGAAGTTGCGGGTGAAAGCTAGTTTATTGGCCCGTTGGAGCAGTGGGTAGTGACCCTGCCTTGAGCTCCGCGGGTCGCGGGTTCGATTCCCGCCGAGGGCCAACATTTTCTATAAATGAATTTGTTGGTCTTTGAGCCTGGGTGTATATTTGTATTTAAGTATGTATTTAAAAATATATAAGTATATATTCACCAGTTGTCTCTCACCCATAACACAAGTATTAAGTTACTTACTTTGGGAACGGACGACCGTGTGTGTAAGTGTCCCATATATTTATTATTTATTATTTATTTATTATTCAAATTCAAAATATTCTTTATTCAAAGAAACTTGTAAACAAGTGATTTTGAATCGTCAACTCTACTGCTGGTTCGGAAAGCTATTCCTACCGAGAAGAGCCTAAGAGAAACTCGGCAGTTGCTCTTTTCAAAATATAATTTTTTAATACTAATATATAACAAAAAGACTGTAAAAGTGAAACCAAAATTCTTATGGCAAACATTACATACAGGCCAAAAATTAAAAAGTTTTATTACGATACAGGTCTTGTATGGACACCTGTATCATAATATAACATTATAATCATAACGATACACCTATACAACCTCCAGCTGGACCGAGGAGGTTGAACCTCTACCTTAAAAACAAAGTTTCAATGAACGAGTCCGCGGCGACGCAACACGCATGCGCAATCGATGTTTGCGCCTTGGCGCTAACATTTGACATTTAAAAAATCTTTTTAATATTGAAACAAAGTTTGGTTTTTATTTATACTGTTCACTGTACATAACATGAGAGAAGATAAAGTATGACACTGTACATAACTTGGTCTTATAACACTCGTGTGATACTATAAAACAGGGCTTCTTAAACTGTGGGTCGCGACCCCCAGAGGGGTCGCGAGACTACTGAAAGCAAAAGGCGACGCAAAGATCTGATACTTTTCAATCATTATTGATACAACTACATGGCTGCAGCTGTCCTTTAAAGAACTTTTCTAATAAAGATTTATTGATATTTCTCCTCCTAAGTTCCTTCATTACCCCTTTTCATTAAATTTAATTAAATAGATTTTATTAAATTTATGATTGGTTCGTTTACAATAGAGGTGAGGCGTATTTATCGGAACAGGTATAAATACTAAGTACTAAAATGTAACAGCCTGGAACAGGTACGAAAGTTCTCAAATACTAGCGACGAGTATTTTATACTCCCTGTGACAAAATACTCCCTGTTACAAAATACTGCCTGTTACAAAATACTCATCTAGTATTTTATACTCCCTGTGACAAAATACTCATCTAGTATTTTGTAACAGATATAAAATAACAGGCCTCGCTGGGACGCGTACAAAAATACTAGGCTAGTATTTATGACACCTGTTCCAAAATACTATGTAGGCGTCTCACTTCAATTACATAAAAAGAAAAGAGAAGCGTGTTGCATTCTTTATCACTTTTGTTTTTACGGTAATATTCATTAGAATGAAAGAAATAGAAGACGTATGCGGCGCTGCTATTACATTCAGTATTAGAAAATGTATATTAATTTTATAATTAATAATTATATCATCTGAATTGAAAAAATTAAATAAATAAAAAGATAAAATAATAATAGATAAAAATTAAAAAGATTTTAATTTGGAGACATCTTTAAAAGGTTATGTACTATATACTAAATCTATTGACCAAAAGTTAACCTTGTTATATAGTATATATACCTAAATATAGGTTTACATATTTTTTCCAAAGATATGTTTCAATAATAAAAAAAAATTGTACTTTGTTTTTTTTTTCACAAAAAAGTGTTTGAGAAGGGGATACAAAAAACTTTGAACTTATAAGTTTCGAGAATTGGCGTGTCGCAAAAAAGTGTCAAAAAATTTTAACTTATTAAATATTTCTCAATATCAGTACCAATAAATAATTAATGAGTATTATATTGCTTCTTTTAATTTTTATTTGTTGCGGGTTTGTAAGTTGGGATAAAAAAATTATATGCAGTTTATAGATTACAGAGATTCAATTTTACACCATAACAGTTACAGTCAAAGATTAATTTCGTATGGCACTTTTTTTCAATTGTTCTTTTAAACATACTATTTTCAACTTTCCATAACAACTACAAAGTCCATTGTTTGGTTTACAAATGACAAAAAGAAAGGTAAAGGAGAGTGCCAGAATTCCTTTGAAGAAAACCTATGGGCCCAGACATTATGTCGTAATTTTTAAGTTGTTAAATAGAAAAATATTTATGTTAGTATCAATTATTATTTTATTACATGTCTATGGGGGAACTACGCCGTGTAGTATCCGGCTGAGTAGAATAGACCACCCTCATTTATTACCGAAGTGTCGGCAAAACACATTCATAAACATAGATTACCAACTACATAAGTTTAAGTACGAAACGAATAACTAATAAATGTAGGGATGTGAAAAAATAATCAATTTTTAAAATAATCGTTTTTTTTTCAAAAGTAATGAGGTAGTGCATGAGTTCTTACAAATTCTGTGTTTCAGGTATGAGAACGAATAGTACACTCTACATTTACCATTACATATATTTTCTTTTATCGCGGATTATAGCAAAATAATATTCTCATTACTTTTGTATTATGGACCTCCGCAAAGTAACGCCTAATTCTATAAACGATTTATTTTCAATAATCGATCATCTTAATTTTTTTTTCTTTTTTGCTATTTTTTTTGTTTTTTAAGATTAATTACACATTGGAATCGAATTTTTGAATTTGAACAAACAGCGCATCTTTTATTATTTCTCGGTAGTTTTCCACTTTAATTAGCCTTTTTTGTAATTATTTTTAATTATTATTATTAAAAAAGGGAACTTTTCAAATACTCAGAATAAATCGATTTTAACAAAAACGATTTATTAAAAGGGGGGAAAAATCAATGATTTATAAATCGTTTTTCTACTCCATGTCACATCCCTAAATAAATACCATGTATAGTGACTTTTTTTTGATCCCACAGAGTTTAAGATCGTAGGCCATACAGCCAAAGTAAAAATATTTTATTTCTAAGCATCAATTTTAATCAATGAGGAATGAAATTATTGTTAAAAAAAGTCAAGCTTATATATTTAAAGATACCTATTTTAAATTATTATTTGATAAAAACGTTATTTAAGAATTATTTGTAATTTTTTTTTATTTGTAATAAACCGTTGGAATCCGGCATGGTATAGGTATATTTAAAAAAACAAAAAGTTAACAATTACGATACGTTCCACTTTAGGAAACTTTTTCAATACTATTATATTGCTATTAAATAGGTTTTCTAGCACATTCACATTGAAAGTTTATAATGTTTATAGAGAAATTTAATGAGGAAAAATTTTTTTTTTTTTTAATTTTGGGTTTCTGTAACAATTAGGCCCAATTCTGGCACCCTCCTTTAAGTATTTGTTTTTATTAAATATTTCTTACTCAAAATTTTGTCATCTCTCTTACTTTGATTTGAAAATTCTGTACTTACGTGTGTTTTGAAAATTTTTAGTAAAGTAAAGTAATACACATAAGTATGTGGTATAGATAGATGCATTGAAAATATCATATGTAATGTTTCAGGCCACCTAAATAAGTACCAAATTCTTATATTACCTAGTATTTTGTAACAGGTATTTGTCACAGGTATTTTTAAGTCACAGTCACAGTGATTCTTAGTATTTAGTTTTGCCTAGTACGACGCAACCCTAGTTTACAACAATTATAAATAAAATTTTAAAATTAGTATATACACTATGTACAAATATAAATACAAATAATAATCAAATAATAATCATCAAATATAAATACAAAATACTATTGTAGTTTTATTATAACTATTTTTTTTTAAAGTGGCAATGCAAAACTGTTATTTACATTGTAAAATAGTGCGATATTACATCTACATCTACGGTTAATATATATTTCATTATATGGAGGAGGGGGTCGTTTAAAATTTCCTAAGCTTGAAGGGGGTCGCTATATAAAAAAGTTTTAAGAAGCCCTGCTATAAAACACACTCGTGTATTATGCAACAGTATCATAATCTACTATTATGTACAAAAATTAATTATAATTAATTGTACTTTTCGCAGCTGGGTGGTACGGCGTACAGTCCGTTCGGAGCGTACACTGGCGGCGTACCGCCTGCGTCGTACTGGTACAACACGTACCCGCAGCAGCTCGGCGGCTTCCTGCAGGGCGTACAGGGCGTACAGGGGTACTCGTACGCCGGACAGTTCGCCGGCTACCAGCAACAGTATATGGGGTGAGAATAACCTAGAATTCAAAGCTTCTAGATATATAGATAAAAACTTTATTGCACAAACACATAAAAATACATGCGGACTTAAAATAAACTTATGTATACGTACAAAGGGCGGCCTTATCTCTGAGTAGTGATTTCTTCGAGGCAACCCTTCTTACAGGATTATCAGAAAAATAAGAGCGTGCGGATGTGCAAAAGGAAAACTCGCATATCACTACATAGTATAAAACAAAGTCACATTCTTTGTTTGTCCCTATAGCCCTATGTATGCTTAAATCTTTAAAACTACGCAACGGATTTTGATGCGATTTTAAAAGATAGAGTGATTGAAGAGGAAGGTTTATATGTAATAATCACATTCAATACGGAGTAGAGAAATACTGTAATTTTTGAGGTTTCGAATGTGATGTCGTAAATAATTACATTTTTTCCGCTTACATTGCAAGGATGAACCCTACGAGATTTATCAAAATAATGTACTAAGTATTTGTACACATTGAAAAGGTCTACAGAAAAGTCCGCGATGGTATATGTCTATCTCTTATGGATAACCTATAATAGCATTTTTTGTCATTTATTTTTTACGAAAAATAATGCCTCATTTTCGAAGCAATTTTAAACAATACAGCATTAATAAATACATTGTTGATTTAATATAGATCAACATGACCGTTGTAAACGGTCATGTTGAAAATAATGCCTTATGTTCAAAGCAATTTTTATACAATACAGCATTAATCCTTATCCAATTAAGTACCTTAAATAAATAGTTGATTTAATATAGATCAATATGGCCGTTTACAGCATGTAATTTAAATGAACATTTTCGAAGATATTACAGATTTAAAATGCCGCGAGGAGGGCATCGAGTGACTGAGTTCACTGAGTGACATTGGCTATATATTTTATACCCGTGCGAAGCTGGAGTGGTCCGCTAGTAACCTATAATTAAAAGCTTATATTTACAATGCATAAAATTTCCCCCAGAATTCCCTAGAGATATGCAGGTTTCCTCACGATGTTTTCCTTCACCGGAATGCGTCTGATAAATCGCAATTATCAATTAGACACATAAGTTTTAATAGAAAACTCATTGGTATTTGATGCTATGATCGTCTCTAGAGATTTCACGGTCACACCAGTAGGCTATCACAGCTTTATCTATCTATACTTATTATAAAACAAAGTCCCCAAAATCTGTCTGTACGTAATCGATTTTCTCTAAATCTACTGAACGTATTTAGGTACGGTTTAAACTAAAAGGTTTTTACTAAATTCTTCCGAAATGTTTATGTTAATTTAAATGTTAATGATAGCTTAAAATTTTGCCATTCTCGCAATATTTATTGCTGCTACTCTCCTATTCATCTTAGAATGTTATATAGCAAGTAAAGTAACGGCCTGTTACTATCCCACTGCTGGGCATAGGCCTCCTCTCTCCATTTTTGGAGAGAAGGGTTGGAGCTAAGACCTACCACGCTGCTCCAATGCGGATTGGTAGGTTACACATATCCCCGGAATTCTCTAGAGATATGCAGGTTTCCTCACGATGTTTTCCTTCACCGAAAAGCGTGTGATAAATTGCAATTATCAATTAGACACATAAGTTTTAATAGAAAAACTCATTGGTGTCTGCCCGGGTTTGAACCCGTGATCGTCTCTAGAGATCCACACGGTCGCACCGCTAGGCCATCACAGCTTAATGTTATATAGCCTTAGATAAATGGACTATCTTATACTGAATTTTTCAAATCGGTCCAGTAGTTCTTGAGATAAGCCCGTTCAGACAAACTCTTCAGCTTTTTATATTAGTGACTTTTGACCTATTTGGAGGAAGGATTTGAAGCATGTTGTAACAATATTACAGCATGGGCGGCGTGCAGCTGCCGTGGGCGCTGGGCGGCGGTGTGGGCGGCGTGGGTGGCGTGGGCGGAGTGGCTGCCATGTCCCAACCACCACAAGTGCTGCATTATCCTGTCCAGCACTTTCAAGTGCAGCCGGTAAGCCTACATCACCATTCTTCTGCCCTTATTTTATTTATTTATTGGAACACCAACAAGAATGCACTTAAACTAAAGTTAAACAAAAACAATATTGTGTCCTGCTACAAGTAAATCCTTACTTACAGGTGTATACAGCATGCGTACTTATGATGCTATACGCGTCTAACAATGTTAACAAAAACTAAATATTTAATTTTATATTTTAAAAAGTTACAATAAATAAAAAAAGAGAAAGAAAAAGGCAGTACTTAAGCTAAAAATAAAAATATAAGTATAAAAAGTAACCTACTCTAATCTCTTCTATCCTAATCTTCTATTCTAATCTCTTATCCCTAATCTTATCCTAGTCTAAGTGGGGTCGCCACAACATGTTATAAACAAGTTGTCACATGATTTGGCTGCGTTTTTACTACCGGCCGCCTGCCTGACGTCAACTTACGTTAGTCGCCGTTTGTGACACCTTGATAAGAAATGAAGATGGTCTATTCTACTCAGCTGGATTAGTCGCCTTTTACGTCACTTCGGTAAGAAATGAGGGGGATCTATTCTATTCAGCCCACGGTGAAATCAAACCAACGACCCGCGGAACTGAAGAAAGGATCCCTACCAAACATCGGGCCAGTCAAAATCAAAAATCAAAAGCATGCATCTTTCTAGATTGGCGAGGACGAGTGGCTGGCGCCAAGTTTACTCGTGTGAGGTCAACGCGCCGCGCCCCAAGATCCCCCCTACTGCTGTTCACAAAAGGAGTGGATGTGAATCACACCCCATAGACCCTTCTTGAACGTTCTCGTCGTTTCCGAAGCTATTCTTGTCGTTTCAATGCGCATTCTTGTTTCATTTTTCACTTTTGCCGTTTCTAACGTTATTGTGTCCAAAAATCTTAATTTACGTTTTGCATTCTTTACGTTACTGTTTTTAAACATTACACATATATTTTTGCATTCCTTTACGTTTGTAATTATTCTTGTTATTTTACGCAATCTTGATCCATCATGATTTGATTTGAATTATTGACGTTTCTAATTTAATAATTGTTGTGTTTACACATATTACATATTTCATTCTGCATTCTTGAAAATTTAAAAGCTATTCTTTGTGGTTTTAATGTATTTAAAGAACATCTAATCGTTTTGAGTTGTTAACATTTAAAATTTCATTCTTGTTGTGTTCACACTTATTACGTATTTCATTTTGCATTCTTGTAATTGCCAATGCAATTCCTTCTCGCTTTCATGTGTATTAAAGAGCATCAAAACTCGTTTCGAGTTCTTAATTCATTTACAATTTCGTTCTTGTTGTTTTTTGACATCTTACATATTTAATTTTGCATTCTTGACATTTGAAATGCTATTCTTTGTCCCTTTAACGTATTGATAGAACATCAAACTCGTTTTGAGTTCTTGATTCATTTATAATACAATTTTAATTTACATATATACATTTATAATTAATAATACAATTTATATCCTGTTGTTTTTACACTTCGTGCATATTTCGTTTTCCATTCTTGATAATTTCAATGCTATTTTTATCACTTTGACTTATTAATAGAGCATCAAAACACGTTTTGAGTTTTTGACATTTACCATTTGATAACAAAAAGTGTTTTTACACTTCGTACATATTATATGTAAGGACCTAATATTTCGTTTTCCATTTTCAATGCTATTCTTTGTTTTAACGTTTCGATAATTATCAAGACTTATTTGGAATTCTTGAGGTTTTAGATATCATTCTTGTTGTTTGTGAACTTATACGTACATATTTCGTTTTCCATTCTTGAGATTCCAATGCCATTCCTGTTGTATTAACACATCCTCGATAAAAAATCGGGCTTCATTTTGTGTTCTTGTCATTTTGAATTGTACTTCTTACTATATATTTTTGCCTTCTTTACGTTTTTGTTATCGTTCTTGCTTTTATATATTTTGATATTATAATTGAATATCAAATATGTTTTTTTTATTCTTGTTACTTTAAAGCACAATTGTTATTATGGTATTTATACAAATAGATTTTTGTTTATACATTTTTGTTGTTACGCGCATTCTTGTTATTTTAAATGTCATTCTTGACATTTACGATGTTATTGCATTATTTGCTCTAATTTGTGCCATAAACTATTATTGTTCTAGTCGATTTTGTGATTGTTTTTGTATTTAAGTGTTTATTATATAAATACTTTGTATGAACAATTGAACGCGTTATATCTTCTACAAGAGTTATGTTTTGTTTCTCAATTGTTTATTCAAAGGACTTTGCTCTCATACGATCTTAAATTGGGGCAAACAGCGGCATATATTGTTGAGGGCGGTCGCATTTCAGGCTTTTATAGCCTATATATTATGTCCTCAAAAAGCTCTTTGAAGAGCGTACATTTGAAGAGAACGGAATAAAATGTGAGTCAGACTATCGAAAAATAAAATTATTTCTACTGCTGCTTATGACTGCATGAAAATGCGTTTAGCTATGAGGTAACTTTTAGACGGTATATAGTTAATTAAAATTAAGTTTAAGTTAGTTTTAAGCTAATATCAAAGTCACACGCGGGCCAAATACGGTTGCGACTTATATTTTGTTCTCGGGATTACCAGATGGCAAATGTACCACAAGCACAAGCCTAGAATTTAAGGTTAGCGAGAAAAATATGTAGATTTTTGGAAAAATGTTTAATAGGAAAAAAATAACCTAGAAAAAAATGTAGGCAAGATCGCGAGTGAGATGTTTTTTAAAAAATTTTATATCATCTGATTATGGGGTGTTAGATTTATACACGGACGGAAGCTATACAAATGTTTACAGTTTTTTTTTCACTGGACAATGCCAAATTCAGATCTGCAAGTGTCACGATATACTGTTATATAAAAGGTTGTGTCTAAATATAAAATGAAGAACATAAAAACTTTGAGGATTAAAAATACCGGAATGTAGACGAAAAAAAAATATTAGATACTATTTATAAGGTAAGTGAAAAGAAAAAATATTTATTGCATAGTTATTAAGAAGCATTTAATCGTTTACTGTAGGTAGATTGTAATTGTGTGTAATTTTAATTTGGGAAAAGTTTTGCTGTATTTTGTTTTTGACTTTTTTTCGTGTATGTACCCTCCTTTGAGGGGAACTTATAGAGTTATTATATATTAAGTAGTTGAGTGCGAGTGTCCAACAAATAATAAGAGAGGGAATAAATCCATACTTTACCTTGTCTATTCTCAAATAAGAGATAAGCGTCGTTTACTTTCTCTATTTCTTCGATGGATACATTTTAGACTTTACTCTATTATTAAACGTAACATATAAATGTTACATTTAATATAAGAATTCTACAGCAAATTCTGATGTGACATTGAATATAAAACATTAAGTGTAATACTAGATGTAATATTAAATGTTACATTTAATATAAGAATTCTGTTGCGAATTCTGATGTCATATTTAATGTTAAATGTTGCATTTAATATTACAGACAATGCTAAATGATACATCTAATATTACATTTAAATGTTACATTTAATATAAGAATTCTGTAGCGAATTCTAATGTTACATTAAATATTAGAAATCGGTTATGAAACTGAATTATAATAACTCTATGGGAAAACTAGTGTTTTTTAAATGGCAACACTAACGAAAGTAGTCGTATTCTACTTGTCTTTTTTGAAACTTTTTATCACGGTGTCTGTATGACATCCGGGCATATGATATTTTGTAAAAGATGTATTTTATATATTATATTTATGTTATTGTTTGTCTGTCTGTAGTTTTTGGTTGTTTTCTATTTAGCTATCGTTTGTGCATGTAGTCAAAACTTGTGAGACATATCGCTAGAAAAAAAAATACTATAAGATATTTATACTAAAGGTATTATTATTTCAGCTAAGGTACGAATTGTATTGTCAATTTTTTTCATCCTGTCAATCGAAACGGTTCTTTGTCACGTTTAAAAAGATACAGTAACGTTAAATTTAATACGAGAATGTTACATTTTACACTAAATCTCAGAATTAATTTTTAGTTATTATTTTACATTTAATAGCAAGTAACATTTTACACTAAATTTTTAATTATTATTTTACATTTAATCACAGAATTTTACAAACACCATTACATTTAGTATTAAAATTCTGTAACGAATTAATTTCAAAATTCTTCGAGTGACCGCATAATGGAATTCTGGAATACATTCATATTGTACAGTCTTAGAAACAAAAAAGAATAGAAGGAAACGAAGATGATGTGTACTAAATCTGAATAATTAATCAACTTAAAGATTTTTGAATTTAAACTATTGTGAGTGGTATTCATAATTAATTTATAGAAATCGGCAATACTCACGTGTTATTACTACGGGTACTCAGTTCCCGCCGCAATAACGCCGCGTAAACAGCTCATGAATAAGAGCCCCGAATGGGCTTGAAATTAGTTGGGTTCATCCGATAAAATGAGTATAGTCGGAATCTATACATTAACTTAAAGGTTCTGTGATTAGCAAATAGTAAATCAGCCCGGTATTTAAAAGTCACACTAAGCCGACAGGCATTATAAAATTCAAATTATTATTTTTTCTATTAGGTTTTTACTTTCGAATCCATAATAAACACCACCACTGTACCATAATAAACTACCACTGTTTCGGAAAAGGTGCTTTTACCGAAAAGAATCAGCACAGACTCGGCGGGTAATAAATCAAATATTACGCAAGTACACATTTAAAAATAATCATTTAATTGTAACTACAATATTTAGAAATAAAATTGTTTTTTTTTTAAGTGCAAACACGTATTATAAATTATTTTAAACGTGACAAATATAGGTGAGAATATAAATTTCTGAGTATATATCAACAAATAACAAAGCGTTAGTTAGACAAATTTAGCGGTAGATCAACATATAACGATGCTAGATTTTGATTGTATTATGAAGAATTAATTTCTGCCTATATTCGCTTGTGTAGTTAATAGGAAGCGATATATATCCAAAATAGTTTTAAGCATAAATATAGGGAATTTAGTGTAAGTACCGCCGACTGTCTCATTTTAAAGAGATGTTTACATCTCTTGATCAAAACTTCGACATGTCGTATGCCTTCATCTATACCCTATACTTCCTTATAACATAATTAAGTGCTAATTATATTGATAGTGTATTAGGTACGGCTTTCTTTTGTTTCCGATAGTTGTAATATAAACATATAAAGAAAAAAATTCAATGAAAGAATCTCCATTATAAGATGGAATAATAATACGTTAGCTAGGTAAAATTGCAAGATTTATTGAATGATATTATATATACAAAATTATTGTGGAAAGTACTTACATATATCGTTTAGATAGGCTATGAAAATTTTATGTGTTCTATGATATTTGGTTTAGTTTATTCCGTTTGTTTATCATCCATTGACGTTAAGATAATTTAAGTCCCAATGAATAACACCAAATATTTTATAATCCTCGACGTAATTTAAAATGTAGAATTGGCGTGAAACGATTTTCATCTTAAATGAAAAACCTTAAATGCCTTATATGTAAAAAGTTCTCTCTGTCATTTGTATATTATTTTTACACGTAGCATTGTGTTCTAAATGGTATCTTCAAATAATTAATAACACAACACGCATAATTCTGTACAGAAGCAAAAATACTAGATCTTTACAAGACTATGAGTACCTTTTTATATATTTATTTGTATAAATACCGTCTATACCCCCATCATTAATATCGGATTGGATCGGACCCTTAACGCATGTATTGATTTACTTATGGACATCACAAATATTTAATACTTTAATACGTAACCAAATTTTTTCAGTGTATTATCAAATTTTCTCGCTTAAATCCCGACCCTGTGGAAATTTTTGGATAAAAGTAGCCTATACGTTGCTTCACAACCTAATCTACCTTCCAGAGAAAGTCTAATGAAAATCGGTTTAGCAGTTCCGAATAATGTACGTAAACCTTCCCCATTTTTCTTATGTTTGACTAAAAACCACACAAGAATCCGTTAGGTTGATTTTGAGTAAATCGATCGCATTTGGAGATTTTGTTGTATATACAAATGTATATTTTTAAAATTTTAGTAGTTATTGTTTTAAAATTACTTAAGAATATGTTATGTTGAACATACCATTTAGAGCACGTCAAGTGCCAAACTATTTTGTTACTAAATATTTATTTTGTTTCATCTTATACAACTTTCCGATATAATGATAACACCAATGATCAGACTTAGCGAATAATCCTCTAAGAGCGATTCTAAATTGTCTTTTTACAGCCTTGAATTAAGTTAAGTAATAATTGAAATATATCCATATATTATAAATATATGAACGTCAATTATGCGGAAATACATTTGTTTCTAACGAGTTTTGACGACAAATATGTAGCTCGAATGATCAAATATGATAAAATATTAAATATAAAATAATAAAACATTGTATCAGTTTCTATGGAGTTTACTCTTTAAGTATGAGTCTTTGAATATAAATAATAGACAATATATGAATACACCTTTACGTTGTTGTATTTGCTTAAATTGAGAAATGTTAATCGGCCCATTTAAAACGATACAGCCATTAAAAATAAAACATAACGCGTTTGGATTACATCTATCTCATTTGAAGTTTATAATAAAAATCTAATCTCAAGGAGTGAACTTCAAAAATCATTTTAAAATTATTTAATTCATAATATGTGTGATGTAATCATACATCTTAACCTTATTTTCTTTATTAATTAATCTGTAGTTTCCTTATAATAGAGGGAGAGAGAGAGTTCAGCGCTCTCTTTTCTTATAATCGTTAGATTTGTTATTTAAATTATTCTACATATGATTTCATTAATGTTAATAATTTAATAATTCTGACAAATTAACAATTATGAACAAATTCTATGCAGTTACTAATTTTAACTCATATAAATTATGGATTTAACTCATATATATTATTTAACTCATATAAATAACTCATATAAATTATGAATAAATTATTCGTATAATTTATGAATTCGAGGCTGTAAAAAATATAGATTATAGTGTTCAATGTATTTCTTTTCATAAAATCTAGTAACGTTTTACCTTTTTGTTTTAGATGAAGCTAGACTTTTGATGTTTTGTGTAGAGAAATAAAACCCGAAGGTCGCGTGCTTAAGGAAACTTGTTTTAATACACTATAAATGAATATTTTTCGATGTGTGTAATGTTATGGATTATCCATAAGGTGTCATGTAGTCGTTTATTTTGATTTAGGCATGTTTAGAAGTGAAGGTTTTTATAGACTCCTCGAGAGGAGGTTAGTGGTGGCATAGTATGCAAAGTGATTCGTATATTTGTTTATTACATAAATTAACAAATTACGATACTTTTTAAAATTAGATCTATGGATTTAACACATTCTATTGGGGGGAATAGCACTACACACGTTATCAGAACATGTTATGAGATGTGTGTTAATTGGCCCATTTAAGATAATACCGCCGTTGGAAAATGTCACTGTTCTATTGATTTTACTTTATTACTTTCTATGATTTTATTATGTTGAGAGATACACCATATTTTTCTTATATTCTACATCGTATAGAAACATGAAGGATGTTAAATTATAATCAAGCCTTTTTTAAGACATACTTGGAGGCTTTGTACTTAAACGCAAGAGTAACAGTATCACGCGATTCTATCGCAAGACTACCAGTATTTGTTTTTCTATATTTTTATAGAATTAGGAAAATTATAATTTTTCTTTTTTTTAACTGTGACACATTAATTTATAGTATTAGAATTCTTGAATTTTGCTCAAATATAGTTAGTTTTACATTCCAAAAATTTTGCTCATCGAAAAATCATAACAGAGACAAGATAAAATTTCAATTAAAATTTATATTATTTTATTTTTGAAATCAACCATTTAATAAAGCAAAAAGTCCCTTACAATTTTCAGTATAACTGTCAATTGCTTTTTTTTGTATTACGTATAAAAAGCTCAATCAATAATATAAAAAAAAATATTTAAATTAAGAAAGAGGTTTTTCTTTTAATTGTAATCTAAGATTGTTTTTTTACTTTTTTAAATCAAGAAATATGTTTTTATTTTTATTTTAAATGTGTTTAACCTAACAGATTATTTTAAATAATAGTAATTCTCACGTTAGGCATGTCCTGAGAATTTGCATATATTAAGAGAATTTATATGACAGACCGGTCTGTTAATGAGATGTGTGTTAATTGGCCCATTTAAGATAATACCGCCGTTAAAAAAGTCACTGTTCTATTGATTATACTTAATTACATTCTATGATTTTATTATATTAAGAGAATCACATAAATAATATAAAATTTTGCCGCATGGTGAACAAATTCCTTTCTGTAAATGATTGGAAGCCAAATTCAGAAGACGTACGGTGTAAACTCTAACATTCATCTTAGAGTGAATCATCTAATGAGATAATAAGTGCATAATTTTTTAAATAAAATCATCACTAGTAAATTTTCCATGGAATGATAATTTTGCATACTATGCCACGGGTTTTATGTACCTTATATATAAATGTATCTTAAAAGATACACTTTAGAGATAAACAAAATAAATATTGACATTGTATATAATGCATATGTGCCTAAACAACGCCATAAAATATTTATCTCAATTACCAAAAATTTTCATTCATTTTTATTCGGAACAATTCAATTTAATAAAATTCAAATTTAATTCATTTGTTTTCTATCAATAATTTTATTACATTAAATTTATAACAAAGCGTTCTTTATTTAAATTAATAAATGTACTACGTTCAATTTGGCTGTCAAATAAAGCAGTGAATTCAATATTAGAATATAATTTTTTTTATGGTATTTGAATAATTAAATAATAATTTAAATTCATTTGATTATTCAAATATAGTAAAAATTCATTCAAAAATTCAATTCAGTTTTATTTCAACTTAAATTGGGCGCTGAACATTTATTAATTTAAATTAAGAACGTTTTATTTTTAAATTAAATGTAATAAAGTTTTTGCTAATGTATTTAAATTATTTTATTTTAAATGAAAATTCATATTATTTTTAAATAAACTTTTTGTATTGTTTGGGTACTGAATGGATGTGAATATTTATTCTGTATATCTAAAATACACAGCAATAATAATGCAATAGGTGTTGTAGATTTTGATTTCTTGTACCGCTAGTTTGACGTTTAGATGTTTTGTCTCGCTCTCTCCTATGTGATGTCGGGAGAGGCGTCTATTTAATCTATTAGAGAACTGTCGCACTATATGTTGTCTCCCTTCCTCTTTTTCTACCGTCCATCGATGTTGTATAGACGTGGTAGATATTTTTTGCTATTTTTTTTTTAAATCTTCCCTCACAACGCACACGTATTATTCCGTAGACAAACCAGAGCTTTGTTTTAAAAAAAAAGTATATAATGTGATGTTGTGAACTTACTGAAAAAATGACCATGAAAAGTTAGTGATTTACACATATTTTCCCCGTTTTGTATTTTTATTAAAAAAAATCTATCCTTACGCGACTTTTACATATATAATGATGCTAAGGTTGGTCGTATTTCTACGTTTTGGCGGGCAGATGGCGCTAATGCGTCGGCCGTAGGATAAATTATCGTTTTTTTTTTCCATTCACCCCGTTTTTTTCTATTTAATTTCGGTATATTAAATTTAGTGTTATAGTGAATTAAATGAAATAGTGAGTTAAATGTAATTATAAGTCTTCGCTTGTTGATTAATTTAACTGTTTCTTAGGTTATGTTTTCAGAAAACAATTCTGTTGATCCGTTATTTAGGCGAACGGTTGAAATTGTTTTCGATTTAAATCTCAATTATAAAAATCGAGAAAATTGCATTAAAATTAAATAATGATGTTCGTTATTGAATTGCAGACTAAAAAAGACAAGACAGGCTGTATGACATTAACTGTTGACTATACCAAAGACAAGAAAACAATTTTTCCCGCGCGCCGCCATTTGTTGATTTTGACTGTTCTTAATTTAAAAAAGTTATCGAAATGAGATATACCTAGAAATAACGATATAATACTCCGTACCTACCTATAGTTTAATCTAGAAATACATAGATTAAGAATTATAAGAAGCGATAACAACTAAAAATAAAGAGATTAATGTGTTTTATTTTACGCCTGACCCCTTATATATCCCGTTCTGTGGTTAAATTCAAATTCAAATTCAAAATATTCTTTATTCAAATAAACTTGTAAACGAGTGCTTTTGAATCGTCAACTCTACTGCTGGTTCGGAAAGCTGTTCCTACCGAGAAGAGCCTAAGAGAAACTCGGCGGTTGCTCTTTTAAAAATATAATTCTTAATACTATTTACATTAAGTCGTTACTATCTTGTACGGGTTCAAAGAGAGCTGTATACGCACATTCTTATCTAAGTAATCATCAACAGTAGTCTTTCTGTAATAACCTCTCTTTAACAGTGTTTTTAAACTGCTGTAATAGCAAAGCTGAAATTGATTGTGAAATTTAAAGTAAAACTTAGTTTGTAAATAGACTGCAATTATAGTTATTGTATAAACCGGCTATACTCACGTCTTATTCTATCGGGTTAGCCCGACTAGTTTCCTTGACTAGTTGACTAGTTCCCGCCGCGATAACGTCGTGTAAAGAGCTCATGAATAAGTGCCCCGGATGGGTTCGAAACTAGTCGGGCTAACCCGATAGAATAACACGTGAGTATAGCCGGTTCTATACAATAACTATGAATACTACTCACGATAGTTTAAATTTAAAAAAGACTGCAATTAGTCTAGAAAAGTGAAGTAACGATCTGTTTTCATCATAAAATTCTACTTTTTATTGGAACGCCATCTATCTATTGAATCCCATAGAGATTAATGATACGACTAATGAAAAATATTTTATTTGTAAACACCATTTTTAATAATTGAAAAGTCATTACAGTTAACAAAGTGAAGCTAATATATTTTCCGATACCTCTTTTAAAATATTATGTTAACAAAAACAATTTAAATTTAATTTTTCGCATTTATACTAAAAAGGTTGGAATCCATTTCCGTACGTATAGGTTATTTAAAAAAAACCAAGTTGACAACGTATCAACGTTACGTATAAATGTTATTATTAAATAAGTTTTCTAGCACGTTCCCATTAAAAGTTTATAATATTTATTAAAATATTTAATACCAGAAAAACATTATGAATTTTTTGATGTATATGAAGTTTTTGCACTCCTTTTACTGAGCTATTTTAATATATATTTCATGTAAGTGCGGATTATTTACTAAAATCATGCTCTTGATAAAACGATAAATCCCTCTGATTATTCCCGGATCGATCTGATTTTTGTGATGGAGATATTTGCAGGGTTGTAGAGTGACAGAAGCTACTCTTAATTTCAAGACTACAGTCCACGCGAACGAATTTGCGCGGGTAAATGATAGTATTACCTATATAAATGCGAAAATTTGTACGGATGTATGTTTGTTACTCTTACACGGCGAATCCGCTGAACCAATATCGATGAAATTTGGCACAATTATTCCTTATACTCCGGAATAACATATCTTTATATTTAAATGAGTTAATCTTGTATATATATATATATTTTCCGAATCTCGGAAACGGCTCCAACGATTTTCCTGAAATTCAACATGTAGAAGGTTTTGAGGGAGAAAAATTGATCTAGCTAGGTTTTATGTAAAAAAAATATTGTTTTATCCCTGTTTTTGGGCATTAAAAAACACTAACATTTATATTGAATTGAATTTTCGCCATTAACTGTCAAGTCGACGTAGCTTATTCGGGTGACGGGCAGACTTGAGAAATGTGAATGCCCATGGATCGATCCCTAACTAAATAATTGTTTTTTTTTAAGTTTTTTTTTGTGAAAAATTACCGAGCGAAGCTCGGTCACCCAGATATTAGACTATAGAAATCCCTATAATTCTACAAGAATAGGATGACATTCAAATTCAAAATATTCTTTATTCAAAAAAACTTGTAAACAAGTGCTTTTAAATTAAATGCATTGAAAAGCGTCATCTGTTATCGACCTATCGCACGACAACATTCCACGCGAACGAAGTCGCAGGTAAAAGTCAGTCCACTATAAAGTCTTTGAGAATGCAGTGCTGTGTTAAATTGTACAACGATATTTTTCCTTTACACTCATTCAATAAATAACGCATTAATTTATTGCCTTGTAACAAATCACATTGACGGTGACAATGTTTTTTATTTGAAGGTTTTATTCAACTTGCACTGTTGTGTGTGTGAAGGTGGAATCTTGCAAGTTAATGCCCCACTTCCCTTGGTCCGATTGAGATGATACATACAGGTCCAGTCCCGATAACAATGTTTATGATAAGCATGACCTGATGACAGGATTGGCTCCGGACGAGGGAACTCAACGGTTAACAGTAGGGACATTAAATTTTGTTAAAAGCTTATATTTAACTTATTAACACGATATGAAATCGCAGATATAAACAATAATAAAATAGGTGATGTATATAATAGACAAAGTAGGAACCGACATAAGCTTGCTCCTGCTTTGACGAACAAAAGTACGTAAGTCGTTTGTGGGTTTGGGTATAAAAAAGTATTTAATTATATATTTTATTATATATTTGTATTTAAGTATGTATTTTAAAAATATATAAGTATATATTCACCAGTTGTCTGTCCATAACACAAGTATCAAGTTACTTACTTTGGGGACGGACGACCGTGTGTGTAAGTGTCCCATATATTTATTTATTTATTTAAGTTAAGTAGCGGCCTGTTACTATCCCACTGCTGAGAATAGGCCTCTTCTCTCCCTTTTTGTAAAGAAAGTTAAGGAGCTAAGACCTACCACGCTGCTCCAATGATTGGTAGGTTACACATATCTCCAGATTTATATAGAGATATGCAGGTTTCCTCACGATGTTTTCCTTCACCGAAAAGCGTGTGATAAATTGCATTTATCAATTAGACATATAAGTTAATAGAGTATTTTAATTTAATAGAATTGGGTATAAGTTTATATAATAACATTCCGCAATCAATTTTAGATTTGCCATTACAGTTTAAAAACACTGTTAAAGAGAGGCTGATACAGAAAGCCTACTATACTGTTGAGGATTATTTAGATGATAAGAATGTGGGGATATAGCTACTGTCCGAACTATACAACATAATAATGACAATGTAACTATTTATAAGTATTTTTAAAAGAACAACCGCCGAGTTTATTGCTGGCTCTTCTCGGTAGGAACAGCTTCCCGAACCAGCAGTAGAGTTGACGATTCAAAAGCACTTGTTTACAAGTTTACTTGAATCATTCTTCTGCCATTATCCCGATCTAGATGGGGTCGGTAAAACATGTTGTCACATGATTTGGCCACGTATTTTACGACTTGCCGCCTGCCTGACGTCAACTTACTTTAGTCGCTTTTAACGAAACCTCGGTATTTGAATAAAAATTATTGAAATTGAATTTGAATTTTTTTAATGTTACTCATATATATATATATATATATATATATATATGTGAACTTAGAAATTCGGGTTAGAAATTACTAGTTAACTTGTTAACCCCTCCAACTAAGTTAAGCTAAAATACTTTTGTTAAAATGATGTTCACGTCGGTAGTATAATGTCCGGGATTCAAACCCACGACCTCTCAATTGCAAGTCCGTTATACTAAATTTTTTTCATAAATTAAATTATTCTTAATTTTCTTACTACCCTCATTTCTTACCGAGGTGTCGTAAAAGGCGACTAAGGTAAGTTGACTCACCGTGTGGTATCCGGTTAAGTAGAATAGACCACCCTCTTTCTTACTGAGGTGTCGTAAAAGGCAGGTAAGTTGGCTCACTGTGTAGTATCCGGTTACGTAGAATAGACCACCCTCTTTCTTACTGAGGTGTCGTAAAAGGCAGGTAAGTTGGCTCACTGTGTAGTATCCGGTTACGTAGAATAGACCACCCTCTTTCTTACTGAGGTGTCGTAAAAGGCAGGTAAGTTGGCTCACCGTGTAGTATCCGGTTAAGTAGAATAGACCACCCTCTTTCTTACTGAGGTGTCGTAAAAGGCAGGTAAGTTGGCTCACCGTGTAGTATCCGGTTACGTAGAATAGACCACCCTCTTTCTTACTGAGGTGTCGTAAAAGGCGACTAAGGTAAGTCGACCCACCGTGTGGTATCCGGTTAAATAGAATAGACCACCCTTTCTTTCCGAGGTGTCGTAAAATACGACTGAGGTAAGTTGACGTCAGCGGCCGGTCGTAAAATACGTAGCCAAATCACGTGACAGCATGTTTATAACATGTTGTGGCGACCCCACTTAGAGTGAAATAAGGGCAAGAAGATGTCTTCTTAATTTTCTTTAATAATCTAAATTCGACTAAAACTCTACCAAAACAAAAAAACAAAACCAAAACAAAAAAAAAGATTCAAATTTGAAAATTTATTAAAAACACCTCGTAATAATATTTCATTTACTTATACATTACATATTATAGTTAAAATACTTAACAAATATAAAACAACTATATGTTAAATATAATGCAGAGAACTAACCAACGCGTATTCGAAATAAAGAATGTCGATCTACCCACATGTTTTTTTTTTATTTACCTACAAATTAATATTATCTATCGTTCATATATAAATGTATCTAAGGCTGATCTGTGTAAATGGACTGACGGCTTCATTACTTTGGAATAAACAATAAAGTGTATATAAAAAAATTTAAAAAATCATATTAGTGATTATTGTCAACACTAATCAAGATTTTGATATCAACAACCATATTGCATCGTGATTAAAATCAACACTAATCGTATTGCTGATATCAATAATTATATTGCATCGTGATTGTTGTCAATAATAATCATGGTATAGACATCAAAACACAAAATGTTATTAAAATATCGTAACGTGATTATAATCATATTGTATAGTGATTATTGTCAACACTAATCACGATATTTATATCAACAATCGTATTGTATCGTGATTAAAGTCAACACTTCTCTCTTATTACTGACATCAATAATTATATTACATCGTGTTTATTGTCAACAGTAAACACGGTTGTGATATCAACAACCACATTGCATCGTGATTGTTGTTAACACTAATCACGATGTTGATATCAACGATCATATTGTATCGTGATTATTGATGACACTTATCACGATGTTGATATCAACAATCGTATTTTACTGTGATTATTGTCAACACAAATCATATTACTTATATCAATAATCATATTATATCGTGATTGTTACCAACACTCTATCGATATTTAATTGTATCGTGATTAAAGTCAACACTAGTCACGATTTTGATATGAAATTCGTATTGTATCGTGATTTTTGGCATCAATAATCACGTTACCAATCAACAATTATACTATACGTAATTATTGTCAACAAATATCACGGTATTGATATCAACGATCATATTGTATCGTGATTATGGTCGCCAATCATCACGTTACTGATATCGACAATTATATTATATGGTGATTATAGTTCAAAAATATCACAGTATTGATATCAACAATCGTATTGTATCGTGATTGTTGTCAACACTAATCACCCTATCTTTATCAACAATCGAGTTGTATCGTGATTATTGTCAATACTGCTCACGTTGCTAACATCAACAATCATATTATATCGTGATTATTATTAAAACTAATGTTGATATTGACATCAACAATTATATTGTATCATGATTATTGTTAACACTAATCACACTATTGATGTCAACAATCATATTGAATCGTGATTGTTATCAACACTAATCACCCTTTTAATATCAACAAAAATATTGAATAGTGATTGTTGTCAACACTAATCACGATATTGATATCTACAATCATATTATATCATGTTATTGATGTGAAAAATCGCATTTTACAGTGATAAATGACGTAATATTAACCACTGTACAAAATAATCGATAATATACATAATTCAATAATCATTTGCACTCAGCCCGGACAGGGTGATTGTTGATAACAGTAATCACACTGTGACATGATAAATTAAACATCAATGTCAATATTATTTTTATACAATGCTGTGATTGTTACCAGTAAGAATAAGAATTGTAAAGAAATAGTGACATCTTGATTAGATGTCACTATTTCTTATTCACGTTCACATTATAAATGATTATATGCCGTGTGGTAATCCGGCCGAGTAGAATAGACCACCGTCATTTCATACCGAGGTGTCGTAAAAGGCGACTAAGGTAAGTCGACCCGCCGTGTGGTATCCGGCTGAGTAGAATAGACCAACCTCATTTCTTACCGAGGTGTCGTAAAAGGCGACTAAGGTAAGTGAATCCACCGTGTGGTATCCGATTGAGTAAAATATACCACCCTCTTTCTTACCGAGGTGTCGTAAAATACGACTAAGGTAAGTTGACGTCAGGCAGGCGACCGGTCGTAAAATACGTAGCCAAATAATATGACATGTTTGTAACATGTTTTGCCGACCCCACTTAGAGTGGGATAATGGCAGGATGATGATGATGAATTATGCCAAAATTACCTTATACGTTTAAGTTATCAGTGGATTTTAATGTCGTATCTATACCTCCTCATCATCATCATCATCTTCCTGCCCTTATCCCACTCTAAGTGGGGTCGGCACAACATGTTATAAACGACCTGTCACATGATTTGGCTGCGTTTTTACGACCGGCCGCCTGCCTGACGTCAACTTACCTTAGTCGGGTATCTGTACCACCTGGTACAATTAAGGTGGCTTCAAGTCAAAAGCACATAACATTAATATTAAGCTCTATATATATATATATATATATATATATATATATATATATATATATATATATATATATATATATATATATATATATATATATATATATATATATATATATATATATATATATATAAAAGCATTGTATTGAAAAAAAGTACGTATAAATTAACATATGTAAAATATATTTAATAAAAATAAATTAACAAAATCATGGACGAATATCTCAAAATCTCTGATGGGTTATCGTTATTATATAAAAAAAAAACATGGTTCATGATAGATATAAAATTGACGATTAAAGCAATCACGGACGAATAATATTAGAATGTAAATAAAAAAACGATGCCTTCGAACAAAAAAATCATGGACGAATAACATAGGTTACGGACGAATGATAGGAGAATGGATGAGAGAAACACGTTCGCTACATAATTTATAGAATTAGGCGTTACTTTGCGGAGATCCATAATACAAAAGTAATAATAAAATTATTTTGCTATAATCCGCGATGAAGTAAAATAGAAAATATATATAATGCTAAATGTAGAGTGGACAATCGGTTATCATACCTGATACATGCAGGATTCGTAAAAACACATGCACAAACCTCCACCACCGCCACCACAATACACAAGCACTATATACGTTCACTATCACAAACTCAACAATCGTTTCGCCCCGCAACCGAAGCATCATCAGACCAAAATCGCAAAGCCTTTGCGATTTTGGTCGTGGAGTCTATCTCCTGATGACATGACTGATGAATAAGCCTATAAGAAAGCTGAAAAACGCAAAATTCCGAGATATGTGTCAGATATGTTCCGAATAAGCTGACAGTTTATTGGTTACTTGTGAAACAGGCACTTAGTTTTATAAAAAAGTATATAAAGATATCGGAATCCGGCTCGAGGGACCAAAAAATCTATAAGCGAATAAGCTGACAGTTTATTGGTAACTTGTGAAACAGGCAGTTAGTTTTATAAAAAAGTATATAAAGATATCGGAATCCGGCTCGAGGGACCAAAAAATCTATAACCGAATAAGCTGACAGTTTATTGGTAACTTGTGAAACAGGCACTTAGTTGTATAAAAAGTATAGATAGATATCGGAATCCGGCTCGAGGGACCAAAAAATCTATAACCGAATAAGCTGACAGTTTATTGGTTAATTGGTAAGGCCCTTAGATTGGGATAAGGGCAAGAGAATGATGTGTAGGTAATGACGTCAACAATTAGTATAAAAATTAATGGTGACATGAAGAAATCCCACTTGCAGAAGGATCCAAGATCTAAGATCATCACGATGCTCTATTAGAGTCCTCAGTTGTATATTAAATAGTAAAAACATATTAAGAATATACAATTATAACTCAAATAGATAGATTAGGCATACAACACGTTACTTCATCTACGATTTACAATTATCACCTCCTGATATCGTACTAATATAATAAATGCGTAAGTTTGTGTGTATGTTTGTTACTCTTTCACGGCGAATCCGCTGAATCAATATCGATGAAATTAGACACAATTATTCCTTATACACCGGGGTAACATAAAAGCTATAGAAATTCTGTTAATTCTTAAGGAATAGGATGACATTGAAAAGCGCCATCTATTATCGACCCATCGCACGTCAACAGTCCACGCGAAGTCGCGAGTAAAAGCCAGTTTTTATATATGAATGTCATATGTCACGGTTTACGCTTGACCATTATATCCTGTAATGTTCTCAAAATCCATTAACTTAATGACATTAGGTATTATATAAGTTATAGACAGAAATATATTGTTGAGCAATACAATGGTAACCTTGATCAAAAGCGTCTAACAAAACCAAATTTGGCCCAAAATTATTTCATTATAATGATCTCAAATTGAAACACATTGTCTAATATTTCATTAAGTATTATTAAACAACGTTAAATCGTTAGGAGCATTAGAATGGTAAACTCGATTGAAAGCGTCTAACAAAACCAAATTTGGCCCAAAATAATTTCATTATAATGATCTCAAATAGAAACACATTAATTACTATAACATTAAGTATTACAAAACAACGAAAATTGACTTCTAGCATTTGAATGATAACCTCGATAAAAAGCTTCTAACAAAACCAAATTTTGTCCAAAATGATTTCATTATAATGATCTCAAATAAAAAAGCATTAATTACTACATTAAGTATTACAAAACAGCGCAAATTTGGTTTTTAAGCAGTATAATGATAAACACGATCGAAAGCGTCTAACAAAACCAAATTTGGCCGAAAATAATTTCATTATAATGATCACAAATTGAGCATAAAAATGACTATAACATTAATTATTACAAAAGAGCGCACAAATATTATTTTTAGAAGTATAATGATAAACCCGATCGAAAGCTTCTAACAAAACCAAACTTGGCCCAAAATAATTTCATTATAATGATCTCAAATAGAAACGCATTAATTACTATTACATTAAGTATTACAAAACATTGTTAACTGCTTAAGAGCAGTAGAATGGTAAACACGATCAAAAGCTTCTAACAAAACCAAATTTAGCCCAAAATAATTTCATTATAATGATCTCAAATAGAAACGCATTAATTACTATTACATTAATACGTAAAATCGTTTTCTTAGTTTTAAAATGATAGTCTCGATCGAAAGCTTCTTAAAAAACCAAATAATTGACAAAAGTAATAATAAAATTATTTTGCTATAATCCGCGAAGAAATTTTATTAATTCTTCGCGGATTATAGCAAAATAATTTTATTATTACTTTTGTATTATGGATCTCCGCAAAGTAACGCCTAATTCTATAAATTATTCAAATAATTGACATTGGATCCGATCGAGAATCAAACATTGAACCTTTGATTTCTAAAGCAAAGAGTTATTTCTCATATCGTCTTATATCCTATGAGCTATAATTTAATATATAAAGGGATAATATTTGTATTAAGGCAATGCAGATGACAGACATATCATATCCTAGATTAAAGTAAGAAACGTTCTAGATGGAACGAGCTGTTTGTAAGAGATTTTTGTCTGTCTATCAGTTCACGATTAAAATGCAGGACCAATAATGATGAAATTTGGTACAATTGAAGCTTATATACCGGTAACATGTAGGTTTAAAACATGTAACATGCAACCGGTGTAACATGTTGTTTTTTTTTTTGTAGAGGAGAATATATATAACATAATTGAGGGTAATTTAATAATTAATGAAACGTAATCGCGGGTACAGATTTTTATTTTTTTAATTTTGGAATGCTGCTAGATCACCTACTAAGGTGCGTTCCGGTATTAAAAAATATCAGTCAACATTGAAATAATATATTAATTCGCAATGAACACATTATAAAATATATTTTAAGGGTTATCAGCGTGTAATGAAGCCGAAAGTGCATTTGTCTTAAAATCATAGTGAAATACTTTCTAAGTAACGACCTACAGCTATATGTAGATTCTAGACTTTGGCGTTTCAAACGCGGCGTCAAAACGCTGTATACGGACTATTGCTTCAGACGTTTGTAGTTCGCAAGGTGGCTATTCAGATGTTGGGCTAATTGGTCCGGTTTGGTGAATGAAGCCTGAAAAAAAAAATTGAAATCATACAGTGCTTAATTTAATTATCTTTAATATTTCATCATCTTCCTGCCCTTATTCCACTCTAAGTGGGGTCGGCACAACATGTTATAAACACGTCATGTGTCAGGGAGTAGTCCAAGGAGGTCTCTTATGACCTCTAATCTTCGTAATATACATCGAGAAGATTTTTTCTAAGCACTACATATTATAAAATAAAGTCGCATTCTTTGTTTGTCCATATATCCCTATGTATGCATAAAACTTTAAAACTACGCAACAGATTTTGATACGGTTTTTTTTAATAGATAAAGTGATTCAAGAGGAAGGTTTGTATGTATAATAACATTCAATACGGAGTAGAGAAACACTGTAATTTTTGAGATTTCTGTAAATAATTACATTTTTTCCGCTTACATTGCAAACGCAGGCTGAACCCTACGAGATTTATCAAAATGATGTACTAAGTATTTGTACACCTCGAAAAGGTCTACAGAAAAGTCCGCGATGGTATATGTCTATCTCTTATGGATAACCCGCTATAGCATTTTTTGTCATTTACTTTTTACGAAAAATAATGCCTTATGTTCAAAGCAATTTTTATACAATACAGCATTAATCCTTATCTAATTAAGTACCTTAAATAAATTGTTGATTTAATATAGATCAATATGGCCGTTTACAGCATGTAATTTAAGTGAACATTTTCGGAGATATTACAGATTTCAAGTGCCGTGAGGACGCCGCGCTTCGCCCTATAACACTTCGACTTTAGCAGCTATGTCGCTCTTTCAAGAGTTTGTTTAACGACATTCTGTAATTAATTGTTAAAATAAAATACATAGGGAAAATGTAAAAGTAAATAAGTAAAAATGTACTATATGAATTTAGATATTCCAAAGATAGCAGGAAAGGAAATTGTTTTTTCTTAATTTAACGCTTGCGGGCCACGGGCAGTAATGAATAAATCAAAACTACTGGATCGATTTTAATCATTTTTTTTTCACTGAGTGACATGGGATATATATTTTATACCCGTGCGAAGCAGGGGCAGGCCGCTAGTTCGTGATAAATGGTGGTAACCTACCATTTAACGATAGCAAGGGAATACAAAAAGATATTTTTCTAATTCGTATTTGTGCTAACCCACAGGGACAGCAAGGGAGTAGTCCAAGGAGGTATCTTGCGTCCTTTACTCTTGGTAATATACATCGAGAAAAGAAACTGTTAAATAGTAATAAATGTGACAAACCATTTATGGAAGTAAAGATTAATTGCGACATTTGTGTACGCACTCACCTTACAAACGACGCATCTGAACAGCTGCTTCGCGTGGTTGTGTATGTGCCTGGTGAGAGAGTGCGTGTGCGTGAACCGCTTGCCGCATTGCGCACACACGTGCGGCAATCTCGACGGCGTGGAGGACGCGTGCGCGCTCGCGCGGTGCCGCCGCAGCTGCTCGTAGCGACCGAACGAGCTGCCGCACTCAGAGCAGCGACCTGCGACAGTCAAAATGGATTAAGACAATCTTTAATATTTAAATGAGTTAATCTTATTTTATCTTATGAGTTAATATATCTTAAAGAGCGATTCAACTTCTTGTCGGATGTAGGATGTGGCCGGCTAAGATCTATAAATACCTTAGATCTTGCCTTCCCTAAATGCTCCTCACTGACTTACTCGAGATCATTTAGCTTTCATGGTGCTAAGCTATGGAATGATTTACCAGTATCAATCCGCAAATCTCCTTCTCTTTCAGCATTTAAGTTACAGATTAGAAAATATTTATCATAGGTAATTATATTAATAGCATCTCACTTTAATCTATTTATTTTACCAAAATTATTTAATAGATTAAATAGTTCATTCCTTTTCTCTATATGACCCGTACTCTCTTTCTTCTTCAATTCTTGTCCTTTTCCTTCTATTACTCAAAGGTTGACTGGAAGAGATCCCTTTTAGGGATAAGTCCGCCTTTATACATGTGGTTTTTTTTTCTTTCTATTTTCTAAATATATGTGTAAAAAGAAAAATAAAAAAAATAAATAAATAATCTTGTATGTATATATAGTTTCTGAATCTCGAAAACGGCTCCAACTATTTTCCTAAACTTCAGCATGCAGGAGCTTTTGGGGAAGAAAAATCGATCTGGATAAGTTTTTATGTAAAAAAAAATTGTTTTACCCCTGTTATTGGGCATTAAAAGATACTGACATTTTTTTTGCCGTAAACTGTTAAGTAAGCGTAGCTTATTCGAGGAACGGGCACTGTCGAGAAATGTAAATATCTAGGATCAATCGCAACTAAATAATAATATTTTTCTTTTTTTTTTACATTTTTCCCTATGTATTTTATCTTTACAATTACAGAATGTCTTTATATACAACATTTACAGCTTCTTGTAATTAGAAAATACAAACACGACATGAAAGAAAATGACAAAAAAATTGCTATTGTGGGTTATCCATAAGAGATAGACATATACCATCGCGGAGTTTTCTGTAGGCCTTTTCAAGTTGTACAAATACTTAGCACATCATTTTGATAAATCTCGTAGGGTTCAGCCTGCGTTTGCAGTGTAAGCGGAAAAAAATGTAATTTACGACATCACATTAGAAACCTCAAAAATTACAGTATTTCTCTACTCCATATTGAATGTTATTATACATATAAACCTTCCTCTTTAATCACTCTATCTATAAAAAAAAACGCATCAAAATCTGTTGCGTAGTTTTAAAGATTTAAGCATACATAGGGATATAGGGACAAACAAAGAATGCGACTTTGTTTTATACTATGTAGTGTTAATTATGCCATAGACTATCTCATGAAATCCATCACTCTCAAAGCTTTCAAGAGTAAGAATAAATACTGAATACAGTCTTCTAGAAGGAAAAGAAGAAGATTCCTCACCAGCTCTTTCATCAGCAGTATGGGTTCGGTCATGTGCAGCGAGTTCAGCGTCATCTTCGAAGCATTTCCGGCAAACCTCGCAGCGTACCGTCATGGCGCCGCGGTGAGCTTCCGCTCTGTAAAAAAAATCAGTCTTCATCACAATATGTCTACTGAATATCCCGGTCTACTTAACAAAGGTAAATCAGTCTACTAATAAAGTATAACATCTAAGTCTCCACGATCTTCTCAGTAGACCCTTTCTTTACTCACTGAATAAATGTCTACTGAATATCCCAGTCTACTTAACAAAGGTAAATCAGTCTATTAATAAAGTATAAAATCTATAAAGTCTCCACGTTCTTCTCAGTAGGCCCTTTCTTAATTACACACTGAATGAATGTCTACTCAATATCCCGGTCTACTCAAACAAACCCTTTAGTCTCAGTTTCTGTCTAATAAAAGAACTACTATGGTCTTCAATGTCTTCTCAGTGAGCTATTTACGCCATGTACAGATTAAAACAGTTGACCTATACAGTAGACCAGTGTTCTTTTTAGTATACCGAATACCAACTTCACTGCATCACATTAAGTTCTAAAATTAGCAAATCTACTAAGCATACAGTCCTTTTAGTAGACCAAAACCTGAATATACTTTTAATAAATTCACATAATTATAAAAATCACTATTCTACTTAGCAGAATACGGTCTTCTCAGCAGATCTTATCCCAATAGCAATATTTATGCAATCACATTAATTTTTAAAACACAACTGTACTAAATAGACTACAGTCTTTTCGATAGACCGAAAACCGAATAAGTACAGATTGCGATCAACTTTTAAGACCCCAAGTTTGTTGTGAAGACAACGGTATTTTCGGAAGTTCTATTCGAAATAACACTTTTCACACATTCTCATTAATTTCTTAAACCCCAAGTCTACTAAACAGACGGCGGTCTTTTCAGTAGAACTAAACCCAACTACACTTTACAGATTCGCATTAATTTCTAAACCCCCAAGTCTAGTCAGCAGGACCAAGGTCTTCTCAGTAGACCGAATACCAAAATTACTACAGATTCACATTAATTTCAAAAACTTCAAGTCAATTAAGCAGACCTCGGTCTTCTCAGTAGACCTAATCCTAACAACACATGTTAGATTCAGATTTATTTCTAAAACACCAAGTCTACTAAGTAGCCCGTGATCTTCTCAGTAGACCTAATCCTAACTACACTTGTGAGATTCAGATTTATTTTTAAAACACCAATTCTACTAAGTAAAACGCGGTCTTCTCAGTAGACCTAACCCAAACAACACTTGTTAGATTCAGATTTACTTCTAAAACACTAAGTCTACTGAGTAGACCGTGGTTTTATCAGTAGACCTAATCGAAACTACACTTGTGAGATTCAGATTTATTTTAAAAACTAAGTCTTAAACTTAACTTAGTCTACTAAGTAGGCCACGGTCTACTAAGTATACCACGGCCTTCTAAGTAGACCACGGTCTTCTAAGTAGACCACGGTCTTCTAAGTAGACCACTGTGTTCAGAGTAGACCACTGTCTACTGAGTAGACCACTGTGTACTGAGTAGACCACTGTCTACTGAGTAGACCGAACCGGAAGTACACTCACTTGTGCTCCGAGAGCTTCTCCCGGCGGCTGAAGGTCTCGTTACAGCAATCACACTCGTAGCGGTCAGAAGAACGCGTACGCGAGCTTGAGTTGCCACCACCCTTATTTTGATGGACACGTCGATGAATCCTGAAAATATTTTAGCATATTGTTTATCTTCTGAATTCGAGAAGATCACAGAAGAACCTTCCCCCCCTTATTAAGTTATGACCACCCGATCTCTAGACGTCTAGTAGACCTATATGTAGGGAACATAGTAGTCCCTATCCAGTTGATCCAGCGAACCTAATGACAAATCATCCCCCCCTAATTAGGAGTGGCCCAGTTAAAACCAGCGGAACTATAAAAACATGGAAGACCCCCTCCCCTTATTTAATTCAAAATATTATTTATTCAATTACACTGTTTTCAGATAAATAAATAAGTAAATTTAAGAACACCCGACTTGGGAAAATAGACCCCCCCCCCCCCCCCTCGTTAGGTTAGGACCAGCGGACCTCTATACATCTAGTTATAGACCTCCACCTCCAACACAGTACTCCCCTTCCCATTAAGTTGATGACACCCGACCTCTAAAAACGTGGTAGACCCCCTCCCCTCATTAGAGACAAAATATTATTTATTCAAGTAGGCTGTTCTCAGATAAACAACTAAACTCAAGAACACCCGACCTCTGGACTCCTGGGAAAATCCCCCCCCTCATTAGATACCCGTCGTTAATTCCACCCCCCAGACCCCCATAGTAGCCCCCTCTTCATTAAGTTGATAAGTACCAAATTTCGTGACACCTAGTTATAAATCACCCCCTCCTACCTTGTAATCTCTGTTCCCTTCAAATTAACTAAGCATATTTATGTCGATTCTTCAAAATATTTACTCAAAGGCTCGAGTAATTTCCTCTAACTAAGCATCGAGGGGCGAATAATTACGAATAATAACAAAATTAAAAAAGTATTTCTCTACTCCATATTGAATGTTATTATACATATAAACCTTCCTCATTAATCACTCTATTAAAAAAACCGCATCAAAATCTGTTGCGTAGTTTTAAAGATTTAAGCATACATAGGGATATAGGGACATAGGGACAGACAGGGAAAGCGTCTTTGTTTTTTCTATGTAGTGATGATTATTTTGATTTGATTTGACGATAAATTACTTACTTCAGCGTCACTCTCGTTGAGTACCACTTCCTGCAGACGTGGCATTGGAAGCTCTTGTCTGCTGACTCGTTTTCCGACTCGCTGATCTCATCCTGGGCAGGAGCCGGTAAGGTAGCAGTACGCTCGGGATCCGAGTCGGAATCCGACTCGGAATTGGTCCCCGACTGGGGCCCGTACGACCACGCGCCGAACGAAGTGCTGGAACAATTGGCATCTCTCAAATTTTATACGCAACCCCCCTTACATTCTAGACACCCCCCTTACATGCTGAGCCTGTACCTTACATTCTGGACATCCCCCTTACATACCGAGCCTGTACCTTACATTCGGAGTCTCCCCTTTACATTCAGGACGACCCCCTTTTACATTCTGAACCTCCCCCTTTACATTCTTAACCTCCCCCCTTTACATTCAGGACGACCCCCTTTTACATTCTGAACCTCCCCCTTTCCATTCTAAACCTCCCCCCTTTACATTCTGGACGACCTCACTTTATATTCAAAACCTAAACCACCACCTTACATTATGAACCTCCATTTACACTCTGATGCTCCACGTTACATTCAACAATGCATATATAATCTTAAAAAACAAGAAAAAGACTAAAAAAGAAAAATGGATATGTAAAATAATCAATTTTTAAAAAAATGATTTTTGATGAAAAAATAAGCGATTATTAAAAATCGATTATTTTGAAAAAATAATCGATTATTTTTCACATCGCTAAGGCTCACCTGTCCTCCTCAGGGTTGGAGACGGTCGGGGGAAGGTCGTTCTTCTGCTTGCCCTCATCATCAGACTCGCTGTCCGAACTGTCCGAGGAACTTGAACTGTCCGAGGACGATGATGAAGACGATGATGATGAACTGCCTGTGGAATTATTAGAAAAATGGAGCTGAAAGGGGGGCATCTCTCTTCTGTTAATCATGGTCTTCAAGCCATGAGGATATTATATCCACAAAAAAGTTATTTAGGATTTTAACTTATGACGTTTGATGATCTACGATCTATGATTTATCTATAATGAATTTATAATTTTATCCACGACATGCTGCTTGCCGGTGAAATCAAAATTGGGAAGGAGAGGGGGTTAGATGACAGATCTCAAGGCAATGGCAGTCAAGATAGTGGGAATACCCTTAATCATCAGGTATGGTGTACCTGATATGGAACTACGGTGAAACGGTCGGTGAAATCATTATGGAGAAACAATGGAGAGGCTCTCCTCTCCATTGTTTCCCTCACACCCTCTAGTTCGACAACAAATCTTAATAAGGCAATGGCAGTAGATGGGAATACCCTTAATCATCAGGTATGCTGTACCCGGAACTGCCTCTCGGGGACTCAAAATGGGAAAGCAAGAAGAGAATGTTTGGAAATTAGATCTTAATAAGGCAATGTCGGTTACGTCCCTGGGAATTCCCCTAATTATCAGGGATGCTGTACCTGATCCAAAACCACTGCTTATCGGTGGAATTATAATGGGAAAATAATGGAAAGGAGATGGTTGCACAGTAGATCTTTTAAAAAGCAATGGCAGTGAAAATGCTGGAAATATCCTTAATCATCAGGTATGCTGTAACTGGTCCAGAAGTACTGCCTTTCAGTTAAATCAAAATGAAGAAACAAGGAAGCGAGGGTTGGACAAAATATCTTAATAAGGCAATTCCAGCAACGATGGGCATACCCTTAATCATCAGGGATTCTGTCCTTGATCCATAATTACTGCTGTCAGGGAAATTAAAATGGGGATATAATGAAGAGTAGAAGGTTGGACAATAAATAGATCTTTTTACAAAGCAATGGCAGTGAAGATGCTGGAAATATCCTTAATCATCAGGTATGCTGTGTCTAATTCAGAACTACTGCCTTTTAGTTTAATTAAAATTAAGAAACAAGGAAGCTAGGGTTGGATAACAGTTCTTAATAAGGCGACGCCAGTGGAGATGGTGGAAACACCCTTAATCATCAGGGATGATGTACCTGATCCAGAAGTACTGCCTTTTAGTTTAATCAAAATGAAAAAACAAGCAAGCGAGGGTTGGACAACAGGTCTTAATAAGACAATTCCATTGAAGATGGGAATTCCCTTACTCATGGCAATGGCAGTGGAGATGGGATGATCCTTAATCATCAGGGATGATGTACCTGATCCAGAACTACTGCTGCCTGAGTCGGAGTTAGAACTATCTTCCAACTTTTCAACGGGCGCGTCCAACTCCTTCACGCTGGCCCCACCTGTGGAAGAAGAATTAGATTTCTCTTTTATGACAATAGCATGGAGTTATTATTAATAGAATAAGAGAGCCATAGGGCTTGGAGTTAAGAGTGTCCAATCTATACTAATATATAAAGCTGAAGAGTTTGTTTGTTTGATTGATTGTTTGAACGCGCTAATCTCAGAAACTACTGGACCGATTTGAAAAATTCTTTCAGTGTAAGATAGTCCATTTACCAAGGAAGGCTATAGCTTATAATAATAATATATAAAGCTGAAGAGTTTGTTTGATTATTTGAACGCGCTAACCTCAGGAACTACTGGAACGATTTGAAAAATTATTTCAGTGTTAGATAGTCCATTTGTCGAGGAAGGCTATAGGTTATATAACATCACGCTAAGATGAATAGGAGAGGAGCAGCAATTCAAAATTTTGCGAAAACGTCAAAATTTAAAGCTTTCCTTGCGTGCGCTGTATGTGTGCGCTCAACAATATAGTAGGCTTTCTGTATCAGCCTCTTTTTAACAGTGTTTTTAAACTGCTGTAATGGCAAAGCTAAAATTGATTGCGGGATGTTATTATAGAATCTCATACCCAAACCCACAAACGACTTACGTACTTTTGTTCAAAGCAGGAGCCGCAAGCTTAAAAATGATTGGTAAAGGAGTGGCACCAGAGTTGACGAATGATAGAGGAGAATGGAAGAAGACATTGTGCCGACCCCACTTAGAGTGGGATAAGGGTAAGAGAATGATAGTTAGGATGTCAAACTGTACCCACCTTCAGAACTCCTGATAGAAAGCACTTCGTCGCTTTCATCTCGATTCAATCTCTGCACTTGGTCTAGCGGAGGTTTCTTAAAGTTCGCAGCGAGAAGATGTGCTCCGTACAGATCGTCCTGGAAATAAATACATTTGCTATAGATTTTTTTTGGAGAGGAAGAAACGAGTCTTCACCTTATGGCTGAGTGCCCTATGTACTCGCTGGTAAGATGGGAGATACTAGGTAAGGATGAAATTGAAGTTGAGGACCTGGCAAATATCTCCTTCAGGGATATTATCAGGTCCGTAAGAGCTACGGGTAGATTAGAGCAGGTGACACTGTCGGGACAGCAGTGAAACCCTTGTCCCAACATGGGGAAATGGGTGGAATAGTCCAGAATTGGCTGAGAACTGCCCTGCGCCGACAGGCGTCCCCGAAATTAGATAGATATAGATTTTTTGGTCCCTCGAGCCGGATTCCGATTTCTATATATACTTATCGGAAAGGTCCAGGGGAGAAGTAAAGTAAGCAGAAGAAGAATATCCTGGCTTAAAAATGTGACATAGTGGTACAGCAAGAGTACCAGTCCGCTATTTTGGGCAGCAACTTCCAAAGTACAAATAGCCAAGCCAAATAGACCAAAATAGACACACTAAAATAATGTACTAGAGAATTGTAGATCTACAAAAATACTACAAAAAAGTCCCGACAGTATATCGTGAAAGTAAATCATTGGTACCTAACAAGTGTACTCCTACAACGTGGAACTAATCTACTGTATTATAAGGCGACTACGTTTCTCTTACGCTTGCGCTTGTGTTTTTTTGGTCCTTTAAGCCGGATCACGATATATCTATACTAATATATAAATCTGAAGAGTTTGATTGTTTGTTTGATTGATTGTTTGAAAGCGCTAATACAACGTGTTGGTAATTAGGAACGCAACCTTATATGTTGTGAGTTTGTAGTACTTTTGTCTGTAACATGTTATATTGGCTACATTTTTATATAACCTCTCTTCTTGTCATCTTTATATTATATAACGTCTCTTCTTGTCATCTTTATATTATATAACCTCTCTTCTTGTCATATTTATATTATATAACGTCTCTTCTTGTCATCTTTATATTATATAACCTCTCTTCTTGTCATCTTTATATTATATAACCTCTCCTCTTGTCATCTTTATATTATATAACCTCTCTTCTTGTCATCTTTATATTATATAACCTCTCTTCTTGTCATCTTTATATTATATAACCTCTCTTCTTGTCATCTTTATATTATATAACCTCTCTTCTTGTCATCTTTATATTATATAACCTCTCTTCTTGTCATCTTTATATTATATAACCTCTCTTTTTGTCATATTTATATTATATAACCTCTCTTCTTGTCTCTTTTCATAGTCGAATTATAATTTATCCGTGTCTAAACAGTTTGTTTTATTATAAATCATGCAAATATCAACATAACTAGCTACTGAACCGATTTGAAAAATTATTTCAGTGTAAGATAGTCCATTTATCGAAGGTCCCCCTAAAAGTTCCCCCTCTAAAAAGTTATCCCCTGTAAAAGTACAAGATGTAAGTCCGCGATAGCATATGTCTAGTTTTTAAGGTTAACTCACTTTAACCATTTTTATGGCTATCAAAATACTATATTGCAGTTTTAATATATCCACGCGGGCGGAGCCGCTGGCGATTGCTAGTCATATATGAATTTAAACGTCGTTTTGCTTACAGAAGCGACTCACCTTATCGATATTAGCATATTTCTCGTGTATATGTCTCAAGGCGCGCAGATTCTCGTCCAGACTTAGCGAGTCGGACGCTTGGCTCGGCGAACCTTGAATTAATAAATTATTGTATTAAGATATTTTATTGAAAATTTTAAAAAAAAAGTTGAAGAACATAAAAGAATAAGCCGTGTGGTATCCGGTTTAGTAGAATAGACCAACTTCATTTTTTACCGAGATGTCGTAAAAGGCGACTAAGGTAAGTCGACTAAGGTAAAGTAAGTTTGGGGTGCCAAAGTGGTCGGAAGGGTTGTTGGGGGGCGGTGGAGCGGTTCCACGAACTGTTGTTCTGGATCCAATCTGCTGCTGGTGAGTCCAGGTGTTAGTGACTTGCCCAAGCCCATTGTCTGCCGCCCTAACTGGGGACCATCGGGTGTTCCGAACGGGGTACATCGGACGTCTGGCTTACAGGTCCCCGAGGCGGTCGGTGCATCTGGTGCTCCCGATGCACCGGTTAGCGGAGGGGGGCTTCTCTTTCGAGGAGCCCCTATCCGGAGGTGTTTGTTCTCTGGGATCAGAGCTGTCGGCGGGATGGGGGCAATATGTACAACGATACCCTGTCCTTGTCATCGGCATATAGTGGAGCACACAGGTCGTTTTAGTCGGTGCGAGTCCGACATAAGGGTACCCATAAGGGTTTTTTTCCTGTATAAAAAATAAATCGACCCGCCGTGTGTTATCCGGTTTAATAGAATAGACCACCCTCATTTCTTACCGAGGTGTTGTAAAATACAACTTAAGTCAGCAGGTAGGTCGTAAAATACGTAGCCAAATCATGTGACAGCATGTTTGTAACATGTTGTGCCGACCCCACTTAGAGTGGGATAAGAGCAGGTAGATGATGATTAGTATAGATATATTCACCTAAATCCGGTTCGTCGTCGCTATCCAAAGTTATTGGTTCAGTGTTCAACGGCATCAGGTTGCTTCTCACGCGGATCTCTGAAAAATAAAAGATTTCAATTTGAGATTGATTGCGCCTAAATTGATAACAGATGGCGCTTTTTAATGTCATCCTATTCCTGTAGAATTAACAGGATTTCTATAGCCTACATCTTAGTCCGGTGTATAAGGAATAATTAAATATTAGTTGGAAGTAGGATTTCAATGTCATCCTATTCCTGTAGAATTAACAGGATTTCTATACCATTTCCTATTATAGTTACTTTGTTTATTATTATTATTAATATCTGGGTGACCGAGCTTCGCTCGGTAATTTTTAGCAAAAAAAAATTAAAAAAAAAAAAAACAATTATTTAGTTGGGGATCGATCGACTTGACAGTTAATGGCGAAAATTCAATTCAATATAAATGTTAGTGTTTTTTAATACCCAAAAACAGGGATAAAACAATTTTTTTTACATAAAACCTCTAGCTAGATCTATTTTTCTTCCCCAAAACCCCCCTACATGCTGAATTTCAGGAAAATCGTTGGAGCCGTTTCCGAGATTCTGAAAATATATATATACATACAAGATTAACTCATCACTACATATTATAAAACAAAGTCGTATTTCCATATGTACGCATAAAACTTTAAAACTACGCAACAGATTTTGATGCGGTTTTTTTTAATAGATAGAGTGATTCAAGAGGAAGGTTTGTACGTATAATAACATTCAATACGGAGTAGAGAAATACTGTAATTTTTGAGGTTTCTGTAAATAATTACATTTTTTTCCGCTTACATTGCAAACGCAGGCTAAACCCTACGAGACTTATCAAAATAATGTACTAAGTATTTGTACACCTTGAAAAGGTCTACAGAAAAGTCCGCGATGGTATATGTCTATCTCTTATGGATAACCCACTAAAGCATTTTTTGTCGTTTACTTTTTACGAAAAATAATGCCTTATTTTTAAGCAATTCTTATACAATACAGTATTAATCCTTATCCAATTAAGTACCTTAAATAAATTGTTGATTTAATATAGATCAATATGGCCGTTTACAGCATGTAATTTAAGTGAACATTTTCGGAGATATTACAGATTTAAAATGCCGTGAGGACGCCGCGCTTCGCCCTTTAACGCTTCGACTTTAGCAGCTATGTCGCTCTTTCAAGAGTTTGTTTCAAGACATTCTGTAATTAATTGTAAAAATAAAATACATAGGGAAAAATGTTAAAATAAATACGCAAATATGTACTATATGAATTTAGATATTCCAAAGATAGCAGGAAATCTTCGTGGTACAGGGAAAGGAAATTGTTTTTCTCCAAATTTAACGCTTGCGGGCCACGGGCAGTAATGAATAAATCAAAACTACTGGATCAATTTTAATCATTTTTTTACACTGACTGACATGGGATATATATTTTATACCCGTGCGAAGCAGGGGCAGGCCGCTAGTTTAAATATAAAGATTAAATTTTTTTTATTTTTCAGTTTTAGTTCCCAAATATTTTAAAATTTCACTCTTTTTACTTTTACTTTGTACCATAACCAATGTTTATTTTTATTTTTACTGTTTTTGAATGTTGTATATGCCTGTAATAGTATTTTAAATAGATTAAGATTGATTTATAGAATTAGGCGTTACTTTGCGGAGATCCATAATACAAAAGTAATAATAAAATTATTTTGCTATAATCCGCGATGAATTGATGAATGATGATTCATCGCGGATTATAGCAAAATAATTTTATTATTACATTTGTTTAGATTAAGACTGTATGAAATACATGTAAAAAACAAAAATGTATGTTAATAATACTGTTGGCATGTCTTACTAAATAAATAAATAAATACCATATTTATTGTGGTATCCGGCTGAATAGAATAGTACCACCCTCATTTCTTACCGAGGTGTCGTAAAATACGACTAAGGTAAGTCGACCCGCCGTGTGGTATCCGGCTGAGTAGAATAGACCACCCTCATTTCTTACCGAGATGTCGTAAAATACGACTAAGGTAAGTCGACCCGCCGTGTGGTATCCGGCTGAGTAGAATAGACCAACCTCATTTCTTACCGAGGTGTTGTAACATACAACTTAAGTTAGCAGGTAGGGTCGTAAAATACGACTGAGGTAAGTTGACGTCAGGCAGGCGGCCGGTCGTAGAAACGCAGCCAAATCATGTGACAGCATGTTTATAACATGTTGTGCCGACCCCACTTAGAGTGGGATAAGGGCAGGAGGATGACGATTCGACCATATGTCCATACTTACTCGCTTGCTGCGGTTGTTTCGCCCTTTGTTCGGCCTTTCTGGGTCGCCCTCTCTTGCCTTTCACCCTTTCTGGATTCGCCGTCTATTGGGAGAAAACTATTTATCAAACAGTACTAGTTTATTTGAATAAAGAATATTTTGAATTTGAATTTGAATTTTTTGACCAAGCCTTAATCGGTAATTTTTAAATTAAAAAAAAAAGAAAAAATAGCTGGGGCTCGATCCTAGGTATTTTTTAAAGACAACCCGTTCCCCGAATAAACTACGCTTACTTGACAATTAACGGCAAAAATAGTTTTATATTCAATGTAAATTTTAGTATTTTATAATACCCAAAAACAGGGATAGAACAATTTTTTTAAATAAAACCTAGCTAGATCGATTTGTCTCCTGCAAAACCCCCTTTATGGTGAATTTCAATAAATCATTGGATAGCTAGATCGATTTGTCTCCCCCAAAACCCCCTATATGGTGAATTTCAGGATAAATCATTGGATAGCTAGAACGATTTGTCTCCCCCAAAACCCCCTTTATGATGAATTTCAATAAATCATTGCAGATAGATCGATTTCTCTCCCCCAAAACCCCCTTTATGATGAATTTCAATAAATCATTGCAGATAGATCGATTTCTCTCCCCCAAAACCCCCTTTATGATGAATTTCAATAAATCATTGCAGATAGATCGATTTCTCTCCCCCAAAACCCCCTTTATGGTGAATTTCAATAAATCATTGGATAAATATTATCCATAGACACTTACGGAATCCTTCTTAGCATTGGGCGTCCTCTTGGTGTACTTGCGTTTGACTCGCGGCGTCGCCTCTCCTGCCGAAGAGGACGCCGCCGAATCTGCAATAGAACATATATAATCCCATAGACAAAAATATAATAACATTTTAGATCGACTTGTGAATCACTACATAGAATAAAACATAGTCACATTCTTAGTTTGTCCATATATCACTATGTATGCTTACTGCTTTAAAACTTCGCAACAGATTTTGATGCGGTTTTTTTAATAGATAGAGTGAAGAGGAAGGTTTATATGTATAATAACATTCAATATGGAGTAGAGAAATAATATAATTTTTGAGATTTCTAATAAATATCGTAAATAATTACATTTTTTTCCGCTTACATTGCAAACGCAGGCTAAACGCTACGAGATTTATCAAAATGATGTAGTAGGTATTTGTACACCTTGAAAAGGTCTACAAAAAAGTCCGCGATAGTATATGTCTATCTCTTATTGATAACACACAATAGCATTTTTGTCATTTACTTTTTACGAAAAATAATGCCTTATTTTCGAAGCAATTTTTATACAATGAAGCATTTATCCTTATCCAATTAAGTACCTTAAATAAATTGTTGATTTAATATAGATCAATATGGCCGTTTACAGCATGTAATTTAAATGAACATTTTCGGAGATATTACAGATTTATAATGCCATGAGGACGCCGCGCTTCGCCCTATAGTACTACGAATTTAGCAGGGATCGGACGCGCATCTAAATGTCGTTCTTTCAAGAGTAACCTCTAAAGAAAACATGTTTATATTGTCTAATGATTTTCCATTAACAGACACAGAGACATTCTGTAATTAATTATAAAAATAAAATACATAGGGAAAATGTAAATATGTAGTATATGAATTTAGATATTGGATATAGCAGGAAATCTTCTTGGTATAGGGAAAGGGGAATTGTTTTTCTCCAAATTTAACGCGCGCGGGCCACGGGCTGTAATGAATAAATGAAAACTACTGGATCGATTTTAATTATTATTTTCACCGAGTGACATGGGCTATATATTTTACTAGCGGCCTGCCCATGCTTCGCACGGGTATAAAATATATATCCCATGTCACTCAGTGTAAAAAAATGATTAAAATCGATCCAGTAGTTTTGATTTATTCATTACTGCCCGTGGCCCGCAAGCGTTAAATTTGGAGAAAAACAATTTCCTTTCCCTATACCAAGACGATTTCCTGCTATCTTTGGAATATCTAAACTCATATAGTACATTTTTACTTATTTACTTTTACATTTTACCTATGTATTTTATTTTTAAAATTAATTACAGAATGTCTTTAAACAAACTCTTAAAAGATTCGAAGTGCTATAGGGTGAAGCGCGGCGTCCTCACGGCATTTTAAATCTGTAATATCTCGGAAAATGTTCACTTAAATTACACACTGTAAACGGCCATATTGACCAATATTAAATCAACAATTTATTTAAGGTACTTAATTGCATAAGGATTAATGTTGTATTGTATAAAAATTGCTTTGAACATAAGGCATTATTTTTCGTAAAAAGTAAATGAAAAAAACTGCTATTGTGGGTTATCCATAAGAGATAGACATATACCATCGCGGACTTTTCTGTAGACCTTTTCAAGGCGTACAAATACTTAGTACATCATTTTGATAAATCTCGTAGGGTTTAGCCTGCGTTTGCAATGTAAGCGGACAAAAATGTAATTATTTACAGAAACCTCAAAAATTACAGTATTTCTCTACTCCGTATTGAATGTTATTATACGTACAAACCTTCCTTTTGAATCACTCTATCTATTAAAAAAAACCGCATCAAAATCGGTTGCGTAGTTTTAAAGTTTTATGCGTACATACGGAAATATGGATTTTGTTTTATAATATGTAGTGATACCCGTGCGAAGCAGGGGCAGGCCGCTAGTTATTAATTATAACAATTCCTTAAGTCATCATTCTCCTGTCTTTATCCCACTCTAAGTGGGGTCGTTACAACATATTATAAACATGGTGTCACATGATTTGGTTACGAATTTTACGACCGGCCGCCTGCCTGACGTCAACTTATCTTAGTCGTATTTTACAACACTTCGGTAAGAAAGATAGTGGTCTATCCTATAAAGCTGGATACCACACGGTGGGTCAACTTACGTTTTTTTTTTACGAAACCTCGGTAAGAAATGAGGGTGGTCTATTCTATACAGCTAGATACAATACGGCGGCTCAACTTACCTTAGTCGCCTTTTACGACCTCGGTTACACCTCTAACCTCGGTTAGAAATGAGAGTGGTCTATTCTACTGAATCGGATACAACACGGCGCGTCAACTTACCTAAGTCGCCTTTTACGACACCTCGGTAAGAAATGATGGTGGTCTATTCTACTCAGCCGCATACTACACGTCTAAATAATTCAATAAGAATATTAAAAAAAAAACGGTTGCCTGTAAAGTCGGTTTTACGGGCAAAGATTTTACGTGACAACGTCTTTAAATGTGATGGATTGGAGTGGGAGAGAGACGCAAGGCATTCGCCAGTCCGGCGGGCCTCTCTTTCGTTCGGTGGCCCATCGTAACAGACGTGAGCGGGCGTTACACTTTTTCATGAGTGACTCCAAGCCGCAACCTAATTTAAGACGTTGTCACGTCAAAAAGAATGACGTCCAAATATGTTCTATTTAAAATTTCAACGTCCATGCACAAAAACTAAATTCTTTTCATGCATGACTTCATATCATTTCTGCACGATGTTTTATTATGTCAAACCGTTTACCGGATAATGGATATCATAATAGTATATTTTCGACATCGTGCAGTATATTTATGTTTTAAATAACTATTATCTACTCTAATACTATAATACAAAGATTATAAAACTGAAACCAAAATTCTTATGACAAACATTACGTACAGGCCAAAAATAAAAAATTAAAAAGTTTTATTACGATACAGGTCTTGTATGGACACCTGTATCATAATATAACTTTTTAATCATAACGATACACCTATACAACCTCCAGCTGGACCGAGGAGGTTGAACCTCTACCTTAAAAACAAAGGTTTCAATGAACGAGTCCGCGGCGACGCAACACGCATGCGCAATCGATGTTTGCGCCTTGGCGCTAACATTTGACAATTAAAAAATCTTTTCAATATTTAAACAAAGTTTGGTTTTTATTAATATTGTTTTACGTATTATAGTATGAGAGTTGATAAAGTAGTGTATGACACTGTACATAACTATGCCTTATTAAGAACCCTTATTATGCAACAGTATCTTAATCTACTATAAATATATAAAATATTTGTGCATAATTGAGTATCAGAACTAAACGAAACTTCATTCTATACTAACGATCCACCTTAACTCCTATTATTTCATAAACAACACAAATCACATGAAAATTTTGAAAATAATATGCAACGACCATGCATTATAGCTACATTATTTATGCCCAATCAACTTTAATCTATATCTATACTAATATATAAAGCTGAAGAGTTTGTTTGTTTGTTCGATTGTTTCAACGCGCTAATATCAGGAACTAAACTACTGGACCGATTTGAATAATTCTTTGAGTCTTTGATATTCCATTTATCGAGGAAGGCTATAGGCTTTATAACATCACGCTAAGATGAATAGGAGAGCTTTCCTTGCGTGCGCTAAGTAAACGGTTAAAGTTATTAAAAAATAATGTATTACAAAATAAGTCTAAATAAAAGTCCCAACAGAATATGCCTAGCTTTTAAGGTTGACCGACTTTAACCATTTTTATAGTTATCAAAATACTAATACGGTTTCAATATTTCCACGCGGACGGAGCCGCTGGCAATTGCTAGTAAATTATAAATTAACACATTAACAGTAAATAAATTTATTACTTGCCCAAAATATTTATTCTCTATATGCATCCATTAAATGTCTAATGACCTATTTATAAATAACCATCTAAAGTTTAATACGAGTTAACCAAAAAAAAATTACTGCATGATTACAGAAATTTCAACGTCCATGCACAATAACAATGATATCTTTCCTCTATCTTTTTTCATCCCTTTCTTATACCCAGTGTTCTGATCCTTTACATGTCTAATGACCATTTTATAAATTATCCTCTAAAGTTTAAGGAGAGTTAATAATAAAAAAAATAACTGCATGATTACAGAAATTTCAACGTCCATGCACAATAATTATATCTTTCCTTCACCTTTTTTCATCCTTTTCTTATACCCAATACTCTGATACATTAAATGTCTAATAACCATTTTATAAATTATCCACTAAAGTTTAATGAAAGTTAACCAAAAAAAATAACTGCATGATTACAGAAATTACAACGTCCATGCACAATAATAATATCTTTCCTTCACCATTTTTTCATCCTTTTCTTATACCCAATATTCTTATACCCAATATTCTGATCCATTAAATGTCTGATGACCATTTTATAAATTATCCTCTAAAGTTTAATAAGAGTAAACCAAAAAAAAAAATGCATAATTACAGAAATTTCAACTTCCATGCACAATTATGATATCTTTCCCTCACCTTTTTTCTCCCTTTCTTATATCCAATATTCTGATCCATTAAATGTCTAATGACCATTTTATAAATTATCCTCTAATGTTTAAAAAGAGTAAATCAAAAAAATAACTGCATGATTACAGAAATTTCAACGTCCATGCACAATAATAATATCTTTCCTTCACCATTTTTTCATCCTTTTCTTATACCCAATATTCTGATCCACTACATGTTAAATGACCATTTTATAAATTATCCTCTAAAGTTTAATGAAAGTTAACCAAAAAAAATAACTGCATGATTACAGAAATTACAACGTCCATGCACAATATAAAAATTACTATGTTTTAAGAAAATACATTTTATCTATGCAAATTTATAACAATCGTACATCCTACTAATATTATAAATGCGGAAGTTTGTGAGTATGGATGTACGTTTGTTACTCTTTCACGGCGAATATGATGAACCGTTATCGATGTAATTCGGCTCAGTTATTTCTTATACACCGGGATAACATATGAGCTATAGAAATCCTGTTAATTCTACAGGAATAGGATGACATTAAAACGCCACCTACTATCACGCGACACCATTCCGCGAACGAAGCTGCGCGTAAAAGTAATAGTACTAGTAAGTAGTAACTAGTAATACCTAGGTAACTGAGCTTTTCTCGTTAATTTTTAAAATGATGTTAAAAAAAATTAAAAAAAATTGAAAAGAGAAATGAAAAAATAATATGGCAAGTGGGGCTCGATCCTAGGTATTTTCACCTCTCTAGACCGCTCGTTCCCCAAATGACCCACCATGACTTTACATTTGACAGCGAAAATTGTGATTGTATTCAACGTAAATTTCAAAAAAATTTAGAGCCCGAAAACAGTGATAAAACGACATTTTTTTTTTAAATAAAACTTATATAGATCGATTTTTCTTCCCCAAACCCCCTACATACTGAATTTCAGGAAAATCGTTGGAGCCGTTTCCGATATTCCGAAAATATATACATACATACAAGATTAACTCATTTAAATATTAAAGATATTGATTTCAAAAATTTTCAAAGTCCATGCCAGATAAATAATTTCGTATATATAAATCTAAAAATACATAACCTCGTATAAATTCCTACACGCTACATTTATAAAAAGCACATGTTTCAAGAAATGCCAATAACCAAATATAACGAAGCGTCGAAAAATTTTGAAAAAAAAAATCTACCCTCATGCATCCTAACTACGTCTTTACCTTTCCGTTTCAAAAATTTCGCATTCCGTCGCATTATTATCTTTTTATCGCCCACTTTTCGCACTCCGCCAATCTTCTGTGACGCTTTCCTTACGCTCAGCGTCTTTATTGAGGATATTTTTTTAACTACCCTCGATTGTTCGTCGGTCGATTCTCGCGCGTCATTCGACGGTTTCGCGCTTGACGATTTCCCGATTTTCGCTATTCGGAAAATAAATTCATATTCAAATTCAATATTCTTTATTAAAGTTGACTGTTTACAGTACTTTTGAATCGTCAAATATTTTTAAAGCTACCACAGAACATAACTCTAAAAGAAGTTTGCTCCTACCGATAAGAAAGAAACTCGGCGGATAATCTTTTCGACAAAAATAAATTTTATATCGCACGTTTTAGTATTAAAGTGACCTAATTCGGAAAATTTGTTTTATCTAATTCGCTTTAAAGCTTAGCATACAAAACTCGTAAGGGTTAAATAGAGAGGTGAAAAAATAATCGATTTTTATAATAATCGATTATTTTTATTAATAATCGAGTTTTAAAAATCGATTATTTTAATCATCCACTTTTTCAATTATTTTTTTTAGTTTAGATATGCATTGTTGGATGAAACCAATTTAGCCAAACTACACATTTTAATCCAATTTCACAAACAGCGCATCTGATATTATTTATTGGTAGTTGTCCACTTTAATTAGCCTTTATTGTAATTAATTAGTAATATTAAAAAGGCAACTTTTCAAATAGTCAGAAATAAATGTATACGAAATAATTATAAATCGATTTATTTCGATTTTTTTTTAAATCGATTTATTTTAAAGGGAAAAAAAATGATTATTTATGAATCGATTATTTCTACTCCAAGTTACATCCCTAGTGTTAATGAGACCCATAACTTTTGGAAGAGTTAAAAAATACTAGCTTTTTTTAATAAATCATAGCGTGATGTCATAGATGGCGTTGAAATAAGGATTACAATGTAACTCATCATCCTCCTGCCCTTATCCCACTCTAAGTGGGGTCGGCACAACATGTTATAAACATGTTGTCGAATAATTCGTTTTTTACGACTGGCCGCCTGCCTTACGTCGACTTACCTTAGTCCTAAATTATGACACCTCGATACGAAAGAAGGTGGTCGGCTATTTAGCCGGATACCACACGGTGAGTCGACTTACCTTAGTCGCCTTTTACGACACCTCGGTAAAAAATGATTATGGTCTATTCCACTCAGCCGGATACCACACAGCACTATCTAACTTAATTAAGACTATAATAAGATTATAAAGGGTGATACAGATTATACGATTTTTTTTTATTTGAGTTAACTACACACCTCAGCACCCTATATAAAAAATCAGTTAATTCAAAGTATTTTAGTCACAGGAACTTTTTACGGTTTTTTTTCAACAAAATAATCGATTTCAGGGATCAATGACCGTACCACATATATTACTATCCGGCTGAATAGAATAGTACCACCCTCCTGAATAGAATAGTACCACCCTCCTGAATAGAATAGTACCACCCTCATTTCTTACCGAGGTGTCGTAAAAGGCGACTAAGGTAAGTTGACCCACCGTGTGGTATCCGGCTGAATAGAATAGTACCACCCTCATTTCTTACCGAGGTGTCGTAAAAGGCGACTAAGGTAAGTTGACCCACCGTGTGGTATCCGGCTGAATAGAATAGTACCACCCTCATTTCTTACCGAGGTGTCGTAAAAGGCGACTAAGGTAAGTTGACCCACCGTGTGGTATCCGGCTGAATAGAATAGTACCACCCTCATTTCTTACCGAGGTGTCGTAAAAGGCGACTAAGGTAAGTTGACCCACCGTGTGGTATCCGGTTTAGTAGAATAGACCACCCTCTCTCTTACCGAGGTGTCGTAAAAGGCGACTAAGGTAAGTTGACCCACCGTGTGGTATCCGGTTTAGTAGAATAGACCTCCCTCTTTCTTACCAAGATGACGTAAAATACGACAGAGGTAAGTTGACGTCAGGCAGGCGGCCGTTCGTAAAAACGCAGCCAAATCATATGACAGCATGTTTAGAACATGTTGTGCTGACCCCACTTAGAGTGGGATAAGGGCAGGAGGATAATGATTAAATGTCAATTTAAGTAATTTGAATGCCCCAAAACAGGGAAACGACATTTTTTTTAAATAAAACTTATCTAGATCGATTTTTCTCCCCCGAAACCCCATACGTGCTGAGTTTCACGAAAATCGTTGGAGCCGTTTCCGAGATTCCGAATATATATATACATACATACAAGATTAACTCATTTAAATATTAAATATATAAAAATCTTACCAGCGGTTGCACGTCGCCTGTATTCTCTCTTCGCTTTCTTTTCTAAAGTTTCTGAGGACAAAAAGTGATATTAAAACACTATACTATACTAACCACAAATTAGACAAAGGTTTTCCAAAACGCGACCCTTTTTTATACAAATGCGACCCTTATACAGTACTAACAGTGACCCTAATTTCAGCTCATTTGCTTTGGCTTAGCATTCATATAAAAGCAAGTTCCTATAAAATTAAATGTTACCCTTTTCAAAAAAATCACCCAATCCGAAGAATAAGGTTAGAGGGGGTTTCCTAACGTGGAGCCCACGACCCACAGGGGGGCAATTTGATGGTTAAGGGGGGGCAACTCGACACGAGTTTAATCCTTTTGCTCTGGGCCATTTAGAGCTAGATTTCGGTGCCAAATTTAACAAAAAAAAGCATTTTTTCTTTCTAAATCCAATTATTTATGTCCTTTAAGTGGACAATTCAATTTTAATATTAAAATTTATTAAATGCGATGCTAGATTTAGGTGCCAAATTAAAAAAAAGCATTTTTTTCTTCCTAAAACAACTATTTATGTTCTTTAAGTGGGCAATTAAATTTTAATATTAAAATTTATTAAATGCTATGCTAGATTTCGGTGCCAAATTAAAAAAAAGCATTTTTTCTTCCTAAAACCAATTATTTATGTTCTTTAAGTGGACAATTCAATTTTTAATATTAAAATTTATTAAATGCAATGCTAGATTCCGGTGCCAAATTTTAAAAAAAAAGGAATTTTTCTTCCCGAAACGTATTATTTATGTTCTTTTAGTGGACAATTCAATTTTTAATATTAAAATTTATTAAATGCAATGCTAGATTTCCGTGCCAAATTTTAAAAAAAGCAATTTTTCTTCCTGAAACATATTATTTATTAAACAAAAAAAAAAAATTTCTTCATAAAACCAATTATTTATGTTCTTTAAGTGGACAATTCAATTTTTAATACTAAAATGTATTAAGCGCAATGCTAGATTTCGATGCCAAATTTAACAAAAAAAAAAGCATTTTTATGTCCTTTCAGTGGACAAATAAATTTTTAATATTAAAATTTATTCAATACAATGCTAGATTTCGGTGCCATATTTAACAAACAATAAAACATTTTTTCTTCATGAAACCAATTATTTATGTTATTTAAGTGGACAATACAATTTTTAATACTAAAATTTATTAAATGCGATACTAGATTTCGGTGGCTAATTTAAAAATAAAGCAATTTTTCTTCCTGAAACCTATTATTTACGTTCTTTAACTGGACAATACAATTTTCAATATTAACATTTATATACGTTACTTAGGTGGGCAAAATAATTATTAACGTAGGGCACGGACCAAAAAAGGTCAGGAAACACTGAGTTAGATGTTTCATGTATAAATATAGAACACGAAACTTTATTCTACGGATGAGGCGAAATGGTACATTTTATAGCACCCAATGAGACCTTTTTTCATACACATGCTACCCTCTATAGTACTAAACGTGACCCTTTTTTATACATAGGCGAGCATTTATAGTACCAAATGTCAATTTTTTTTATACACATGCAACCAACCTTCTTTAATGTCAAACTCTTTTGGCATAAATGCAAACACAAATTTTTTGATACGCATGCAATAATTTTATATTACCAAACGTGACCCATTATGCGATCTTTTTATAGAAATTCTATACGCGTGATCCTCTTAGTTATCAAACGTGACCTTTTTAGATACATATGCGACCTTTTATAGATCTTACTATACACGTGATCTTTTTAGTTCCGCAACGTAACCCTTTTCAATACATATGCGACCTTTTATAATGTTACTATACACGTGATTCTCTTAGTTACCAAATGTGACCCTTTTTGGACCTTCTATAGTACCAAATGTTACTAACACGACTCTTTGAGTTAGGAACCAGTGGTTTATGGTTTCTAGTTAAATATATGAGTTATAACCCCACCCATTTCGCGTGCCCGCTTCCTGGCTAAGTACTCAGGACTGGTCTTATCCACTCTGGGCCTGCCTCGCTTGCGCTTCTCACCCGTATCCGGCCGGCTGTTCATCACGGCGGCTGGAAATCGATTGTTGCAGCAAAGTAATGATAAAAAAAACAAAAATAAAAATAAAAAGACAAAAAAAAACAAAACAGACAAAAGCGCTAAAAAAATTATATTATATACTCCACGTTTTACATTTTAAAAATATACGCTCGTTATAGCAAAATTTTAGGGGTAGGAGAAAAAAAAATAAAAAAAATAAACATCGCAATTCTAGCTACAAAAGCAATGATGGAATTATTTTGTTATAATCTGCGTTTAAAATATAAAAAGCTCATACCAAAATACTATTATTAGTTATTGAAAGCAGAAAAAAAAAACAAAAAAAAAAACAAAAGTCGAAAGCGTTGCCCATATATTTATTTATATACTAGATGTATGGCCACGCGTTGCTGTGGCTCTCTCCAGTTTCGAATTCCCCTCGAAACTAAACTTAATAGTTTGAAAAATCGATTTCCAAATTTCCCTTCAAAATATATTGATTTATTTTGAAGGATGAAAAATCTATTATTTAAATATCGATTTTTTTCCACTCCGATTTAAATCCCTAGCTGGCTATGAATATAATAAATGCATTTTGTCTCTTGGTGTCTAGAATCGAAACAATCGACTTTTCTCTTCTATTTGAAACGTCTTTTTTTAATATTAATAATTAGAATAAAGCCTTATTTAAAAAAAATCAAAATTCAAAATATTCTTTATTCAAATAAACTTGTAAACTAGAAATATAAAATAGCAAATATTGTAAAATAGCAATATAATTTTTAATTAATGTATAGAAACCGGCTATACTCACGTGTTATTTTATCGGATGAGCCCGACTAGTTAACGTTAGTTAAAGTTAGTTAGATAAAATAACACGTGAGTATAGCCGGTTTCTATACATTAATTATGAATTCCACTCACGATAGTTTAAATTCAATATAATTTTATTATTAATCATGTCAAGTCAGCGTAACTTATTAGGGGAACGGGCGGTCGCGAGAAATTAAAGCCACACCTAGATATTATTTTTCTTTTTTTTTTAATTTCTTTCTTTATTTGCAAAAAATTACCTAAGGCTCGGTCACCCAGATATTTATTAAAAAAAAAAAAAAAAACAACAACAAAAAAAAAACAATTAAAAATAATGTTCAACTAAAAAAGATTCTTTTTGGTTTTTCTATTTAAATTTATTACTTATAATATGTCTATTACCTACATAGTTTGACTCAATGTCTACAATGTTTAGTCTAACAAATGTAATCCTTAATGGCTTATGATAATATTTTTATATTAAGAGTAATTTAGTCATAATAATAGCTGTGGATTTTTTACAAATAAATAAATAAATAATATTAAAAATGGCAACGTTTCAAATAGTGAGAGAAGTCGATTGTTTCGACTTCTCTCACTAATCTACGGTCTAATCTACGCTAATCGACAATCTAAAAAGCGACATATAATCAAAAAAGCGACAAATAGAAAATACAGATTCAAAATGTTAGAAAAAAAACTAAACACATGCACTCTTACCCATTTCCCTTGCCTGCTTCCTTGCCGCCAAGTTGGCCAAATATTCCGGACTTGTTTTATCTACCCGCGGCCTTCCCCGCTTCCGTTTAACCGGCGGCGGGGTCTCACTGATTGGGGCGGCTACATTTGCGAAAGTAAAAAAAAACGCATGCATAAACAAACAAAAAAAAAATCGAAAAAAAAACCGAAACAAACCGAAAAATCATAGTCGGTAAATTCCGACTCGAGTCGAATGCAATTATTAAATATCTATCCTTACTAATATTATAAATGCGAAAGTCTGTCTGTCACATTTTCACAGCCAATCCGCTGAACCAATATCGATGAAATATGGCAAAATTATTCCTTATACGGCGGGTAACATATAGGCTATAGAAATCCTGTTAATTCAACAGGAACTAAATTCAGGAGGAAATAAATAGGACGACAATTAAAACGCCATCTATAACAAACCTATGGAACTTATTTTTATTCACGATGTGTCAAAATCCAGGTTTTTCGGCTTACGTCAAAAGAGTTATCTTTAAAGAGTATTTATATTTATATTTTATTTTATTTTTTTGTTTTCTGGACAAATTTAACTGAGCTACTAAACCGAAACAAACCGAAAAATTGCAGTCGGTAAAATCCGACTCAAGTCGAATGCAATCGATTGAATATCTATACTATTATATTAAGCTGACGAGTTTGTTTGTTTGAATGCGCTAATTTCATGAACTACTAAACCGATTTCAAAAATTCTTTGAGTGTAAGATAGTCCATTTATCGAGGAAGGGTTTTTTTGAAGAAAAATAGTTTTTTTCTTATTAAATGAAAAAAATATAGTACTTTTAGGAAATTCAGAAAAAATAATAATACACATCTATTTTCAATCATTATTTATTTTTCCATGATTATTTATTATTATTTTTCGCTGGACAATGACAAAGGAGTTAGAGTTACTAACTAAGGCCCGTAAATACATGAATGAGTTTCGTTCAAACATTCCCTATGCAGTGCTGCGGGTGCGATCCATTCACAGTTGATTCAAAAAAAGCGCGACAATTGAATTAGCGATAAAAATATAGTATTTTTCGTCCTATATTGTTTTTCTATCATATATAGTACAAGTGACCAAAATATAGTACGATACTATATAATATAGTACGGGTCGCAACCCTACGCTAAGATGAATAGGAGAGAAGGAGCAATAAAAATATTGCAAAATTGGCAAAATTTAAAGCTTTCCTTGCGTGTGTCCTTCAAAATCATGTATAAAAAAATTGAAAAATTAACAGATTTCTATAGCCTATATGTTTTTAAATCCTGTTTATTTTGTACGTAAAATAATTCCTGTTGCTAAAATACTTTACTAAATGAAATGTTTTTTTATGTACTGTTTAAAAGATTGACCGCCGAAATTCTACTGACGCCCGACTCGACTCTCTATTTCAATACCTACTAGACGATTGACATTCGACTAGAGTCAAATCAAAAATTACTGAAGTCGAACCTTTTTTTACATTTTGATGTGATTTGAAACCAATCGACTCAAGTCAAATTCTACTGACCTCCGTCTCGATTCTCTATTTCAATACTTACTAGTCGATCGTCATTCGACTAGAGTCAGATCATAAGTTACTCAAGTCGAACATTTTCTACAATTATGCATAATCTAACTACTACATATAAAAAGCATCGAGTAATCTTAAATCTATCTACGAAATATAAGCAATACTACGCATTCCAATAAAATAAATAGAAACATTTATACCAGTCTTCATTTTAGATTGCGACTGAAGTCGAAAGTAAGTTCGACTGCAGTCGGAATTGCGAGTAGGTTTTTCAAAATTGAACATTTTATGACCCATATACCACTAGATAACAAAATGAATTGCATTTTTTCTTATTATGAAACAAAATCCTCAAAAATCTGCCTGTTCTTAATCGATTTTCTCAAAATCTACTAAACCTATTTTTGTACGGTTTTTACCAAAAAGTAATTCACCCACTTCCTGATGACCGATTGAGATGATACATATTGGTCCAGTCCCGATGAAAATGCATGTTTATGATAAGCATGACTTATGTCAGGATTGGCTCCAGACGAGGGAACTCCTCAACGGTTAACATTAGGTACGTAAAATTAAAAGCTTTTTTAAATGCCTTTTTAAATTGACTCGTTATTATTTATAGTTTTTATTCAACTTGCAATGTATGTAAAGGTGGTATCTTGCAAGTTAAATTTGAATCACTTCCCGTTGTCTGATTAAGCTGAAACTTTATATACTGCTCCAGGCCAAAAGACAACAGAAATTTAGTTAAAAGATTTTTCTTAATTAATTTTTTTTCTTACTCAAAACATCAAATTAACTTTATACGCAAAAACAAAAAGGTGACAACCCTAAATGTAACCCTGTTCGGGTCTTTTTTAAATTGACTTGTTACTATTTTAAGCTTTCATTCAACTTGCAATGTATGTGAAGGTGGAATCTTGCAAGTTAAATTTAAGCCACTTCCCGTTATCCGATTAAGCTGAAACTTAACATACTGCTCCAGGTCCGAAGACAATAGAAATTTAGTTAAAAACTTTTTCTTATATAACTTATTTTCTTACCTAAAACATCGAATTAAGTTAATACGCAAAAACAAAAAGGTGGCAACCCTAATTGTGTCTTACCGTGAGTTATCTCAGGCTTATGTCGCGCCGCGTAAAGCTCCACTGCTGGCGGGACAAAGTGGGAGACGGGGGACCTGTAGTCCACACTGAGCGGGAGTGGCGGCACTAGAAACCGAAAGATAAAGTAAAGTAACGGCCTGTTCAAAAGTAATAATAAAATTATTTTGCTATAATCCGCAAGGAAGTAAAAAAGATATATATATAATGCTCAATGTAGAGTGAAAGAGAGAGAGAGAGACACACAAAAGATTGAGGAACACAACGTTTACACAATCAAACCTGTTTCGCAAATCTTTTGACTCGCTGGTAAGATGGGAGATACTAGGTAAGGATGCAATTGAAGTTGGAAACTAACAAATATCCCCTTCAAGAATATTATTAGGTTTGTAAAAGCAACAGGTAGGTTTAAGTGGGTGACACTGTCGGGACAGCACCGACAGCCATCCCTGAAATTAGATAGAAGGTGATCTATTCTACTCAGCCAGATACCACGTGGCAGGAGTATTGTATGAATGTAAAGTATCACCATAATTACTTACCATTGTCCAGTCCATATATATCTCCGTTGGGCTCTCTTTTCTTCTCCGGAGAGTTCTGCTCATCCGTAGACTCTCCTCCATTGATTTGCATCACAGAATCCAACTGACTTTCGCACAAGGCCATGATTGTTTTGGTTATGCTGGGAAATATAGAGTATATTCTATAATAAATATATATATATATATATATATATATATATATATATCCTCCTACCCTTATCCCACTCTAAGTGGGGTCGGCACAACATGTTATAAACATGCTGTCACATGATTTGGCTGCGTTTTTACGACCGACCACCTGACTGTCAATTTACCTTAGTCGTATTTTACGACACCTCGGTAAGAAAGAGGGTGATCTATTCTACTCAGCCGGATACCACACGTCGGATCGACTTACCTTAGTCGCCTTTTACGACACCTCGGTAAGAAAGAGGGTGGTCTATTCTACTTAACCGGATACCACATGGTGGATCGACTTACCTTAGTCGCCTTTTACGACACCTCGCTAAGAAATGAGGGTGATACTATTCTACTTAGCCGGATACCACACGGCTAATATTCTATAAAAAATATATGGGACAAATACACACATGGTTGTCCGTCACCAAACAACTTAATATTTGTGCTATTGGTGACAAACAAGTGGTAAACATATTCAAAATTTAAAAAAAAATTATTTCCAAACAGGTGGTTACATATTCCTTTCTTATATAAACTTAATGGCCCAAGATCCCGTGAGCGCCAGACCTTCGTCATTTTATAAAAGCTGAAACTTTGTCAGTGCATGCTCCCAACACAGGTAAGGACGATGGTAGATGATACTTGAAAATAGTGTATAAAGGGGAAACATCATCTTATTCTTATCCAAGTAATATATATTAAAATCACCTTTTATACTATGACGTAAATAGAAGTCAAATTTCATGAACTTAAAGGGTGTCTGGCAGGGGGTTTCCACTATGCTAAGTGTCTGGCATTGGCTGACGTGATTTTTAATATTATTCTATAGGTAATATCAAAAGATCAAGCTTTAAACTATGAAAAAATTAATTCGGAATTTTGCAACCTTGAGTACCTCGTATCTCCCAAAGCCACTATGATCCAAATTCCATAATCTACCATCGTTCTTACCTGTGTTGGGAGCATGCACTGACAAAGTTTCAGCTTTTATAAAATGACGAAGGTCTGGTGCTCACTGGATCTCTCTCTATAACTTAAATAGATGCTAATTATTGTAAGTACTGAGATTTACTATATATTAAATACATATACTTTAATATATGTAATCTATACTAATATATATAACTGAAGAGTTTGTTTGTTTGAACATAACGTTAGGAACTACTGGACCGATTTGAAAAATTCTTTCACTGTAAGATAGTCCATTTATCAAGGAAGGCTATAGGCTATATAACATCACTCTTAAGATGAATAGGAGAGGCGCAGCAATAAAATAGTACGAAAACTGCAAAATTCAAAGCTTTCCTTGCGTGCGCTAAGTAAACGGTTAAAGTTCAATTCAATTCAATTTTTGGGTTTATGGCTTTTGGGAGTGTCACATGACACTAATTACTTCGCCAATGTCACGTGGAGTGGCAGAATCACGGTTATATAGCAGTTAACCGGTTCAAAATTGGTTGATCGGTTTAATTTTGTACATGTGATAATAGCCAGAATTTCTTGTAGAGCCTTCACCTAAAACAATACAGACAACACAACATATACCAAAAACCATAACTATGTAAACATATATTAAAATTAGTATACTACTGAGATTAGTTTCCTATTATAACTTTATTTTATTAATTTTTATATATTTACACAAATATTTACAGTAAGGACTAAACACAAGGGTTAACAAAAACTCAACATTAAAGGGACGAGGGATTTTATATGGGATGACGTCATAGGGAGAGTGAAGGAGTTTGGGACAGGAAAAAATAACATGAGGAACAGTGCCTTCATCTAAGCCACATTCACATATTGAATGATCCCTAATCCTAAGTTTAGCCAAATGATGGGGGGAGCAATTATGACCAAGACGTAATCGGGAGATTGTGGATGTAACCCACCTATTTGCATATCTCTGAAAGAAAAACCAGGGACGTCTTGGAATGTCGATTTGGATTGATGCATAATATTTACCTTTAACCAACTTTGATGTGTTCCAATAATTATTCCATGAGTTCGATAAATGAGTTTTCGCAATAGTCGTAATGTCCTGGGGTGAATTTTGTAAGTATTCTAATGACCCTATACTAATAGCTGCCTTGGCAAATGAATCCGCGGTTTCATTACCAGGAATGCCAGAGTGGCCTGGAACCCAGACCAGAAAAACCGTTATCCCCTTTTGATGACAGGAGAACAATGCCTCCCTAATTTTCAAAATAATAGGATGTCTTGCCTTACTCCTGAAAGGATTTTCCTTAATAGCGAATAAACAACTAAGGGAGTCAGTAAATATAACAGTATGTTCTAGGTTATGGGAATCAGTATACAGGATTGCTTCCAACAAAGCAATGGCCTCTCCTGTAAAAACTGATATTTGTGGAGGACATTTAAACTGTAAAGATATTTTGTATTTAGGTATCCAACACGCTGCTCCAACAAAGCTTTCCGAAGATAACTTTGAAGCATCAGTGTAGATTTGAAGAAAATTTGACCAATTTTTATAAATATATTCATTAAATTTGAAAGTTGTGTCAGGAGCTCCTTTGATTAAACCAATATCTGTGAGTACGGGTGGATTAAATACAAGGGCTTTAAAAGGAATTGAATAAATAGGATTAGTTTGACAGACAGATAAAGGATAAGGGAGGTTTGTAAATTTTTGGAAACTGTCTAGCAAGTAGGATGATGGATTACGAGGACGGAGAACTTGGGCCAACTGGGTCAAACGAGGCCAAAGGGGATGAGAAGATAGCTGTAACATTTTGCCAACAAAACGGTCCGATAGGTATTGACGACGAATGTGTAATGGTGGGTCAACACATTCGACTTGAAGTGCATTTGTTGGGGATGATTTCATAGCCCCCAGAATGATTCTAAGACATTTTATGCTGTATTTTATTAAGTAAATTAGAGGCAGCTTTATTCATAGGATCTAAAACAAAAGTAGCGTAATCCATGTAACTACGAACTAAAGCATTATATAATAATTTTAAAGAATAAGGATGAGCACCCCACCAAACCCCAGAAACGGCACGTAAAACGTTAATGCCTTTTTCACATTTTTTCATTAAGTACTCAACATGAGCGCATCCGTTCAGCCGGTTATCGAGAATAACTCCAAGGAACTTAACCTTGTTCACAAAAGTTATATGCTCACCCTCATACAGGAGATTAACAAAAGGAAGGATTCTTTTTCTGGTAAAGACTACTGCTTGGCATTTGTCTACAGCTAAAGATAAACCATGATTAGATAGCCATTGGCTTAAGTAATAGAGAGCAGAATTCAGACGATGTGATAAATCTTCTACTGAATTTGAGCTGTGATATATGACAATATCATCAGCATACTGTAAGATGTTACAAAAGTTGTTTACAGACAATTCGAGATCATGAGTGTATATACTGTAAAGCAAGGGACTAAGGATGGAGCCCTGGGGAAGACCCTTCCAGACAGTTCTGGGGGAAGTAAGGAAAGACTGGTGCTTAACCAGTACTGTTCTGCTTGATAACAGGTTACATATGAAATGCACTATCCTCGGAGGTAAACTCAGCTGATGCATTTTATGCCTGAGCAACGGAAGAAGAACATTATCATATGCAGAAGAAATATCAAGAAAGACACCCATGAGGTACTCCCCCTTACCAAAGGCTATTCGAATGTCTGTAGTGAGTATGCTGAGGCTGTCTGTAGTACTCAAGCCTTTCCGAAAACCGTATTGCGAAGGAGCCAAAAGTCTCCTACTCTCTAGTACCCATTCCAAGCGATTTTTTATCAGGATTTCATTAACCTTTGCTAACGTGGACGACAATGCTATAGGTCTATAAGAATTTGGGTTTAAAGGGTTTTTACCGGGCTTAATAATGGGAATAACAATTTGTGATCTCCAAGAATCAGGAATATCACTAGTTTCAAAAAATTTATTATATAAGCTAAGTAGGAATAGTTTTGCTTTATTGTTCAAACTACGTAGGAAAGAGTAAGGCACACCATCCTCCCCTGGACTTGAATCTTTTAAACCATTGAGAGCGGTTTCAAGTTCTTCAAAGGAAAAAGGTGCATCCAACTCGCCTACCATGGTTGTTGGTGTGAAGCAAGGTAAAGAGTCAACACAAGGGACAGTTGGGGGGGCAAGTTTGTCAGCAAAATCTTCAAGCCAATCGGATGGGTTATTAGATACAGGATCAACATATTCAAGAGTACGACGGAAACTTTTGATTTTTCTCCAGACAGTTGAGGAAGGTGATCTGGGATTTAGAGACTCACAAAAACTAGTCCAGGAACTTTTTTTCTTTTTAGAGACACAGCTTTTTATTTTGGCATTAATATGTTGGTAATTCATAAAATTTTCCCATGACATACAAGCTGAATATGATCTTTCTGCTAACTCTCTTTGCTTAAATAACTCATTGCATTCCTCATCCCACCAAGGAGAGGGAGGCAAATGATTTCGTTTGGTGCGCCTAGAAGGGATATGGGAATCGGCCGAAAGTAAAAGAGAAGTAATGAATTGATGGTAGCATAACAAAACATTCCCACCACTTTCAAAATTTGGGATGGAATCTATTAAGTCATCAACGGTTTGTGCAAATCCTGACCAATTTGCCTTATTTAATTTATATTTTAATAAAGGGCTATAATTTAAATTTGGAACGGTTCTATTATTAAATGAGAGGATAATGGGAAAGTGGTCACTGCCATGAGTACTTGAAAGGACTTTCCACGACAATTGGGATGCTAGAGAGGGAGAAGATAGGGAAAGATCCACTGCGGAGTTGGGATTTTGAGATGGATAAACTCTACGAGTCGGAGAGCCATCGTTAAGGATGCATAGATTAACATCCTCAAAAATGTCTACCAACGAAGAAGCAAATACATCACAAAAATAACACCCCCACATAGTGTGATGGGTGTTAAAATCACCCAATATTATTGTAGGGGTAGAAAGAGAAGATATAATAGAGTGTAATTCTGGGATTAGTGACAAAGAAGGATGAGGAACATACAAAGACAGAAAAGAGATGTTAAAAGCTCTCACAGCAACAGCGTTAAACTGCTGGCTATGAGGAGGGAGTGTGATGGAAGAAAATGGAAAAGAGTGCCGAATAAAAATGGCACTTCCTGCATAACCATCATTTCTATCATCCCGCAAACAGGAGAAACCTGGAATCCGAAATCGGGAACCAGGCTTAAGCCATGTTTCCGAGATGGCTAAAATGATTGGATTATGTATGTTGATAAGAGAAATAAGATTTTGTTTTTTACTGAGAAGACTTTGGCAGTTCCATTGAAGTAGAACTATTGGGTCCATTATTTAAAATTTGGAAAAGTTGATTTAAATTGCGGGCAACGTTGGGCGGTAATGGGATATCACTACATGGTAAGACAATACTTAAGAGGAATTCAGAAAGAGATTCCAATAGTTTATTCTGTGTCGGAGGGGAGTCGTTTTGTGCAAGATTAAAAACACTGCCATTGGATAGAGAAGAGGAAGGAGATGAAATAATAGTTTTATGTGTTTCAGTGTCATATCCCTTTGCAACTGGTACTCTGGGACGGGGGTTACGGTAAACAGTTTTGGTATATGATTTAGAAGGAGAAGTTATTTGGGGAATTGAATTATTGTAAGTAGGTGTAGAAAACATCTCCTTTGCAATCTCTGCATAGGATCTGCGGACAGGAGGGAAACGAGATGATGCCTCTATATATGGTATGTTTTCTTGAGACATTACAAGTTTTATTGACTGTTGTCTCGCAAACTCTGGGCAACTTTTATCTGAAGCATAATGAGAGCCAGAGCAATGAAGGCATGTAGCTTTTTCATTGTTGACTTCACATGACTCTCCGGTATGAGACTGACCACATTTAAAACACCTAGGCTTAGATCTACACTGTGTTTTAATGTGACCGAACCTACAACAACTGAGACACTGTATAGTAGGAAAATGGTAGGTTTCTACAGGTAGGGACGTATGGAAGGAATATACCTTGGAGGGAAGCATCTGACCTCTAAAGGTTATAACAACTGATTGGGTAGGTACCCAGGTGACTAAATCATCTTTAAAAGTTTTCCGATTAAGTCGTCTGGCCTTTAAGACCTGACCACAACCAGTAGGGAGCTCTAAAGATTCTACTAACTCCTCCATAGACCAATCCACTGGTACACCTCTTATTAAGCCCATCCGAGTTATATTATAAGTAGGAATAACTGCTTTATATTTCGCCAGTGTTAAAACCTGACTATTTAAAAAACTATTAGCAGCATTTACTGTTGTAAATTCTACACTTATTTTATTACGCCCTAAATTTTTGATGCCGTCATTGACAATATTGTTTATTTTGTTTTTATGAAGAAATTGACCGAAAGTTATTGCTCGGATGGTCGTACCAGCAGAGGGATCCGATATTTCTCTGGAGACATGGATTATGAAGGGACCCTTGTCATTTTCGGTATAAGCTTTAGGTCCTTCAGCAAAAGAGGAATGAACATAAATTGTTTGGACAGAAGCAGAGGCCTGAGCCGGAGTAATTATTGTCTTTTTAGAAGTAGGATCGGAAATGGTGTCCTCAACATGACGTTTACGTGTTAATCCACCAGGATCCGGCGGCTTATCGATCTCCATAATGAGAACGATAAAAAAAAACCCCAAAATACACTTACCACCACCTATTAATAAACAGATAAAATACACAAACACTGACTAGATAGTCCATTTATCAAGGAAGGCTATAGGCTATATAACATCACTCTTAAGATGAATAGGAGAGGCGCAGCAATAAAATAGTACGAAAACTGCAAAATTCAAAGCTTTCCTTGCGTGCGCTAAGTAAACGGTTAAAGTTATTCAAAAATCATGTATTACAAAATTGTTACCCTCTAAATTTATTTTTCATATTATAACCCCATAACTAAATACCATAAATCCATACTGGCATAAGGACTTGTCTATATAAGATAACCTTAGTTTCTGTTGATAACAGAATGTCTACCGATAAGCCAGTATTTTTTTTGTATCTTTTCTCTAACTCTTCTTTTTTTCTTGACGTGAGCTATACAGTGTAGCTTTGCGTCAAGAAACAAACCAAGATATTACCCCTCCAAATTTTCTATAAATGTGTTGTAAATAATTGTTTGTAGTTATTTATAGTACTGAATAAGGATTAGATCATATTAAATCAAATTCTATTATCAATTTTTGTACTGCACATGAATATCTAAGCTGTGATGGCCTAGCGGTGCGACCGTGTGAATCTCTAAAGATGATCATGGGTTCAAACCCAGGCAGACACCAATGAGTTTTTCTATTAAAACTTAGGTGTCTAATTGATAATTGCAATTTGTCACACGCTTTTCGGTGAAGGAAAACATCGTGAGGAAACCTGCATATCTCTAGAGAATTCTGGAGATATGTGAAACCTACCAATCCGCATTGGAGCAGCATGGTAGGTCTTAGCTCCAATCCTTCTCTCTTATAACGGAAAGAAGAGGCCTATTCCCAGCAGTGGGATAATAACAGGCAGCTACTTTACTTTTTTTTTTTTTACATGAATATATTATACCTAAAATTATGGATTGTTTGAACATGCTAATCTCAGGAACTACTGGACCGATTTGAAAGATTCTTTCAGTGTAAGATAGTCCATTTATCGAGGAAGGCTATATAGCATCACGTGAAGATGAATAGGACAGTAGCAGCAATAAAAAATATCACGAAAACGGCAAAATTTAAAGTTATACTTGCGTACACTAAATAAAGGGTGGGAGTTATTAAAAAATCACGTATTACAAAATTGTTCACCTCTAAAAGGTTTAAATAAAAGTCTGCTACAGTATATGTCTAGCTTTTAAGGTTAACACACTTTGACCATTTTTATGGTCATCAAAATCCATTATTACGGTTTGTGATTGCCAGTTATTTATAAACACAGAAAGCTGTGTGGTATTCTTTTGTTTACTATATTTTTGGTATTATTTATTTATGTACCATAAAAAATGTTGGAAAAAAAAAACAAAATTGGTAAAAAAAGTGTACAAAGGTCAACTTATCCCTATGACAGAGATCTCTGCCAGCTAACCTACGAGGTGAGACAATTTATATTAAAGAAAAAGGTATGCAAATATCAAACATTATGAATTAGAATTACCTACTAATAATTTCCTAATATTAGTGATATAAAAGACTTGTAAGTGACTTCAAAATAATATTGTCATTATTTTCTTACAATTCTGTATGGAATCTGGTCACAGTTTGAAGGCTTCCTTGTCACATATCCGGTTGAGTAGAATAGACCAACCTCTTTACTACCGAGGTGTAAAGTATAACTAAGGTAAGTTGACATCAGGCAGGCCAATAGTAAAATACGTAGCTAAATCATGTGACAAGTTTATAACATGTTGTGCTGACCCCACTTAGAGTGGGCAGGAGAACGATGAGTATATAACAGATTCTACTTAGAACATTGCCCTTTCAGTATATTAATCTTCTATTTCATTGCCACTAATAAACAAATTTGCTGTAAACATTTAATATTTGCAATCAAAAGTAGTTGAAGTTATATATCATTATGCTCCTGCCCTTATCCCACTCTAAGTGGGGTGAGCACATGTTATAAACATGTTGTCATATGATTTGGCTACGTATTTTACGACCGGCCGCCTGCCTGAAGTTAACTTACCTTTAAGGTCCTCAACTTCCATTTTATTCTCACCTAGTGTCTCCTATCGTACACACAGCAGGTCAACTTACCTTAGTCGCCTTTTACGACACCTCGGTAAGAAATGAGGGTGGTCTATTCTACTCAGCCAGATACCACGCGGTAGTTGAAGTTATAAAGGCATCAATTTAATCCTATACTTGGTCATAGTTGGCAAAAAAACTAATTGATTGCTTTGAGTTTGTATTTGTTTACTGTACATGACAAACCAATAAGTATCCGCAAACAACTCCCATACAAACTTATCAAGCATTGTACGATTGTTAATTACGATTCTTATCGATATAGCATTATAAAGTGTCATTAAAACTTACTTTAATCCAATGTAACCATTTTGTTCCAACGTAAAAAATATCTAGTAAAAACTCTTAACACGCACACAACTACTACAAAACAACTTTAATACACCAAAAACGTCACTAAAACTTAATTATAACAACGCGTACGCGATTTCAAAACAATAAACTTATGAAAATTCAACACTGCTGTGAAGTATTCTATCTAGTAAAACCAGCTAAAGGGGTAATTTAAGTGAGATTGAAAGCGTAGAAAACACACTGTTACAATCATTAAAAGATACGCGCACTACATTATTGTGTTATGGAAACGATTTTAAAAGTAGTCACAAAAGTTTACGAGCGCGATTCACGGTGATATAAACAAATCTGCAAAACCTATACACTGTCTGAACGTCCATTTCTTCACCAAGATGGGGTAGCTACTGCCTTCGAAAGGAGTGAAAAAGACAAAATTATTTTTTCAGTGGCAACACTGTCTGTAACTCTACCTTTTACTGTCACACCTATAAACATTTTTCATTTATGACTAAACAGCGTATATATAAAAAACATTTATGCAAATATGGACTTTATTATTGTAAAGTTAAAGTATAATTTTGACTAACTGAAATGATAGAACAGCACGTATATAATTGTCTACCGTTAATCATTCCATACTTTCTAATTTAACAGTATTATACAAAAAACAACAAAATATCGTGCGTAAAAAAGATAAAAGATGTTTTTGATTTTATAAAATGTAGAAAAATTATATCTAATTGCTGTTATATGTTATAGTATTTTAAATGCTTTAAATGATATAGACTTTTTGTGTTTAACCTGCAACATTATTATGGGTGTGGGACGAGTACGCATTTAGAGGAAACAGTGTGGAAAAATTGTAGTTATAGGTAGGTCGGGCGCTGAGTTGGCAATTGGCTTGTATTATTACTTCAACTTGATAAGGCTACGCGTGTTATCAATTTGTGTGAAGTTCTTTTATGTGGCTTCACCTTGGATATTTGTTTTTGTATTCAACTTGTTTTGTAAATTACAATAAAACGGCGACCTTTTTTTAAATGTTGGTAAAATTTATTGAGATTTTGGTTATATACAGGTAGCTAAAGGTAAAAGAAAGTAACATTTTATGATACAACTCGTTAAGTTTTTTTTTATTGTTCTTATCGCAATATTTGCATGGGTTGAGTTTAAAAGTGAACAATAAAAATTTTCGTCTTATTTATATAATATAGTTTTATAAATTATATAATTATATATTCCAATTGGAATTCAACCTGTGAACATGTGCTAATAATGAAAGTAAACAACACAACGTTCTTTCTGATAAAAAACGTGACAATATTAGATAGTACAATCTAAGTAAATAAGTTTTATAAGATTATTATGTTGCTAAGAAGTGCTTTTCTATTTTTTTAAGCAAACTAAATAGTTTTTTTTAGAAACTATTATTTTAAACAACTATATTCTATGTCATGGCACAAATACCACGAAAGAGATAAAACAAGGGCAAGTTTAAATGGTTATAGTAGCTCATTTGACTTTTATACACATTAGTCAAATCAATAACTGTTTATTGCATGGACGTAGTATATACATGTATTCTTTATCCAAGGTTTATTGACATTAATTAAAGAAAGTTAATTGCGTATTACAACGAAATAGTTATAATTATTTTTTCAAAGAAAACACTTAAATTAGGATTTAATTTGTTAAAAACTGAATAAAAATGTATTTTTAATAACATAAATGTTGAGTTCTCTGTCAATATTTCTTGTATTGCTTCATAATTTTCTCACAAAAAAAAATATTTTGGAAAAAAAAAATTGGCTCTGGTAACTTTAATAATGGTCTAACGTCCCCCCAAAAACTAATTCCATATGCACTCGCCGAACCCTGGTAACTGATGAGGCGTTACCAACTAACTATCACTACATAGTATAAAACAAAGTCGCATTCTCTGTCTGTCCCTATATCCCTATGTATGCTTAAATCTTTAAAACTACGGAACAGATTTTGATGCGGTTTTTTTTAATAGATAAGAGTGATTCAAGAGGAAGGTTTATATAATAACAACATTAACACTGTAAAAATAAAATATATAGGGAAAAATGTAAAAAGTAAATAAGTAAAAATGTACTATATGACTTTAGATATTAGATATAGCAGGAAATATTCTTGGTATAGGGAGAGGGGAATTGTTTTTCTCCAAATTTAACGCTTGCGGGCCACGGGCAGTAATGAAAAAATCAAACTACTGGATCGATTTTAATTTTTTTTTTCACTGAGTGACATGGGCTATATATTTTATACCCGTGCGAAGCAGGGGCAGGCCGCTAGTTTATTATAAACAATAACAGTGGAATAAACGACAGCGCTACAATCCCCAATCCAATTTTTAAGCGTTCCTTACACCTTAAAATCTTATAAAACTTTTATAAGATTTTATCTATATTATTTAATCTTAGAGAAGTAAAAAAAATTGTCTTTGTATATGAAAAATATTAAGTCAGAGTCTATACATATCCAAAAAAAAATACTTTCATTTATATTATTTAACTTTTTTTATTTAATTTTTTTAGTCTGTTTTATTTGTTTTTTTGACGTATTGAAGTAATTATTTCTCGTAAAAAGTAAATGACAAAAATGCTATTATGGATTATCCATAAGAGATAGACATATACCATCGCGGAGTTTTCTGTAGACCTTTTCAAGTTGTACAAATACTTAGTACATTATTTTCATAAATCTCGAAGGGTTCAGCCTGCGTTTGCAATGTAAGCGGAAAAAAATGTAAATATTTACAACATCACATTAGAAACCTCAAAAATTATAGTATATCTCTACTCCGTATTGATCGTTATTATACATATAAACTTTCCTCTTTAATCACTCTATCTATTTAAAAACCGTATCAAAATCTGTTTCGTAGTTTTAAAGATTTAAGCATACATAGGAATATAGGGACAAACAAAGAATGCTACTTTGTTTTATACTATGTAGTGATGTTGTAAACGGCCATACTGATCTATATTAAATCAACAATATATTTAAAAGTAGTTTGAATGACCTTTCTAATAAAAAAAAACGGTTGCCTGTAAAGTCGGTTATACGGGCAAAGATTTTACGTGACAACGTCTTTTTATACTGCGTCCATCATATTATCAGTCTTTTGACAGCTCACGCTCATTAAGTTTTGTATTGCTTACGTACAAATATCATACAAATAATATTTGTACTTTATGGTACCGCCCACTTAGTGATGTCACACATAATGGTTACTACGATTATGCCACAGATTAAAAATAATCGGTAGAAATCGATGTTACGAGTATTAAAAGACATTTAATAACATTATATAAAGTTTTACTTTCTTCTTAGTTAATACATGAATACAAATAAAACAATCAGGATATTTTAATTTATTTTATTAGCACGAGTCGTCGGAATGATAATCAACACTAGACTCCTCCGATGAGGAGTCTTCAGTAGCAGTTATTATTAGCTCTTGTGTAGATAATATATTATCAAACGCAATATCACGTTCCCAATCAGAGAATATTACTCTTTTAGTTCTTTCCACCACACTTGCCCAGTTCTCGGCCGTTACGTGGGTGCAAGCATTTTTTAGCAATTGCAACATTTTATTCGCTGTGAATGGGGGGCTTGTATTGCATCTCGCAGCATGCCCTTTAACTTGTGCCCATATAAGTTCTATTGCGTTGTACTGGCAGTGGTATGGAGGAATCCGAAGAACAGTATGGCCATATTCTGCTGCCATTTCATTGATTACATAGCGTTTTGCTCTCTTTTTGGTTTTTAATATTTTTATTAATTCAACTTTTAACATTGAGTCGTCCACATTTTCTCCATTGTCCCGAAGCCAATTAATTATTTCATGCTTTTTATTAGCCTGTGTTGGCATTTTGTCAATTTGACGGGAGTGGTAGGGCGCATTATCAATAAAAATTATTGATGGTTCTTCCAATGAAATGAGCATTTTTTTGAACCACTCTTCATACACATTTGCATTCATCTCTTCGTGGTAGTCATTTGATTTCTTCGATTTAAATGCCAACAGTGCGTCTTGTACAAATCCTTTTGCTGTACCTGCATGGCAAATGATTACTTCGCTCATCTTCGCGCTCACCTTTTCCCATTGGTACTGAGGAAGTGGAATCAGCAGTATCATCAGTCCAGAAACGAGATAGTGTGTGGTTAGCGTTGAGCCATGTTTCATCCGTGAAAACAATATTTGCCCAATCTTGTATTTTCTTTGCCTCTCTTAAAAAATCACAACGTGCTATAGCTATATCTGTGCGTTCCATTAATAATTTTCTTTTATTTAACTTTTTATATGAAAAGCCAATTGTGTTCAAAACTTTGACCAAAGAAGATTTTTCACCATGAAATAGACCACTTCTTTTCAAAGAAACAATAAGTTTTCTCAAAGTTGGAATTTCTTTTCTCAAGTAGTAATCATATACATGACGACGAATAGCGTCAGCGTCAAAGTCATCAACAGCTGTCACCTTATGAGCCCGGCGCTTTCTTTTTGGTGTAGATGGTTTGTTTTGCTCCAAGCCGCTCCTGCCGTAGGCATCAGTAGTGATTTTAGTCACAGTTGATAGACTGATCCCCAACGCGGCTGCAACACGGTTTCGGACTTGCGTGATAGGTATAAGAGGTCCGCCATTTTGATTTTCTTGCTCAAAATACTCATGAAGTTTTAACACTAACTGTCTCGATTGTGCTTTCAACACACGTCCTTTCGGCATTTTCACGATCAATTAATATAAGTTTCACAAAAGTTTTTCCGAGGAATAAAGCTACTTAACTCAAGGTGTAACAGATGTGAGAGAACACTCAGCGAACGTAAATGCGTGTGACTATCACGGGCGTTTCGTTGAGAGTGACAGATCACGTCAAAATGGCGGCCGAGCGGAAGGTCTGTTGATGTTGCCAGTTGATGTATAATATATTTTTTATGATTATAATAAATACACACGGATTAACATTTATTTTCAAAAAACTAAGGCAATATTAAATCAAAATGTTGATTTCTATATCTGTTATTAGTTTACGTAGGTTATCATTAATCGAATTACTTAGGTACGTAATTCGATTAATGATAGTAGGTACTATAATCGGAATGGTATCGCATACGAGAATCTTTAGGACATCACTAAATATGTAAATCGTCAATCTGTCAAAAGATGGTTAATATAATGGACAGTGTATAAATGTGATGGATTGGAGTGGGAGAGAGACGCAAGGCATTCGCCAGTCCGGCGGGCCTCTCTTTCGTTCGGTGACTCATCGTAACAGACGTGAGCAGGCGTTACACTTTTTCATGAGCGACTCCAAGCCGCTACCTAATTTAAGACGTTGGCACGTTGAAAAAAATGCTAATAGACATTAAAAAGTCAAATTTCACATAGCTTTTTATTATGGTATACAACAATTGTACATTACAATAGAGCTGTTTCGATTTTTTTCTATACATAAATATTCCTTATCGACCCTTTTATAATGTCTATTGTTATCGCTAGCAAAAATTGATCGCAACATTCATTGCATATCATTGAATTTTATACTTTAAGACATACAAATAAGATCATATATTGAATGTCGTTTAGTAAACATGTTTACCACCCACAATCAATATTTTGTGAAAGAGTGGGAGAGGTCAATAAACACACGGTACTCTAGCTCGCTATTAATATACATACTCCTGCCCTTATCCCACTCTAAGTGGGGTCGGCACAACATGTTATAAACATGCTGTAACATGATTTCGCTGCGTTTTTACAACCGCCTGCCTGACGTCAACTCGCCTTAGTCGTATATTACGACACCTCGGTAAGGAGGGTGGTCTATTTTACTCAACCGGATTGACCACACGGTGGGTCAACTTACCTTAATCGCCTTTTACGACACCTCATATCTTTCCGAGGTGTCGTAAAATACGGCTAAGGTAATTTATAGAATTAGGCGTTACTTTGCGGAGATCCATAATACAAAAGTAATAATAAAATTATTTTGCTATAATCCGCGAAGATCTATCTTCTATAATCTTATATAATCTTCGCGGATTATAGCAAAATAATTTTATTATTACTTTTGTACGGCTAAGGTAAGTTGACCCGCCGTGTGGTATCCGGTTAAGTAGAATAGACCACCCTCTTTCTTACCGAGGTGTTGTCAAATATATGCAGAAAACATCGTGAGTAAACCTTTACTCACGATGTTTTCCTTCACCGAAAAGCATGTGATAGATTAAAATAATCATTTAGACACATAAGTTGGAATAGAAAAACTCATTGGTGGCCCGGAGTTTGAACCCGTGACCTCGTCGAAAGGGTCGCACGGTGCCACCGTAACATTATTTACTTTCAATTATTCATTACGTAGCTGATTATCACAAATAAATTTGTGGCGCAACATATCCTCTTTGTTCAACTAATATTATAAATGCGAAAGTTTATAAGTATGGATCTACGTTTGTTACTCTTTCACAGCGAATCCGTTGAACCAATATCGATGAAATTTGGCGCAATTATTCCTTATACACCGGGGTAACATATAGGCTATAAAAATCCTGTTAATTGAACAGGAATAGGAATAATCGCAATCGCTAAAGCGCCATCCAAACCTATCACGTGACAACAGTGCACGCGAACAAAGTTGCGGGTAAAAATCTAGTATGATATAAATAGGCTATATTACATTAAGTTCATTATTAATTCCAGTCATGTTTGTAAACAAATAAACTAACTTTATGATCTGCCATGCGTACAGCGTTAGTGATTATTTAGTACCTTATTTGCAACATAGTACTGCAATTGAGCTATAATAGAAATATATTTTTGTTTTAAAATTCAGAAAGTTTGTGTTGAAAATTGGCAACACTGAAGACACGTTCCGATTCGCTTACCAAAAAAAGATTACGCTCAATGCTCTGTTAGTAGTCTATAACTCTTATCATAAGATTTAATATATATATTGTTTGAATAGTATATTCAAGATTAGATAATTATGAAGATGTAATAACACATGCGTTGTATTCTTATATTTACTATTTTTAATTTTGTATTTATGAAAGAATTATAAGAAAATAATATTATCATTATTTTCTTACAATTATTCTGTATGGAATCTGGCTACCACTCGAAGGGTTTCTTGTCGCATGTCCTGCTGAGTAAAATATACCACCTTTATTTCTTACCGAGGTCTCATAAAAGGCGACTGAAGTAAGTTCACGTCGCATAGAAAAAATCGATTAATAAATAATGATTTGTTTTCCCTTTAAAATAATTCTATTTAAAAAAATCTTTTATTTTGATAAAAATAATCGGTTTTTTATGACTGTAAGAAAAGTTACCGTTTTAATATTAATAATTAATTGCAATAAATAATAACAGATGGGCTGTTCGTGAAATTCGATTAAAATGTAGTTTTGCTACATTGTTGTCATCCAACAATGTACATCTAATCTAAAAAACAAGAAAAAGATGATTTAAATAATCGATTTAAAAAATCGATTTTTAATGAATAAATTTTCATCCCTAGTTTCAGATGATATATTTTTATAAATAATCACAGCATATAATCCAACCCTCAGACAAATAACATAATTAATTGACAGCGTCAAATGTCAACAGACATTTTCAAAAACTCATGTTCAAAATCTAAAACAGTCTTTGTTTTAAGTCGATTAGTCAACTTAGATAATTGCGATGTACAATTTGCGATGTTATTGTAAGCGATAAGTGCAGTTGTGCAAATTAATTATGTATTTAATGTTTAAGCTGTAACAATGAGTCGATGTGATTTTAAAGTAGTACTTTTAGGTAGCGAACATGTTGGTAAAACAAGTTTAGTTTTACGATTTGTTAATTGTAGGTTTGATTCGGGTACGCCTTATCAAAATGTAAGTTAATACAGTAAGTAAACGTTTGATTTTAATTAGTTGCTTCAATAAATAACTTATCGCTGCTAGATATAAATTTTTGTTTCTTTTGTTATTGATTACCTATACATTGACCTTTGTTATTATATATTTTACTAATTAATAGACTACGTATGCTTAGTCGTATTTTACGACACCTCGGTAAGAAAGAGGGTGGTCTATTTTACTCAACCGGATACCACACGGTGGGTCAATTTACCTTAGTCGTATTTTACGATACCTCGGTAAGAAAGAGGGTGGTCTATTTTACTCAACCGGATACCACACGGCGGGTCGTTTTACCTTAGTCGTATTTTACGATACCTCATTAAGAAAGAGGGTGGTCTATTTTACTCAACCGGATACCACACGGTGTGTCAACTTACCTTAGTCGCCTTTTACGACACCTCGGTAAGAAATGAAGATGGTCTATTTTACTCAACCGGATACCACACGATGGGTCAACTTACCTTAGTCGCCTTTTACGACACCTCGGTAAGAAAAGAGGGTGGTACTATTCTATTCAGCTGGATTACCACATGGCGGTAATACAGTAAGTGAGGTGACTGAGGTAAGTTGACATCAGGCAGGCGGCCGGTCGTTAAACGCAGCAAAATCATGCGACAACATGTTATAACATGTTGTGCCGACCCCACTTAGAGTGGGATAAGGGTAGGAAGGTGATGTTATTGAATACATATACATTGTCCTTTGTTATTATATATTTTACTATTTGATAGACTACGTATATATGTATGTATGTACGACACCCTGATGAAAAATGAGGGTGGTCTATTCTACTCAGCTAGATGTGGTATCTGGCAGGTCAACTTAGATCAGTCGTATTTTACGACACCACGGTAAGAAATGAGACTGGTCTATTCTACTCAGCCGGATACCACACAGAGGGTCAACTTACCTTAGTCGCCTTTTACGACACCACAGCTAGAAATGAGGGTGGTCTATTCTACTCAGCCATATACCACATTTCAACATTGACTGGCCCGTTGGCGCAGTGAGTATGATCCTGCCTTCAGCTCCCCGGGTCGTGGGTTCGATTCCTGCCGAGGGCCAATATTTTCTATAAAAGAATCTGTTGGTCCTGTGAGCCTGGGTGTATATTTGTATTTAAGTATGTATTTAGAAAATATATAAGTATATATTCACCAGTTGTCTGTCCATAACACAAGTATTAAGTTACTTACTTTGGGGACGGACGACTGTGTAAGTGTCCCATATATTAAAAAAAAAGAAAAACATGTATATTCCCAATAAATCGGTCAATAAAATTTATACATTGCATTATTATTTCAGACTATTGGTGCGGCCTTCTGCGCTAAGCAAATGCACTCAAACGGTCGAGATTTCAATATTGGAATTTGGGATACAGCTGGAAGTGAAAGGTATGCTCTTTTTTTACAGGTTTCATGAAAATTGTTGGAGCCGTTTCCAAAAGTCAGAAAATAAATATTCAAATTTTCAAATTCAAATTAGTATTCTTTATTCAAATAAACTTGTAAACAAATGCTTTTGAATCGTCAACTTTACTGCAGGTTCAGAAAGCTGTTCCTACCGAGAAGAGACACCAAGAAACTCGGCAGTTGCTCTTTTAAAAATATAATTCTTAATACTATTTACATTAAGTCGTTACTGTCTTGTACAGGTTCAAAGAGGGCTATATCCACACATTCTTATCTTGTAAATAATCTTCAAGAGTATTTCTTTCTGTATCAGCCTCTTTTTAACAGTGTTTTTAAACTGCTGTATATTAAAATTTAGCTGGCCTACAAAGAACAGCCTGTCTCCTAGTTACCGGAGCCATGTCTACTTCACCTGGTGCTGCACTGAATGCCCTGCTGAATCTACCCCCGCTTCACTTGTATGTCGAAAAGGAAGCAAGGGTCAGCATGTACAGAATCACCCACCAGGCTAGAATGACATGGCAGTCTAAAGTGTTGAGATCTTTTCAAGACACAATACTTAATATACCAGTTTTGGGCATGCCGTCAGATATGATGGTCCCCAAATTTACTTTCCACAGGAAATACTCAGTGAAAATACCCATTCGAGATGCTTGGCTCCATAACCAGGTAACTTGGAAATCTGGAAGTCTTAAGTGGTTTACTGATGGCTCCAAGTCAGGAAATGAGGTAGGATGCGGTATTTATGGGGAAATGCCTAGACAGATGATTCGTCAAAATCTTGGCAAGTTTACCTCCATATTCCAAGCAGAGGTGTATGCCATAATTGAATGTGCTGTAATTCTGCTTCTGAGCAACTACCTTAACCGCACAATATACATTCATTCAGACAGCCAGGCGGCTCTAACAGCTCTATCTACAGAGACTACAAAGTCAAGGCTGGTTGAAAATTGCAAAAATTTACTCAACATCCTGGGCTCTGGTAACAGGGTGATACTACGTTGGGTTCCAGGACACGCAGGAATTCCCGGCAACGAAGTAGCCGATGATCTTGCTAAAGCAGCTGTCAAAATACCGCAGATGGGACCTGAACCAATCTGTGGAATTCCAAAAAGTTTGGCCATGCTTACTCTGGAAACCTATTGCTTCTATCATACACTTAATCTCTGGAGAAATAGTCCGGGATTAAAACACTCGAAAGCGCTAATGAAAGCCTTTAACAAAAGAGCTACTTGTAAAATCTTAGCGCTTAGTAGAACCAACTTAAGTAAACTAGCAAGGGCGCTTACAGGGCACTGTGGACTAAATAAACACATGTTAAACCTGAAGCTGTCAGACACAGGATCGTGCAGACTCTGCCTAGAGGCGGAGGAAACACCCATGCATATCCTGTGCGATTGTCCTGCACTGGTTCACATTCGATACTCTCTCTTAGGGTCGCATTGTCTACGCCCAAAAGAGGTGAAAGATCTCGCTGCCAAGAAGATCCTGGAATTTCTGGAGATCACCTGCATTGACAGCGAACTGTAGTCAGTGGCGATCACAATAGATCAGTAATGGTCAAAGTGATACTGGGCCCAATGGCCCTGCAAAGCCACTACTCCCAGAAGAAGAAGAAGATATTAAAATTTATATGCTGTATATATAAAGATTAACTCATTTAAATCTATCTTCTTCTTCTTCTTCATCAAACGATGGACGTCCACTGCTGGACATAGGTCTCTTCATGGGATCTCCACAACACACGATTTTGTGCCGCTTGGACCTAGCGGCTCCCCGCGACCTTTTTGAGATCGTCAGTCCATCAAGTGGGGGATCTGCTGACACTGCGTTTTCCGATGCGGGGTCGCCATTCCAGCACCTTGAGACCCCAACGCCCATCGGTTCTCCGCACCATGTGCCGCCCGTTACTTCAGCCTCGACACGCTGAGCTATGTCGGTGACTCTGGTTCTGCTATGAATCTCTGCATTTTTGATTTGATCACGTAGGGAAACTCCGAGCATTGCTCGCTCCATCACCCGCTGAGCGACTCTAAGCCTTCTTATAAGGCCCATAGTCAGCGACCACGTTTCGGATCCGTATGCACAACCTCCACCACCGCCACCACGACACACAAGCACTATATATATTCACTATCACAAACTCAACAATCGTTTCGCCCCGCAACCGAAGCATCATCAGGAGATAGACTCCACGACCAAAATCGCAAAGCTTTGCTTTGCATGTGTTTTTTACGAATCCTGCATGTATCAGGTATGATAACCGATTGTCCACTCTACATTTAGCATTATATATATTTTACTTCATCGCGGATTAAAGCAAAATAATTTTATTATTACTTTTGTATTATGGATCTCCGCAAAGTAACGCCTAATTCTATAAATTAGATAAAACAGCAGTAAAATTTCTGTTTTCAGATACGAAGCTATGACCCGCATGTACTATAGAGGTGCGCATGCAGCAATCATATGCTATGAGCCATCATCGTTGGAGTCATGGGCAAGGCTGAGGCACTGGTTGCAAGAGTTGAGGACAGTGGAGGAGGTAAGTACCTCAGCATCAGACAGACAGACCCCCTAAGTTGTACTCCAGCCTCACAGGAGGCACCCTTAGGACGACGTTCCCCATAGCTAGTAGAGCTTCATACAACAGCGTGATGACTAGTCACAGTCATACCACCAGCCCTCCACTACACGTCGCCCTAAGCCGCGGTCCGGCCTCACAGGAGGCACCCTTAGGACGACGTTCCCCATAGCTAGTAGAGCTTCATACAACAGCGTGATGACTAGTCACAGTCATACCACCAGCCCTCCACTACACGTCGCCCTAAGCCGCGGTCCGGCCTCACAGGCGTCTACCAGAGTCTATGTAATTTATAGAATTAGGCGTTACTTTGCGGAGGTCCATAATACAAAAGTAATAAGAATATTATTTTGCTATAATCCGCGATTAAAGGAAATATATGTAATGCTAAATGTAGAGTGTACTATTCGTTCCCATACCTGATTCATGCAGAATTTGTAACAAAGCAAAGCAAAGCCGGCTTTGCGATTTTGTCGTGGAGTCTATCTCCTGACGATGCTTGGGTTACGGGGCGAAACAATTGTTGAGATTGTGGTGGTGAATGTGTGCAGTGCTTTTGTATTGTTGTGTCATCGGTGTCGGGTAGTGCATGAGTTCTTACAAATTCTGCATGTATCGGGTATGGGAATAGTACACTCTACATTTAGCATTACGTACATTTTCTTTTATCGTGGTTTATAGCAAAATAATATTCTCATTATTTTTATGTTAGAACTTATGTAACATGACTTGACATGTTCTTTGCAGGATTGCAAGGTGTACCTTTGTGGTACGAAAAAGGACCTCCTGGACTCGGGGGCAATGGAAAGGATGGTCCCAGAGGATAATGTGGCCACTTATTCCCAGGGATTGCGCGGGCACTTCCTTACGTCCAGTAAAACTGGGGAAAATGTTGGTAAGTGTATAATATATACTAGGTCGACTTCTAGCTTATATTGAACTAGCAGCGGCCTGCCCCTGCTTCGCACGGGTATAAAATATATATCCCATGTCAGTCAGTGAAAAAAAATGATTAAAATCGATCCAGTAGTTTTGATTTATTCATTACTGCCCGTGGCCCGCAAGCGTTAAATTTGAATAAAAACAATTTTCTCTCCTTATACCAAGAAGATTTCCTGCTATCTTTGGAATATCTAAACTCATATAGTACATTTTTACTTATTTACTTTTACATTTTCCCTATGTATTTTATTTTACAATTAATTACAGAATGTCTTGAAACAAACTCTTGAAAGAGCGAAATCGCTGCTAAAGTCGAAGTGTTATAGGGCGAAGCGCGGCGTCCTCACGGCATTTTAAATCTGTAATATCTCCGAAAATGTTCACTTAAATTACATGCTGTAAACGGCCATATTGATCTATATTAAATCAACTATTTATTTAAGGTACTTAATTGGATAAGGATTAATGCTGTATTGTATAAAAATTGCTTCAAAAATATGGCATTATTTTTCGTAAAAAGTAAATGACAAATAATGCTATAGTGGGTTATCCATAAGAGATAGACATATACCATCGCGGACTTTTCTGTAGACCTTTTCAAGGTGTACAAATACTTAGTACATTATTTTGATAAATCTCGTAGGGTTTAGCTTGCGTTTGCAATGTAAGCGGAAAAAAATGTAATTATTTACAGAAACCTCAAAAATTACAGTATTTCTGTACTCCGTATTGAATGTTATTATACGTACAAACCTTCCTCTGGAATCACTCTATCTATTAAAAAAAACCGCATCAAAATCTGTTGCGTAGTTTTAAAGTTTTATGCATACATACAAAGTCATGGTAGTTCATTTGGGGAACGGGCGGTCTAGAGAGGTGAAAATACCTAGGATCGAGCCCACCTGCCCTATTATTTTTCCTTTATTTTTTTTCTGTATTTTTACCAATATATATACTACATTTATATATGCTATGATAGCTCTGATGGCCTAGCGGTGCGACCGTGTGAATCTCTAGAGACGATCATGGGTTCAAACCCGGGCAGACACCAATGAGTTTTTCTATTAAAAACTTATGTGTCTAATTGATAATTGCAATTTATCACACGCTTTTCGGTGAAGGAAAACATCGTGAGGAAACCTGCATATCTCTAGACAATCCTAGGGATATGTGTAACCTACCAATCCGCATTGGAGCAGTGTGGTAGGTCTTAGCTCCAACCCTTCTCTCCAAAAATAGAGAGAGGAGGCCTATGCCCAGCAGTGGGATAGTAACAGGCCGTTACTTACTATACTACATTTATAATACCTTATACTTTTTTTGTGCTACATTTGTTTGTTTGCAATTTATTAAATTACTTGGAACAAACAGCCCTGTGAATATATGTCCATATATATTTATTATCATTTATTTCCAGATGAACTCTTCCAGAAGATAGTGGATGATTGTTCAGCAGATTTAAGAGTGATGAAGAACATAGAAGAAGCAAGAGTTCAGCTTCAAAAAGAAGATGCTGCTTACAGAGCGAAGAATAAAGAATACTGTTTTTGCTGATACAAACTAACTTTTACACGCAGTTTCGTTCGCGTGGACTGTTGTCGTAATTCCTGTAAAATTAACAGGCTTTCTATTGTTATAAAAATTTGCTAAATTTCTGCTAATTTAAAGCTTCAATAGATGCTTTACGATTTTGTCGTGGAGTCTATCTCCTGACGACGCTTCGGTTACGGGGCGAAACGATTGTTGAGTTTGTGGTGTTGAATGTGTGCAGTGCTTGTGTATTGTTGTGCCATCGGTGTCTGGTAGTGCATGAGTTCTTACAAATTCTGCATGTATCAGGTATATTGAAAAGTACACTCTACATTTAGCATTACACATATTTTCTTTTATCGCGGATTATAGCAAAATAATATTCTCATTACTTTTGTATTATGGACCTCCGCAAAGTAACGCCTAATTCTATGAATGGTCAGATAAAAACCACTCGAAATAGAAATAAGTTTTTATACAGGCAGTCTGTGAATAGGCAGATAAAAATTATTCAAAAATAAAATTAGAAATATTTTTTTGAATATGCGTTTACGTAATAGTTACTTAAATGTATATTTATGTATCAATTGAAGCGATAAAACTAATATAGAAAGTCATGTCTTTGTTAAAGAAAAAAAGTTATATATGCATACAGATATTTTTGGAAACAATGCGAAACAGAAATAGGATTTTATATAGGCAGTCTGTGAATAGGCAGTTCAGTCTAACGTGATGTACGTTACGAAATATTAAAACAGCTAATCTTTTAGTATTAAAGTGATCTAACTCAAAATTAATCCTTATTTCAGTGCCGTATATAATTTGAATTATGTCATCTTAATACTAAGCGTTCGATATTTAAGAAGTGTATTGCAAGTTATATATGGACACAGCCATCTATGGAAATAGAAATAGAAATAGGTTTTTATATAGGCAGTCTATTAATAGGCACCAATTAAATTGCATATAAAAATTACTGGTAAACATTTCTGGAGTGTATTACGAGGTATATAGGAATACACTGGCATCTATTGAAATCATATAAATGAAAAATATTTATATAGACAGTTTCTGAATAGGCACTAAGGAGATTGCAGATAAAAATTACTTGAAAACATATTTCTGTATTGCATTGCAAGTTATATATGAAAACAGTTATATCTATGGAAACAATGCGAAATAGAAATAAGTTTTTATATATGCAGTCTGTGAATAGACACTAATTAAATTGCAGATAAAAATTACTCGAAAACATATGTTTATGTAGTATATTGCTAGTTATATATATATATATATATATATACATACACACACAACGAGATCTATAGAAACAATGCGAAATAGAAATAAGTTTTTATATAGGCAGTCTATGAATAGGCACTAATAAAATTACTGTAAAACATATTTCTGTAGTGTATTGCAAGCTATATAGGAATACAGTGGCATCTATTGAAATAATATAAATGAAAAAAATTTATATAGGCAATAACGGAATGGCAGATAAAAATTATTCAAAAATAAAATTAGAAATATTTTTTTGAATATGCACTCTGAATAGGCATTTACATAATATTTACTTAAATATATATTCATATATCTATCAAAGCGATAAAACTAATATTAAAGAAGGAACATGTCTTTTTTAAAGAAATAAAGTTATATATGCATACAGCGATATTTTAAAAAAAAATGAATAGAAATAGGTTTTTATATAGGCAGTCTATGAATAGTCATTAAGGGAATGGCAGATAAAATATACTCGAAAATAAAATTAGAAATAAGTTTTTGTATAGACACTTTGAATAAGCATTTAGGTAATAGTTACTTAAATGTATATTCCTGTCATTTATACCTGATCATTTAAACGTATGAGATAACTTGGCATCATTCAATCTTAAATATAGTTTTTAAAAAATGTATTTTCGAAGAAAATGAATATACTATACATATTGATTCTACACAGACTAATAAATATTATAATATAGTAAATATACCAATACAAATTAAAATAAACTAGTTAAAATTAGACGTCACAAATTAAGATAGTAAGCATTCAGACGATTTTTAAAAATGCCCAGTGAAGCGGAGTTACGAATTTCTAGAGGGACAATTGACTCATGATAACTATTGTAATTTTCAAAATTTCAATTTGGGAAAAAAATCACAGCTAGTATGTATATTACTCAGTAGTATAGTAGGCTTTCTGTATCAGACTGTAAATACAAAACGCTATTTAGTAAAATAATACTTTTATATGCTTTAAGATTTATATAGCTGTATATATTTATAATTAATGTTAAGATTCCGGCTATACTCACGTCTTATTTTATCGGATGAGCCCGACTAGTTCACTACTAGTTCGACGCGACACATACACGACTAGTTCGGGCTCATCCGATAAAATAAGACGTGAGTATAGCCGGAATCTTAACATTAATTATGAATACCACTCACGATAGTTTAAATTCAAAAATTGTATATATTTATTTATTTTTGCAAAATAAATAATGAGTTATATAATATTGTTTTATTTTAATATCATCTTCCTGCCCTTATCCTACTGTAAGTGGGATCGGCACATGTTATAAACATGCTGTCACATGATTTGGCTGCGTTTTAACGACTGGCCGCCTGCCTGACGTCAACTTACCTTAGTCGTATTTTTTGACACCTAGGTAAGAAAGAGGGTGGTCTATTCTAGTAAACCGGATACCACACGGCGGGTCAACTTACCTTAGTCGTTTACGACACCGCTGTAAGAAATGAGGTTGGTTTATTCTACTCAGCCGGATACCACACGGCGGGTCGACTTACCTTGGTCGCCTTTTACGACACCTCGGTAAGAAATGAGGGTGGTACTATTCTATTCAGCCGGATACCACACGACGTTGTTTTATTTTAATAGGTATATTAAATATGAATGTATGGATATGTGAGTAGAGGTAGGCTTTGAGATGGTTGCGATGGTGCAGTATGACATATAACAGGAGCAGCGACAGAGTTGGATGATAGGAGAGAATGTGGAGGGATATGTGACTAGAGGGGGGCTGAGAGATGGTTGTATTGTGTGCAGTGTGACATATAACAGGAGCAGCGACAGAGTTGAATGATAGCAGAGAATGTGGAGGGATCAGTGACTAGAGGGAGGCTGAGAGATGGTTGTATTGTGTGCAGTGTGACATATAACAGGAGCAGCGACAGAGTTGGATGATAGGAGAGAATGTGGAGGGATATGTGACTAGAGGGGGGCTGAGAGATGGTTGTATTGTGTGCAGTGTGACATATAACAGGAGCAGCGACAGAGTTGAATGATAGCAGAGAATGTGGAGGGATCAGTGACTAGAGGGAGGCTGAGAGATGGTTGTATTGTGTGCAGTATGACATATAACAGGAGCAGCGACAGAGTTGGATGATAGGAGAGAATTTGGAGGGATATGTGACTAGAGGGGGGCTGAGAGATGGTTGTATTGTGTGCAGTGTGACATATAACAGGAGCAGCGACAGAGTTGAATGATAGCAGAGAATGTGGAGGGATCAGTGACTAGAGGGAGGCTGAGAGATGGTTGTATTGTGTGCAGTGTGACATATAACAGGAGCAGCGACAGAGTTGGATGATAGGAGAGAATGTGGAGGGATATGTGACTAGAGGGGGGCTGAGAGATGGTTGTATTGTGTGCAGTGTGACATATAACAGGAGCAGCGACAGAGTTGAATGATAGCAGAGAATGTGGAGGGATCAGTGACTAGAGGGAGGCTGAGAGATGGTTGTATTGTGTGCAGTATGACATATAACAGGAGCAGCGACAGAGTTGGATGATAGGAGAGAATGTGGAGGGATATGTGACTAGAGGGAGGCTGAGAGATGGTTGTATTGTGTGCAGTATGACATATAACAGGAGCAGCGACAGAGTTGGATGATAGGAGAGAATGTGGAGGGATATGTGACTAGAGGGAGGCTGAGAGATGGTTGTATTGTGTGCAGTATGACATATAACAGGAGCAGCGACAGAGTTGATAGGAGATAATGTGAGAGAAACACGTGCTACACTTAGAGTGAGATAATAATTTTTATTTTTAGCTTAAATACTGCCTTTTTCTTTCTCTTCTTTTATTTATTGTAATTTTTTTAAATATAAATTTAAATATTTTGTTTTGTTAACATTGTTAAGCGCGTATAGCACCATAACTACGCATGCTGTGTACATCTGTAAGTAAGGATGTATTTGTAGCAAGAGACAATATTGTTTATGTTTAACTTTAGTTTAACTGTTCCAATAAATAAATAAATAAATATATGGGACACTTACACACACGGTCGTCCGTCCCCAAAGTAAGTAACTTAATACTTGTGTTATGACAGACAACTGGTGAATATATACTTATATATTTTTAAATACATACTTAAATACAAATATACATCCAGACTCAAAGACTAACAAATTCATTTATAGAAAATATTGGCCCTCGGCAGGAATCGAACCCGCGACCCGTGGAGCTGAAGGCAGGGTCACTACCCACTGCTCTAACGGGCCAGTCGAAATAAGGGCACGAGAATGATTTTTAAACTATATTATTAGGAATCCAGATATCTGTTGTAAAAGTGTTTATAAAACAACGGCTGACGTGATTTGCTCTAGGGATGTAACATGGAGTAGAAAAAAAATCGATTATTTTAATATGAATTAATCGATTTTTTTTTTAATTTGAAAAAGTTACCTTTTTTGCCAGTTCTTCTCAATTGGATTAGTGTTCCGAAGATGGTAGAATCATTCTGTCGTTGGATTTTATAGTGAAAAGTGTTGGTGCACAGTAAAGTGCCCGGCGTGATTCCCTACACGCATTCGTTTATTTTTATTATTCATTTTAAATTGAATTTAGCCTATCTAACATAAGCTGTGATGGCCTAGCGGTGCGACCGTGTGAATCTCTAGAGACGATCATAGGTTCAAACCCGGGCAGGCACCAATGAGTTTTTCTATTAAAAACTTATGTGTCTAATTGATAATTGCAATTTATCACACGCTTTTCGGTGAAGGAAAACATCGTGAGGAAACCTGCATATCTCTAGAGAATTCTGGAGATATGTGTAACCTACCAATCCGCATTGGAGCAGCGTGGTAGGTCTTAGCTCCAATCCTTCTCTCCAATAACGGAGAGAAGAGGCCTATGCCCAGCAGTGGGATAGTAACAGGCCGCTACTTACTTACTTTTTTTTAGCCTATCTAACAATATTTATATAGTTTGTAAGGATTATGCCCTTATTAATTAACCTTTAACCTCTTTGGTATTTGTGGTCAGTGAGTAAACAATATTTAACTGAAAGCGATCAAGTTTACTTCAAAGCGCCAACGGAAAAACCCTTTAACAAAATATATGATATCGCTTTCATAGTGTGTGGTGTAAGTTAAATATTTAGCGAGGTTTATTATTACTTATTTCTGTTCAAATTCAAATTCAAAATTATGTTTATTGAGATAAACTTGTGAACAAGTGCTTTTGAATCGTCAACTCTACTGCTGGTTCGGAAAGCTGTTCCGAGAAGAGTGAGTTCATAATCGGTGATTACAAATGATTATCGTGATATGATACTCATTATATCCAGAAGTGGGATAATGATAGTCCATTATAAAGTCAAACGAAGTCACGTTAGAGCTTGTATTTATTAATCTAATCGCTGTCTCATATCAATTAGACCATACGACATCCGGTAATGGCGTCCAGTTTTCAATTATATTTATAGTAAAATAGCTTTTACCCGCAACTTCGTTCAGGATTGTATTCTTGGAATCAACAGTAGCTTCTGTCACTCTCCGACCCTGCAAATATCTCCATCACTAAAATGAGATCGTTCCCGTGCGCTAATTAAACGATGAAAATTATTCAAAATCAATTACAAAATTGGTTCCTTCTTAATGTTCTAAATAAAAGTCCGCGACAGCATATGTCTAGCTTTTAAGGTTAACTCACTTTAACAATTTTTATGGTCATCGAATGCGAAGGGTCTTCTCGCTTACTCCCCGGGTGGGGGTAAACGGGGTGCGGGCCTCGAGGTATTCCTCACTACCCGGGCATCTCCTCGCGGGCACTTAAGCCCGGTGACCTAAAGGTGTCGGTATTTGGGCCGTAAGCCGAGGTCACCTAGGTGACCTAGTGGATGTCTTGTTCGGTGGGGAGGTCTGGGAATGGTAGCTCCCAGACCTCAAAGTCGTCTTCAGGTATGTCTTGGTCTGGTGGTATCAAAATACTATATTACGGTTTTAATCTTTCCACGCGGGCGGAGCCGTTGGCGATTGCTAGTCGTGAATAAAAATTCCATAGGTTGATAATAGATGGTGTTTTTTAATATCTCCCTATTTATATCCTGTTGAATTAGGTAACAGAATTACTATAGCCTATATGTTACTCCGGTGTGTAAGGAATAATTGTAAAATTTCATTGATATTGGTTCAACGGATTCGCCGTGAAAGAGTAACAAACATACATCCATACTCACAAACTTTCGCATACAATATTAGAAGGATTTAAGATCAACTTATTTAAGTATTAAATATATCATAAAGCAGCTTTTTAGATAAGTAAAAACACTTTGTATGGGAAATTATGGGAGTATGTAAAAAAAACGGTTGCCTGTGAAGTCGGTTTTACGGACAAAGATTTTACGTGACAACGTCTTTTTAAATGTGATGGATTGAAGTGGGAGAGAGACGCAAGGCATTCGCCAGTCCAGCGGGCCTCTCTTTTGTTCGGTGACTCATCGTAACAGACGTGAGCGGGCGTTACACTTATTCATGAGTGACTCCAAGCCGCAACCTAATTTAAGACGTTGTCACGTCAAAAAATAATTAAATATAGTTTCGGAATATACAAAACCTGACTAATAATAGTAGATTATGATACTGTTGCATAATAAGGGTTTTATAGTATCACACTCGTGTTATAAGACCAAGTTATGTACAGTGTCATACACTACTTTATCTACTCTCATACTATAATACGTAAAACAATATTAATAAAAACCAAACTCCGTTTAAACATTGAAAAGATTTTTGAAATGTCAAATGTTAGCGCCAACAAACATCGACTGCGCATGTGTGTTGCGTCGCCGCGGACTTGTTCATTGAAACCTTTTGTTTTAAGGTAGAGGTCCAACCTCCACGGTCCAGCTGGAGGTTGTATAGGTGTATTGTTATGATTAAAAAGTTATATTATGATACAGGTGTCCATACAAGACCTGTATTGTAATAAAACTTTTAAATTTTTAATTTTTGACCTGTACGTAATGTTTGTCATAAGAATTTTGGTTTCAGTTTTATAATCTTTGTATTATAGTATTAGAGTAGATAAAATATATTACGAACTGTATATTACATTGAATTGCTAAAAATTGTCTAACTGTCAATTATTGCACCGCAAAATCAAAATGCAATCATCGAAATCATAGACAAACGGTACAATGACAAACAGTTATATATTGCATTTGATATCTAATTTTAGGTAATAATAATCTTAGGGTAAATTATAGAATTGACCGCTTCTTTGTAAAGGTCCATAGTACAATAAGTAATCCTTAATATTTAAATGAGTTAATCTTGTATGTATATAATTGTATTAATTTATTAATATATTATTGTAATATATTTCTATACAATAGTATAGATATAGACTACCCTCATTTGTTACCGGTATCGTAAAAGGCGACTAAGGTAAGTCGACCCGCCGTGTGGTATCCGGCTGAGTAGAATAGACCACCCTCATTTCTTACCGAGGTGTCGTAAAAGGCAACTAAGGTAAGTTGACCCACCGTGTGGTATCCGGTTAAGTAGAATAGACCCACCCTCTTTCTTACCGAGGTGTCGTAAAAGGCGACTAAGGTAAGTCGACCCGCCGTGTGGTATCCGGCTGAGTAGAATAGACCACCCTCATTTCTTACCGAGGTGTCGTAAAAGGCGACTAAGGTAAGTTGACCCACCGTGTGGTATCCGGTTAAGTAGAATAGACCACCCTCTTTCTTACCGAGGTGTCGTAAAATACGACAAAGGTAAGTTGATGTCAGGCAGGCGGCCGGTCGTAAAATACGTAGCCAAATCATGTGACAACATGTTTAGGACATGTTGTGCCGACCCCACTTAGAGTGGGATAAAGGCAGGAAGATGATGAATCTTGTATGTATATATATATTTTCGGAATCTCGGAAACGGCTCCAACGATTTTCCTGAAATTCAGCATGTAGGGGGTTTTGGGAGAGAAAAATCGATCTAGCTAGGTTTTATATTTCAAAAATCGTATTTTCCCTGTTTTTGGGCATTAAAAATTTAAATTGAATATATAAAACACTATTTTTTCCTTTTATTGTCAAGTCAGCGTAGTTTATTCGGGGAACGGGTGGTTGCGAGAAATGGTAATACCTAGGATCGAGCGCCAACTACCCAATTATTATTTTTTTTTAATTTTATTTTAAAAAAAAGTCAGTAACGGCCTGTTACTATCCCACTGCTGGGCATAGGCCTCCTCTCTCCATTTTTGGAGAGAAGGATTGGAGCTAAGACCTACCACGCTGCTCCAATGCGGATTGGTGGGTTACACATATCCCTAGGATTCTCTAGAGATATGCAGGTTTCCTCACGATGTTTTCCTTCACCGAAAAGCGTGTGATAAATTGCAATTATCAATTAGACACATAAGTTTTAATAGAAAAACTCATTGGTGTCTGCCCGGGTTTGACCCATGATCGTCTCTAGAGATTCACACGGTCGCACCGCTAGACCATCACAGCTCAATTTTATTTACCCTACTAATATTATAAATGTGAATGTTTGTGAGTATGGATGTATGTTTGTTACTCTTTCACGGCGAATTCGGTGAACCAATATCGATGAAATTTAGCACAATTATCCTTAAACACCGGGATAACATATAGGGTACAGAAATCCTGTTAATTTAACAGGAATAGGATGACATTGAAAAGCGCCATCTACTATCAATACGCGACAACAGTCAACGCGAACGAAGTTGCGCGTAAAAGCTAGTCTTTCTATACTTATTAAAAACAAAGTCCACAGAAGTTGTCTGTGTGTTTTCATTTACTGTTTTTGAATTTGATTTTAAATTATTAACACAAAAAGATCATTCATCCTTCTGCCCTTATCCCACTCTAAGTGGGATCGGCACAACATGTTACAAATATGCTGTCACATGATTTGTCTGCGTATTTAACCACCGGCCGCCTGCCTGACGTCAACTTACCTTAGTCATATTTTACGACACCTCGGTAAGAAATGAGGGTGGTCTATACCTATGCTAATGTATAGAAATATATTACAATAAAAGGAGGAATAAATAAAAAAATTAAAAGAAATATATGGGACACTTACACACACGGTCGTCCGTCCCCAAAGTAACTTAATATTTGTGTTATGACAGACAATTGGTGAATATATACTTATATATTTTTTTAAATACATACTTAAATACAAATATACACCCAGACTCAAAGACCAACAAATTCATTTACAGAAAATGTTGGCGGGAATCGAACCCGCGATTCGCAGAGCTGAAGGATCACTACGCACTGCGCCAACGGGCAAGTCATTCAAGTTTCAATTTTCACGGGCGGGTCAAGTCGGTTAAGTCGCGGGTAAAGGCAAGTTTAATAATTTAATGTTGCTATAAATTGCGTTTAAAATATTAAAAAGAAAAGCTTTCCAAAATACTATTATTCCTTCCTAGCAATCGCCAGCACGTGGAAAGATAAAAACCGTAATATAATCTGTTAACGCACACTATATACAATAACACGATATAATAGAAATACCACAATTCCCGTTCCGAGATGCACTTCTCTTGAATGACGAACAAAGACTGACTGTCACTGAAACGTTTTATCAATAGGAAGACTAAACCGGAAACAACAACGGCACAGTATTGCCACCATTTTAATCAAAAAGGGCGCGATACTCTTGTTTCATGACTTTGTTGCTATAAAATACAAAGCGGAAGTCAGTGGCGACAACAAATCTTTTTATAACTATAAAAATGGTTATTGTGGGTTAATCTTAAAAACCAGATATATGCTGTCGCGGTCTTTTATTTAGACCTTTCAATTTAAATTCAATTCAAATCGCTACTCGCTTATGGTTTGCACGGTATAACGCCTACTTATATTCGATTGCTTCTAAACATTGCCGGCCATAATGGCGCTTAGATTGAAGATTAGGGTTGTCACCCCATTTTTATATCATCTATACTGTACGTCTGTTTGTCACGTTGTTTTATTTTATTTGACAAGCCCACAACTTATTTTAATTACTTAACTATTTGTATTTAAGTATGTATTTAAAAAATATATAAGTATATATTCACCAGTTGTCTGTCATAACACAAGTATTAAGTTACTTTCTTTGGAGATGGACGACTATTTTTTTAACAATATTTATGCATTAAGGTAATTAAAAATAAAAGAAACACTTATAAAATAAGATACATAGCATAAACATAACAGGCGTGTACAATTAATTTACAAACATCATCTTCCTGCCCTTATCCCACTCTAAATGGGGTCGGCACAACATGTTCTAAACATGCTGTCACATGATTTGGCTGCGTTTTAACGACCGGCCGCCTGCCTGACGTCAACTTACCTCTGTCGTATTTTACGACACCTCGGTGAGGTTGGTCTATTCTACTAAACCGGATACCACACGGCGGGTCGACTTACCTTAGTCGCCTTTTACGACACCTCGGTAAGAAATGAGGTTGGTCTATTCTACTCAGCCGGATACCACACGGCGGGTCGACTTACCTTAGTCGCCTTTTACGACACCTCAGTAAGAAATGAGTGTTATTCTATTCTATTCAGCCGGATACCACACAGCGTTTACTTAAAAAAGTTACAAAAATTCTATATTACGGTTCTAATCCACGGGCGGAACCGCTGTCGATTACTAGTTAACAAATAAAGGTATAAAAGCGACAACCCTAAATTCCTGTTTGACAACTCTTCCAACATACTATTCAGTGTAATTTAATTCCGCAAACGAAACGCGCGTTGTCTCAGTGATATTGAAACGCGGAAAATAAAACTATAAATAAGTGTTGTGAGTTTTAGAAGAGAGAATTTAGTTAAATATTAACGTGAAGTCAGTGTTTAACATAGTTTTGGTAAGATTTTCATCCTATTTTCCTACTTCCTACTAATATTATAAATGCGAAAGTTTGTGAGTATGGATGTATGTTTGTGAACTACTATGACTTTACGTTTGACAGCGAAAAATTGTGATTGTATTGAACGTAAATTAAAAAAAAATGTAAAGCCCGAAAACAGGGATTTTTAAAAAATAAAACTTACCTAGATTGATTTTTTCCCTCAAAACCCCTACATGTTGAATTTCATAAAAATCGTTGGAGCCGTTTCCGAGGTTCCGAAAATATATATACCTATATATACATACAAGATTAACTCATTTAAATATTAAAGATTAACAGCTGTCACTAAAAAAAACTAGACGTGACTGATATGAAACTATATTTAATTTATAGAATTAGGCGTTACTTTGCGGGGGGAAACGGGTGGTCGCGAGAAATGAAAATACTTAGGATCGAGCCCCACCTATCCTATTTTTTTTTTAAGTTTTTATTTTATTTTTTTTATTTTGAGAAATTGCCGAGCAAGGCACGGTGTATTTGTGTCACTAAAAACTGTACACAAATGTATTTATGTCACTAAAAACTGGACGTGATTGGAACGATACTATTATATAACGATATTTATTTTATTTTGTAAGACCATCAACGACGAATACATCATACACATTAAATAAACTCATTATTAATATAGTTTTTAGGTAAATGTATCGTCAATTACAGATGGTGACGACATGAGCATTACAGTTGACAAAGTATAAAGATAAAAAAAAACATAAAGAAAAAACCAAATAATATAAAGCTAAGAGTAATTCAATACAAGGACATTCAAAATTAGTTTTCTAGTTCTATTGTAGACTATAATAACAATTAAGGTACATTGTGATTAGTTTATATAATATACATAATATAAAGAATTATAAAACGATAGGTGATGTATACAATACACAAAGCAGGAACCGACATAAGCTTGCGGCTCCTGCTTTGCGCCTTGCAAAAGTACGTAAGTCGTTTGTGGGTTTTGGTATAAGATTCTATAATAAAATTCCGCAATCAATTTCAGCACTGCCATTACAGCAGTTTAAAAACACTGTTAAAAAGAGGCTGATACAGAAAGCCTACTATACTCTTGAAGATTATTTAGAAGATAAGAATGTGTGTATATAATTCTCTTTTAACCTGTACAAGACAGTAACGACTTAATGTAAATAATATTAAGAATTATATTTTAAAAGAGCAACCGCCGAGTTTCTTGCGGGCTCTTCTCGGTAGGAACAGCTTTCCGAACCAGCAGTAGAGTTGACAATTCAAAAGCACTTGCTTACAAGTTTATTTGAATAAAGAATATTTTGAATTTGAATTTGAATTTGAATATACATACATACATAATACATATTATATATACATATATACAAGTGTTAAAGAATACGATCTAATTAAGTTAAGAAATTATTATCGGAGAGAATATCTGCTGTAAATATTGGATATAGATTTTTTAAACGTGTGTATGGGATCTGCGAAAATGTCGGCGGGAGAATCTTTTAAAGTGCGTTTATAAGAGCGGACCAATCTGTTAATTGGAGAGTGCTGACCCTGATTTGTTCTGACTATATATTTTTAAAAATAAACATAAATCACCACTAAGTTTATGTGACAAAAACAGTTGACCAGTGTTATCGCTGATGGTAAATATAGAACAGGCAATAAAGATTTACTAATTACTCGCTCTGTAAATTCCCGTAACTGTAGTGATTATAAAATCATTAATATCATAAACAATATGATATTGATTGATTTAAATTATATTGTGGTTTGTATGACGAGCTAACTAAGCTGTGGTAGCCCAGCGGTAACACCGTGCGACTCTTTCGAGGACGGTTTCAAACCCGGGCAGACATCAATGAGTTTTTCTGTTAAAACTTATGTGTCTAATTGATAATGCAATTTATCACACGCTTTTCGGTGAAGGAAAACATCGTGAGGAAACCTGCATATCTCTAGAGAATTCTGAATTGTGTAACCTACCAATCCGCATTGGAGCAGCGTTGTAGGCTAGCTCCAACCCTTCTCTCCACAAACGGAGAGAAGAGGCCTATTCTCAGCAGTGGGATAGTAACAGGCCGCTACTTACTTACTTACTTTTATATTATGACGATGGTCCGGACGTACGTACGGGGAAATAGCGATGTGAAAATATAATCGATTTTTTCAAATACTCTATTATTTTTTCAAATAATCGATTTTTAATAATCGATTATATTTTTAGCAAAAATCGATTATTTTAGGTATCCCTTTTTAGGTTTATTTTCTCTTTTTCTTGTTTTTTAAGATTAGATATGCATTGTTGGATGAAACCAATTTAGCCAAACTACACATTTTATTTTTACACAGATTATTTTTTCACATCGCTAATCTAGCCCCACCTACCCTATTATTTTTTTCATTTTTTTTTAAATTCCTTTTTTTAATTTGTAAAAAATTACAGAGCCAGACTTAAATAATTTTTTTTTAAAGTTGATATTTCATAATGTATAGTAATTTACTAAACCCTCACAAATCATACATTAAAAACTTCTTTGTAAATTGTTCTGTCTATTAGTGAAAACAGCATGAATATCTGTTCAGTAGATTTATAACATTTTCTATAAATGAATTTGTTGGCCTTTGAGCCTGGGTATATATTTGTATTTAAGTATGTATTTAGAAAATATATAAGTATATATTCACCAGTTGTCTGTCCATAACACAAGTATTAAGTTACTTACTTTGGGGACGACCGTGTGTGTAAGTGTCCCATATATTTATTTATTTGTTTATTTATTTATTTATATTTATCGCGAACAAACATACATGCGCGTAAGGTATTTTGTTTATATATAGTAATAGTAGTTGGTATTTAAATTTGTATGCAAAAAAAGGTTGTATTATATATGGAAACTAGAATGTAAATTTGTTTACATCTTTAATACACCTGCATATTTTAATTGACGGATAAATGTGTGTAATTTACTTTGGAATGTTTTATGTAAGCGAGTGGAGAAACATTGAGGAATCTTTAATATTTAAATGAGTTAATCTTGTATGTATATATATATACATACAAGATTAACTCTATATATATATATATATATATATATATATATATATATATATATATATATATATATATATATATATATATATATATATATATATATATATATATATGTGTATATATATATATATATATATACTAGCAATCGCTAGCAGATCTGCCCGCGTTGTAAGTTTAAAACTGTGATATAGTAATTTGTCACCCATAAAAGTGATGGGAACAATGGAAAATTGGGTCTCGGGACCGATGCTTATTGCTTAGTGTTGCATTGGTCTTAGCTTAGCTAAGACCAATGTATCGATATGCTATATTATTTTTATCGCGGATTATAGCAAAATAATTTTATTATTACTTTTGTCGTTTATGCAATTAGGCCTCTCTCTGACTGGCCCGTTGGCGCAGTGGGTAGTGACGCTGCCTTCAGCTCCTCGCTTCCCGCCGAGGGCCAACATTTTCTATAAATGAATTTGTTGGTCTTTGAGTCTGGGTGTATATTTGTATTTAAGTACGTATTTAAAAATATATAAGTATATATTCACCAGTTGTCTGTCCATAACACAAGTATTAAGTTACTTACTTTGGGGACGGACGACCGTGTGTGTAAGTGTCTCATATATTATACAATTAGGCGTTATATTGTGATTTTATATCATTACAAGCAATTGCTAGCGGCTCCGCATGGATTGATTAAATTCGTAATATAATATTTTGATAACCATAAAAATGGTTAAAGTGGGTTAACCTTAAAAGCTAGACATATGCTGTCGTAGACTTTTTTTTACAACTTTTAAAGGGGAACAATTTTGTAATGCATGATTTTTTTAATAACTTTCACCGTTTACTCAGTGCATGCAAGGAAAGCTTTAAATTTTGTCGTTTACGTAAAAAAAAATTATTGCTGCTCCGCTCCTATTCATCATGATGTTATATAGCCTATAGCCTTCCTCGATAAATGGACTATCTTACACTGAAATAATTTTTCAAATCGGTGTAGTAGTTCCTGAGATTAGCACGCTCAAACAAACTCTTTAGCTTTACACAGCATTACTTTTAACAGCCAAAAATGTCGTTTGCTTTCTATTCATATTTTAGAAGTTTTTTCAGTGCTCAAAAACAGGTATAAAAAGACATTGTTTTCCATTTTCTCCACTAAAACCCTGTTTACGGGCACTGAAAATATGCTCATATATTGAATAAAATTCATATGTCATTTTTAGCTGTAAAGTTGTGATAGCCTAATGGTAACGGGCGTGCTACAAAAATACTAAAAAGCCTAGGATCGAATCCTACATTTCTCCCCGTCAATTTTTTTATTTTTTTTAATTGCTTCAATTTTTTTATATACAGAAAAAATGTACAAGTTATATCTATCTTAAATTACTTACACGCTAGGACTATACAAATCATGCCCACGTGGAATGGTCCCAAGAATGCTGGCAGCGTTTCCGCGCTGAATCGCTAAGCTGATTCTTTGTGCGAAAAAGAAGCCAGCCCTCTTGTCACCTCAAGAGGCAATTAACCGAGGTGTTAGAACGGATAAAAATTGCTTTATTTTTTATATTAAAAAAAATCGGTCACCCAGATTCTAATATGTAAAGATCAATGAATACAGAATCGCAACCTAAACATGTTTTAACATAATCACTGTATAATTTTCTTTTGTTCTATCATTCATAGAACTTTAAACTTTATCCGGTTAAATTTAACGTTGTTTTATAAAGTTTATAAACCGATTGTTATTGCTGTTAACCGTGGATGTATTTATCTAATGTTTTTTCCGGTATTGGCACATTAAACAAGTAGATTGTGTTACTGAGTTAAATGTTCGAGTCAAAGTACTTGGTCAATGTACTTTTACTGTAGCATCACAATATCTTTAATATTTAAATGAGTCGGTTAATCTTCATCACTACATATTATAAAACAAAGTCACATATATCGTATGTACGCATAAAACTTTAAAACTACGCAACAGATTTTGATGCGGTTTTTTTAATAGATAGAGTGATTCAAAAGGAAGGTTTGTACGTATAATAACATTTAATACGAAGTAGAGAAATACTGTAATTTTTGAGGTTACTGTAAATAATTACATTTTTTTCCGCTTACATTGCAAACGCAGGCTAAACCCTACGAGATTTATCAAAATGATGTACTAAGTATTTGTAAACCATGAAAAGGTCTACAGAAAAGTCCGCGATGGTATATGTCTATCTCTTATGGATAACCCACAATAGCAGTTTTTGTCATTTACTTTTTACGAAAAATGATGCCTTATGTTCAAAGCAATTTTTATACAATACAGCATTAATCCTTAACCAATTAGGTACCTTCAATAAATTGTTGATTTAATATAGATCAATATTGCCGTTTACAGCATGTAATTTAAGTGAACATTTTCGGAGATATTACAGATTTAAAATCCCGCGAGGACGCCGCGCTTCGACCTATAGCACTTCGCATTTAACAGCTATATGTCGTTGTTTCAAGAGTTTGTTTAATGACAAGTAAGCTGTGAATGTAGTATATAAGGACATTCTGTAATTAATTTTAAAAATAAAATACATAGGGGAAAAATGAAAATATGAATTTAGATATTAGATATAGCAGGAAATCTTCTTGGTATAGGGAAAGGAAATTGTTTTTCTCCAAATTTAACGCTTGCGGGCCACGGGCAGTAATGAATAAATGAAAACTACTCGATCGATTTTAATCATTTTTTTTTTACACTGACTGACATGGGATATATATTTTGTACCCGTGCGAAGCAGGGGCAGGCCGCTAGTGTATGTATATAGCCGTGTGGTATCCGGCTAAGTAGAATAGTACCACCCTCATTTCGTTAATGGCGACTAAGGTAAGTCGACCCACCGTGTGGTATCCGGCTGAGTAGAATAGACCAACCTCATTTCTTACCGAGGTGACGTAAAAGGCGACTAAGGTAAATTGACCCACCGTGTGGTATCCGGCTGCGTAGAATAGACCACCCTCATTTCTTACCGAGGTGTCGTAAAAGGCGATTAAGGTAAGTCGATCCGCCGTGTGGTATCCGGCTGAGTAGAATAGACCAACCTCATTTCTTACCGAGGTGACGTAAATGGCAACTAAGGTAAGTCGACCCACCGTGTGGTATCCGGCTGAGTAGAATAGACCAACCTCATTTCTTACCGAGTTGTCGTAAAATACGACTAAGGTAAGTTGATGTCAGGCAGGCGACCCGTCGTAAAAACGCAGCCAAATTATGTTACAGCATGTTTATAACATGTTGTGCCGACCCCACTTAGAGTGGGATAAGAGCAGGAAGATGATGAATATAAAGAAAAGATAAAGATTAAAGATATGGATTGTTATAAAGGGAAAATACTTAATACTTTACTAAAAAAAAATCATTTCAATGTTAACTACATAGTTGACATTTAACGGAGGGCGTTGACCTCTGTAAACGCACCTTCAGATGAAATCTTCCGGCTCAATTTCTCTCAGAAAAATACTAACGATTATATGGGTTTTTAAAATTGATTTTATAAGATACTAGCAATTTCCAGCGGCTCCCCCACGTGTAAATATTAAAACCGTAATATAGTCTTTTGATAACCATAAAAACGGTTACAGTGGGTTAAAACCTTACGTGGGTTACCTTAAAAGCTAGACATATGCTGTCGCGGACATTTATTTAGAACATTAAGAATGAACCAATTTTGTAATACATGATTTTGAATAACTTTCATCGTTTACTCAGCGCACGCAAGGATATCGTTAAATTTTGCCGTTTTCATACTATTTTTTATATCTGCTCCTCTCCTATTCATAACGTGGTGTTATATAGCCTATAGCCTTCCTCGATAGATGGACTATCTTACACTCAAAGAATTTTTCAAATCGGTCCAGTAGTTCCTGAGATTAGCGCGTTCAAACAGTGAAAGCTATTAAAAAATCATGTTACAAAATCATGTACTACAAAATGTTTCAAAAAGTTCTAAATAAAAATCCGCGACAGCACATATCTAGCTTTTAAAGTTAACCCACATTAACCCATTTTTTTGGTACCAAAAGACTATATTACGGTTTTAATCTTTCCACGCGGGCGGACCCGCTGTCAATTGCTAGTTAACTATAAAGAAATTAATAAATCCTACATTTGAATTCAAATTCAAATTCAAAATATTCTTTATTCAAATAAACTTGTAAAGGCGTGCTTTTGAATCGTCAACTCTACTGCTGGTTCGAAAAGCTGTTCCTACCGAGAAGAGCAAGAAACTCGGCGGTTGCTCTTTTTAAAAAATACAATTCTTAATGCTAGTTACATTTAATGTTTCTATCTTGTACAGGGTCGAACAATATCTATATCCACGCATTTTTATCGTCTAAATAATCCTCAACAGTATAGTAGGCTTTCTGTATCAGCCTCTCCTTAATAGTGTTTTTAAACTGCTGTAAAGGCAAAGATAAAATTGATTGTGGAATTTTATTATAGAATCTTATACCCAAACCCACAAACGACTTACGTACTTTTTCAAGGCGCAAAGCAGGAGCCGCAAGCTTATGTCGGTTCCTACTTTGTCTATTATATACATCGCCTATTGTTTTATAACTCTTTATATTTTTATATACAAAAATTAAATTACTTAAAATATACTGTGAAGCAAATGTAAGAATACCTGTCTCCTTAAATGCTCTCGCAGGGAATCCCGCGGACTTAAATTGTATATGCCATAATAATATTTTAACTGCGTCCTTTACAGGTATATAAAATGAGAAAATGGTTAACTATATGTATGCCGCCTGTCTCTTACTGACCCTGAGTATCACGGACGCACAATTCTTTGGTAAGCGTAAATTAATTACACTAGTTTTTTTAGAGTTATAGAACAAGCAGTTTTTGTACCACCTTATTACACTGCGCACTTTATTACCTTAATTATTTTGTAATGTATGCTATGCTAGTAGTTTTTATGTGTAAATATTTACTCAGGCATAAAACGAAAAAGGTCCATTTTTTGTTTGTTATTATTAAAGTTAAGTAGCGGCCTGTTACTATCCCACTGCTGAGAATATGCCTCTTCTCGTTTTTGTAGAGAAGGATTGGAGCTAAGACCTACCACTCTGCTTCAATGATTGGTAGGTTACACATATCACCAGGATTATATACAGATATGCAGGTTTCCTCACGATGTTTTCCTTCACCGAAAATCGTGTGATAAATTGCAATCATCAATTAGACATATAAGTTTTAACAGAAAAACTCATTGCCTGGTTTGAATCCATGGCCTCCTCGAAAGAGTCGCACGGTGTTACCGCTGGGCTACCACATCTTCTTTGTTATTATTGCTTAAGTTGAATTTTTATTGTAATTCACTGTATTAATATTTACCTCTTTTTTAATTTAAGACTGGTTGGCTGGAAGAGATACTGATTCCGGAATAAGCCCGCCATTGCAAATTGTTGTTTTTTTATTTTTTATTTTAATAATGCAATAAAGATATTACAAACAAACAAACTCTTTCACGGCGATTCCGCTGAACTAATATCGATGATATTTGGCAAAATTATTCCTTACTAGCAAATGTCTAGCGATTGTTTTATTTTTATTTAAATTAATGCAATAAAGAGATTACAAACAATCAAATCAAAAACACTAGAAGTAAAAAGTTAAACTAATATAACATTCCTTACAGATTTCTTCTCAGCCCTACAACCAAACCAACAAACTCTGAGACCTATATTCCAATTCGATATAACGACAAAGAAACCAAAAACACAAACCAAAAGAATTGAAAGCACTAGACGACGCACAGAAAATACCACTAGAAAAACTACCCCATTCTTATATTCCGGCGAATTTGTAACACCTAGAAAAACTAAAGCACCAATATCTACAGCTAAACCTAGAACCGAGGGTAAAATAAATAAAGATAACTCTAAAGTAAATTATAATATAGTTAATAATAATGGAAGAGATACTAACGATAGAGTTAATAACAAAAAGGTAGAAAACGCAAATAAACATAATGAAGAAAGATTAATATTCGTAGATGGAAAAAGGAATACAATAGTCAATTATGGGACAACTAAAACTTATGAGAAGAATCGTTACACAACACAACGTCCTATTCAAGACGGTGTTATACCAGCTGTTGCTATAGGGCCGCCTATAACGAATAAACCTTTAACTCGGCCCAGCAGTGGGCCAGTGGACATCGATGATACAGTGAGTCCTGAACTTAAAATAGGTCCAGATGAAGATTATATGACCATTGTTGAAAGGAAACGGCATATAGAAATCGCTGAGCAAAGTAAGTTTTTGTAAGTATACTAGCGGCCTGCCCCTGCTTCGCACGGGTATAAAATATATATCCCATGTCACTCAGTGTAAAAAAATGATTAAAATCGATCCAGTAGTTTTGATTCATTCATTACTGCCCGTGGCCCGCAAGCGTTAAATTTGGAGAAAAACGATTTCCTCTCCCTATACCAAGAAGATTTTTTGCTATCTTTGGAATATCTAAATTCATATAGCACATTTTTACTTATTTACTTTTACAGTTTTCCCTCTGTATTTTATTTTTACAATTAATTACAGAATGTCTTTATAAACAACATTCACAGCTTTAAACAAAAATCTTGAAAGAACGACATAATATAGCTGCTAAATGCGAAGTGCTATAATGCGACTTTGTTTTATAATATGTAGTGATGCGAAAGTTTGTGTTTTTTGTTGTGGCGAATCCGCTGAACAAATATAGATGAAATTTGGCACAATTATTCCTGATACACCGGGGTAACATATAGGCTACAGAGATCTCGTTAATTCAACAAAAAGAGGACATTAAAAAGCGTCTATTATTAACATATCACGCGACAACAGTCTATATATTATGACTTATGGAATATTGCTATAACGTAATGCGTGGATGATAAAAAAAAATTGTATAACATAAAAGATTCATTTGCAATTTAAGTCCGCGTGATTCCCTGCGAGAGAATTTTAAGGAAATAGGTATTCTTACATTTGCTTCACAGTATATTTTATAGCAATTTACTTGTGCATAATATATACAATATTAAAAAAAATGGCGATCTATATAATAGACAAAGTAGGAAATGACATAAGCTTGCGGTTCCTGCTTTGCGCCTTGCAAAAGTACGTAAGTCATTTGTGGGTTTTGGTATAAGATTCTATAATAAAATTTCACAATCAATTTTAGCTTTGCCGTTACAGCAGTTTAAAAACACTGTTAAAGAGAGGCTGATACAGAAAGCCTACTATACTGTTGAGGATTATTTGGATGATAATGCATGGATATAGCTACTCTTCGACTCTGTACAAGACAGTAATAATTATTAGTAATAAGAATTATATTTTAAAAGAGCCGAGTTTCTCTTAGGCTCTTCTCGGTAGGAACAGCTTTCCGAACCAGCAGTAGAGTTGACGATTCAAAAGCACTTGTTTACATGTTTACTTAAATAAAGAATATTTAGAATTTTAATTTGAATATAATCCGCGAGTAGGAAAAATATATGTAATGCTAAAAATAAAATGCACTGGTCGTGTTCATATATATTATGACGAAAAATCTATTAAAGCATAGCTTTATTAATGCTTTTATTCAACTTGTAATATGTATGTGAAAATGGAATCTTGCAAGTAAATGCCCCACTTCCCGGTGTCCGATTGAGATGATACATACTGGTGCAGTCCCGATGACAATGTTTAGGATTAGCAGGACCTGATGACAGGATTGGCTCCAGACCAGGGAAACCAACAGTTAACAGTAGGGACATGGAATATTGTTTGAAGCTTTTTAAACTTGACTTGTTTTAGTCTTAAACATGTACTCGGAACAAATTTTTAATATTTAAATGAGTTAATCTTGTATGTATATATATATTTTCGGAATTTCGGAAACGGCTCCAACGATTTCAAATTCAGTATTTAGAATGTTTTGGGGGAGAAAAATCGATCTAGATAGGTTTTATATAAAAAAAATGACGTTTTACCACTGCTTTCGGGCTCTAATTTTTTGATATTTACGTTGAATACAATCACAATTTTTCGCTGTCAAATATAAAGTCATGGTAGTTCATTTGGGGAACGGGCGGTCTAGAGAGGTGAAAATACCTAGGATCGAGCCCCACCTGCCCTATTATTTTTTCATTTTTCTTTTTTTTTAATTTTTTTTATATCATTTTAAAAATTACGGAGCAAGGCTCGGGCACTCAGGTACTTATACCAAAAGAGGGGATTATAAAAATTCCTCTACACTACAATGTAATGCCAAGGTCAAATATTCTTGATATTATTTTCCTTATAAATTGCTTTATTTTCACAGATGTTCTGGTTTGAATTGTCTTTTTTTTTGCAATATTTGAGATAATTTATTAGGCACTTTACGGAGGTCCATAGTACAAAAGTTGTTTTTTGTATTTGATTTAGTGAGCACAACGTTATTTAGCTTTTTTTAAAACACTACATAGTATAAAACAAAGTCGCTTTCCCTGTCTGTCCCTATATACCTATATTCCTATGTATGCTTAAATATTTAAAACTACGCAAACAGATTTTGTTCCGTTTTGTTTTTGATAGATAGAGTGATTCAAGAGGAAGGTTTGTATGTATAATAAAATTCAATACGGAGTAGAGAAGTACTATAATTTTTGAGGTTAATGTGATGTCGTAAATAATTACATTTTTTCCGCTTACATTCCAAACGCAGGCTGAACCCTAGGAGATCTATCAAAATAATGTACTAAGTATTTGTACATCTTGAAAAGGTCTATAGAAAAATCCGCGATGGTATATGTCTATCTTTTATGGATAACCCACTATAGCATTTTTCTGTCATTTTCTCTTTACGAAAAATAATGCCTTACTTTCTAATACAATACAGCATTAATCCTTATTCAATTAAGTACCTTAAATGCATTGTTGATTTAATATAGATCAATATGACCGTTTACAGCATGTAATTTAAATGAACATTTTAGAAGGTATTATAGATTTAAACTGCAGGGGCATAGCGGTTTGTTTTACTCCAAATTTAACGCGTGCGGGCCACGGGCAGTAATGAATAAATCGAAACTACTGGATCGATTTTAATCATTTTTTCACTGAGTAACATAGGCTATATATTTTATACCCGTGCGAAGCCGGGGCAGGCCGCTAGTGTAATTATGCATGAGTTAGCCTTTAAGTGGGATATATAATAGAATACTTTGATTTAGAAATTTATATTAGTATGAAGTATATAAGCACGGACGTTATTTTTTGTTATAAAAAAATAAAAAAAATAACTACAAAAAAAATAAAAAAATAATTGGGGGGGCTTGATATTTTATTTTCATTTCTAGAGACCGCCCGTTCCCCGAATAAGCTTCGCTGACTTGAATTTATGGCATAAATAGTGTTTTATATTCAATGTAAATTTTAGTATTTTTTAATGCCCAGAAATAGGTATAATTTTTTTAAATAAAACCTAGCTAGATCGATTTTTTTCTCTCAAAACCCCCTACATGCTGAATTTCAGGAAAATCACTGGAGCCGTTTTCGAGATTCAGAAAATATATTTGTTGTCGCCATTGACTTTTGTATTTTATAGCAACACAGTCATGAAACAAGAGTATCGCGCCCTTTTTGATTAAAATGGTACCAACACTGTGACGTGTTGTTTCCGGTTGAGTCTTTCTATTGATAAAACGTTTCAGTGACAGTCAGTCTTTGTTCGTCATTCAAGAGAAGTGCATCTCGGAACGGGAATTGTGGTATTCCTATTATATCTTGTTATTGTATATAGTGTGCGTTAACATACTTATATATATACATACAATATTAACTCATTTAAATATTAAAGATACCGAGCAAGGTTTGGTCACCTAGGTAGGTACTATTTAAATTATCAGTAGGTAAATATCAATTAACGAAGTTAATATATGCAAAGTTAAATTACGCGCGTAGTAAAATACAAAACATAATTTACATATTAATTGTATTTGCGTGTTTTAAACCAACTTTATCCGATTAAAAACCTTATAAATATATTAATGAGATTTAAAATTATTTATATTTAGTATCTGTTTATGTTATTGTAAAGGAAATAATCACTACATATTATAAAACAAAGTCGCATTCTCCCTATGTACGCATAAAACTTTAAAACTACGCAACAGATTTTGATGCGGTTTTTTTTAATAGATAGAGAGATTCCAGAGGAAGGTTTGTACGTATAATAATATTCAATACGGTATAGATTTTAAATGCCGTGAGGAGGCCGCGCTTCACCCTATAGCACTTCGAATCCAGCAGCTAAGTCGCTCTTTCAAGAGTTGCTTTAAAGACATTCTGCAATTCATTGTAAAAATAAAATACGTAGGGAAAATGTAAAAGTAAATAAGTAAAAATGTACTATATGAATTTAGATATTCCAAAGATAGCAGGAAATCTTCTTGGTATAGGGAAAGGAAATTGTTTTTCTCCAAATTTAACGCTTGCGGGCCACGGGCAGTAATGAATAAATCAAAACTACTAGATCGATTCAAATCATTTTTTTTTACACTGACTGGCATGGGATATATATTTTATACCCGTGCGAAGCAGGGGCAGGTCGCTAGTAAATTATATACGTATATCTTTAATATTTAAATGAGTTAATCTTGTAGTAGCTGGGTGACCGAGCCTTGCTTGGTAATTTTTTACAAAAAAAAGAAACAAAAAAAAATAATAATAGGGTACATGGGGCTCGATCCTAGGTATTTTCATTTCTCGCGACCACCCGTTCCCCGAATAAGCTACGCTGACTTGACAGTTAATGGCAAAAATTCAATTCATTTAAATATAAATTTTTACGTGACAACGTCTTAAATTAGGTTGCGACTTGGAGTCACTCATGAAAAAGTGTAACGCCCGCTCACGTCTGTTACGATAAGTCACCGAACGAAAGAGAGGCCCGCCGGACTGGCGAATGCCTTGCGTCTCTCTCCCACTCCAATCCATCACATTTAAAAAGACGTTGTCACGTAAAATCTTTGCCCGTAAAACCGACTTTACAGGCAACCGTTTTTTTCTCACAGCATAAGTGTTGGAACTAAGTCTATCTAAGTGTATTACAGGCTTTGTCATTTAACTTTCAGTGTGTGATAAATACAAGGCTTTGGATGTGGAGCGAGTTGAGGCCATACCCCTATTACCTTCTCCAGAACCTGTTGCCATTAACGTCTCGACATGTCCCAACGAAGTCGCCCTCATCCTTGGGGGTAAGGTAGCTACGATACAGGAGTTCAGGCACATGGTCTTGCTGGGATGGACGAGGCTACTGGTAAATTAATTTGCATTTGTTTTATAAACCTTATAGCCGTGTGGTATCCGGCGGAGTAACTAATATTTTCGACGCGAACTACGTAGAGAGATTATTATATAAACAAACATCGCGATGTGACCCGTTTGTTTATATTATAACTAGTGGCCCGCTTTAGCTTCGCACGGGTATAAAATATATAGCCTATGTCAATCAGTGAAAAAATTGTTAAAATCCAGTTTGAAAAAAATTTGAAATCCAAAAAATTATTAAAATCCAAATCCACGATGCTTTCCTTCACCGAAAAGCGTGTGATAAATTGCAATTATCAATTAGACAAATAAGTTTTAACAGAAAAACTCATTGATGTGACCTTCTCGAAACAGTCGCACGGTGTTACCGCTGGGCTAACACAGTTTATGAGCGTCTGTACTGATGGTTAAATATTTAACGCAAAGGATCAAGCTATATATCTTGCTTCCAGCGTGGAGGGTACTCCTGGAAGTGCGGAGGCTCGCTGGTCAGCGCCCAGTACGTGCTGACAGCAGCACATTGCGCCTACCAGGATAGGGATAATAACGTTGTCACGTAAGTAATCCCACTTTTTCTTTAAATAGAGGTACACTGGACATAGGTCTTTTCACAGGATCTCAACACCACACGATTCTGCGCTACTTAGATCCAACGGCTTTCCGCTACCTTTTTGAGGTCTGTCCATTTGATCGGGGTCTACTACAGGGGTTTGACCTACACTACGTTTTCCGTTGCGGGGTCGCCACTCTAGCACCGCGAGACCCCAACGTCCCTCTAGCACATTGAGAGCAGGGTGGCGGTGGACGTATCCAATCGCGGAAGCCACCACCCTTGACCTGGATGAGTTTGGTCAAATGGCGTTTTTCCGCAGTGCGTTGAATAAAAATTCATTAGCGACCCACTTAAAATCGGGAACCCAAACGTCCATTGAGGTCCTAAGGTGCTGGAATGACGACCTCGCACCGGAAAAGCAGCGTCCGTAGACACCCTACGACATACAATCACGGACTCAAAGATTCTGGTGGTGGGATTGTCCTCCCTTTTGAGGTCTTCAGTCAATCTAATAGAGTAAGTAACTTTGTATCTTTTTTATGTCAGGAAAACTCCATTAAAGGGAAATCAGTATGACTACTATAAGTAAGTAAAGTAAGTAGCGGCCTATTACTATCCCACTGCTGAGAATATGCCTCTTCTCTTCGTCTTTTGGAGAGAAGGCTTGGAGCTAAGACCTACCACGCTGCTCCAGTGCGGATTGGTAAGTTACACATATCTCCTGAATTTTCTAGAGATACGCAGGTTTCCTCAAGATGTTCTCTTTCGGACACGCTTGTTTGGGGAGGTATCTGTGGAAGGTGGCCACATGAGAGAGATGAGTTCCGATGAGAGCCACGACCGGGCGTCGAGTTTGACAAAGCGCTGCACACGCTCGCAGACTGTCCAGCTTGGGCGGTTCGGTTGGCAGAGCTCGTTGCACAGTGGGGCACGATCTCTCCTTGCTCATGGTTCGTGCCATGGTGGACGAGGAGAGGACGTAGGCCATGGCTTCTTCTGCGAGCACGTTATCTTGCAGAAGGGGTATGTCCGACTCGACTCTGGCCCTAGGGTCTCGACTGCAAACGGCACAAATATATAATAACTCTCGATGAGAGTTGCATATTTCCGTTTGTCGGATTCGGCCATTTCCGCCGCAGCTCCAGGTCTTGACGCTGTTTCTTTGATATGGGAGGCTCGAGACTAACGTATCAACGCATGTTGCGTCATACATTAGGGCCCGTCCCCGTTCCCAAGGAACCAGCGTCAAGCCCATAGAGCGGTCCGGTCAAGTACTTTCCACTCTTTTTTGCTTGTTACATTTTTAAGCTGTCATATTGTATTTCCAGGGGCGCTCCACGCGTAGTCCAGCTCGGATCATCCAGGATGGACGACCCTGGAGCCACCATCAGAAAGGTGGCTTCAGTCATACGGCATCCAAAGTACAAAGTGTCCAAGTCGTATTACGACATAGCGCTCGTGAAAATGGCTGATACTGTTAAGTAAGTATGGATAAGGAAATAGTTACGTCACCACCCAGTATCCATAGGATACAAGTAAACGCAACATTAGCTTATTGATGGGTGGTCTGATGTTTTTCAACAACATTTCATGTCCCTACTGTTAACCGTTGAGTCTCCTCGTCTGGAGCCAATCCTGTCATCAGGTCATGCTTATCATAAACATTGTCATCGGGACTGGGCCAGTATGTATCATCTCAAACGGACACCGGGAAGTGGGTTAAATTTAACTTGCAAGATTCCACCTTCATATACATACACGGCAAGTTAAATAAAAGCTTTTAAACTTTCAGATTCTCCAGTGTCATAAAGCCAGCTTGCATGGGAATACCACCGCCCCCGGGAAATCACATCATCGCCACCGGGTGGGGCAAAACGGAATATAGTAAGTGAAATATTATTTATCACGGTGGAGAGCTAATATCAATAATATCAATTTGAAATATTCGTTATTCAAGTAAACGTGCAAACAAGTAGAAAGATGATGGGCTCAGAATATCTTGAGAGATATTAGGCATTAATATACAAAATTGGAAAATATTTTTTATTTTAGTAAACATGTAAACGAGTGCTTTTGAATCTTTCAACTCTAGTGCCGTTTCCGAGATGGAGAAATTATATTTATACAGAGTGGTATCGACGATATGACATTAATTTTACTCCTAGATAGCTACGCACCTTAGCAGCCTACATAAAAAAATTCAGTTAATTCAATGAAGTACTTTAGCCACAGGATATTATTTTTAAATTTGAAATTAAACTTCATGATGTATATGGATCAATGACCGATGGCAGCGTGCCATACAAAAATAAACCCTATAAACACTATTATACTCCTCTGTATTTATAAATCTGTTGGTGAAAGGTAAAGAACCGTAAGTCCAACAAAGTGTCGTTTAACATTTTATTCAGTTTTATTCATTAAAAATAGTAAACAATACTATGTGATCATACGACTATGTAATTTATAATTTTACATCCACGAAATTAGTGGACGCCGTGTGGTATCCGGCTGAATAGAATAGTACCACCCTCTTTTCTTACCGAGGTGTCGTAAAAGGCGACTAAGGTAAGTCGACCCGCCGTGTGGTATCCGGCTGAGTAGAATAGACCAACCTCATTTCTTACCGAGGTGTCGTAAAAGGCGACTAAGGTAAGTTGACCCACCGTGTGGTATCCGGTTTAGTAGAATAGACCACCCTCTTTCTTACCGAGGTGTCGTAAAATACGACAGAGGTAAGTTGATGTCAGGCAGGCGGCCGGTCGTAAAAACGCAGCCAAATCATGTGACAGCATGTTTATAACATGTTGTGCCGACCCCACTTAGAGTGGGATAAGGGCAGGAAGATGATGACATCCACGAAATTAGTGGCTGTAGGACTTAATGCCTTTTATCATTTGATAAATACGAGTATACTGACTAAGAATCATTGGAAATACAAAAATGTAAAAATGGCCTTGGCCTTGGCCTTGCGGTCACCGCGCCGCGACCTTGTATTTCACCGCTCCGTTTGATCTTCGCGGCGATCGTCATATCTACACCGAGCGCCGTACGCGCGCACTACAAGGTGAGTGAACCCTAATGAATGAGCGTGTTTCGCAATTTAAACGTATTTAGTTTGTTAGAATATATATTTTTCTTAAATTCTATATTTAAATACATTGAATTATACCAAAGTAATGTAATACTTCCAAGTGAGCAGTGAAGTTATTTAATTAATGTTGTATCGTCAGTACCACCATGTATATGTATATACATACAAGATTAGCTCTTTTAAATATTAAAGATTTTGTATTAGAATTTTGAATACTATTTCCATATATTCAAATAACACGCTAATACTATCCAGGCGAGCAAAGTCTGGAGTTGCGCAAAGTGTCTCTGGCAATCTGGGACATCGCGGAGTGTTATACAGCCCTCGGCACCTCCAGAAAACTACCAGAGGGTCCTTCAGGTGACAGTCAGGTGTGCGCCGGCGAGAGGTCCGGGGGGAGAGACACGTGTCAGGTAACTATCATACATAGGCGAGTGCAGCAGCATCGTCGAGGGTGCAAGACGCTAGTTTCAATTAGTCAATGTCAATTGTTTCATTTTCCCAAAATTGCGCAACGGAACAGGCGAGTGCAGAAGCATTGTTTAGGGTGTGAAATGTCAGTTTCTAATAGCGATCACAAAATCTCAAAACGGTACAGGTGAGCGCAGAAGTATCGTTGAGGGTGTGAAATGCTAGTTCTTGTAGTTTAAAGAACATTGCAACACGAAATAGGCGAATGCAGAAGCATCATTGAGAGTGTGAAATACTAATTCCTAATAGCGTTCACAAAATCACACAACGGAACAGGTGGGTGCAGAAGCATCGACGAGGGTGTGAAATGCTAGTTTTTGTAGTTTAAAGAACATCGCAACACGAAATGGGCGAGTGTAGAAGCATCTTCGAGTGTTAAAAATAATAGTATCCAGTACCTTTTACAATATCACTAAATGGTACGAACGAGTGCAGAAACATCGTGAACATATAGAAAATCTATTCTAGTTCTAGTAGCTATGGAAACGTCAGCAGTGAGCTAAGCGAGGCAGAAGCGTCGTTAAGGGAGTAAAGTTATATTACTAAAAGTCAATTCAAGTTTCTGACTACTATCAACGCTGTTCGAAGACTTTGAAGAAGCTCTTCAGGCCATGACTCTTGCGTTACTTCCTGAATACTGCACAGAATATTTTTCTTTTGGGAGTCCTCTTCCCTTTTTTGGAGAGAATGGTATATCAATTAGAGACATAAGTTCTATCAGAAATAGTCATTCAGGAGTTTAGTCCAGGACTCAAACTCAAACTCAAAATTTCTTTTTTCAAATAAACAAGTGCTTTCGAATCGTCGACCCCAACGTCCATTGCAGTCCTAAGGTGTTTGGAATGGCGACGTCGCACTAGACAACGTAGTGTCAGTGGATCCTCTACCAAGTGGACTGATGATCCCAAAAGGTCGTAGGGAGCCGCTGGATACAAGCGGCACAAGATCCTGTGGTGTGGAAGTCCTTGGAAGAGACCTATGTCCAACAGTGGACGTCTATTCGTTGATGAGAGAGAGGAACCCAACGCCCATCGATTCTACGTCAGCCCATTGCCACTTCAGCTTCGTGACACGCTGAGCTATGTTGACTCTGGTTCTTCTACGGATCTCCTCATTGATCACGTAGAGATACTCCAACCATAACTCCCTTCAATCCTGAGTGACTCTGAGCTTTCTTATGAGACCCATTGTATAGTGTGGAGATCCCGTGAAAAGACTATGTCCAGCAGTGGACGGCTATTGGTTGATGAGAGTAAGAGAAAAAGAGAGGACCCCAACGCCCATCGATTCTCCACACTATGTTCTCAACCCATTGCCACTTCAGCTTCGTAACACGCTGAGCTATGTCGACTCTGGTTCTTCTACGGATCTCCTCATTGATCGCGTAGAGATACTCCAAACATAACTCCCTCCAATCCTGCCGAGTGACTCTGAGCTTTCTTATGAGACCCATGGAGATCCCGTGAAAAGACCATCTCCAGCAGTGGACGGCTATTTGTTGATGGGAGTTAGAGGAAAAGAGAGGACCCCAACGCCCATAGATTATCCGTAGTACGTGCTCAACCCATTGTCACTTCAGCTGCGACACGCTGAGCTATGTCGACTCTGGTTCTTCTACGGATCTCCTCATTGATCACGTAGAGATATCCAAGCATAACTCCCTCCAAACTTGAGTGTAAAGCTTTCTTATGAAGCCCATTTCATGTTTATATAATTCCAGGGCGATTCAGGAGGACCAGCGCAAATCCAAGAAGACTGTTCATGGCGAGTGGTCGCTGTCACTTCATTGGGACGATCCTGCGGCGCCGTCGAAACACCAGCAGTATACGCAACAGTACCAAGAGCGTTCGTATCCGCTGTTGTGTTTAAAGGGAAAGTCGAAAACGTCGAAAAACAAACCAATCAATTGAACACCCAATCGAACAACCGAGAAACGAACAAACAGCAGAATTGGAACCAACCATCGAACAATCAACAAACGAACAAACAGCAGAATTGGAACCAACCATCGAACAGTCAACAACCAAACAAGAATCAACAAACAAACAACCAGCAGAATTGGAACCAACCATCGAACAACCAACAAACGAACAACAAGCAGAATTGGAATCAACCATCGGACAGTCAACAACCAATTAACAATCAACAAACAAACAACCAGCAGAATTGGAATCAACCATCTAGAAACCCCGAAATCTGGAATCGCAACGACGAATCAACTAGAAATCCACAACGTAACAATCAAGAAACTAATGGACAAAACAGAAATACAAATAACGATAGAAACACTCAAAGTAACAATGAAAATAGAAATAAATATAACGAATATCAGACGTATAATCAAAATCAACGACGAAATAGCAACGAAGATTATAATAATCGACAAAATTATGACACGTCTTCAAGACCTGGTAATAATAATGGAAATGGTAATTATGGTGATTATAGTGTGGTACCATCAGGGTATCAATCGGATTACAACGACAGACCGTATTGGACATGATGTGATGTGATGGACAATAGTGCACATATGATGGACGTTGATGTGATAGACATAATAATATGTGGATAGAATTGATAGCTGGACACTATGGATTAGATATTTGTGGTACAATAGTGATGAAAACAATGTTAATGACTGAAAAAATTTACCGGGTAATACATAGGCTATACAAATCCTGTTTTCTTCAATGTTAAAGTAATATCAAATTGATAAACGCCGTCTGATATATGTCGAAATTTTATTCACGACTAGCAATGGTCGGCGGCTCCGCCCACGTGGATAGATCTAAATCAGGGATTCTTAAACTTTTTTATATAGCGACCCCCTTCAAGCTTAGGAAATTTTAAACGACCCCCTCCTCCATATAATGAAATATATATTAACCGTAGATGTAGATGTAATATCGCACTATTTTACAATGTAAATAACAGTTTTGCATTGACACTTTTTTCAAAAAATAGTTATAATAAAACTACAATAGTATTTTGTATGATTTTTATTTGTATTTATATTTATACGTAGTGTGTATACTAATTTTAAAATTTTATATATAATTGTTGTAAACTAACCAATCATAAATTTAATAAAATCTATTTAATTAAATTTAATGAAAAGGGGTAATGAAGGAACTTAGAAGGAGAAATATCAATAAATCTTTGTTAGAAAAGTTCTTTAAAGGACAGCTGCAGCCATGTAGTTGTATCAATAATGATTAAAAAGTATCAGATCTTTGCGATGCCCCTTTCAGTAATCTCGCGACCCCACTGGGCGTCGCGACCCACAGTTTAAGAAGCCCTGATCTAAATAACCAAAAAAATGGACTTTTATTTAGAACTTTAAGAGGGGAACAATATTATTTAATAATCAATACATGATTTTTGAATAACTATTACCGTTTACATAGCACACGTAAAGTAAGCTTTAAATTTTACCGTTGTGTGATATTTTTTATTGCTACTCCTCTCCTATTCATCTTAGCGTGATGTTATATAGCCTATAGCCTTCGATAAATGGACTATCTTACACTGAAATAATTTTTGAAATCGGTTCCGTAGTTCCTCAGATTAGCGCGTTTAAACAATCAGACAAACAAACTTCAGCTTTATATATTAGTATAGATTTTAATGATTTTACTTTGTTACTTTGCGGAGATCCATACAAAAGTAATAATAAAATTATTTTGCTATAATCCGCGATAAAGTAAAATAGAAAATATATATAATGCTAAATGTAGAGTGGACAATCGGTTATCATACCTGATACATGCAGGATTCGTAAAAACACATGCACAAACCTCCACCACCGCCTCCACGATACACAAGCACTATATACGTTCACTACCACAAACTCAACAATCGTTTCGCCCGCAACCGTTATACCGCAAACCGCAAAAGTTATATGCTAATCGGTTCAACCCTACCATGGGGTTGAACCGATTAGTATATAACTAAGCTTATTTGGGTATTGCTTCGCTTTGCGATTTTGGTCGTGGAGTCTGTCTCCTGATGATGCTTCGGTTGCGGGGCGAAACGATTGTTGAGTTTGTGATAGTGAACGTATATAGTGCTTGTGTATCGTGGTGGCGGTGGTGGAGGTTTGTGCATGTGTTTTTTACGAATCCTGCATGTATCAGGTATGATAACCGATTGTCCACTCTACATTTAGCATTATATATATTTTCTATTTTACTTTATCGCGGAATAATTTTAAATTAATAATTAAATAATAATTAATAATTAATTAATGAAATAATTTTATTATTACTTTAGATTTTAATGACTTAATCTTTATATATATTTTCTGACTTTCGGAAACGGCTCTATCGATTTTCATATAATTGAGTATGTAGGGGGGTTTTGGAGTTTTATCCCTGTTTTCAAGCATTGAAATACTGCTAACATAAAATACAAAGGTAAAGTTAAGGTTAACAATTTTTATGGTTATAAAAAAGACTATATTACGGTTTTAATCTTTCCACACGAGCGGAGCCGTTGGCGATTGCTAGTATTAAAGATAAGTATGTTAAGTTACCTTGTAAGATATCGTGTAAATAACTTTTTGATGTTAAGATGATATTTTTTAGATATATTTGTAATGATATTGCTCAAAATCTAGAAATAAAATTTTTATTATTGATTCAATTTGTTTCTTTAACAATGAATATAAACCTTGTATTAACCTAACTATCTAAAGCTATATTTCTAATATTATACATTACATATATTATGAGAAATAAAAAAAATGGTTTAAAGCCCAACCTACAAATGTTAAAACATGTTTTAAATATAATACCGGCCGCCTGCCTGTCGTCTTACTTTAGTCGCTTTTTACGATACCTAGGTAAAAAATGAGAGCGGTCTTTTCTACTCAGCCGGATACCACACAACGGGTCAACTTATCTTAGTCGCCTTTTACGACACCTTGGTAAGAAAGAGGTTGGTCTATTCTACTCAGCCGGATACACGGCGGTCAAAAAATTATGTATACAAAAAAATTATAATCTTCTGTATATATAAAAGAAAGTTGGTCTAAGTTACACTATTTATAACTCAAGAACGGATGAACAAATTCGGCTGAAAATTGATGGAGAGGTTGCTTAGAACCAGGAAACGGACATAGGATACTTTTTAACCCGTTCGACCGCATTTATTTTATCCCGTCAAGTCACTATAAAACGTGGTATAGCAAAACCGACTATGACATGGAAAAACAAAACATAAATGACAGCTAAACGTAATTTAGTCTTTGGATAAGTATGGTAAAAATATGACAATTATCAAAATAGTAGTAGCTATAAACGTTACTACAAAGTATAAAACAAAGTCACTTTCTCTGTCTGTCCTTATATCTCTATGTTTGCTTAAATCTTTAAAATTACGCAAAAGATTTTGATGCGGTTTTTTTAAGTATATAGAGTGATTGAAGAGGAAGGTTTATATGTATAATAAAATTCAATATGGAGTAGCGAAATACTGTGATTATCACTGAGTGACATAGGCTATATGCTTTATACCCGTGCGAAGCTGGGGCGGGACTCCTAGTATTTATATAAAATTATAATATAATTATAATACCTGGGTGACCGAGCCTAACTCAGTAATTTTTTAAAAGTAAAAATATCTCCGTCCCGTTCCTGGGGAACGGGGACGGGCCCTAAAGTTAGGGGCGCAACATGCGTTGATACGTTAGCCTCGTCCCATATCAGGGAAACAGCGTCAAGACCTGGAGCTGCGGCGGAAATGGTCGAATCCGGCAAACGGAAGTATGCATCGCTCATCGAGAGTTATATATTTGTGCCGTTTGCAGTTGAGACCCTAGGGCCATGGAGTCAAAGTGCAAAAACAATTTATCCGTTTTAACACCTCAGTTAATATTCTCTTCAGGTGACAAGAGGGCTGACTCGTTTTTCGCACAAAGAATCAGCTTAGTGATTCAGCGCGGAAACGCTGCCAGCATTCTTGGGACCATTCCACGTGGGCATGATTTGTATAGTCCTACCGTGTAATTTAAGATAGATATAACTTGTACAATACAAAATAATCTTTATTCAAATAAGCTCTTTCAATCACTTTTGAATCGTCAATCAATATAATGAAGCTACAACTGGTTCGGATTGTTGCTCTTACCGAGAAGTACTAGAAAGAAACTCGGCGTTCAAATTAAGTATTTTTAATATACAATTAAACTGCAGTCTTGTATGAAGCTAAAAGGATTTTCAAATCGTGCATTACAAAATATTATTGCCAAACCATAAAAACGAATAATATAAACAAATAGTTTAGTTTAAATCGATATGTTACGCATTACAGTTAACACATTCAAGTAACAGAGGTGTAATAAAATACGAGTCACGTAAAATATGCTTTTGGACAGCATATTAATTTACGGTCAGTATAATAATATATAACGATAATTTTACTTTACCCTCAGTCAATAAAGTACTGGGCGATCGAGCCTTGATCGGTAATTTTATTAAAAATATATAAAGAAAAGCAATGAAAAAAGAAAGAAAAAAATGCAATTATTTATCTCATGTAAGCCGTCCGTTTACCATTACGCTATTAAAACCTAACGTATGACAGCAAAAAATGGCTAGTGTAAAAAAAAAAGTAAAGTAGCGGCCTGTTGTTATCCCACTGCTGGGAATAGGTCTCATCTCTCCGTTATAAGAGAGAAGGATTGGAGCTAAGACCTACCACGCTGCTCCAATGATTCGTAGGTTACACATATCCCCAGAATTCTCTAGAGATATGCAGGTTTCCTCACGATGTTTTCCTTCACCGAAAAGCATGTGATAAATTTTATTGCAATTATCAATTAGACACATAATTTTTTTTTTTTTAATAGAAAAACTCATTGGTGTCTGCCCGGGTTTGAACCCATGATCGTCTCTAGAGATTCACACGATCGCACCGCTAGGCCATCACAGCTATATGACTAGTGTATTTAATGCCAATATAAGTAATTTTTCAAAATCAGAAAACGGATAAAACGACATTTTTTAAAAATAAAACCTAGTCTGATCGATTTCCCACCAGGGTGACAAGTGGGAATCGAACCTAGGCTTCGAATCTATTTGTTGTCCGCACGTTACCATTAATTAGGCTATCACAGCTTCGCATTGGACAGCTCAAATTATGACGAGCTATCTATTCTTAATTTCGTAGTTTTTTAATTCACAAAACGATTTTTAAATAAAACCTAGCTAGATCGATTTTTCTACCCCAAAACGCCCTACATGCTAAATTTTAGGAAAATCGTTGGAGCCGTTTCCGAGATTCCGAAGATATATATACATACAAGATTTACTCATTTAAATATTAAAGATAGGAAGCTTTTTTCTCATAAGTCAAAAGCGATTATATTCCTTGATATCTAAGTGAACCAATAACCCAAGCATTTTCTTATTTTGTGGAATGACGTACGTCTTATAATCCCATATCCATTCACTTATTATGTCCATTTTACAGTTTCAGCAAACATATTGGTTGTTAAATCTAACTTCCTCCCATCATACGAACCCGTAAGCAATAATAACACAGACGAGTTAAAAAGTATAATCAAATCTTTAAACGATATCAACGAAGATCTCAAAACTAATAAAGAATATGATAAAATATCTTCAGGTAATTCTAGCATGTTCCTTCTTCATTCTATAGACACCCTCTTAATAGAGCTCTTTAAGGTTACAGCTAATGCGACGTTTTTTAAGCTAATCCTACTTATATTATAAATGCGAAAGTTTGTGAGTATGGATGTGTTTTTGTTACTCTTTCACGACAAATCCGGTGCACCAATATAGATGAAATTTGGCAAAATTATTCCTTATACACCGGGGTAACGCACACGCGTATAGAAATCCTGTTAATTCTACAGGCATGACTATCTTACACTAGAAGAATTTTTTCAAATCTTTCCAGTAGTTCCTGAGATTAACGCGTTAAAACAATCAAACAAATTCTTCAGCTTTATATATTAGTATGATGGTAATTTTTTAGTCAATACAGAAGAGTTAAATGACGAAGAAAAAGAAGAGAAGTTACAGAAGATAATGTCGCTTATAAAGATGAATTACAACGCGAAAACACATCACGACTTTATAAAGAACCCTCTGAATTCTGGCGCTAGATTATACTTTATAAAGAATCCTGAAGTTATTGAGGATTACAAAAAGTATCTGCAGGGAAAGAAAATGTTAGTATTCTTTATCATTTTAAATCATTATTATTAGCTTTCACCCGTAACTTCGCTCGCTTGGACTGTTGTCGCGAATTGATAATATCAATTCGCGATGCTTAATGAATGGACATTGATGCTTATCAATGTCCATCTTATTCCTGTAGAATTGCCAGGATTTCTATAGCCTATATGTTATTCCAGTGTATAAGGAATAACTGCGCCTAATTTTATGGACATTGGTTTAGTGAATTCGTGAAAGAGTAACAAACACATCCACACTCACAAACTTTCGCATTTATAATATTAGTAGGATATTTAGTAAATAGAGAATTTATAAAACGGTCATAATATGTCATAAACGGTCATGAATCAGAATGTTGGGCAATGAAAGAGACGGATGAAACAGTGTATGGAAATGAGATGAGAATTTTAAGGATGTGTGTGACAATACTGGATTAAATACGAAACGAATATATAACGGGAAGTCTGAAAGTTGCAACCATTATAGAAAAGAGAAGAAGATTAAGGTCCTATGGACATGTAATGAGGAATGGAAATCATGAACAAACGAGTGATAAATATGAATGTGGATGGATATGTGACTAGAGGGAGGCTGAGAGATGTTTAGATTATGTAAAGTATGACATATAACGGGAGTATCGACAGAGTTGAATGATAGGAGAATGGAGAAAAACATTTTGTGCTACACTTAAAGTAGGATAAAGACAGGAGAATATTCTATATCTGTAGGCCCGTTTCTCAAATCAAATCATGGGACCAAACGAGTGTTAAATATGAATGTATAGATTTATGATTAGAGGGCGTCTGAGAGATGGTTGGATTGTGTGCAGTATGACATGCATATAACATGAGTGCCAAAGTGGTCGGCCTCCTCGTGGCGCAGGACAGGCCTGGAATACTCTATTATGTATTCCTTCGTCTTGTCCGCGAGGTGGCCAATCCAGTTGTCCCTCTGATTAACAGAGGGCAGACTGGATGGGGCGAAGACTCCGGGGTGATTAGGGGGTCCCTAAGCGATGAGTCAGTTAGGCTTGACTAAATCTAGCTGGATATTGTTTTCGGCCACCCTCAGCAGAGCCTGGAAATCCAGTAATGGGAACGGACACCTTCGGGTTGCGAGGAAGAAAACCTCTTTAAAAAAATACGCGATGGGGTGAAAACGCCCATCAATGCGCTGGGGCCCCTACTTGGGCCACGGTCTCTTCTTATTGACCGTGATGTAGCAAACACGGTGGGCAGGGAGCAATCGTGATGGTCTCCTTCTGCCCGGCGTAGGAAGTGGTGGAGCGGTTCTGGTAACTCTTGTTCTGGATCCAATCTGCTGTTGGTGAGTTCAGGTGCTAACGACTTGCCCAAGTCCATCGTATGCCGCCCTAACAGGAGACTTTCGGCGTTCCGTGGGTATATCGGACGCCTGGCTTACTTGTCCCCGAGGCGGTCAGTGCATCTGGTACTCCCGATGCATCGGTTAGCGGAGGGGGATTTCGCTTTTGAGAAGTCCCTACCCGGAAGAGGTATCTCTGAGATCAGAGCTGCTTGCGGGGATGGGGGTAATGTGTACAACGATACCCTGCCCTTGTCATCGGCAGCGTGGTGGAGCACACAGGTCGTTTTCAGTGCGAGTCCGACATAACCACCACCTGTCCCCGTCGGACGGTGGTACCCATAAGTGGTTTTTTCCTGTATAAAAAAAAAGAGTTGAATAAGAGAGAATAGTAGAAACACATGTTGACGTTGCCGACCGAACTTAGAGTGGAAAATGATGACGATCATCATCTTCCTGCCCTTATCCCACTCTAAGTGGGGTCGGCACAACATGTTATAAACATGCTGTCACATGATTTGGCTGCATTTTTACCACCGGCCGCCTGCCTGACGTCAACTTACCTCAATTGTATTTTACGACACCTTGAAAAGAAAGAGGGTGGTCTATTCTACTAAACCGGATACCACACGGTGGGTCAACTTACATTAGTCGCCTTTTACGACACCTCGATAAGAAATGAGGTTGGTCTATTCTACTCAGCCGTATACCACACGGCGGGTCGATTTATCTTAGACGCCTTTTACGACACCTCGGTAAGAAATAGGGTGGTACTATTCTATTCAGCCGGATACCACACGGAAAATGATGATGATCTAATTAATACAATTAGACGTTAATTTACAGAGATCCAAAATATAAACTAATAATGGGAATTAATTATATTTTCATTCTACAGTACATCCTCTAATAAGGACGATCGATCAGAGAATGGACACAGAAAACAGAGTGCGAAAAAGAAATTGCATGAGTTAAGAAGACAAATAATGTACAGGCTAAACGGCGGTAAATTCAAATTCAAATTCAAAATATTCTTTATTCAAATAAACTTGTAAACAAGTGCTTTTGAATCGTCAACTCTACTGCTGGTTCGGAAAGCTGTTCCTACCGAGAAGAGCCAGCAAGACACTCGGCGGTTGCTCTTTTAAAAATATACTTCTTAATACTATTTACATTAAGTCGTTACTGTCTTGTACAGGTTCAAAGAGAGCTATATCCACATATTCTTATCTTCCAAATAAACTTCAAGAGTATAGTAGGCTTTCTGTATCAGCCTCTTTTTAACAGTGTTTTTAAACTGATGTAATGGCAAAGCTGAAATTGATTGCGGAATTTTATTATAGAATCTTATACCAAAACCCACAAACGACTTACGTACTTTTGCGCGGCGCAAAGCAGGAGCCGCAAGCTTATGTCGGTTCCTGCTTTGTCTATTGTATACATCACCTATCGTTTTATAATTCTTTATATTTTTATGTACATAAATTAAATTGCTTAAAATATACTGTGAAGCAAATGTAAGAATACCTGTTTCCTTAAACTTCTCTCGCAGGGAATCACGCGGTCTTAAATTATAAATGCCAAATGATTAGTTTATGTTGAAAGCGCTATCTACTATAGGCTAACCGTTTAACTTAGACCTCGCTTGGGGGATACTAGGATGCGAAGGTAGGACGAGAATGGCGATCAAAGTATGTGCGGGCGGTCACAGCAATTCCCGGATATATAATCCAAATTTCGGAAATGGCACCAAAGATTAATATTTTAATTTAAGATTTTGAGGGGACCTAGGTTTTATTTTTAGAAATTGTTTTTTAGAAAATCTATGTGTAGATAAATCGATATCTATGTTTATGCCGTGTGGTATGTGGCTGAGTAGAATAGACCACCCTCCTATCTTACCGAGGTGTCGTAAAAGGTGACTAAGGTAAGTTGACCCGCCGAGTGGTATCCGGTTTAGTAGAATAGACCACCCTTGAACTTAACGAGGGTGTCGTAAAAGACGACTAAGGTAAGTTGACCGGCCGTGTGGTATCCGGTTAAGTAGAATAGATCACCCTCGTTTTTTAACGAGGTGTCGTAAAAGGCGATTAGGGTAAGTTGATCCGCCGTGTGATATCCGGCTGAGTCGAATAGACAACCCTCGAACTTAAAAATGTCGCAAAATACGAATAAAGTAAGTTGACGTCACGCAGGTGGCCAGTCTTAAAATACGTAGCCAAATCATCTAACAACATGTTTACAACATGTGTGCAACATGTTGTGTCGACCCCACTTAGAGTGGGATAAATGCAGTAGGATGTCGTTTTTAGGAGGTTTTAGGCAATAAAAACCCCTGCAATATCATTACAATACTAAGGTAAATTCCGCCACCATCGACAAGGTTACAATAGTTCAAAAGCCATAAGACCCTGGTTCGAATCCAGATGTCCTATATGTGGTTATTTTGTTATATATTTATCAATAATTAATAGAATTCTGATACAACTATTCTAATATATAAAGCTGAAGAGTTTGTTTGATTGATTGATTATTTGAACGCGCTATTTTCAGGAACTACTGGACCGATTTAAAAATTATTTCATTGTTAGGTAGACCATTTATCGAGGAAGGCTATATAACATCACGCTAAAATGAATAGGAGAGGAGCAGCAATAAAAAATAGTACGAAAACGGCAAAATTTAAATGCGTGCGCTGAGTAAACGGTAATAGTTATAGAAAAATCATGTACTACAAAATTGTTCCACTCTAAAAGTTCTAAATAAAAGTCCGCGACAGCATATATCTAGCTTATAAAGTTAACCCACTTTAACCATTTTTATGGTTATCAAAAGACTATATTACGGTTTTAATCTTTGCACGCGGGAGGAACTGCTGGCGATTGCTAGTATTTATATATGGTTTCCTTTCAGCATCAAAAGAAAGATCAGAAGATATAAATAAACAAAATCTAGAAGATAGAAGCCTAAACGAAGAAGAAAGGGACATACAACTCGAAACCTTTGAAAATGATAAACAAGTTAACACTAATAAAGATATACAGGAGAAAGATGAAAGAAAAGTACCTGTAGATTCTCTACAGCTTTACATGAAAGAGCGTAAAGAAGACTTTAGAAGGGAGAAGAAATGGGAAGATGAGAAAAGCAGAGAAGATGAAAGAACAGAACATTGGAATACAAAACGTGCAGATGTTTATGATAGAAATAGAAGTAAAGGTTATAAAAATAGCTGGGAAGTTTCTAAAAGGACTAGAGAAAGTGGTGGTAAATATATAACGAAAGATTGGACAGTTAGAGAGTTTAAAAGGAAAAGAGTAGATGGGAATGATAAGTTAAGTTATGGGAAACATAACAGCAATTTCAGAGGTGATTTCGCTTTATACGGACGAACTTCAATCCCTTATGTTGGTAAAAAGAGTGTATTTGAGGATGATTAAATTATAAATGTAATAATGGTTAAATTATTTTGCCTTCCATTTTTTTATTTACAACAAAAATGTACAAGTTATATCTATCTTAAATTAATAACACTCTAGGACTATACAAATGGTCCCAAGAATGCTGGCAGCGTTTCCGCACTGAATCGCTAAGCTGATTCTTTGTGCGAAAAACGAATCGACGAAACACGAAACGAGCCCTCTTGTCACCTGAAGAGGCAATTAACCTAGTTAAAACGGATAGAATTTGTTTTGTACTCCATGGCCCTAGGGTCTGCGCAAACGGCAAAAATAAATCTCTCGATGAGAGATGCATACTTCCGTTTGTCGGATTCGACCATTTCCGCCGCAGCTCCAGGTCTTGGACGCAGTTTCCCTGATATGGGACGAGGCTAACGTATCAACGCATGTTGATATGTTGTCTTCCTTATTTTATAAACTAATAGTAACAGAAAATTCGTTGGCCTCAACGTTAGTTTTTAAACAGTAAACAAAACTTTTAACAAAATTTCGTGTCCTGTTAACCGTTGAGGAATTCTCTATCTGGAACCACTTAGAGTTGGATAAGGGCAGAAGGACGATGTTTTTAGGCAATAAAAAACCGCATTATCAAAAGTAATAGCATTATGTATTACGGAATATTGCTATGGGGTAAATGCGCGGATAGTGAGAAATTTTTGTTATACAAAAAAGAGCTATACATGGCATTTATAATTTAAGACCGCGTGATTCCTTGCCAGAGAAGTTTAAAGAAACAGGTATTCTTACATTTGCTTCACTAAATATATTAAGCAATTTACTTTATGTACATAAAAATATAAGGAATTATAAAGCGATAGGTGATTTATACAATAGACAAAGCAGGAACCGACATAAGTTTGCGGCTCCTGCTTTGCGCCTTGCAAAAGTTCGTAAGTCATTTGTGGGTTTTGGTATAAGATTCTATAATAAAATTCCGCAATCAATTTCAGCTTTGCCATTGCAGCAGTTTAAAAACACTGTTAAAAATAGGCTGATACAGAAAACTATAGTATATACTATATATACTATTGAAGATTATTTAGAAGATAAGAATGTGTGGATATAGCTCTCTTTGAACCTGTACAAGACAGTAACGACTAAATGTAAATAGTATTAAGAATTATATGTTTAAAAGAGCAACCGCCGAGTTTCTTGCTGGCTCTTCTCGGTAGGAACAGCTTTCCGAACCAGCAGTAGAGTTGACGATTCAAAAGCACTTGTTTACAAGTTTATTTGAATAAAGAATATTTTGAAATTTGAATTTGAATAATAAAATTATATTGATATAATTCGTGATGATGTTAAATAGAAAATATATATAATGCTAAATGTAGACTGGACAATCCGTTTGTCTCTCTCTCTTTAAACCTGTACAAGACAGTAACGACTTAATGTAAATAGTATTAAGAATTATATTTTTTTAATTGCTCTTTTCAAAATATAAATTCTTGCTTCTCGGCGGTCAATTAAACATTTTCAATGTTACACTATTAAACCGCAGTCTTGTATGAAGCTGAAAGGATTTTCAAATCCAGGCATTTTTATCATCCAAATAATCTTCAATTTTATAAATCATTTAAATCAAATAATACCAAAATAAATCGAATGAATCTATAAATTTCATCATAAATCGAAATATGTAGATTGTTTTTGCTGTATTTTTATGATGCTTGCAATTTTAATATTTACGATGTCAGGATATATATATGCAACACTTCTTTGGCTCTTGTTGGGTAAGTTCAAATTTACATTTAAATTATTCTATACCAGTAATTTCCCAATATTATTTTCAGTACTAGTATAATTACTTCAGTACTAGTAATTTCAGTTTGAGTACTAGTAATTTCAATACTAGTAAATACAAATCATGCCCACGTGGAATGGTCCCAAGAATGCTGGCAGCGTTTCCGCGCTGAATCGCTAAGCTGATTCTTTGTGCGAAAAAGGAGCCAGCCCTCTTGTCACCTGAAGAGGCAATTAACAAAGGTGTTAATTAAAAAAAAATTGCACTTTGAAATTGTAAATGCCATATGTTAATAAGATAATAGTAGATTATGATACTGTTGCATAATAAGGGTTCTTATAACACGAGTGTGTTTTATAGTATCACACGAGTGTTATAAGACCAAGTTATGTCAGTATACACTACTTTATCTACTCTCATACTGTAATACGTAAAACAATATTAATAAAAACCAAACTTTGTTTAAATATTGAAAAGATTTTTTAAATGTCAAATGCGCCAAGGCGCAAACATCGCTTGCGCATGCGTGTTGCGTCGCCGCGGACTCGTTCATTGAAACATTTTTTAAGGTAGAGGTTCAACCTCCTCGGTCCAGCTGGAGGTTGTATAGGTGTATCGTTATGATTAAAAAGTTATATTATGATACAGGTGTCCGTACAAGATCTGTAAATAATAAACCTATTAATTTTTTTATTTTTGGTCTGTACGTAATGTTTGTCATAAGAATTTTGGTTTCAGTTTTATAATTTTTCAGTTTTATTATAGTATCAGAATAATAAGAAGTAATTGATTTTCTTTAACAACTTTTCATTTCATTTCATTTAATCGATATCGAGAATTGAACATGCGCCTTTCAGTAAAGGAAAAAACCTGAGAAATTTGCATATACTTCGATAATTAATATTTATAATAATAATAATAAATTTATTTGCTGAAATTGTGGGTACATATTTAAGCAGCTGCAGCTAATATGCGATAAGAGTAGGGTTGCCACCCGTACTATATATTATAGAAAAACAATATAGGACGAAAAATACTATATTTTTATCGCTAATTCAATTGTCGCGCTTTTTTTTGAATCAACTGTGAATGGAACACACCCGCAGCACTGCATAGGGAATGTTTGAACGAAACTCTTATATATAGAACTAGCGGCCTACCCTGCTTCGCACGGGTATAAAATATATAGCCTATGTCACTCAGAGAAAAAAATTATTACAATCGATCCAGTAGTTTAATTTATTCATTACTGCCCGTGGCCCGCATGCGTTAAATTTGAAGAAAAACAATTCCCCTCTCCCTATACCAAGAAGATTTCCTGCTATATCTAATATCTAAATTCATATACTATATATTTACATTTTACATTTTTCCCTATATATTTTATATTTAAAATTAATTACAGAATGATTTTATATACAACATTCATAGCTTACAAACATGTTTTCTTTAGAGGTTACTCTTAAAAGAGCGACATTTAGTTGCGCGTCCGATCGCTGCTAAATTCGAAGTGCTATAGGGCGAAGCGCGGCCTCCTCGCGGGATTTTAAATCTGTGATATCTTCGAAAATGTTCATTTAAATTACATGCTGTAAACGGCCATATTGATCTATATTAAATCAACAATGTATTTAAGGTACTTAATTGGATAAGGATATTGATGGATATTGCTATATTGTATATAAATTGCTTCGAAAATGAGGCATTATAATTTCGTAAAAAATAAATGTCAAAAAATGCTATTGTGGGTTATCCATAAGAGATAGACATATACCATCGTGGACTTTTCTGTAGACCTTTTCAATGTGTACAAATACTTAGTACATCATTTTGATAAATCTCGTAGGGTTTAGCCTGCGTTTGCAATGTAAGCGGAAAAAAAGTAATTATTTACGACATCACATTAGAAACCTCAAAAATTACAGTTTTTCTCTACTCCACATTGAATGTTATTATCCATATAAACCTTCCTCTTGAATCACTCTATCTATTAAAAAAACCGCATCAAAAATCTGTTGCGTAGTTTTAAAGATTTAAGCATACATAGGGATATAGGGACAAACAAAGAATGTGACTTTGTTTTATACTATGTAGTGATAATCTTTATAGCGTGATTCAGTATTAACGCGCGATGGCTTATTATTAGCGTATTTCATGTATAACTTTGGTGTTTCTATACCGATTTCAATGATTCTTTTTTTATACAATGGTTAATACTATTCACTTTTTTATTTAGGGATGACTGAGAGTGATATAAACGTAGGAGTAGACAAATATAACCAGAAAGCTTCGAACTGCTAAGCTATCGGGAGTTACACGTGTTATTGTGAGTCAAACATAAAAGATAGACATATGCTGTCGTGGGATATTTTTTATATAATTTTAAGGAGAACATTTCCGTCATACATGATTTCTGTGTAGCTTTAACCATCAAGGTTGCACACGCGACGGAAGCTTAAAAAATGGAGTAACTTCTACCGTTTTCCCGACATTTCCCTTTACTGCTCTGCTCCTATTGATTGTAGCGTAATGAAAAGTATACTATAACCAGCTCAGGAGTATGAAGAAAAATTGTACCGAGTTTCGTTAAAATCCGTCGAGTAGTTTTTGTTTCTATAACGGTTATACAGACAGACAGACAGACAGACAGACAGACAGACAGACAAAATTTTTACTGATTGCATTTTTGGCATCAGTATCGATCCCTAATCACCCCCTGATAGTTATTTTGGAAATATATTGCAGTTACAGAATTGACCTCTCTACAGATTTATTATAAGTATAGATAGATTACTAGCTTTTACCCGCGCAACTTCGTTCGCGTGGACTGTAGTCTTGAAATTAGGAGTAGCTTCTGTCACCATCCAAACCTTCAAATATCACCATCATAAAAATCAAATCGATCCCGGTATATAAACATTAATTTTGCCAAATTTCATCTATATTGATTCAGCGAATTGACCATGAAAACGTTACAAACAGGCTTTCGCATTTATAATATTATTAGTTTACTAGCAATCGCCAGCGGCTCCGCCCGCATGGAAAGATTAAAACCGTAATGTAGTATTTTGATAAACATAAAAATGGTTAGAGTGGGTTAACCTTAAAAGATAGACATATGCTGTCGTGGGATATTTTTTATATAATTTTAAGGAGAACATTTCCGTCATACATGATTTCTGTGTAGCTTTAACCATCAAGGTTGCACACGCGACGGAAGCTTAAAAAATGGAGTAACTTCTCCCGTTTTCCCAACATTTCCCTTCACTGCTTTGCTCCTATTGATTGCAGCGTGATGAAAAGTATACTATAACCAGCCCAGGAGTATGAAAAAAAATTGTACCGAGTTTCGTTAAAATCCGTCGAGTAGTTTTTGTTTCTATAACGGTTATACAGACAGACAGACAGACAGACAGACAGACAAAAATTTTACTGATTGCATTTTTGGCATCAGTATCGATCCCTAATCACCCCCTGATAGTTATTTTGGAAATATATTCCAGTTACAGAATTGACCTTTCTACAGATTTATTATAAGTATAGATTTATTTTACTAAATAACCCGTATTACTTATATTAATAATCCATTTTTATTACAATGTTAAATTTTCTCAGTTAAATTTGTCCAGTAAACGAATAAAATAAAATATAAATACTCTTTAAAGATAACTCCTTTGACGTAAGCCGAAAAACTTTGAATCTAAATACTTCGTAAATACAGATTTGACTTGATTTTGACACATCGTAAATAAAAATTAGTTCCATAGGTTTATTATAGATGGCGTTTTAAATGTCATCGTATTTAATTCCTCCTGAATTTAATTCCTGTTGAATTAACAGGATTTATATAGCCTATATGTTACCCCGGTATATAAGAAATATTTATGCCAAATTTCATCGATATTGGTTTAGCGGATTGGCCGTGAAAACGGAACCGACAGACAGACAGACAGACAGACAGACTTTCCCATTTATAATATTAGTAAGGATATTATATAGAAACTTAATATTTTCTATTACAGCTGTTCATACAATATCTTGCAGAAAATATGATATTAATGAAGAAGCAAAGAAATTGTATGGAGATGACCTGAATTCCGTTCTGGAGAGATTCAGACGTACCCCAGAATACCTGAAGATATTAAATGACCAAGTAATGAAACATTTACCTTTATCTTTAATATTTAAATGAGTTAATCTTGTATATATATATTTTTGGGATCTCGGAAACGGCGCCAACGATTTTCGTGAAATTCAGCATGTAGGGAGTTTTGGGGGAGAAAAATCGATGTAAATAAGTTTTATTTTAAAAAAAATTCGTTTTATCGCTGCTTTTAGACTCTAAAATTTAAGTTGAAAATTACGAACGTAATGAAAATTAAGTACGTAGAAAGTTACGTTGAATACAATCAGAATTTTTCGCTGTCAAACGTAAAGTCATGGTGGTTCATTTGGGGAACGGGCGGTCTAGAGAGGTGAAAATACCTAGGATAAAGCGCCATCTGCCCTATTATTTTTGCTTACTGCGTGCCTTCGATAGCTGCAGTTGGTGAGCATAGGTAGGATAGGCAGACAACCGGCAATTTCTCCACCCCGAATAATCAAGGAGTTTGACCTTTGACTTAGAAGCTTCTTCATAAGTTATGGAGTCCACGCCGCTCCAGCCGGAGTATAACCACAAAAAACTTAATCCACCTATATTCGTGGAATCACAAATTAAATTGTTCCGTAATATAGTTTACTAGCGGCCTGCCCCTACTTCGCACGGGTATAAAATATATATATCCCATGTCACTCAGTGTAAAAAAAATGATTACAATCGATCCAGTAATTTCGATTTATTCATTACTGTCCGTGGCCCGTAAGCGTCAAATTTGGAGAAAAACAATTTCCTCTCCCTATACCAAGAAGATTTCCTGCTATCTTTGGAATATCTAAATTCATATAGTACATTTTTACTTATTTACTTTTACATTTTCCCTATGTATTTTATTTTTACAATTAATTACAGAATGTCTTTAAACAAACTCTTGAAATAACGACACATAGCTGCTAAATGCGATGTGCTATAGGGTAAAGCGCGGCGTCCTCACGGTATTTTAAATCTGTAATATCTCAGAAAATGTTCACTTAAATTACATGCTGTAAACGGCCATATTGATCTATATTAAATCAACAATTTATTTAAGGTACTTAATTGGATAAGGATTAATGCTGTATTGTATAAAAATTGCTTCAAAAATATGGCATTATTTTTCGTAAAAAGTAAATGACAAAAAATGCTATAGTGGGTTATCCATAAGAGATAGACATATACCATCGCGGACTTTTCTGTAGACCTTTTCAAGGTGTACAAATACTTAGTACATTATTTTGATAAATCTCGTAGGGTTTAGCCAGCGTTCGCAATGTAAGCGGAAAAAAATGTAATTATTTACAGAAATCTCAAAAATTACAGTATTTCTCTACTCCGTATTGAATGTTATTATACGTACAAACCTTCCTCTGGAATCACTTTATCTATAAAAAAAAACCGCATCAAAATCTGTTGCGTAGTTTTAAAGTTTTATGCATACACTAGCGGCCTACCCTGCTTCGCACAGGTATAAAATATATAGCCTATGTCACTCAGTGAAAAAAATTATTAAAATCGATCCAGTAGTTTTGATTTATTCATTACTGCCCGTGGCCCGCAAGCGTTAAATTTGGATAAAACCAATTCCCTCTCCCTATACCAAGAAGATGGAATGTCTAAATTCATATACTACATACAAAAGTAATAATAAAATTATTTTGCTATAATCCGCGAGGAAGTAAAATAGAAAATATATATAATGCTAAATGTAAGTGGACAATCGGTTATCATACCTGATACATGCAGGATTCGTAAAAACACATGCACAAACCTCCACCACCGCCACCACAATACACAAGCACTATATACGTTCACTATCACAAACTCAACAATCGTTTCGCCCCGCAACCGAAGCATCGTCAGGAGATAGACTCCACGACCAAAATCGCAAAGCGAAGCAATACCCAAATAAGTTTAGTTATATACTAATCGGTTCAACTCCACCCTTTATTTTATTTTGCCTGCAAACAAGTGTAACAAGCTTGAACTAGAAACATTTATTTGCTCGTTAATGAGGGTGCCATTGTTATGTTTAATAATCTCAAGGTTTTCCAATAGGCTCAGCTTAAGGCCTTTATTAGAACACGTGTGCAATACTTCGAAACTATGGTCATTAGGAACTTTATGACCGCTTTCTATCAGATGTTTAGCGAAATTTGAATTTTGTGGTTTGTTATTCCTGAACGCGGCCATATGTTCTTTAAAACGAGTTTCAAAATTACGACCAGTCTGACCCACATATGTATCATTGCATTCAGGACATTTTATTTTATAAACACCACACTTTTTCGCGCTTGGTAATTTATCTTTATTATTGCACAGAATCTTTTTTAAAGAGTTATTACTTTTAAAACCTAATTTTATATTTGATTTGGATTTAAATATAGCTGAAATTCGTTCTGACAATGCTCCAAAATAGGTCAGACTGGCTTTGCACTTATTATCTTTGTAATGTGGCACCGCGTACAAGTGTTTTGCCAATTGCAACTTCTGTTTATTTTTTAATATGTTATGTACTACTTGCTTATCATAGCCATTAGAATGCGCCATCTGGCTGATTATTTGAAGCTCTTTGTTAAAATTCTTCTCGCAAAGAGGGACTGATAAAAGTCTATGTATATGACTGTGAAAGGCGGCAAGTTTGTGTTGCCAGGGGTGAAAAGAAGAAGCAGGTATGATCGTATCCGTGTAGGTTGGTTTGCGAAAGATCTCAAACATATGTTCATTATTGGACCGTGTAATAGTATACTATTAACACAAACTTGCCGCCTTTCACAGTCATATACATAGACTTTTATCAGTCCCTCTTTGCGAGAAGAATTTTAACAAAGAGCTTCAAATAATCAGCCAGATGGCGCATTCTAATGGCTATGATAAGCAAGTAGTACATAACATATTAAAAAATAAACAGAAGTTGCAATTGGCAAAACACTTGTACGCGGTGCCACATTACAAAGATAATAAGTGCAAAGCCAGTCTGACTTATTTTGGAGCATTGTCAGAACGAATTTCAGCTATATTTAAATCCAAATCAAATATAAAATTAGGTTTTAAAAGTAATAACTCTTTAAAAAAGATTCTGTGCAATAATAAAGATAAATTACCAAGCGCGAAAAAGTGTGGTGTTTATAAAATAAAATGTCCTGAATGCAATGATACATATGTGGGTCAGACTGGTCGTAATTTTGAAACTCGTTTTAAAGAACATATGGCCGCGTTCAGGAATAACAAACCACAAAATTCAAATTTCGCTAAACATCTGATAGAAAGCGGTCATAAAGTTCCTAATGACCATAGTTTCGAAGTATTGCACACGTGTTCTAATAAAGGCCTTAAGCTGAGCCTATTGGAAAACCTTGAGATTATTAAACATAACAATGGCACCCTCATTAACGAGCAAATAAATGTTTCTAGTTCAAGCTTGTTACACTTGTTTGCAGGCAAAATAAAATAAAGGGTGGAGTTGAACCGATTAGTATATAACTAAACTTATTTGGGTATTGCTTCGCTTTGCGATTTTGGTCGTGGAGTCTATCTCCTGACGATGCTTCGGTTGCGGGGCGAAACGATTGTTGAGTTTGTGATAGTGAACGTATATAGTGCTTGTGTATTGTGGTGGCGGTGGTGGAGGTTTGTGCATGTGTTTTTACGAATCCTGCATGTATCAGGTATGATAACCGATTGTCCACTTACATTTAGCATTATATATATTTTCTATTTTACTTCCTCGCGGATTATAGCAAAATAATTTTATTATTACTTTTGTATTATGGATCTCCGCAAAGTAACGCCTAATTCTATAAATCATATACTACATATTTACATTTTACATTTTTCCCTATATATTTTATGTTTAAAATTAATTACAGAATGTCTTTATATACAACATTCATAGCTTTGTTATCATTAGACAATACAAACATGTTTTCTTCAGAGGTTACTCTTAAAAGAGCGACATTTAGTTGCGCGTCCGATCGCTGCTAAATTCGAAGTGCTATAGGGCGAAGCGCGGTCTCCTCGCGGGATTTTAAATCTGTGATATCTTCGAAAATGTTCATTTAAATTACATGCTGTAAACGGCCATATTAATCTATATTAAATCAACAATGTATTTAACGTACTTAATTGGATAAGAATTAATGCAATTTTTATACAATATAGTATAAAAATTGCTTCGAAAATAAGGCATTATTTTTCGTATAAAAGTAAATGTCAAAAAATGCTTTTGTGGGTTATCCATAAGAGACATATACCATCGCGGACTTTTCTGTAGACTTTTTCAATGTGTACAAATACTTAGTACATCATTTTGATAAATCTCGTAGGGTTTAGCCTGCGTTTGCAATGTAAGCGGAAAAAAAGTAATTATTTACGACATTACATTAGAAACCTCAAAAATTACAGTATTTCTCTACTCCATATTGAATGTTATTGTACATTCCTCTTGAATCACTCTATCTATTAAAAAACCGCATCAAAATCTGTTGTGTAGTTTTAAAGATTTAAGCAGTCATAGGGATATAGGGACAAACAAAGAATGTTACTTTGTTTTATACTATGTAGTGATAATCCCTATAGCATGATTCAGTATTCACGCGCGATGGCTTATTATTAGCGTATTTCATGTATAACTTTGGTGTTTCTATACCGATTTCAAGTATTCTTTGTTTATATAATGGTTAATACTATTCACTTTTTTATTTAGGGACGACTGAGAGTGATATAAACGTAGGAGTAGACAAATATAACCAGAAAGCTTCGAACTGCTAAGCTATCGGGAGTTACACGTGTTATTGTGAGTCAACCATAAAAGATAGACATATGCTGTCGTGGGATATTTTTTTTATAATTTTAAGGAGAACATTTCCGTCATACATGATTTCTGTGTAGCTTTAACCATCAAGGTCGCACACGCGACGGAAGCTTAAAAAATGGAGTAACTTCTCCCGTTTTCCCGACATTTCCCTCCACTGCTCTGCTCCTATTGATTGTAGCGTGATGAAAAGTATACTATAACCAGCTCAGGAGTATGAAAAAAAATTGTACCGAGTTTCGTTGAAATCCGTCGAGTAGTTTTTGTTTCTATAACGGTTATACAGACAGACAGACAGACAGACAGACAGATAGACAGACAGACAGACAAAATTTTTACTGGTTGCATTTTTGGCATCAGTATCGATCCCTAATCACGATAGTTATTTTGGAAATATATTCCAGTTACAGAATTGACCTCTCTACAGATTTATTATAAGTATAGATAGATAGGGAAAATGCGACTTTGTTTTATAATATGTAGTGATGATACACACAAGCACCAAATTATCCGTTATCACTACATATTATAAAACAAATTCGCATATATCCTATGTACGCATAAAACTTTAAAACTACGCAACAGATTTTGATGCGGTCGCCCCGTTTCGCCCCGCAACCGAACCATCTTCAGGAGATAAACTCCACGACCACGATAAACTCCACGGTCGTGGTCGGTTGCGGGGCGAAACGATTGTTGAGTTTGTGATAGTGAACGTATATAGTGCTTGTGTATTGTGGTGGCGGTGGTGGAGGTTTGTGCATGTGTTTTTACGAATCCTGCATGTATCAGGTATGATAACCGATTGTCCACTCTACATTTAGCATTATATATATTTTCTATTTTACTTCATCGCGGATTATAGCAAAATAATTTTATTATTACTTTTGAATGTCTAGTTGGAAAACCTAGGGAAAAGCATAGCAGCAACTAGAGATAGAACAGTATACGTGTATGATCTTAAATTAGCGGAGAGAGTAACACAAGAGTTTAGCAATCAAACAAATATTAGTAACCTGCGAGTGAACGAAAATCCAAGATTGGCGTAAGTATTTAACTTTCATAATGAAGGAGATATTAGGCACAACTTGATGGTTAAAAAAGCTTTTAACACAATTCCATGTCCCTACTGTTAACCGTTGAGTTCCCTCGTCTGGAGCCAATCCTGTCATCAGGTCATGCTTATCATAAACATTGTCATCGGGACTGGACCAGAATATATCATCTCAATCGGACCAAGGGAAGTGGGGCATTAACTTGCAACATTCCACCTTCAAATACATTGCGAGTAGAATAGTACCACCCTCATTTCTTACCGAGGTGTTGTAAAAGGCGACTAAGGTAAGTCGACCCGCCGTGTGGTATCCGGCTGAGTAGAATAGACCAACCTCATTTCTTACCGAGGTGTCGTAAAAGGCGACTAAGGTAAATTTACCCACCGCGTGGTATCCGGCTGAGTAGAATAGACCAACCTCATTTCTTACCGAGGTGTCGTAAAAGGCGACTAAGGTAAGTTGACCCACCGTGTGGTATCCGGCTAAATAGAATAGACCACTCTCATTTCTTACCGAGGTGTCGTAAAAGGCGACTAAGGTAAGTCGACCCGCCGTGTGGTATCCGGCCCAGTAGAATAGACCAACCTCATTTCTTACCGAGGTGTCGTAAAATACGACTAAGGTAAGTTAACGTCAGGCAGGCGGCCGATCGTAAAAACGCAGCCAAATCATGTTACAACATGTTTATAACATGTTGTGCCGACCCCACGAAGAGTAGGATAAAGAATAGACCAACCTCATTTCTTACCGGGGTGTCGTAAAATACGACTAAGGTAAGTTGACGTCAAGCAGGCGGCCGGTCGTAAAAACGCAGCCAAATCAAATTACAACATGTTTATAACATGTTGTGCCGACCCCACGAAGAGTAGGATAAAGAATAGACCAACCTCATTTCTTACCGGTGTCGTAAAATACGACTAAGGTAAGTTGACGTCAAGCAGGGTAAGGTAAGGTAAGTTAACGGCCGGTCGTAAAAACGCAGCCAAATCAAATTACAACATGTTTATAACATGTTGTGCCGACCCCACTTAGAGTGGGATAAGGGCAGGAGGATATATAATAATTAGTTACAATACATTTCGTCATAGCACTCTTGTGGAATGTCGAAAAATTGCTACTTCCAGGCATTTTTATCATTTATATGATCCTCATGTATTTATTTAAAGCTGTGGTAGCCCAGTGGTAACACCGTGCGCCTCTTTCGAGGAGGTCTAGGGTTCAAACCCCGGGCAGGCACCAATGAGTTTTCTAGTAAAACTTATGTGTCTAATTGATAATTGCAATTTATCACACGCTTTTCGGTGAAGGAAAACATCGTGAGGAAACCTGCATATCTCTAGACAATTCTGGGGATATGTGTAACCTACCAATCCACACTGGAGCAGCGTGGTAGGTCTTAGCTCCAATCCTTCTGTCCAAAAAAAAAAACCGAGAGAAGAGGCCTATGCCCAGCAGTGGGATAGTAACAGGCCGTTACTTACTTTTTTTTTATGTATTTAAACCAACTATTAAAAGGAGGCTAATACAGAAAGCCTACTATACTCTTGAAGATTACATTAAGATTAAGAGAAGAAGATTAGAAGATAAAAATGTGTGGATATAGCCCTCTTTGAACCTGTACAAGACAATAACGACTTAATGTAAATAGTATTAAGAATTATATTTTTAAAAGAGCAACCGCCGAGTTTCTTGCTGGCTCTTCTCGGTAGGAACAGCTTTCCGAACCAGCAGTAGAGTTGACGATTCAAAAGCACTTGTTTACAAGTTCATTGGAATAAAGAATATTTTGAATTTGAATTGAATACTGTTGAGGATTACTTAGATGATAAGAATGCGTAGTTATAGCTACTCTTCGACCCTGCATAATAATAATGATTATTAATATAATTATAATTTGGAAAATAGCAACCGCCGAGTTTCTCTTAGGCTCTTCTCGGTAGGAACAGCTTTCTAAACCATCAGTAGAGTTGACGATTCAAAAGCACTTGTTTACAAGTTTACTTCAATAAAGAATGTTTTGAATTTGAATTGACTATAATGTCGCATAATATACTTTTAAATAATTTATAGAATTAGACGTTTCTTTGCGGAGATCTATTATACAAAAGTAATAATAAAATTATTTTGCTAAAATCCGCGATGAAGTAAAATAGAAAATATATATAATGCTAAATGTAAAGTGGACTATCCGTTATCATACTGATAAATGCAGGATTCGTAAAAACACATGCACAAACCTCCACCACCGCCACCACAATATACAAGCACTACACAGGTTCACTATCACAAACCCAACAATCGTTTCGCCCCGCAACCGAAGCATCATCAGGAGATAGACTCCACGACAAAATCGCAAGTCGCTTTGCGATTTGTATATTGATCGCGGTGGTGGAGGTTTGTGCATGTGTTTTTACGAATCCTGAACGTCATCATCTTCCTGTCCTTATCCCACTCTAAGTAGGGTCGACACAACATGTTATAAACATGCTGTCACATGATTTGGCTGCGTTTTTACGACCGGCCGCCTGCCTGATGTCAATTAACCACAGTCGTACTTTACGAAACCTCGGTAAGAAATGAAGTTTGGTCTATACTACTAACCGGATACCACACGGCGGGTCGACTTACCTTAGTCGTCTTTTACGACACCTCGGTAAGAAATGAGGGTGGTACTATTCTATTCAGCCGGATACCACACGGCAATTACGAATCCTCCATGTATCAGGTATGATAACCGATTGTCCACTCTACATTTAGCATTATGTATATTTTCTATTTTACTTCATCGCGGATAAAATAATTTTATTATTACTTTTGTAATTACTCTAAAAACCTAAGTATATAGGATTATCTTTCAGAAAGTTCTTCGATAGAGCCAAAATACCTCGCACTGGTTCTAAAAAATTACCCGTGAATATGTTGGACAGTTATAAAAATTTCCGAAGCTCATTAACTTTGAATGAAAAAAACAGGATCAAGGAGATAGCATTTGAATACGTGGGGTAAGTGAAGTTATCCCACTGCTGGGCACAGGCCTCCTCCGTTCTTTTTGAAATAAGTTACTCAGTTACTTAGGCATAATAAGAAATTCCATGCTAGCGGATTCAAATTCAAATTTTTCTTTATTCAAATAAACTTGTAAACAAGTGCTTTTGAATCGTCAATTCTACTGCTGGTTTGGAAAGCTGTTCCGAGAAGAGCCAGCAAGAAACTCGGAGGTTGCTCTTTGCAACATAATACTTATAAACAGTCAACTTAAGTCATTATCTTGTACAGGGTCGGACAGTAGCTATATCCACGCATTCTTATCGTCCAAATAATCCTCAACAGTATAGTAGGCATTCTGTATCAGCCTCTCTTTAACAGTGTTTTTAAACTGCTGTAATGGCAAGGCTAAAATTGATTACGGAATTTTATTAATAAATACAGTACCTATAATAATATATTTATTTGGAAACCTCCTCCCCACACACAACCATAATACACAAGCACTACACACATTCACTATCACAAACTCATCACGAGATAGACTCCATGACAAAGCAATAATTAAAGGTTAGGTTAGGTAACAATAAGTAAAGCAATAATGAGATTTAAGTGTAAAGTAACGGCCTGTTACTATCCCACTGCTTGGATGGGCCTCCACTCTCCGTTTTTGGAAGGAAAGTTTGTAGCTACGACCTACCACGCTGCTCCAATGATTGTAAGGTTACACATATCACCAGAATTCTCTAGAAATATGCAGGGGTCCTCACGATGTTTTCCTTCACCGAAAATAGTGTGATACTATAATATTATAAATGGGAAACTATCTATACACTGTCCATTATATTAACCATCTTTTGACAGATTGACGATTTACATATTTAGTGATGTCCTAAAGATTCTCGTATGCGATACCATTCCGATTATAGTACCTACTATCATTAATCGAATTACGTACCTAAGTAATTCGATTAATGATAACCTACGTAAACTAATAACAGATATAGAAATCAACATTTTGATTTAATATTGCCTTAGTTTTTTGAAAATAAATGTTAATCCGTGTGTATTTATTATAATCATAAAAAATATATTATACATCAACTGGCAACATCAACAGACCTTCCGCTCGGCCGCCATTTTGACGTGATCTGTCACTCTCAACGAAACGCCCGTGATAGTCACACGCATTTACGTTCGCTGAGTGTTCTCTCGCATCTGTTACACCTTGAGTTAAGTAGCTTTATTCCTCGGAAAAACTTTTGTGAAACTTATATTAATTGATCGTGAAAATGCCGAAAGGACGTGTGTTGAAAGCACAATCGAGACAGTTAGTGTTAAAACTTCATGAGTATTTTGAGCAAGAAAATCAAAATGGCGGACCTCTTATACCTATCACGCAAGTCCGAAACCGTGTTGCAGCCGCGTTGGGGATCAGTCTATCAACTGTGACTAAAATCACTACTGATGCCTACGGCAGGAGCGGCTTGGAGCAAAACAAACCATCTACACCAAAAAGAAAGCGCCGGGCTCATAAGGTGACAGCTGTTGATGACTTTGACGCTGACGCTATTCGTCGTCATGTATATGATTACTACTTGAGAAAAGAAATTCCAACTTTGAGAAAACTTATTGTTTCTTTGAAAAGAAGTGGTCTATTTCATGGTGAAAAATCTTCTTTGGTCAAAGTCTTGAACACAATTGGCTTTTCATATAAAAAGTTAAATAAAAGAAAATTATTAATGGAACGCACAGATATAGCTATAGCACGTTGTGATTTTTTAAGAGAGGCAAAGAAAATACAAGATTGGGCACATATTGTTTTCACGGATGAAACATGGCTCAACGCTAACCACACACTATCTCGTTTCTGGACTGATGATACTGCTGATTCCACTTCCTCAGTACCAATGGGAAAAGGTGAGCGCCTAATCATTTGCCATGCAGGTACAGCAAAAGGATTTGTACAAGACGCACTGTTGGCATTTAAATCGAAGAAATCAAATGACTACCACGAAGAGATGAATGCAAATGTGTATGAAGAGTGGTTCAAAAAAATGCTCATTTCATTGGAAGAACCATCAATAATTTTTATTGATAATGCGCCCTACCACTCCCGTCAAATTGACAAAATGCCAACACAGGCTAATAAAAAGCATGAAATAATTAATTGGCTTCGGGACAATGGAGAAAATGTGGACGACTCAATGTTAAAAGTTGAATTAATAAAAATATTAAAAACCAAAAAGAGAGCAAAACGCTATGTAATCAATGAAATGGCAGCAGAATATGGCCATACTGTTCTTCGGATTCCTCCATACCACTGCCAGTACAACGCAATAGAACTTATATGGGCACAAGTAAAAGGGCATGCTGCGAGATGCAATACAAGCCCCCCATTCACAGCGAATAAAATGTTGCAATTGTTAAAAAATGCTTGCACCCACGTAACGGCCGAGAACTGGGCAAGTGTGGTGGAAAGAACTAAAAGAGTAATATTCTCTGATTGGGAACGTGATATTGCGTTTGATAATATATTATCTACACAAGAGCTAATAATAACTGCTACTGAAGACTCCTCATCGGAGGAGTCTAGTGTTGATTATCATTCCGACGACTCGTGCTAATAAAATAAATTAAAATATCCTGATTGTTTTATTTGTATTCATGTATTAACTAAGAAGAAAGTAAAACTTTATATAATGTTATTAAATGTCTTTTAATACTCGTAACATCGATTTCTACCGATTATTTTTAATCTGTGGCATAATCGTAGTAACCATTATGTGTGACATCACTAAGTGGGCGGTACCCATCCATAAAGTACAAATATTATTTGTATGATATTTGTACGTAAGCAATACAAAACTTAATGAGCGTGAGCTGTCAAAAGACTGATAATATGATGGACGCAGTATATCTGGCTTTATCATACCCTACTTTACTCATTAATGACAAAGAGGTTATACCAATTTGGGATATCACACAATGTAAGCCAGATATGTCAAATTCATTAGCGCCTTGCAAAAGTACGTAATTCGTTTGCGGATTTGGGTATAAGATTCTATAATAACATTCCGTAATCAATTTTGGCTTTGTCATTACATCAGTTTAAAAACACTGTTAAAATGAGGCTGATACAGGAAACCTAATGTTAAGGATTGCATAAATGATAAGAATGCGTGAATATATGAATAGCTCTTTGACCCTGTATAAGGTACAATAAAATGTGACTAGTTACAAGTATTATTTCGTAAAGAGCAACCGCCGTTATTCTTGCTGGCTCTTCTTGGTAGGAACAGCTTTCCGAACCAGCAGTAGAGTTGACGATTCAAAAGCACTTGTTTACAAGTTTACTTGAATAAATAATATTTTAATCTTGTATATAATTAGAATGGATTAACCTCGAGCTTTCTATATAAGCTGTGCCCAGCGGTAACACCGTGCGACTCTTTCAAGCAGGTCACGGGTTCAAACCCCGGGCAGACATCAATGAGTTCTTCTGTTAAAACTTATGTGTCTAATTGATAATTGCAATTTATCACACGCTTTTCGGTGAAGGAAAACATCGTGAGGAAACCTGCATATCTCTATATAATTCTGGAAATATGTGTAAACTACCAATCATTGGAGCAGCGTGGTAGGTCTAATCTCCAAACATTATCTCCAAAAACGGAGAGAAGAGGCCTATTCTCAGCAGTGGGATAGTAACAGGCCGCTACCTACTTACTAACCTCAAACTTTCACTTACAGGCGGATGATTCATGCGGTGATTGAATTTCTGACGCCAGACAACATGCTGTCGGTTTCAACGCTTTTGCCTTACGGTGGTGAGCAGGCGGACAAAACCACTCCCAATCATCATCACCACGAGGTGATCATTCTCGTTCAGATTCAAATAAACTTGTAAACAAGTGTTTTTGAATCGTCAATTCTACTGCTGGTTCAGAAAGCTGTTCCTACCGAGAAGAGCCAGCAAAAAGAAAGGCGGTTGCTCTTTACAAAATAATACTTAATTAGTTACATTTGATTGTATATTATACATGGTTTTAGAGTAGCTACTCATATATCCACGCATTCTTATCATCTATGTAACCCTCAACATTAGGTTTCCTGTATCAACCTCATTTTAACAGTGTTTTTAAACTGCTGTAATGTAAAGGCTAAAATAGATTGCGGAATTTTATTATAGAATCCTATACCCATAAACGACTTGCGTACTTTTACAAGGCGCAAATTAATCTGAAATATCTCGACATCAGACGCATAAGGTCGAATGTCGACATAATATCAAAGACGAATAATGTCTTCAGTTTCTAAAAACTAAAATACTAAAAATAAGCTTTCGCTAAAATATTAGCAATATTTCATTTAGAATTATCCATAAAAACGAAAATACTATCCTGATTAGTTTACAAAATTTCTTTTCATTGTCATTAAAACACACATCAGACCTTATGCGTCTCGTTATCTCGCGGAAGGAGGCGGCGGGGCGGATCCGGGAAGTCGAGTCCTTGGATCCAATCCGCCGCAGGCGAGCGGGGCGCAGGCGACTCGCCGAAGTCCGTCGCATGCCGCCCTAACGGGGACCTCCGAGCGATCCGAATGGGGCTTATCGGACGCTCGCTGGAGTTAGGTCCCCGAGGCGTTCGATGCATCTGGTGCTCCCGATGCATCGTCCAGCGGAGGGAGGGGCCACTTTTAGAGAGGCCCCGACCCAGAGGTGGCGCACTCTGGGCTACAGAGTTGCTGCTGGCGGGGATGGGGGTAATGTCTTTATAGGTACCCTATCCCCGCCACCAGCAGCGTAGTGGAGCACACAGGTTATTTTAGTCGGTGCGAGTCCGACATAACCGCCGCCTGTCCCCATCGGGCGGCGGTACCCATAAGGGGTTTTTTCCTGTCATAAAAAAAAAAAGACCTTATGCGTCTAAGGTCGAGATATCTGGTTTACATGGTGTGATATCCCAGTGAGAAGAGCCAGTAATAAACTCAGCGGTTGCTCTTTTCAACATAATACTAATAACTAGTTACATTAAGTCATTACTACTTATTACGTTCTATTCTATTCTACGTTGGCACACCTTAGAATGTTCACGCTTACATATACTTCACCTTATCTGAAGAAAAAAGTCACATTTCCTATACATGGGACAAGTGACTTTGTTTTTCGGATAGGGCGACTTCTAGTGATACCTGTGGCCTAGTTCGGACAAACTTAGGCAATTCTCTCTTAGGCAACTCTTTATATATGTTTTTAAAAGTTTTTATTTAACTTGCAATGTAAAGGTGGAATCCCGCAATGTAAATTTGCCCCACTTCCCGGTGTCTGATTCAGATGATACATACTGGTCCTGTCCTGATGATAATGTTTATGATATGCATGACCTGATGACAGGATTGGCTCATGAGGGAACTGTTCAACGGCTAAAAATAGGGACATGAAATTTAGTTAAAGCTCTTTTAACTTGTTTCAGATAACAAAGTCCTCAACAAATACAGAACATGAGACTGAAACGACCTTCCTAACTTACCATCACTCAACCACTACTCCAGGACATCGCAATTTTGGACTTCCTGATAATCTAATCTAAAGTTGTATTAAATCAGTACGTTCTAATAAGTTTCAATTAAACGTTGGAATAACCTAACCCCACCTTTGTGTACACAACATATAACCATTTTAGACAATAAGATAAAATCCCTCGGCTGTCAGTCGGTTTATTTATCTGCTTGAAATTTATTTAGTAAGTACTTAACAGATTGTCATGCCGTGTTCTCCAACAAATTCATGAATAAGGTGTTTAATTTTTTTTTGTAAATTGTTTGTTATTTATAAAGCACTAGCGGCCTGCCCCTGCTTCGCACGGGTATAAAATATATATCCCATGTCAGTCAGTGTAAAAATATGATTAAAATCGTTCCAGCAGTTTTGATGTATTCATTACTGCCCGTGGCCCGCAAGCGTAAAATTTGGAGAAAAACAATTCCCCTCTCCCTATACTCAGAAGATATCCTGCTATTTTTGAAATATCTAAATTCATATACCTACTACATATTTACTTATTTACTTTTACATTTTTCCCTATGAATTTTATTTTTACAATTAATTGTAGAATGTCTTTATATACAACATTCACAGCTTCCTTGTCATTAAACAAACTCTTGAAATAGCGACATATAGCTGCTATTTCAAGAGTTTGTGCTGTAGGGTGAAGCACGGCCTCCTCGCGGCATTTTAAATCTGTAATATCTTCGAAAATTTTGACTTAAATTACATGCTGTAAACGGCCATATTGATCTATATTAAATTAACAATGTATTTAAGGTACTTAATTGGACAAGGATTATTGCTGTATTGTATAAAAATTGCTTTGAACATAAGGCATTATTTTTCGTAAAAAGTAAATGACAAAAAATGCAATAGTGGGTTATCCATAAGAGATAGACATATACCATCACGGACTTTTCTGTAGACCTTTTCAATGTGTACAAATACTTAGTACATTATTTTGATAAATCTCGTAGGGTTTAGCCTGCGTTTGCAATGTAAGCGGAAAAAAATGTAATTATTTACAGAAACCTCTAAAATTACAGTATTTCTCTACTCGGTATTGAATGTTGTTATAAACATAAACCTTCCTCTTGAATCACTCTATCTATTAAAAAAACCGCATCAAAATCTGTTGCGTAGTTTTAAAGATTTAAGCATACATAGGGATATATGGACAACAAAGAATGTGACTTTGTTTTGTGATTATCTATGGGTTCAAGTGAATAAAAGGTCAGTTTATGCAACCGTGCATTCGTGAGCCCGTAATATCAAGAGAGCCTAGCCAGAGGGGTGACACTCTCTAAGAAGCACTTTTAGGTCGCCGAGAGTTTGTTTATATTATTGACCTTATTATTTGAAGCAGATTGTATATGAAAAGTGTTGTAACAAATTGTTTTGTGCTAGCGGCCTGCCATTACTTCTGACGGACGGATGTGACCCGCAATAATTGTAACAGTGTGTATCCATCCAGCGTGAATGGCGATCGAGTTTACTAATGGAACACTGCTTTTATAAGCCTAGTTGTGTCAAATTCCTCCAATATTGGCCCAAACAGATAGATTTTGCATTTATAATATTAGTTGCTAAGAAGCTGGTAATAAATGTACGGCGGTGGACGTTACGACCTCCTTGTAAACAACATGTACGTCAGGCAGAGGGTTTGACAGACAGCTAGCGATATTGACAATCGAAAACCGAACGGGGAAAAATGCAATAGAGTAAATAGCTGGATCCTCTCCTTGTTCTCAGACTACGGCCTCGTGTACTTGTTCTCGTGCCATCAATGTTATTCTTATATTGAGTGATATCAATTGAGTGATTTAACGGAATGCATTAAAAGATGTCAACCCTAATTGGTGTTTAGTTAATAATGGATCCCCTAACGCTTATAAATACAATATCACCTGATTCAATTCAATATCAGTTTAGAAATAAATAAAACACAATAGAAATAAAAGAAAATTTATTAAGAGTTGAAGGAAAAGGATAGTGTGCAGTCAAAGCAAACGTGTAACAAATAAATTTAATGACTTCTTAAGAATATTTTAATTATAGTTAGAATATGCGTTTTCTGTCTCCGAACTTGATGATGAGGAGCTATAGCTTGATGAAGACGAGCTAAAATTAGACGACGAACTTGCAGATTGGCCGTAAGAGTTACCTTCGTTGCCGGTATTGCTATTTTGATTATAATCGTATTCTTGGTTTTGCGAATAAGAACTTGCCTCATGATGGGATTCGCTTTGCGAAGTTTCCGAAGTTTGCCACTCCTGCTCACTACCGTCTGATGTTTCGCTAGCGCTTGCTTCCTGCGTGTACTCGGTTTCGCTTTCTGAGGCCTCGGAACTAGCAGCGGAGTTGTGTTCACTTGATATTGTTTGATATTGCTGGCCATCGGCTTGATTGTTGAAAATTACGTGCTTAGAGTCTTGTGTTTGCTTTTCTTCTGATTTCTGTGAAGCAGCAGCGGCATGTTGCTCGTCATATTGATATTGCTGCCCATAACCATTGCCTTGATTGTTGACAATTACGTGCTTAGAGTCTTGTGTTTGCTTTTCTTCTGATTTCTGTGAAGCAGCAGCGGCATGTTGCTCGTCATATTGATATTGCTGCCCATTACCATTGCCTTGATTGTTGACAATTACGTGCTTCGAGTCTTGTGTTTGCTTTTCTTCTGACTTCTGTGAAGCAACAGTGGCATGTTGCTCGTCATATTGATATTGCTGCTCATTACCATTGCCTTGATTGTTGACAATTACGTGCTTAGAGTCTTGTGTTTGCTTTTCTTCTGATTTCTGTGAAGCAGCAGTGGCATGTTGCTCGTCATATTTATATTGCTGCACACTACCATCGCCTTGTTTGTTGACACTTACGTACTTCGAGTCTTGTGTTTGCTTTTCTTCTGATTTCTGTGAAGCAGCAGCGGCATGTTGCTCGTCATATTGATATTGCTGCACACTACCATTGCCTTGTTTGTTGACACTTACGTACTTCGAGTCTTGTGTTTGCTTTTCTTCTGATTTCTGTGAAGCAGCAGCGGCATGTTGCTCGTCATATTGATATTGCTGCACACTACCATTGCCTTGTTTGTTGACACTTACGTACTTCGAGTCTTGTGTTTGCTTTTCTTCTGATTTCTGTGAAGCAACAGCGGCATGTTGCTCGTCATATTTATATTGCTGCCCATTACCATTGCCTTGTTTGTTGACACTTACGTGCTTCGAGTCTTGTGTTTGCTTTTCTTTTGATTTCTGTGAAGCAGCAGTGGCATGTTGCTCGTCATATTGATATTGCTGCCCATTACCATTGCCTTGATTGTTGACAATTACGTGCTTCGAGTCTTGTGTTTGCTTTTCTTCTGATTTCTGTGAAGCAACAGTGGCATGTTGCTTGTCATATTTATATTGCTGCTCTCTACCATTGTCTTGTTTGTTGACACTTACGTGCTCCGAGTCTTGTGTTTGCTTTTCTTCTGATTTCTGTGAAGCAACAGTGGCATGTTGCTTGTCATATTTATATTGCTGCTCTCTACTATTGTCTTGTTTGTTGACACTTACGTGCTCCGAGTCTTGTGTTTGCTTTTCTTCTGATTTCTGTGAAGCAACAGTGGCATGTTGCTTGTCATATTTATATTGCTGCTCTCTACCATTGTCTTGTTTGTTGACACTTACGTGCTCCGAGTCTTGTGTTTGCTTTACTTCTGATTTCTGTGAAGCAGCAGTGGCATGTTGCTTGTCATATTTATATTGCTGCTCTTTACTATTGTCTTGTTTGTTGACACTTACGTGCTCCGAGTCTTGTGTTTGCTTTTCTTCTGATTTCTGTGAAGCAACAGTGGCATGTTGCTTGTCATATTTATATTGCTGCTCTCTACCATTGCCTTGTTTGTTGACACTTACGTGCTCCGAGTCTTGTGTTTGCTTTTCTTCTGATTTCTGTGAAGCAACAGTGGCATGTTGCTTGTCATATTTATATTGCTGCCCACTACCATTGCCTTGTTTGTTGACACTTACGTGCTCCGAGTCTTGTGTTTGCTTTTCTTCTGATTTCTGTGAAGCAACAGTGGCATGTTGCTTGTCATATTTATATTGCTGCTCTCTACCATTGTCTTGTTTGTTGACACTTACGTGCTCCGAGTCTTGTGTTTGCTTTTCTTCTGATTTCTGTGAAGCAGCAGTGGCATGTTGCTTGTCATATTTATATTGCTGCTCTCTACTATTGTCTTGTTTGTTGACACTTACGTGCTCCGAGTCTTGTGTTTGCTTTTCTTCTGATTTCTGTGAAGCAGCAGTGGCATGTTGCTTGTCATATTTATATTGCTGCTCTCTACTATTGTCTTGTTTGTTGACACTTACGTGCTCCGAGTCTTGTGTTTGCTTTTCTTCTGATTTCTGTGAAGCAACAGTGGCATGTTGCTTGTCATATTTATATTGCTGCTCTCTACCATTGCCTTGTTTGTTGACACTTACGTGCTCCGAGTCTTGTGTTTGCTTTTCTTCTGATTTCTGTGAAGCAACAGTGGCATGTTGCTTGTCATATTTATATTGCTGCCCACTACCATTGCCTTGTTTGTTGACACTTACGTGCTCCGAGTCTTGTGTTTGCTTTTCTTCTGATTTCTGTGAAGCAACAGTGGCATGTTGCTTGTCATATTTATATTGCTGCCCACTACCATTGCCTTGTTTGTTGACACTTACGTGCTTATAATCTTCAGTTTCATCTGAAGTGGAACTGGAATCTGAGTTTTGATATTTAATGATTTCATATTCCAGCTCACTACCGTTTGATTGTTTCTCATTTTCTATTTGTTCCCATCCCTTATCCCCTTCACAAATGCATTTTCTTGGTTTCGATCCTTGCCCTTTTCCTGGTTCTTGTCCATTTCCTGGCTGTTGTCCATTTCCTGGTTCTTGTCCATTTCCTGGTTCTTGTCCATTTCCTGGTTCTTGTCCATTTCCTGGTTCTTGTCCATTTCCTGGTTCTTGTCCATTTCCTGGTTTTTGTCCATTTCCTGGTTCTTGTCCATTTCCTGGTTCTTGTCCATTTCCTGGTTCTTGACCATTTCCTGGTTCTTGTCCATTTCCTGGTTCTTGTCCATTTCCTGGTTCTTGTCCATTTCCTGGTTCTTGTCCATTTCCTGGTTCTTGTCCATTTCCTGGTTCTTGTCCATTTCCTGGTTCTTGTCCATTTCCTGGTTCTTGTCCATTTCCTGGTTCTTGTCCATTTCCTGGTTCTTGTCCATTTCCTGGTTCTTGTCCATTTCCTGGTTCTTGTCCATTTCCTGGTTCTTGTCCATTTCCTGGTTCTTGTCCATTTCCTGGTTCTTGTCCATTTCCTGGTTCTTGTCCATTTCTTGGTTCTTGTCCATTTCCTGGTTCTTGTCCATTTCCTGGTTCTTGTCCATTTCCTGGTTCTTGTCCATTTCCTGGTTCTTGTCCATTTCCTGGTTCTTGTCCATTTCCTGGTTCTTGTCCATTTCCTGGTTCTTGTCCATTTCCTGGTTCTTGTCCATTTCCTGGTTCTTGTCCATTTCTTGGTTCTTGTCCATTTCCTGGTTCTTGTCCATTTCCTGGTTCTTGTCCATTTCCTGGTTCTTGGCTATTTCCTGGTTCTTGGCCATTGCCTGGCGCATGTCCTTTTCCTGTTTCTTGTTTATTTCCTAGTCCAGAGCCTTTTCGTGGCCCTTTACATCCTCCTTTGCCATGACCATGTCCTTTTTCAGGTTCTTGTCCTTTTACTGGTACGTGTCCTTTACCAGGTCTATGTCGTTTTGCTGGGTTTCGTCCTTTATTTGGTTCATGGCCTTTTTTTGGTCCTTTACATTCTACTTTTCCTGGTTTATGACCTGTTCCTGGTTGATGTCCTTTTCCTGGTTCTTGACCATTTCCTGGATGATGACCTGTTCCTGGTTCATGTCCATTACCTGGTTGATGACCTGTTCCTGGTTCATGTCCATTACCTGGTTGATGACCTGTTCCTGGTTCATGTCCATTACCTGGTTGATGACCTGTTCCTGGTTCATGTCCATTTCCAGGTTGATGACCTGTTCCTGGTTGATGACCTGTTCCTGGTGGATGTCCTTTTCCTGGTTCATGTCCATTACCTGGTTGATGACCTGTTCCTGGTTCATGTCCACTACCTGGTTGATGACCTGTTCCTGGTCCTTTACATTCTCCTTTTCCTGGTTCTTGACCATTTCCTGGATGATGACCTGTTCCTGGTTCATGTCCATTACCTGGTTGATGACCTGTTCCTGGTTGATGACCTGTTCCTGGTCCTTTACATTCTCCTTTTCCTGGTTCTTGACTATTTCCTGGATGATGACCTGTTCCTGGTACATGTCCTGTTCCTGGTTCATGTCCATTACCAGGTTGATGACCTGATCCTGGTTCATGTCCATTACCAGGTTGATGACCTGATCCTGGTTGATGACCTGTTCCTGGTTGATGTCCTGTTCCTGGTTCATGTCCATTACCAGGTTGATGACCTGATCCTGGTTGATGTCCTGTTCCTGGTTCATGTCCATTACCAGGTTGATGACCTGATCCTGGTTGATGACCTGTTCCTGGTTGATGTTCTATTCCTGGTTCATGTCCATTACCAGGTTGATGACCTGATCCTGGTTGATGACCTGTTCCTGGTTGATGTCCTGTTCCTGGTTCATGTCCATTACCAGGTTGATGACCTGGTCCTGGTTCATGTCCATTACCAGGTTGATGGCCTGATCCTGGTTGATGACTTGTTCCTGGTTGATGTCCTGTTCCTGGTTCATGTCCATTACCAGGTTGATGACCTGATCCTGGTTCATGTCTATTACCTGGTTGATGACCAGTTCCTGGTTCATGTCCATTACCTGGTTGGTGACCTGATCCTGGTTCTTGTCCTGGTTGATGACCTGTTCCTGGTTCATGTCCATTACCTGGTTGGTGACCTGATCCTGGTTCTTGTCCTGGTTGATGTCCTTTAACTGGTTCATGTCCATTACCTGGTTGATGACCTGTTCCTGGTTCATGTCCATTACCTGGTTGGTGACCTGATCCTGGTTCTTGTCCTGGTTGATGTCCTTTAACTGGTTCTTGTCCATTACCTGGTTGGTGACCTGTTCCTGGTTCATGTCCATTACCTGGTTGGTGACCTGATCCTGGTTCTTGTCCTGGTTGATGTCCTTTAACTGGTTCTTGTCCTTTACCTGGTTGATGTCCATTTCCTGGTCCATGAGCTTGTCCTTTACTTGGCGTTTTTCCTTTTCCTTCCTCCGTATATCCTTTGTCTGTCACTTGTCCTGAGTTTTGACTATTATCAATTTCCTCATATTCTTCGTTTTCATTTGTTGAATCCTGTTCATAGCTCTCACGATCCTCGTTCGTTGTTTCAGAAGATTCCGATTCATAACTATCCTCCCAATCCTCTTCATTATTATTGCTTTCATAATCGTACTTGTTATAATCCTGTGTGTCTGTGTTAGTCCCTTTTACCGAACCGCTATTGCTATTATATTTCTCAATCACAGTCCTAACTTGTTCCCATCGATTCTGTATACCTGTGGGTTATGTTATCTTTTGTTAATTTGATCCTGCAAACAAAATCTACCAACTGTAAGAGCCTTAAACGAATCTCTTACATTTGGTCCATATACCTCGTTATAGGGGGGAATGGGTTCAAACTCCGAACTGCAACCAATAAGTTTTTGTATTAATGTGTCTAATTGATATTTGCAATTTATAACCACTTTTCGGCGAAGGAAAATATGGAGCCATCACCATCCATAACCATCTCCAAATAATGAGGGACTAGGCTTGTGCCTATTATCTACCTCTCTTCAGCTCATTCTTAAACATGGGGAAACCTGCATATATCCAGAGAATTAAGGGGATATGTATAACCTACCAATCCGCATTGGAGCAGCGTAGAAACTCCAACCATCTCCAAATAATAAGTGACTAGGCTTGTGCCTAATATCTAACTCTCTTCAGCTCATTCTTTAACATGAAGTAACCTGCATATCTCTAGAGAATTCTGAGGATATGTGTAAGCTACCAATCCGCATTGGAGCAGCGTAGAAACTCCAACCATCTCCAAATAATAAGTGACTAGGCTTGTGCCTATTATCTAACTCTCTTCAGCTCATTCTTTAACATGAAGAAACCTGCATATCTCTAGAGAATTCTGAGGATATGTGTAAGCTACCAATCCGCATTGGAGCAGCGTAGAAACTCCAACCATCTCCAAATAATAAGTGACTAGGCTTGTGCCTAATATCTAACTCTCTTCAGCTCATTCTTTAACATGAAGTAACCTGCATATCTCTAGAGAATTCTGAGGATATGTGTAAGCTACCAATCCGCATTGGAGCAGCGTAGAAACTCCAACCATCTCCAAATAATAAGTGACTAGGCTTGTGCCTATTATCTAACTCTCTTCAGCTCATTCTTTAACATGAAGAAACCTGCATATCTCTAGAGAATTCTGAGGATATGTGTAAGCTACCAATCCGCATTGGAGCAGCGTAGAAACTCCAACCATCTCCAAATAATAAGTGACTAGGCTTGTGCCTATTATCTAACTCTCTTCAGCTCATTCTTAAACATGGGGAAACCTGCATATATCCAGAGAATTAAGGGGATATGTATAACCTACCAATCCGCATTGGAGCAGCGTAGAAACTCCAACCATCTCCAAATAATAAGTGACTAGGCTTGTGCCTATTATCTAACTCTCTTCAGCTCATTCTTTAACATGAAGAAACCTGCATATCTCTAGAGAATTCTGAGGATATGTATAACCTACCAATCCGCATTGGAGCAGCGTAGAAACTCCAACCATGTCCAAATAATAAGTGACTAGGCTTGTGCCTATTATCTAACTCTCTTCAGCTCATTCTTTAACATGAAGAAACCTGCATATCTCTAGAGAATTCTGAGGATATGTGTAAGCTACCAATCCGCATTGGAGCAGCGTAGAAACTCCAACCATCTCCAAATAATAAGTGACTAGGCTTGTGCCTATTATCTAACTCTCTTCAGCTCATTCTTTAACATGAAGAAACCTGCATATCTCTAGAGAATTCTGAGGATATGTGTAAGCTACCAATCCGCATTGGAGCAGCGTAGAAACTCCAACCATCTCCAAATAATAAGTGACTAGGCTTATGCCTAATATCTACCTCTCTTCAGCTCATACTTAGCTAAGTCTTACCTACGAATCCATATTGGGTAAGTTGCAAGTGGAACGATTGTATGATGCTCACAGAGATTTTGGTACCAACTGCAAATAATAATGTTTATAAAAAAAAAATCCCGCTTTACGATGTGGTTATCTTGAAAACTACTCAATATATTACAATTTTTCTAAGATAGGATAGTTTTTATCTCGATTGTTAGTAATGTTATAGTCGAATTTTTGGTACGTGTGTATGAGACAATTTGGAACTAAATATGTGTGCTTATAGAACTTACGCCGCGAATCGCAAAAAGTTGATAACAGCAGAGAAAAAAATCAAACCACATATTAGAACGACTTGCGCGGAGTAAAGGAAACCTTGCATACAGTATGAGAATAATGACTTATAAACCGGAGGTTGCCTTAGACGAACGATAGCCGAGTGGTTTAAATTGTAACAGAGATCCAAAGTGAACACTGTTGCAATGGTTGCATGGTGAACACTGTAGAATGGCCTCAGGCATCTCTATTCTAAACAATAACATAAACATAAAGAGCTTGTACGACCCTTTGCGGTCTGACGAGCCCAAACATCCACGCTGGTTATCTGATGTTTGGATATATAGTTAGATATACGAAGTGTGTTCAAAAAGTATCGCGAATTTTGTGTATTTTCAAAAACTATTTATTTATTCGTGAATATTTATTTTGTCCCTTTCAAAGTAGTCCCCCAGGGATATTATACACTTGTGCCAACGTTTTTTCCAATCTTCGAAGCACTTCAAAAAATCATTATTTTGTATCTTGTTCAGCGCCTCCTTCGATGCCGTCTTTATCTCGTCAGTCGTGGCGTAGCGTCGTCCTTTCATGGGCCTTTTCAGTTTCGGGAACAAGAAAAAGTCACAGGGGGCCAGATCTGGGGAATAAGGTGGCTGCGGTATCATTAGTAGTGGCCAAGAAGTCGCGTACAAGCAGCGATGTGTGCGCAGGGGCGTTATCGTGCTCCATTTTTTTGAATAAGTAAAAATCGAAGACGAACCAAAACACGTGCAAGCAAAGCAGCTGTCAACAATTAACTGAAAATTAAAAATGGCCAAACTTGTCAGCATAAGTGAGGGACAAATGTACCAATATAACGCCACAAAAAAAACGAAATTCGAATATACGTAACCCGAGAAAATTCAAAATTCGCGATACTTTTTGAACACACCTCGTAGTCTGAATTCGGTATTCACATTCAGACGGAACATTAACAGCCTAATGACTCATATTCATTTTGTAGATAAATATGGACAACAAAGTTTATTTTCCTGATTATTTATCTTGTCTAATGCATTCGCTTCAGACAAAGGATACCAGGGTGGACTAAAGTGTTACAGATATCCGAAGAGAACAGTTTCCAATGGTAGCGTGGTGATACACGTTTATAGTCGCCACAGGCATTTCTATTCCAAGCCATGATTCACAAGCAAGTTGTACGGGCCTTTGCGGTATAACTATTTCAGCTACGATCCACGATGTTTATTTGCTGTTTGAATAGAGATATTAGTAATCTGAATTCAGTATTCACATTAAGTGTCTAAACATATTGTGTTATTTTATATAACGAAGCGTCTATTATCGGTCACGAGTTACAGATCTGTGTTGTTTAAATGGTTGGGTAGATCTCTGTCCACTCGTATTGTTGTTTTATTTTTAACAAGCAATCGCCAGCGGCTCCGCCCGCGTGGAAAGATTAATAACGTAATATAGTATTTTGATAACCATAAGAAATCGTTAAAGTGGGTTAACCTTAAAATCTAGACATAAGCTGTCGCGGACTTTTATTAAGGACTTTTAGAGGGGAACAATTTTGTAATACATGATTTTTCAATAACTATCATCGCACGCAAGGGAAGTTTTAAATTTTACCGTCTTCGTTTTTATTGCTACTCCTCTCTTTTTCATCTTAGCGTGATGTTATATAGCCTATAGCCTTCCTCGATAAATGGACTATCTTATACTGAAAGAATTTTTTAAGTCAGTCCAGTAGTTCTAGAGATTAGCGCATTCAAACAAGCAACAACAACAACTCTTCAGCTTTATATATTAATGCCCCTGCTTCGCACGGGTATAAAATATATAGTCCATGTCACTCAGTGAAAAAAAAAAATCGATCCTGTAGTTTTGATTTATTCATTACTGCCCGTGGCCCGCAAGCGTTAAATTTGGAGAAAAACAATTTCCCTCTCCCAATTCCAAGAAGATTTCCTGCTATCTTTGAAATATCTAATATATATCATATAGTACATATTTGCTTATTTATTTTTACATTTTTCCCTATGTATGAATTACAGAATGTCTTTATATACAACATTCACAGCTTTTTTGTCATTAAACAAACTCTTTCAAGAGCTAGTTAAGCTGTTAAATGCGAAGTGCTATAGGTCGAAGCACGGCCTCCTCACGGCATTTAAAATCTGTAATATCTGCGAAAATGTTCACTTAAATTACATGCTGTAAACGGCCATATTGATCTATATTAAATCAACAATTTATTTCAGGTACTTAATTGGATAAGGATTAATGCTGTATTGTATAAAAATTGGTTTGAACATAAGGCATTATTTTTCTTTATAAAGTAAATGACAAAAAATGCTATTGTGGGTTATCCGTAAGAGATAGACATATACCATCGCGGACTTTTCTGTAGACCTTTTCAAGGTATACAAATACTTAGTACATCATTTTGATAAATCTCGTAGGGTTTAGCCTGCGTTTGCAATGTAAGCGGAAAAAAATGTAATTATTTACAGAAACCTCAAAAAATACAGTATTTCTCTACTCCGTATTGAATGATATTATACATACAAACCTTCCTCTTGAATCACTCTATCTATTAAAAAAAACCGCATCAAAATCTGTTGCGTAGTTTTAAAGTTTTATGCATACATAGGGATATGTGGACAAACAAAGAATGCGACTTTGTTTTATACTATTTAGTGATAGTTTACGAGGTTTTTATCAGTCACATGTTAAAGATCTTTGTTAAACTAATATTGCTTGTTACTTACGTCCATATTGATATCCATTTCCAACACAACCCACTCCGATTGCAACTGGAAAAGATAATAAAATCATCATCCTGCCCTTATCCCACTCAAAGTGGGGTCGGCACATGTTATAAACATGTCGCATGATTTGGGTACGTATTTTACGACCGGCCACCTGACGTCAACTTACCTTAGTCGACACGACACCTCGATAAGAATAAGGATGGTATATTCTACTCAGCCGGATGCCACACGGCCTGTGAACTTACCTGAAGTCGCCTTTTATGACACCTCGGTAAGAAATGAGGTCTATTCTACTTAGCCGGATACCACACAGCGGCAATATTTTATAGCATAATATTTAAACATTCATTAATTGTGTAGAAGCACAAATGGCGTAGCTACGCAAAGGACCTTGGGCAAAAAACAAAATAGGGCTCCAGATAAACTACTTCATAATAGAGCCCCAGCTAAACTATTTCAAAATAGGGCACAAGCTAAATTATTTCAAAATAAGGCACAAGCTAAACCATTACAAAATAGGGCCCCAGCTAAACTATTTCAAAATAGGGCCCCAGCTAAACTATTTCAAAATAGGGCCCCAGCTAAACTATTTCAAAATAGAGCCTAGCTAAACTATTTCAAAATAGGGCCCCAGATAAACTATTTCAAAATAGGACCCCAGCTGAACTATTTCAAAATAGGGCCCCAGCTAAACTATTTCAAAATAGGGCTCCAGCAAAACTAGTTTAAAATAGAGTCCCAGCTAAACTATTTCAAAATAGGGCCCCAGATAATCTTTTTCAAAATAGGGCTCCAAATAAACTATTTCATAATAGGCCCTAGCTAAACTATTTCAAAATAGGGCCCCAGCTAAACTATTTCAAAATAGGGCCCCAGATAAACTATTTCAAAATAGAGCCTAGCTAAACTATTTCAAAATAGTACCCAGATAAACTATTTCAAAATAGGGCCCCAACTAAACTATTACAAAATAGGGCCCCAACTTATCTATTTGAAAATAAAGCCCAGCTAAACTATTTCAAAATAGAGCCTAGCTTACCGATTTCAAAATAGGGCCCCAGATAAACTATTTCAAAATAGGGCCCCAGATAAACTATTTCAAAATAGGGCCCCAGCCAAATTATTTCAAAATAGGGCCCCAGATAAGCTACTTCAAAATAGAGTCCCAGCTAAACTATTTTAAAATAGTACCCAGATAAACTATTTTAAAATAGGGCCCCAACTAAACTATTACAAAATAGGGCCCCAGCTTATCTATTTCAAAATAAAGCCCAGCTAAACTATTTCAAAATAGAGCCTAGCTAAACGATTTCAAAATAGGGCCTCAGCTAAACTATTTCAAAATAGGGCCCCAGATAAACTATTTCAAAATAGGGCCCCAGCAAACTATTTTAAAATAGGGCCCCAGATAAACTATTTCAAAATAGGGCCCCAGATAAACTATTTCAAAATAGGGCCCCAGATAAACTATTTCAAAATTAGTTTCGCCTCTCTTCCTTATTAAATTAAACATATAATGGAAGTAATACATACTTTGTACCATCACCTCGCTCAACACATCTTGGCTAAGCGCGGAACGATCTGAAACCAAGTTTTACAAGTTAAAATTCAACTTATTCTTTATTCAAGTTGGCTTTTTCATGTTTCATGTCAAGTGACCTATTCTTGCTAAGTTAGGATATTAAAAGTAATGAGAATATTATTTTGCTATAATCCGCGATAAAATGCTAAATGTAGAGTGTACTATTCTTTCTCATACCTGATACATAATACCTCTCTTTCAGTCTTTCCCATCAACCAAGTGACCACTGTTGGATATGTCTATTCCAAGAAAATCAAAGCTCCCGTTGAATCATTTGAACTCGTCTGTCGATCTGATGGAGGGTTTTGGATGGAGGTCTTTCCGGTCGCCACTCTAGCACCTGAAAACCCCAACGTTCACTGGTTCTTCGATATGTGCCATTGCCACTTTATCTTCGCGATCCGTTAACCTATGTCCGTCATTTTGGTACTTCTATCTCTTCAGTGACAGTCAAGCTGCACTAAAGCAATTGACCGTATAGAAACGACTTCACCTATCGTGAAGGAATGTAAACGGTACTCGTTTACATTCCTTTAATGAATTATTGGATAAGTAACGTAGTACTGATGTAGACATGTAGTACGTAGATGGGCGTTGGGGTCCTGAGGTGCTGGAATGGCGACCTCGCACTGGAAAGCGCAATGTCAGCAGACCCCCAACGAGATGGACTGACGACCTCAAAAAGGTCGGGGAGCCGCTGGATCCAAGCGGCACAAAATCGTGGATTGTGGCGATCCCTTAACGAGACCTATGTTCAGCAGTGGACGTCCACCGGTTGAGAAAGAAGAAGAAGAAAGAGAAGTAACGATTGCATGGGTTCCAGGACACCATAGCAATAAAAAAGCTGAAGAAGAAGAAGTGGCGACCGGAATATTCTTTAACTGTTGTTCTGTTCTGAAAGCTATGGTAGCCCAGCGGTAACACCGTGCGACTATTTCAAGGAGGTCACGGATTCAAACCCGGGCAGACTCCAATGAGTTTTTCTGTTAAAACTCATGTGTTTAATTGGTAATTGCAATTTATGACACGCTTTTCGGTTAATGAAAACATCGAAAAACCTGCATATCTCTAGAGAATTCTGGAGATATGTGTAACCTACCAATCATTGGAGCAGCGTGGTAGGTCTTAGCTCCAATCTTTCTCTTCAAAAACGGAGAGAAGAGGCCTATTCGCAGCAGTGGGATAGTAACAGGCCGCTACTTACTTGTTCTGTTTCGAGGTGAATTTGAGACCAGATTGAGCCACAACAACGTACAGCCGGACAGTATTAAATAAACATTTCTTACCATCGATAAGTTGCGCCCATCTAAGGCATATTTTGAACCAGATGCGTATAGTTCCTTGGATGGAATCGATACCTGTAAAAAAAATATAGATTTATTTATTTTATTTAAATACTATGAGTTATTGTGAGTTAACTATAAGAGATAGAGACATACTGTCTCGGACTTTTTTGTAGTATTTTTGTAGATCTACAATTCTCTAGTACATTACTTTAGTGTATGTCTGCTAGTTTACGGCGTACGCACTAAAGCTCTCACCAGGCGAGTGACGAGTTTTACATCCGCTCGACTCTTTAACAGAATTTAAATAAACGGTATTTTAACTTAAACCTTTCAAAAGGATTGCACTATCTTTAAATAAAAACCGTTCTAAAATCCGTTTAGTAAATTTTGAGAAAATCGATCAAATACAGAGAGATATCTTTTGATCTTTCATTGATTAGATCTTTTTTTATTCAAATTAAAGAAGAATGCAATTGATCAGAAAGCCTACTATACTATTGAAGATTATTTAGAAGATAAGAATGTGTGGATATAGCTCTCTTTGAACCTGTACAAGACAGTAACGACTTAATGTAAATAGTAATAAGAATTATATTTTTAAAAGAGCAAACGTCGAGTTTCTTGCTGGCTCTTCTCGGTAGGAACAGCTTTCCGAACCAGCAGTAGATTTGACGATTCAAAAGCACTTGTTTACAAGTTTATTTGAATAAAGATTAATTTGAATTTGATTGATTTATTAGATACTACGCTCCGGCTTCGCACGGGTTTAAAATATATATATCCCATGTCAGTCAGTGTAAAAAAAATTATTAAAATCAATCCAGTAGTTTTGATTTATTCATTACTGCCCGTGGCTCGCACGCGTTAAATTTGAAGTAACAATTCCCCTTTCCCTATACCATGAAGATTCCCTGCTATCTTTCAAATATCTAAATTCATATACTACATTTTTAGGGACAGACAGAGAAAGTTACTTTGTTTTATACTATGTGGTGACCTTTAGCTATTATTTTGATAGTTGTCAAATTTTTTACCATACTCAACCAAAGACAAAATTACGTTTAGTTGTCATTTATGTTTTGTTATTTCACTGTCATTTGCGTTTTATTATTCCATATCATAGTCGTTTTTGTTATACCACGTTTTATAGTGACTTGACGGGATAAAATAAATGCGGTCGAATGGGATAAAAAGTATCCTATGTCCGTTTCCTGGTTCTAAGCAACCTCTCCACCAATTTTCAGCCGAATTGGTTCATCCGTTCTTGAGTTATAAATAGTGTAACTAAGACCAACTTTCTTTTATATATATAGATTTTGGGGAGTTTGTTTTATAATAAGTATACCTTTTCCGTTGGTGTATGTATGGATGTACTGTTCGACTTGTGCAGTTGCATCGTTGACTTTGAATCTATTGCAGATATCCGTGACAGAATCTCCTTCTCCGTAGATGCCGAAGAGTTCAAAATTTCTGGTGCAAAAGCGAGGTCTCCGGCTAAACTCTGGAACAATTGAACGCTTAATATTTCACAAATGATACTTTGTTAGTCAACTTAAGTTAAAAAGCTTTTAACACTATGTCCCTACTGTTAACGGTTGAGTTCCCTCGTCTGGAGCCAATCCTCTCATCAGGTCATGCTTATCATAAACATTGTCATCGGGACTGGACCAGTATGTTACTTTTATGACAGGCTTATTCAGCACTTAAAGTCTCTAATAAGTTAACAGCTAGATCATGTGGTTGTTATTTTGTTTATCTGCTGGATAGCAAATCATCATCCTCCTGCCCTTATCCCACTCTAAGTGGGGTCGGCACAACATGTTATAAACATGCTGTCACATGATTTGGCTGCGTTTTAACGACCGGCCGCCTGCCTGACGTCAACTTACGTTAGTCGTATTTTAGGACAACTCGGTAAGAAAGAGGGTGGTCTATTCTACTAAACCGGTTACCACACGGTGGGTCATCTTACCTTAGTCGCCTTTTACGACACCTCGGTAAGAAATGAGGGTGGTCTATTCTACTAAACCGGTTACCACACGGTGGGTCATCTTACCTTAGTCGCCTTTTACGACACCTCGGTAAGAAAAGGGTGGTACTTTTCTACTCAGCCGGATACCACACGGCTAATCTGCTGGATAGCAAATACCTATTTCAAAATGGCCGTGATTTTTTTTTTAATTTTTCACTTTTCAGATTCTCTTTTTAGAGACATTTATCTGCTACTTAGTTTATATGTCGGTTAACTATCCGACACTTTATCAGTAACTTGTGAAACAGGCCCTAAGTGCTAAATAAGCCTATCAGAAACCTGATGAAACGCAAAATTCCGAGATATGTGTCAGATATGTGCCGAATAAGCTGACTATTTATCGGTAACTTGTGAAACAGGGACTAAGAATCGTAAACATGTTGTAATACTATTGTTACAAGTTAAAAAAATCTTTTTAAAAAAGCTTTTAACACAATTCCATGTCCCTACTGTTAACCGTTGGGTTCCCTCGTCTGGAGCCAATCCTGTCATCAGGTCATGCTTATCATAAACATTGTCATCGGGACTGGACCAGTATGTATCATCTCAATCGGACCAAGGGAAGTGGGTCTTTAACTTGCAAGATTCCATCTTCACATACTAAGCAAGTTTATAGTCCTGCCCTTTATTAATTAAATTTTTTACCCTATTTTATGTTATAAACATGTTGTCACATGATTTGGCTACGTATTTTACGACCGGCCGCCTGCCTGACGTCAACTTATCTTAGTCGCATTTTACGTTACCTCGGTAAGAAAGAGGGTGGTCTATTCTACTTAACCGGATACCTCACGGTGGCTCAACTTACCTTTGTCGCCTTTTACGACACCTCGGCAAGAATTAAGAATACTTAGTTATAATTTAATATTTTTTCTGTATAATTTTTTTCTTTTATTTAAGTTTGTATTCAGATTATTTGTTTAATAGGAATGTGCAATATCCAAACAAGTCGTCAAGGCTTAAGGATACTAAGAAACAAATTGTAATAACTATTAATGTATTTTAATAAATAAATAAATAAAAATAAGAAATGGGATGTTGTCGCCATTGACTTCCGCTTTGTATTTTATAGCATCACCGTCATGAAACAAGAGTATCGCGCCCTTTTTGATTAAACTGGTGGCAACACTGTGACGTGTTGTTTCCGGTTGAGCCTTCCTATTGATAAAACGTTTTAGTGACAGTCAGTCTTTGTTCGTCATTCAAGAGAAGTGCATCTCTGAACGGGAATAGTGGTATTCCTAATATATCGTGTTATTGTATATAGTGTGAGCTAACAGGGGGTGGTCTATTCTACTCAGCCGGGTACCACACGGCGGGTCGACTTACCTTAGTCGCCTTTTACGACACCTCGGTAAGAAAAGAGGGTGGTACTATTCTATTCAGCTGGATACTACACGGCGTATCAGGGGGGGGGTCACTTATATATATAAATCTAAGCAAAGCAATAAAAGATTTTAATATTAAGTACTTACTATGTGGCGCATATTTGCAAATGCCAATCCTCATTAAAGAGAGCCCCACTAAAAAGGAAATATTCATAGAATTAGAACGAATTAGGGATGTCAAAAATAATCGATTATTTTGAAAAAATAATCGATTTTTAATAATTGATTATTTTTTCATCAAAAATCGATTTTAAGTATCTCTTTTTTCTTTAGTACTCTTTTTCTTGTTTTTTGAGATTAGATATGCATTGTTGGATGAAACCAATGTAGGCAAACTACACATTTTAATCCAATTACACAAACAGCTGATTTAATATTACTTTTTGGTCGTGGTACACTTTAATTAGCCTTTATTTTAATCAATTAATTATATTAATAAAGGCAAATGTTCAAAAAGTCTTAAAAAATCGATTATTAAATATCGATTATTTTATACAAATTAATCGATTTATTTAAAAGGGAAAAAAATCGATTATTTATTCATCGATTTTTTGTACTCGAAGACACATCCCTAGAACGAATTTATCGAATTTACCATTTCATTGCCATTTCAAAAATACAATATATAAGTAAATAAAAGTTGCTATAAAAAAAAAAACAAAAGCATTTCAAATTACCAATTTTAATAAGCTAATAAATTTTTAATTAGAAAATAAAATAAACTTACATCGAGTACCCAGGGATCCCACTGTAAAAAATTAAATTAATTTATTTATAAATAAGTTTTAAATTACATACGATTTTATTTAGACGAATTCATAAATGATTTAAGGAGGGAATAATGGTTTTGTATTCGTTGTAATAAATATTTAAAAAAATATTAAACAAATATTTTAAAAAATTCTCGAAATAATTAATGTAAATAATTCAATTTATATAAACTTTTTCCTTTTCTCTATATGACCCGTACTCTCTTTCTTCTTCAATTCTTGTCCTTCTCCTTCTGTTACCCAAAGGTTGAATGGAAGAGATCCCTTTTAGGGATAAGTCCGTCTTTATACATGTGTGTTTTTTTTTTAATTCTTTCTCTTTTATGTATTTTTCTAATATATGTGTAAAAAGAAAAATAAATAAATAAATGTATTCTATTAATTAATTAAATATTTTTCTAATAAAATGTCCAGATTTAATTAGTTTTGTAGGTAATTTAATGATTTTTATATTTGTCTGATTTTTTCGAAAATGAATCAAAACGCAAAAAAATATGCGAATAGGTACTTTATCATTATAAATTTGTGAAAATACATTATCATTTTATGTCTTTTAATTAATAAATTAACTTACCTCCTTCATATTCGTTCTCAAAAATACCACCCAATCCTTGCAACACTGAAGAAAAAAAATATATCATCATCATCATCTTCCTACCCTTATCCCACCCTAAGTGGGGTCGGCACAACATGTTATAAACATGCTGTCACATGATTTGGCTTCGTATTTTACGACCGGCCGCCTGCCTGACGTCAACTTATCTTATTCGCCTTTCACGATACCTCAGTAAGAAAGAGGGTGGTCTATTCTACTTAACCGGATACCACACGGTGAGTCAACTTACCTTAGTCGCCTTTTACCACACCTCGTTAAGAAAAGAGGGTGGTACTATTCTATTCAGCCGGCTACCACACGGCGGTAAAAAAAAAATATATTTTATCTATTATCGCCATGTCGTCTGATTTTTATAGTCTGTGACTAAAGTTTATAGTCTATTAAATGTAAAATATTAAAACAAAGAGAAAGCAAATGAAACTGTGTCTGTCTCTCTTTTCTATGCGTGACAAGACAAAGACAATATACGAGATTCTTCGTCCATCTCATTGTTTGTAGTGCCCATGGTTTCCCTCTATTACTCTATGGAGTAAATAGATATATAAAATAAAGATTTATTTACACATCCAAAACTAAGTACTATAATAATGCTTTACTCAAATTTATCGATCTGAATCTTTTTTTTTGAGAATATTTCAAAAATGTAATGAATATAATACTTACAGTATACAATAAAGTCGAATACATCGGTGATCTCCTTTGGTTTTTCTGGTGAACAGAAAGTAAATTGTAAGCTTACTGCATTTTTGTAATAAATATAAATTGGTAAATAGTAAGCTTAATGCATTTTTGTAATAAATGAAAGCTAGTGAATTGTAAGCTTAATGCATTTTTGTAATAAATAACAATTGATAAATTGTAAGCTTACTGCATTTTTGTAATAAATGAAAGCTAGTGAATTGTAAGCTTAATGCATTTTTGTAAAAAAATGAGCACTAGTCTATTGTTAGCCTAATACTAATTTAATGAATAGAAACTAGTCTATTGTTAATCTACTACATTTTTGTAATAAATAAGAACTGGTAAATTGTAAGCTTATTGCATTTTTGTAATAAATAAGAACCGTAACTTGTAAGCTTACTGCATTTTGTAATAAATGAGAACTAGCTTATATTGTAAGCTTGCTGCATTTTTGTAATAAATGAGAACTAGTCTATTGTAAGCTTAATGCATTTTTGTAATAAATGAAAGCTAGTCTATTGTAAGCTTAATGCATTTTTGTAATAAATGAAAATTGGTAAATTGTAAGCTTACTGCATTTTTGTAATAAATGAAAATTGGTAAATAGTAAGCTTACTGCATTTTTGGAGGTACTGATGGGATTCCTTCTCGCAAACCCGCGTAGACGCTGCAGATAAAAATAAAGTAACATTAGTTATTACTTCTTATCCGTTTTTACATCTAGGTTAATCGCTTCTTCAGGTGACAAGAGGGCTAGCTTGTTTTACGCACAAAGAATCACAAAAATACATATTTCTAAATACTTTTTTTTAATACGTTCCCACTTCTGATTTAAGAGAAAAAAATTATATTTGAATTGAAACTATCGTGAGTGGTATTCATAATTAATGTATAGAAACCGGCTAAACTCACGAGTTATTTTATCGGATGAGCCCGACTAGTTTAAACTCCATACGGGGCTCTTATTCATGAGCTCTTTACGCGGCATTATCGCGGCGGAAAACTAGTCGGGCTGATCCGATAAAATAAGACGTGAGTATAGCCGGTTTCTATACATTAATTTAAAAAAAATATATATTTTATACTAAAGTTATGTATTACTTACGATGGTAACGTCCAAATAATCTTTTAAGGCATGTAGACACGCCGACTGTCTTCTATAACAGAAAATACAATTAAATCATCTTCTCCATGTCCTTATCCCACTCTAAGTGGGGTCGGCATGTTATAAACATGTTGTCACATGATTTGACTACCTATTTTACGACTGGCCGCCTGCCTGACATCAACTTGCTTTAGTTATATTTTACGACAAACCGGTAAGATAGAGGGTGGTCTATTCTACTTAACCGGTTACCACACGGTGGGTCAATTTACCTTAGTTGCCTTTTACGACACCTCAGTAAGAAAGAGGGTGGTTTATTCTACTTCTGCTTAACTGGATACCACATGGAGAGCCAACTTACCTTAGTCGCCTTTTACGACACCTCAGTAATAAAGAGGGTGGTCTATTCAACTCAGCCGGCTACCACACAGCGGGTCAACTTACCTCAGTCGCCTTTTACGACACCTCGGTAAGAAATGAAGTAATTTATTCTACTTAACATCAAATGGGTTTGAACCAACAAATTGTTTATAGAAAATGTTGGATAAGCGGGAATCGAACCCGTGGTCACGGAGATCAAGGTGCACTGCCACATGCGCCAGTGAATAAAATAATTAAAACTTACCCCCTTTTTGTGGTTATGTTTATGCCTATTGTGAGGAGAACATGTGACTGCGGCTATCTGAAAATAAAAAGAAAATGTATGTTTTTAATCACTACATATTATAAAACAAAGTCCCTATATCCCTATGTACGCATAAAACTTTAAAGCTAGGCAACAGATTTTGATGCGGTTTTTTTAATAGATAGAGTGATTCCAGAGGAAGGTTTGTACGTATAATAACATTCAATACGGAGTAGAGAAATACTGTAATTTTTGAGGTTTCTGTAAATAATTACATTTTTTTCCGCTTACATTGCAAACGCAGGCTAAACCCTACGAGATTTATCAAAATAATGTACTAAGTATTTGTACATCTTGAAAAGGTCCGCGATGGTATATGTCTATCACTTATGGATAACCCACTATAGAATTTTTTGTCATTTACTTTTTACGAAAAATAATGCCATATTTTTGAAGCAATTTTTATACAATACAGCATTAATCCTTATCCAATTAAGTACCTTAAATAAATAGTTGATTTAATATAGATCAATATGGCCGTTTACAGCATGTAATTTAAGTGAACATTTTCGGAGATATTACAGATTTAAAATGCCGTGAGGACGCCGCGCTTCGCCCTATAACACTTCGACTTTAACAGCTCTTTCAAGAGTTTGTTTAAAGACATTCTGTAATTAATTGTAAAAATAAAATACATAGGGAAAATGTAAAAGTAAATAAGTAAAAATGTACTATATGAATTTAGATATTCCAAAGATAGCAGGAAATCTTCTTGGTATAGGGAAAGGAAATTGTTTTTCTCCAAATTTAACGCGTGCGGGCCACGGGCAGTAATGAATAAATCAAAACTACTGGATCGATTTTAAACATTTTTTTTACACTGACTGACATGGGATATACATTTTATACCCGTGCGAAGCAGGGGCAGGCCGCTAGTAATATTATAAAGAGAAAAAATTTGTATGTTTGTGTGTAATGCTACATTACACATTTTAATAGAATTTCACAATCAGCTCTCTGTTTATATTTATTGGAAGATGTCTACTTTAATAATCCTTAATTCTAATTTATTGTTTATACTAAAAAAGGCAACTTTTAATGTAATCAGAAAAAAAAACGATTTTTTAAAAACCGATTATTTTTTAAAGGGAAGAAAATCGATTAATTATTAATCGATTTTTCTACTCCAAGTTCATCCCTAAATGGAAACAAAGGGCAATAATATATAATGAAAGGGAAGTCTTTCATTATATATTAAGATATACTTAAGGTAGGTTTCATGGGAAATTTTCTTACATTGAAGAATACAGTGTATGAAATTGTAAATAATTTGGTACAGAATTGGGAATAAGAAAAAAGACAAAAAAAATACACTGAGAGTGTTTTAACACTTATTTATACGCGAACCAAGTCACTTGTTCAATTAATCTATACTAATATTATAAAAAGGAAAAATTTGTATGTATGTTTGTAATGTTTACAAAAACTACTGGACCGATTTCGAAAATTCTTTCACCATTCGAAAGTTGCATCTTTACTGAGCGACATAGGATATCATCATCATCATCATCTTGCCCCTATCCCACTCTAAGTGGAGTCAGCACAAAATGCTATAAACATGCTGTCACATGATATGGCTGCGTTTTTACGACCGGCCGCCTGCCTGACATCAACTTACCTTAGTCATATTTTACGACACCTCGGTAAGAAAGAGGGTGATATATTCTACTAAACCGGATACCACACGGAAGGTCAACTTACCTTAATCGCCTTTTACGACATCTCGGTAAGAAATGAGGGTGGTACTATTCTACTCAGCCGGATACCACACGGCGGTTCGACTTACCTTAGTCGCCTTTTAGGACACCTCGGTAAGAAATGAGGTTGGTCTATTCTACTCAGCCGGATACCACACGGCAGGTCGACTTACCTTAGTCGCCTTTTACGACACCTCGGTAAGAAATGAGGTTGGTCTATTCTGCTGCGCCGGATAGCACACGGCGGGTCGACTTACCTTAGTCGCCTTTTACGACACCTCGGTAAGAAATGAGGGTGGTACTATTCTATTCAGCCGGATACCACACGGCGGGTCGACTTACCTTAGTCGCCTTTTACGACACCTCGGTAAGAAATGAGGGTGGTACTATTCTATTCAGCCGGATACCACACGGCGGGTCGACTTACCTTAGTCGCCTTTTACGACACCTCGGTAAGAAATGAGGGTAGTATTATTCTATTCAGCCGGATACCACACGGCGTAAAATTGTTCTCCTCTAAAAGTTCTAAATAAAAGACCGCGACAGCATATGTCTAGCTTTTAAGGCTAACACACTTTAACCATTTTTATAGTTATCAAACGACTATATTACGGTTTTAATCTATCCACACGGGCGGAACCGCGTTAACTTTAAATCCAATGTATAAAATTCTGACAGTCTCCTTTTACGTCTAAAAACGTTAAGTAAAAAGTAAGTAGCGGCCTGTTACTATCCCACTGCTGGGCATAGGCCTCTTCTCTCCGTTATTGGAGAGAAGTATTGGAGCTAAGACCTACCACGCTGCTCCAATGCGGATTGGTAGGTTACACATATCTCCAGAATTCTCTAGAGATATGCAGGTTTCCTCACGATGTTTTCCTTCACCGAAAAGCGTGTGATAAATTGCAATTATCAATTAGACACATAAGTTTTAATAGAAAAACTCATTGGCGTCTGCCCAGGTTTGAACCCATGATCGTCTCTAGAGATTCACACGGTCGCACCGCTAGGCCATCACAGCTAAAAACGTTGCTAAGTGTTAACTAATTAAAGAGTATATTAAATATTAATTTATTTATACTCACTAGAAACACCAATATAAGCAGTTTCAATGACACCATTTTCATGGCGGTCGTAAAAAATTTGAAAGAGCAACCATATCACCCTAATATATAGTCTTTCGAAACAATGTATATTTACTCAAGTGTTAATAGAATTACTGAATTATGCTTATGTTATGACGTTATGTCTGCTATATTAAAGAAAGGTCGGCTTTGATCAACAATTAACTATTCAAATTCAAATAATTCTTTATTCAAAATTGGCCTTTCAAATTCAAATTCAAATTCAAAATATTCTTTATTCAAATAAACTTGTAAACAAGTGCTTTTGAATCGTCAACTCTACTGCTGTTTCGGAAAGCTGTTCCTACCGAGAAGAGCCAGCAAGAAAATCGGCGGTTGCTCTTTTTAAAAAATATAATTCTTAATATTATTTACATTAAGTTACTGTCTTGTACAGGTTCAAAGAGAGCTATATCCACACATTCTTATCTTCTAAATAATCTTCAAGAGTATAGTAGGCTTTCTGTATCAGCCTCTTTTTAACAAGCACTTTCGAATCGTCAAATTACAATGAAGCTACCACTGGTTCGGAAAGCTCTTACCGAGAAGAACCAACAAGAAACTCGGCGTTCACCATTTTCAAAATTGAGTATTACAATAATGGCTTAATTAAGAACAAATTAAAAAATTTACAATATAATCTAGTGCCTAGCTGGACGCAATTTGAAACCAAGCTTTCTTATCATCAATATAGTCCTCAACAGTATAATAAGCTTTATGAATCAGTGTCTTTTTAATTGCTATTTTGAACTTGTGTAAAGGCAAGTCCAAAATAGATTGTGGAATTTTATTATCACTACATATTATAAAACAAAGTCGCATTCTTTGTCCATATATCCCTATGTACGCATAAAACTTTAAAACTACGCAAAAGATTTTGATGCGGGTTTTTTTTATAATTAATATAATATTTGTACACCTTGAAAAGGTCTAATATAGATCAATATGGCCGGTTACAGCATGTGATTTAAGTGGACATTTTCGGAGATATTACAGATTTAAAATGCCGTGAGGACGCCGCGCTTTGCCCTATAACACTTCGACTTTAGCAGCTATGTCGCTCTTTCAAGAGTTTGTTTAGAGACATGAGCACCGAGTGCGCAACAAATTCATCATTCTCCTGCCCTTATCCCACTCTCTGTGGGGTCGGCACAACATGTTATAACCATGTCACATGGCTACATATTACGACTGGCCGCCTGCCTGATGTCGTATTTTACAACACCACGGCAAAGAAGGTGGTCTATTCTACTCAACCGCATAGCAATGGAGTAAATTTACCCAAGTCGCCTTTTACAACACCTCGGTAAAAAATTTATGGTGGTCTATTCTAGTCAGCCGTATTATACACGGAGAGTCAACTTACCTTAGTCGCCTTTTACGACACCTCGGTAAGAAATAAGGTGTTCTATTCTACGAACGTTTTATAAAGCAACAAAATCTTTTTCATTCATGAATGAAAAAGAAAAAAACAAAATCAAAGTTTCAAATTGAACTTTTATTTGAATTATATTAACAAATCTATACTAGTATATAAAGCTGAAGAGTATGTTTGTTGGTTTGTTTGAACGCGCTAATCTCAGAAACTATTGGACCATTCCTTCAGTGTTAGATAGTCCATTTATCGAGGAAGGCTATAGGCTATATAACATCACGCTAAGATGAATAGGAGAGGAGCAGCAATGAAAAATATTACGCAAGCGGCAAAATTTAAAGCTTTCCTTGCGCTGAGTAAACAGTAGTAGTTATTCAAAAATCATGTATCACTAAATTGTTCTCCTCTAAAAGTTCTATATAAAAGTCTGCAACAGCATTGGTCTCGCTTTTATGGTTAACCCACTTTAACCATTTTCATAGGTATCAATAAAGAACGAGGGTTATTATATAATCGATTTATGTTCGATTGAGATGATACATACTGGTCCAGTCCCGATGACAATGTTTATGATAAGCATGACCTGATGACAGGATTGGCTCCGGACGAGGGAACTCAACAGTAGGGACATGTTATATTGTTAAAAGCTTTTTAACTTAACTTGTATACTATAGTATTATAACATTTTTACGGTTCTTAGTCCCTGTTTCACAAGTTACCAATAAACTGTCACCTTAATTCGGTTATAGATTTTTTGGTCCCTCGAGCCGGATTCCGATATCTTTATATACTTTTTTATAAAACTAAGTGCCTGTTTCACAAGTTACCAATAATCTGTCAGCTTATTCGGAACATATCTGACACATATCTCGGAATTTTGCGTTTCTCAAGTATCTGATAGGCTTATTCAGCACTTAAAGTCGCTAATAAGTTAACAGGGAGATCATGTGACTTATTTTGTTTATCTGCTGGATAGCAAATCATCATCCTCCTGCCCTTATCCCTCTCTAAGTGGGGTCGGCACAACATGTTATAAACATGCTTTGGCTGCGTTTTAACGACCGGCCGCCTGCCTGACGTCAACTTACGTTAGTCGTATTTTACGACACCTCAGTAAAAAAGAGGGTGGTCTATTCTACTTAACCGGATACCACACGGTGGGTCAACTTACCTTAGTCACCTTTTACGACATCTCGGTAAGAAAAGAGGGTGGTACTATTCTATTCCGCCGGATACCACGTGGCGGGTCGACTTACCTTAGTCGCCTTTTACGACACCTCGGTAAGAAAAGAGGTTGGTCTATTCTACTCAGCCGGATACCACACGGCGGGTCGACTTACCTTAACCGCCTTTTACGACACCTCGGTAAGAAAAGAGGGTGGTATTTTTCTACTCAGCCGGATACCACACGGCTAATCTGCTGAATAGCAAATATATTAATAAGCTATATTAATATGTCCTCGATTTTTTTTTTTCACTTTTAGAGACATTTATCTGTTACTTAGTTTATTTGTCAGTATCCTAGAATAATCCTATCAGAAACCTGAGAAACGCAAAATTCCGAAATATGTGTCAGATATGTTCTGAATAAGCTAACTGACAGTTTATTGGTAACTTGTGAAACAGGCCCTTAGTTTATTTGTCGGTTAACTAACTGACATTTTATCACTAACTTGTGAAACAGGCCCTAAGTGCTATCAAAATCCTGAGAAACGCAAAATTCCGAGATATCTGTCAGGTATGTTTCGAATAAGCTAAGTGTCAGTTTATTGGTAACTTGTGAAAGAGGCCCTTAGTTTATTTGTCGGTTAACTAACTGACATTTTATCAGTAACTTGTGAAACAGACCCTTAGTTTATTTGTCGGTTAACTGACAGTTTATTGGTAACTTGTGAAACAGGCCCTTAGTTTATTTGTCGGTTAACTAACTGACATTTTATCAGTAGGTAACTTGTGAAACAGACCCTTATACACTGTCCATTATATTAACCATCTTTTGACAGATTGACGATAGTGATGTCCTAAAGATTCTCGTATGCGATACCATTCCGATTATAGTACCTACTATCATTAATCGAATTACGTACCTAAGTAATTCGATTAATGATAACCTACGTAAACTAGATTACTACTTGAGAAAAGAAATTCCAACTTTGAGAAAACTTATTGTTTCTTTGAAAAGAAGTGGTCTATTTCATGGTGAAAAATCTTCTTTGGTCAAAGTTTTGAACACAATTGGCTTTTCATATAAAAAGTTAAATAAAAGAAAATTATTAATGGAACGCACAGATATAGCTATAGCACGTTGTGATTTTTTAAGAGAGGCAAAGAAAATACAAGATTGGGCAAATATTGTTTTCACGGATGAAACATGGCTCAACGCTAACCACACACTATCTCGTTTCTGGACTGATGATACTGCTGATTCCACTTCCTCAGTACCAATGGGAAAAGGTGAGCGCCTAATCATTTGCCATGCAGGTACAGCAAAAGGATTTGTACAAGACGCACTGTTGGCATTTAAATCGAAGAAATCAAATGACTACCACGAAGAGATGAATGCAAATGTGTATGAAGAGTGGTTCAAAAAAATGCTCATTTCATTGGAAGAACCATCAATAATTTTTATTGATAATGCGCCCTACCACTCCCGTCAAATTGACAAAATGCCAACACAGGCTAATAAAAAGCATGAAATAATTAATTGGCTTCGGGACAATGGAGAAAATGTGGACGACTCAATGTTAAAAGTTGAATTAATAAAAATATTAAAAACCAAAAAGAGAGCAAAACGCTATGTAATCAATGAAATGGCAGCAGAATATGGCCATACTGTTCTTCGGATTCCTCCATACCACTGCCAGTACAACGCAATAGAACTTATATGGGCACAAGTAAAAGGGCATGCTGCGAGATGCAATACAAGCCCCCCATTCACAGCGAATAAAATGTTGCAATTGCTAAAAAATGCTTGCACCCACGTAACGGCCGAGAACTGGGCAAGTGTGGTGGAAAGAACTAAAAGAGTAATATTCTCTGATTGGGAACGTGATATTGCGTTTGATAATATATTATCTACACAAGAGCTAATAATAACTGCTACTGAAGACTCCTCATCGGAGGAGTCTAGTGTTGATTATCATTCCGACGACTCGTGCTAATAAAATAAATTAAAATATCCTGATTGTTTTATTTGTATTCATGTATTAACTAAGAAGAAAGTAAAACTTTATATAATGTTATTAAATGTCTTTTAATACTCGTAACATCGATTTCTACCGATTATTTTTAATCTGTGGCATAATCGTAGAAACCATTATGTGTGACATCACTAAGTGGGCGGTACCCATCCATAAAGTACAAATATTATTTGTATGATATTTGTACGTAAGCAATACAAAACTTAATGAGCGTGAGCTGTCAAAAGACTGATAATATGATGGACGCAGTATAGTTTATTTGTCGGTTAACTAACTGACATTTTATCAGTAACTTGTAAAACCGGCTCTAAAGTGTAAAATTTGCAAAAATGGCAATGCAGTTTAACAAAAAATATTGCCAATTATGCTATTTGGAAATATCTTTACAATGGGTTTTGCTATAATAAACATTATTTACATATATAAACGATAATTCGGGCAAACAACTCCAACCAATGTTTGACGTACGTACAAAATAAACACTTATTGTGTGATTAACTAAACATCTGTGTTTATATAAAATTTATAATCAATAAACGTTTTATGCTAATTTGATACATGTTTTCCAACAAGGGTAACGTATGACGCAGTAATTTTTTGTATTTTAATTCATATTTAAAATCTTTAATATTTAAATGAGTTACTGTTTCACAAGTTACTGATAAAATGTCGGATAGTTAACCAACAAATAAACTAAGTAACAGATAAATGTCTCTAAAAAGAGACTGTAAAAAGTGAAAAATTAAATAAAATAAAATCGCGGCCATTTTGAAATAGGTATTAGCTATTCAGCAGATAAACAAAATAACAGTCACATGATCTACCTGTTAACTTATTAGGGACTTTAAGTGCTGAATAAGCCTATCAGAAACCTAAGAAACGCAAAATTCCAAAATATGTGCCAGATATGTTCCGAATAGGCTAACTGACAGTTTATTGGTAACTTGTGAAACAGGCCCTTAATCTTGTATTTATGTATCAATATAATTTCGGAATCTCGAAAACGGTTTCAAGGATTTTCATGAAATTCAGCATGTAGGTGGTTTTGGTAGGGGAAAATCGATCAAGCTAGGTTTGATTAAAAAAAACCATTTTAGGACATAGGGACAGACAGAGAAAGCAACTTTCTTTAATACTATGTAGTGATAACATCACGCTAAGATGAATAGGAGAGAGGAGCAGCAATAAAAAATTATTACGAATACGGCAAAATTTAAAGCTTTCCTTGCGTGTGCTGAGTAAACGGTGAAAGTTATTCAAAAATCATGTATTACAAAATTGTTCCCCTCTAAAAGTTCTAAATTAAAGTCCGCGACAGCATATATTTAGCTTTTAAAGTTAACCTACTTTAACCATTTCTTATGGTTGTCAAAATACTATATTACGGTTTTAATCTTTCCACGCGGGCTGAGCCGCTGGCGTTAGCTAATTTCAGATAAAGCGCATAAAATGTCTTTTTTCTCTATTTTTTCAAAGGGTCTCTTAGCAAATTAAATCGATTTTAACGAAAGATTTGAAATAAATAATGGAACAATAATAATTTAATATTTATCAGTTTCGGTTTCCTAACATATAGGATAAACAATCAAAAATTCTGTGGGACTCTCTAATTAGGTAAATATATTGTAGACAGCAACATTTTTAATCAGCGTTTTAATTTATTATTGCTAGCAACACTTCATAATTACCTCTCATCTAGAGTATAAAAATGGTCAGGTGAAGAACAGAGGTCTCTTTTACGATCGGTACTTGCGTGCGAAAGCTCTGTTATTTAATCTGTTCGCGTCAGCCATTTTGTTTGTTTGGTTACAAATGTATTAATTTTGTTCTCTTTTTATAAATCCTACTTTGGATCCTAACAATATATATAAGAAAAAGAAACGCGAGGTCCAATACTAAACACCAGCTCACCTCAGTAACAGAACTCCCTCAGACATGTAAAATCAGCCTCTATACTTTGACGAAAGTAAATTGGTATTTTACACATCTTGAGTACCGTTTATCTCCCAAAGCCACGATGATCCAAATTCCATAATGTACCATCGTTCTTATCTGTATTGGGAGCTTGTGCTGACAAAGTTTCAGCTTTTATAAAATGAAGGTCTGGAGTTCACGGGCTCTTAGTCCATTTAGGCAACGGGCAGTCTCGAGAAATGTAAATACCTAGGATCGATCCCCAACTACATATTTTACTTTCTTTTTTCTTTTATTTTGTAAAAAAACTAGCGGCCTTCCCCTGCTTCGCACGGGCTACATAAAATATATAGTTTGTCACTCATTGACAAAAAAATGATTAAAATCGATCCAGTAGTTTAATTTATTCATTACTGCCCGTGGCCCGCACGCGTTAAATTTGGAGAAAAACAATTCCCCTCTCCCTATACCAAGAAGATTTCCTGCTATCTAATTTCTAAATTCATATACTACATATTTATTTTTATATTTTCCCTATGTATTTTATTTTTAAAATTAATTACAGAATGTCTTTATATACAACATTCATAGCTTTGTCATCATTATTAGACAATACAAACATGTTTTCTGTAGAGGTTACTCTTGAAAGAGCGACAGTTGCGCGTCCGATCGCTGCTAAATTCGAAGTGCTATAGGGCGAAGTGCGGCCCCCTCGCGGGATTTTACATCTGTGATATCTCCGAAAATGTTCATTTAAATTACATGCTGTAAACGGCCATATTGATCTATATTAAATCAACAATGTATTTAAGGTATTTAATTGGACAAGGATTAATGCTGTATTGTATAAAAATTGCTTCAAAAATAAGGCATTATTTTACGTAAAAAGTAAATGACAAAAAATGCTATAGTGTGTTATTCATTAGAGATAGACATATACCATCGCGGACTTTTCTGTAGACCTTTTCAAGGTGTACAAATACTTAGTACATCATTTTGATAAATCTCGTAGGGTTTAGCCAGCGTTTGCAATCTAAGCGGAAAAAAATGTAACTATTTACGATATTTATTAGAAACCTCAAAATTACAGTATTTCTCTACTCCATATTGAATGGTATTATACATATAAACCTTCCTCCTGAATCACTCTATCTATTAAAAAAAAACCGCATCAAAATCTGTTGCGTAGTTTTAAAGTTTTATGCATACATAGGGATATAGGGACAAACAAAGAATGCGACTTTGTTTTATAATATGTAGTGATTACCGAACAAGGCCCGGTCAAGTGGGTAGTATATTATTATAGTGACTGTATTGATCCGCTAACATGGAAGTTATTATTATGCCTGAGTAACTGTTCCTTACGAGAACACGAATAATCGCAAAGTTTACACGCAAATGGTTTCTCACCAGTGTGTTTCCTCATATGGCTGACCAAATATCTTTCACAATGACATTTATAATCGCAAAGTGTGCACGCGAAACGTTTACCAACAGTGTGAGTTTTTATATGACTAACTAAATGATGTTTCAGTTTACATTTATAATTGCAAAGTGCGCAACAGAAACGCTTCACTACCGTATGATTGTTGACATGATTTACTAATAGCTCCTTACTATCGCATTGATAGTTGCAAAGTGAGCAAGAATAAGCTTTATAATCAGTGTGGGTCCGCATATGGCTTTTTAAATAACATGGACGGCTACCTGTGTGTATATCTCGCGCTTGCGCCTATAGCTACCCTACATGCTGCCCTGGCATGAGTTGGAACTATCAAAAATGTATGGCTAGTGAGGAAACATTATTATTATCCAAGTTATATATATTAAAATCAGCTTTTATACTATGAAGTTAATAGAATTATATGAACTTTAAGGGTGTCTGGCAAGGGTTTGCCACGATGCTAGGTGTCTGGCAAAATAAAAAATTACCGAACAAGGCTTGGTCAAACGGGTAGTATATTATAGGGACTGTAATGATCCGCTAGCATGGAAGTTATTATTATGCCTGAGTAACTGTTCCTTACGAGAACACGAATAATCGCAAAGTTTACACGCAAAAGGTTTCTCACCAGTGTGTTTCCTCATATGGCTGACCAAATATCTTTCACAATAACATTTATAATCGCAAAGTGTGCACGCGAAACGTTTACCAACAGTGTGAGTTTTCATATGGCCAACTAAATGATGTTTCAATTTACATTTATAATTGCAAAGTGCGCAACTGAAACGCTTCACTACCGTGTGATTGTTGACATGATTTACTAATAGCTCCTTACTATCGCATTTATAGTCGCAAAGTGAGCAAGAGTAAGCTTTATAATCAGTATGGGTCCGCATATGGGTTTTTAAATAACGTGGACGGCTACATTTAAAGTCGCAAAGTGTGCAAGATATAGTCAACTCGTCATTATGAGTCTTCATGTGGTTAGACAATTTGTTTTTAAGTACGAATTTGTAATTGCAAAGTGTACACGAGAAAGGTTTGACGCCATTATGCCGTTTCATATGAAGGTCTAAATATTGCTTTCGACGGCATTTGTAATTGCATAATCGACACGAGAACTTTTTCTCGCCATTATGAAGCTCCATATGGCTGATTAAATTGTATTTGCGGTTAAATTTATAATTGCAAAGTGTGCAAGTGTACGGTTTTGCACCGGTGTGAATTGTCATATGTTCGACTAAATGTTCTTTGCGTAGAAATTTATAATGGCAAAGTTTGCAAAGGTGAGGCTTTAGACCTGTATGGATTTTCATGTGACCAACTAAACGTTCTTTGCGAGTGAATGTATGATTGCAATGATCGCATGAGAAAGGTCTGTTTAAAGGGTAATGTGTTGAGATGTGAGTGATTAAATTTTGTTTCCTATTACATTTGTAATTGCAATGGTCACAAGCAAAAGGTTTCTCACCAGTATGAGTCATTATGTGAGTATTCAAATTCAGTTGGCGGTTACATTTAAAACTGCAAAGTGTGCAAGCGAAAGGTTTCTCACCAGTATGAGTCATTATGTGAGTATTCAAATTCAGTTGACGGTTACATTTAAAACTGCAAAGTGTGCAAGCGAATTGTTTTTCACCAGTGTGAGTGTTCATATGACTAAGTAACCTATTTTTATATTTACATTTATAATTGCAAAGTCTACAAGAGAATTGTTTTATGTTACTGATTGAACGATCTGTTTGATTACATTTATATCCATTCAATTTCTGAACAATTTCCTCATTGATTTCAGAAGATATTTCCTGTTTATTAATTGCAGTATTATCAGTACTTGTAACAATCGCTTGTCTCATTTCACAGTGTCTATTGTTATCCTCTTTTATTATGTTATAATTTTCTGTAGATAACAATTCCATATTCAGATCAGAGGTTTCTCTATATTTTTTCTCTTGAATGAAGTTATTTAAAAATGCTTTTACTCTATCCTGCGATACTGAATCATATTTCAAGTCCATTTCTTCTGTTTTATTTATTTTTTTATTGCCTATGTTAGTTTCTTTCATTGCTGGTGACTTATGTAGACTGTCTGGTAGTTTTGTGTTTTCTTCTCCTTTAATTATAGTAGATGCCTCGGCTTGAGCTTCTGAAATATAAAATAGTTACACTACATACCACATTAGAACAATCACCTTAATGGATGATTAGAGTCATCATCCTCCTGACCTTATATCCCACTCAAAGTGGGGTCAGCACAACATGTTATAAACATGCTGTCACATGATTTGGGTGCGATTTTACTACCGGCCGCCTGCCTGACGTCAACTTACCTTAGTCGTATTTTACGGCACCTAGGTAAGAAAGAGGGTGTTCTATTCTACTAAACCGGATACCACACGGCGGGTCGACTTACCTTAGTCGCCTTTTACAACACCTGGGTAAGAAATGAGGTTGGTCTATTCTACTCAGCCTTTTACGGGCATCTGTAAACAGTGACCTTTTAAGCCACCACGCCACATGGTCAGTAAGTAAGTAGTATAGTAGCGGCCTGTTACTATCCCTCTGCTAAGAATAGGCCTCCTCTGTCCATTTTTGGAGAAAAGGATTGGAGCTAAGACCTACCACGCTGCTCCAATGATTGGTAGGTTACACATATTCACAGAAATCTCAAGAGATATGCAGGTTTCCTCACGATGTTTTCCTTCACCGAAAAGCGTGTGATAAATTGCAATTACCAATTAGACACATGAGTTTTAACGGAAGAACTCATTGGTGTCTGCACATGTAGAACCCGTGACCTCCTCGAAAGAGTCGCACGGTGTTACCGCTGGGCTACCACAGCTTAAAGTCACTAGACATATTATGCCAAGAACATAAGATACTAGCATCAACTGTCACAGGGATATACGTCAACTGATCTGACAAGGCAAGACCATTCCTACCTACAATATTCACATTCAAAATATTCTTTATTCAATTAAACTTGTAAACAAGTGCTTTTAAAACGTCAACTCTACTGCTGGTTCGGAAAGCTGTTCCTACCGAGATGAGCCTGCAAGAAACTCGGTGCTTGCTCTTTTAAAAATATAGTTCTTATGACTAGTTACATTTAGTCATTACTGCCTTGTACAGGTTCAAAGCGAGCTATATCCACACATTCTTATCATCTAAATAATCCTCAACAGTATAGAAGGCTTTCTGTTATAGCCTTTTATTAATAGTGTTTTTAAACTGCTGCAAAGCTAAAATTGATTGCGGAATTTTATTATAGAATCTTATACCCAGACCTACAAATGATTTACATACTTTTGCAAGGCGCAAAGTAGGAGCTGCAAGTTTATGTTGGTTCCTACTTTGTCTATTATACACATCATCTATTGTTTTATAATTATTTATATTTTTATAAAGATATGATGATGTTTTCATTTCATTTACCTGAGGTACAAGGTAGCACTGATGTACAACAATCTGATGGAAGCTCAGACTTTACAGAGAACTCTACCTGAAAAAAGAGTGAATTAAGATGTTAACAATTTTAAAGCTATATTGAATGCACAAGCAATACACATCTATATATATAAAAGAAAGTTGGTCTTAGTTACACTATTTATAACTCAAGAACAGATGAACAAATTCGGCTGAAAATTGGTGGAGAGGTTGCTTAGAACCAGGAGACGGACATAGGATACTTTTTATCCCGTTCGACCGCATTTATTTTATCCTGTCAAGTCACTATAAAACATGGTATAGCAAAAACGACTATGAGATGGAAAAACAAAACATAAATGACAGCTAAACGTAATTTAGTCTTTGGGTAAGTATGGTAAAAATATGACAATTATCAAAATAGTAGTAGTTATAAACGTTACTACATAGTATAAAAACAAAGTCACTTTCTCTATCTGTCCTTATATCTTTATGTTTGCTTAAATCTTTAAAACTACGCAAAAGATTTTGATTGAAGAGTAAGGTTTATATGTATAATAAAATTCAATATGGAGTAGAGAAATACTGTGATTATCACTGAGTGACATAGGCTATATGCTTTATACCCGTGCGAAGCTGGGGCGGGACTCCTAGTATTCATTAAAATTGATCGCGATTTTGCTTTGGAGCATGTCTCCTGATTATTGTTTCGGTTGAATAGTTGAGATTGTCATGGTGAATGTGTGTAGTGCCTGTGTAGTGTATTGTATGTCAATTTGCCTTGTGATACATGGGGTAAAGAATCCTACATGTATAAATAAATAAAAAGAAATTTATTCAACAACATATTTCATACATTTAACATCATCTTCCTGCCCTTATCACACTCTAAGTGGGGTCGGCACAACATGTTGTCACATGATTTGGCTACGTATTTTACGACCGGCCGCCTACCTGACGTTAACTTACCTTAGTCGTATTTTACGACACCTCGATATGTAAGAGGGTGCTCTATTTTACTTAACCGGATACCACACGGTGAGTCAACTTACCTTAGTCACCTTTTACGACACCTCGGTAAGAGATGAGGGTGGTCTATTCTACTCAGCCAGATACCACATGGCGGGTGGACTTACCTTAGTCGCCTTTTACGACACCTCGGTAAGAAATGAGGGTGGTACTGTTCTATTCAGCTGGATACCACACGGCGTATGTATAAATAAATAAAAAGAACTTTATTCAACATATTTCATACATTTAACATTTCAACAAAATCAACAGAGATTATGAATTGTAATTATTAAAAGTCATTTATAAAATCATTAATTGAGTAATAAAATTTGGATATTAAGAGGTTTTTAGAGATGAAATGATAATAGCCAGAGTTTCTTGTTACGACTTCACCTAAAACAATACAGACACAACATAGTCAATTATAATTACAAAGATTTACCTAACCCGCCGTGTGGTATCCGGCTGAGTAGAATAGACCAACCTCATTTCTTACCTAGGTGTCGTAAAATACTGAGGTAAGTTGATGTCAGGCAGGCGGTCGTAAAAATGTAGCCAAATTACGTGACAGCATGTTTATAACATATTGTGCCGACCCCTCTTAGAGTGGTATAAGGGCAGGAAGATGATGTGATAATTTGATTTTTGTATATAAAAATATAAAGAATTACAAAACAATAGGTGATGTATATAATAGACAAAGGAACCGACATAAACTTGCAGCCCCTGCTTTACGCCTTGAAAAAGTACATAAGTGGTTTGTGGGTTTGGGTATAAGATTCTATAATAACATTCCACAATCAATTTTAGCTTTGCCTTTACAGCAGTTTAAAAACACTATTAAGGAGAGGCTGATACAGAAAGCCCACTATACTGTTGAGGATTATTTGGACGATAACAATGGGATATAGATATTGTTCGACCCTGTACAAGATAGAAACGATTAAATGTAACTAGTATTAAGAATTGTATTTTTAAAAGATCAACCGCCGAGTTTCTTGCTGGCTCTTGTCGGTAGGAACAGCTTTCCGAACCAGCAGTAGAGTTGACGATTCAAAAGTTTACAAGTTTATTTGAATAAAGAATATTTTGAATTTTGAATTTCAATAGACACTTTTTTGTTACACCTTCACCTGAAACACAGACAACACAACATATTTAATTATAGTTACAAAGATTTACTTACATAGGTATGTGTTGGTAATTTATCCATATTATCCAGTTGTTCTGTTTTTAAACACGTAAGAGTTTCTTTACATTCTTTACTGAAACCTGTTATAGGATGAAGCGAATCGGTTTTCAATAGTCCATTGTCCAAGTCATTACCATACTCTGTCTTGCACACAACCATACTTGTGTCGTAAATATTAACAGAGGTAGTCCAGTTTTCATCCGATAACTCTTGTATTATATCCATTCTCTTTACTATAGGCCCGTGTGTGTTTTTGTTGTTAGATTCCTTAGTTTACTATAGGCCCGTATATGTTATTGTTGTCCGATTCCTTAGTTTTGAACATGTTTTGAACTCAATGCAAATAAATTTGCAAAACAGACGTGAAATAGGGATGGACAAATAATCGATTTTATGTAATTTATTTATAGATCACCAACAAAATACACACTTCACATTATTCTAATACATTGAACAACTTAAAATAAATAGTATTTTTATTAAAGGTAATAACAACTTTCAAACTAAGTTACGACAACTGAGATATAATTTAACTATAGTAATGTTATATAATCGTAATCGATTTATTCCTTTCTTTTTTTATAAAAAAACGATTATTTTAATTATCCTCTTTTGCATTTATTACTCTTTCTTTTTGTTTTTCAAGATTAGATATGCTTTGTTAGATATAATCAAAGTAGCCATACTACACATTTTAATCCAATTAAAAAAAACGCATTTATTATTATTTGTTGGTAGTTGTCCACTTTAATTAGCCTTTATTGTAATTATTTATTAATATTAAAAAGGCAACATTACAATTAATAATAAACGATTTTTAAAAATTGATTGATTGATTTTTTTTATCTATTTATTATAGAAAGAAAAAATCGATTATTTATTAATCGATTTTTTCTAACTAAAATTATCTTAAAATACTTTTACCATAGGGAATATAGATACATACATACATAAAAAAATACATTATTTTTCTAAATTATAAATTCTCAAAATACACGTAAGTATAGGATTTTCAAATCAAAGTAAGAGCAACGACGAAATTGTGAGTAAGAAATATTAATTTATAATAATATTAAATTCCATTCCAAATCGACCCTTTCTTAAGTCGATTGATAAAACGAAATTAACTTGAGTCGGTTGATGATTGAAAAAGATTTAATAAGATTAGGATTGAAGGTTGAGGTTAGGAGAATTGAAAGTATCCAATTGAAATTCAAGTACTTGAAGTTGAACTTCAATGAAATCCAATTAAAGAGCAACAAAAAAAAGTTTTTCGACACTTTTTTTGCGGCTCTTCAATTCTCCTTATAATAAAAATACCTAGCTATTACAAACATTGCTGTTTTTGTTTCCCTGAATACAAAATTCAATTAAAACTTGTATTTAGGCTTCATTGATTTCTAATAACAATGCATATCTTTTCTTTAAAACAATGAAAGTACAAGTCTTCTTAGTCGATCTCTTCATTACTGAAGGTCGTGTCTAGATGAAAGTATTATTACTGCTCACTTCCTGCACTATTCTTTTCCACATTGTTCTATCCTCGGCGGTCTTTAAAGCTTTGGTGATTGGAAGGCCTGTAATCGTCTTTACTTGATCGGACCAACGGGTAGGGGAGCGGCCGCGTGGTCTTTTCCCGTCGACCTGACCAACCACCGTTAGCTTCTCCAGGTTTTCAGGGTTTTTACGAGCAACGTGTCCGAAATATTTAAGAATACGCTGGAAGCAAACAGCGGACAGTCTAATATTTATGCCGAGCTCCTTAAGGATAGACACATTGGTTCCTACAGTCCATGGAATCCTAAGCATCCTCCTCCAACACCACATTTCAAACGCATCTATTTTTGTCCTTTCTGACTTTCTTATTGTCCAGGATTCGGCTCCATAAAAGAAGATCGAGAAAACCAATGTACGCACCGGTCTCACTTTGGTTCTGCGAGAGATATTACGGTCTTTCCATATCCTAGTGAGTTTAGTCATCGCTGCTTTGGACATTTGAATTCGTCTACAGATTTCCTTATGACTGCCACCTTCGTTGGTAATAAGAGAGCCAAGGTATACAAACTGATCAACAAATTCCAGGTCTCTGAGTTCATTGGAGCGAATTAGCATGCCAAATCTGTCTACAACCATCACCTTGGTCTTTGCTTTGTTTATGGTAAGGCCAGCTAATTCACTTTCTTTCTCTACTCTAGAAAGAAGTTGGGCCAGTTCTTGCTCCGACGATGCAAACAATGTGGTATCATCGGCGTATCTTAGGTTGCTGATTTTTCTGCCGCCTATGGATATTCCACCTTCCCAACCGTCCAAGGCTCGTCTCATTATATATTCCCCATAAATGTTGAAGAGAAGAAAGTACAAGTAAAAGAAATTTAATTGGGGTTTCAAAAAATCGATTTTTAATATTTAAAAAAAACGATTATTATGAAAATCGATTATTTTTAAATCCCTAGTTTGTGGTCACAAATCCATGGTATGTTATCTTAGAACTAAAGGTCCTGATTCGGTTTTCAGCGACATCAAGAGTTCAGTTTTTGAAACTATGCAACAGTGTTTACATATTTTTAATTTAAGAGTGTAGTGTTAACATATTAAAAAAATAAAAATTTATAAATTTTATATTTGTAATTATTTTTTTAATGTTATGTTATTTTAATTAAATAATTTAACAAGAATAAGTAATATTTTATATAATTTAAATAGAATAATTTTTCTACATAAAAAAACTATAGCTAAACTTGTCTTTGACCATAAATAATACACTATAATGAGTGCTTGACAGATATCTGTTAAATTTGAAAAATTACGATGAATATATGTAATTAATATATGGACTTTGATTTGAATATTATTAGTTTTTGTATGTTACGTAGAAAAAAATGTCGCAAAATGTTTTTTGTCCAACAGTCGTTGGTAAAGGTGAGTGCTTATTATTAAATTAATCAAAACTGCCGCGTCTATGGCAATGACGTTTATACTTAGATTATCGAATAGTATTAATTTATATCTGCTTAAAATAATTGTTGCAGACCCTGTAAGAATATGGATTTATTCCAAACTTGGGTACGGAGGATTGGAGGTCCGCTAAATATAATAATTTGGAAGCAGATTACGTGTTCAAAAACCGACGTGTTTTGGCGCAAACATGTTTACATATATCCCTTTTTATTTCCTTAAAAAATTTCCATTTCATTTTAATTTGTTCGATTTGTTAATGTTGTTTTGGTGAGTTATTTAATACACAAGGCAAGTAGTAAAGCCAAGACTTTTCTATATGCATCATTGCTTCTAGGTGTAATAAACGATATAATATCAGATAATTTACGTATGACGTTCTTTTGTTAATGTTTAAAGTACATACTTTATTATTAACTGGACTGGCCCGTTGGCTCCGTGGGTCGCAGGTTCGATTTCCGCCGAGGGCAAACATTTTCTATAAATGAAGTTGTTGGTATTTGAGCCTGGGTGTATATTTGTATTTAAAATTATATAAGCATATATTCACCAGTTGTCTGTCACCCAAAACACAAGTATTAAAATTAAGTTTACTTACATTGGGGACGGACGACCGTGTGTGTAAGTGTCCCATATATTTATTTATTTTTATAATGGCTTGATTTGTATTTATAACTTAAATTTATAATTTGTAGATATTACTTGTTTATTTTGTACATAAATAATATAATGAGCTTTATATTATAAAGTTAGCTTTTCGCATATATATTTATAAGCCTGCAATACTAAAGTAATTGTAATTTTCGTTATATTCAAATCAAAAGTAATTTATTGTTAAAACGACTGTATTATTTATACAAAATAGATAACTTTTTAATAATTTTGTTTTTTCATTTCTTTTGTATTTTTACCCGCCCTACTGCAAAAATATTATATATATATATAGTATATATAGATATATATGACCCTTTTGACCTTTTTAGTACAGAAACTGATCTCTAGATGGCGCTATTACGGATCACAAAAAACGACTGCGAGTTACCCATCTATTTCATTATGTACACTGTAATCTTTGCACAAATCTATGATTTGTTTTAAAGATGCAATATGTGAATATGAAGAAGTTAGAAATGAAAGAAAAATATACATACTAAAGGAGAAAACTCATTTTATTATTGTGGACAATTGACAAGGTATGGTCTACGACCATAGCCTGGTTATTTAAACAGGAAGGATAAAAATCTATGGTTTGTTGTGGCTTGTGACAAATTACTACCAATTTGTATTATAATTGAATATAATATTCAGGATACTTATATGTCTTACTATTTATCCATATTCCTTCCATAACGCTAGATCGGCGAAATAAATTCCAGAACAACTAAGAAACCGCGGGAATATATAAAATGGATCGATCGATTGTAAAAGAAGAGTGTACAGAATATGCGAGTGAAGTTATTGAAAATATTAAAGTAGAAATCGAAGTTACGGAATTTGAACAGGAAGCGTTAGATGGGGGCTGTATGGAGACAAGTGACAATATCTGTGATACAAGCCTGGTAGCTTGTAAAGAAGAATCCTCTGAAAACCACCAAGCAAGTGAAACATTGAATGAGAGAAATGTTACACCGCTATTAACAAACGGCACGTGTACAGATACTGCGGATATACAAAATACAGACCTTTCAAAGTGTTTGAAATATACATCATTGAACAATATGGGACATTTAAACATATTTGCCAATGTAAGTACTAATAATAAATAAGTACGAATAATAATAAAAAAGCTGTGGTAGCCCAGCTGTATCACCGTGCGCCTCTTTCGAGGAGGTCTAGGGTTCAAGCCCCGGGCAGGCACCAATGAGTTTTCTAGTAAAACTTATGTGTCTAATTGATAATTGCAATTTATCACACGCTTTTCGGTGAAGGAAACATCGTGAGGAAACCTGCATATCTCTAGAGAATTCTGGGGATATGTGTAACCTACCAATCCGCATTGGAGCAGCGTGGTAGGTCTTAGCTCCAATCCTTCTCTCCAAAAAAAAAACAGAGAAGAGGCCTATGCCCAGCAGTGGGATAGTAACAGGCCGTTACTTACTTATTTACTAATAATAATTGTTGTATCGGTAAACGGTCTACTAGCGAAGAGCCTCGACCAACATCTCAAGAGGCTCTCGCTTAGTTTTTGGATCAAGGGCAGGATACAGAAGGCGGTGTTTCTTGAGACGGCACACATTGTGAGGAGGTTCCTCACTCTGTATTCCTAACCGCCGGGAGCTTGGGTCCTTTCTCCGTCGGTATCAATTTTTTTATATTTTTAAATGTTTTTTTTTTCCTGTATGTTTTAGAAAATATTTAAAAATGTAAATTGATTTGTAAATAAATGCATGAGAGAATAATAATAATAATGAATTTGGAAATTCTTACAATTATCATCAGATGGAGACGTTTTATATACTAACATCAACCAAACCTAAGTATTTACTTGATATTCTATACCCGTAAATACTTATTTTTATCAGGTTTAACCTGAGAAGTAAAAAAGTAATGGCCTGTTACTATCCCACTGCTGGGCATAGGCCTCTTCTCTCGTTTTTTTTTTTTTTTTGGAGAGAATGATTGGAGCTACCTACCACGCGGCTCCAATGCGGATTGGTAGGTTACACATGTCCCCAGAATTCTCTAGAGATATGCGGGTTTCCTCACGATGTTTTCCTTCACCGAAAAGCTTGTGATAAATTGCAATTATCAATTAGACACATTAGTTTTACTAGAAAACTCATTGGTGTCTGCCCGGGTTTGAACCCTAGACCTACTCGAAAGAGGCGCACGGTGTTACAGCTGGGCTACCACAGCTTATTTTATTTATTTAATTTAATTTAAAAAGACATCTTAGTCCATATATAATGTTAGTAATATTACTTAATGACTATGTTAGTACTTAATAACTAAAAATGACCTAGTCCTCTGAATGAGTTTCCACACCAGAGGACTATCATACTTATTAGCTATGTTGTTCAGAATACGGTTACTGCTACCACGCAACCTGTTTAACAGAGAGGCGGTCTTTTTCCGCCAAACAGCATCGAACCCATCTGTTCGCGCCTCGGCAAACATTGCCGAAGCACTACAGTAGCGTGGCAGCCGTAATAGCATTCTGAACGCATTATTATATTGGATGCGGAGGGTATTGTAAGCCTTTTGCGTATACTGGAACCATAGGCTCGCCGTGTAAAGAGATGTACAGAACGCTTTGAATAATGTTACCTTCACGGCGTCTGTACACTTAGCAAACCGGCGGCCCAGCATATTCGCTCGGACTGACAATACCCTACGCTCCCTTTCAAGATCGGAATCATCTCCAAGATTATCGCTTACCAAATGTCCCAGATATTTAACTTGGTAGCTTCTGTTAATTGTAGCTCCATTCAAAATTAGTTGCGGAATATAAAAAGGACATTTGGTACCCGCCTTGAAGACCATTATTTCTGACTTGCTGACGTTATAGCTCAAGCCGTGCGACGCAGCATATGATTCGCACACTGCGAGTAGTTTACGCAAAGCACTCATCGAAGGGGCCAGCAGCACCATATCATCGGCATAGCTGAGATTATTAACACATACGCCGTCAATGTAACACCCTACGGGCATGTCGCTGAGTCGTTCGATCAGTGCGTTGACATATAAATTAAAAAGCACTGGTGAACTTAATCCACCCTGCCTGACTCCGCATTCTAGTCTATAGGTGTGAGACTGCACACCTGCCCACTTGACTTGGTTTTCCTGATTGAGGTACCAATACTTTAAAAGAGTACAAATTTCCGATGGCACACCTGTACCTTTCAGCTTATACCATAGGATATCATAGGAGACCATATCAAAGGCCCTTGAAAGGTCCAGAAAGCAGGCGTAAACGGGAGTGTTCCTGTCGGTGTAGTATTTAACAGTGTGCTTTAAACTAAGAATTGCTGTCTCCGTAGACAGTTCAGGTCGGAATCCAAATTGAGCGTCATTTAGCCTGATATGTTTATTTAGGTATTGGCTCAGCACACCGTCAAGCACTTTCGCTATAATCGTAGCTAACGAAATAGGTCGGTAGTTCCATTTATCAGAAACATCCCCCGTTTTACTCTTAACAATAGGCACCACAACAGTTCTCATCAATTCAAGAGGCAGGTATGAGTGACACAAGCACATATTAAATAGTAACGCCAGTACACGTGGAAGATGATACCCTGCATACTTCAGGTGTTCGATGCTAAGTCCATCATGACCTGGGGACTTGCCCCCCTTAATTTTATTTATTGCTAGTTCAACATCTTTAGCCAGAATAGTTGTTGATAATTTAGATGCGTTAAACTCAGCATCAAACTCCCGGCACGGTGAGCCCAAAGACGATTTCACTGCAAAGTGACTTACAAATGAGTTAGCTATTTCCTTAGCACCATAAATACCATCAACACTCACTGGAATGCTAGGTTTGATATTATGCTTATTTGTGCACTTCCAAAAATTCTTAAAATCCGCGTTCAAATGATGTTTAGCCATCAGGTCCATTTTTATTTGTTCCTGATGGTTTTGACACCACTTAAGTTTTCCCTTAAAAATTTTTCTTGCTTCTACCATGTCACGATAAAAAATCCCATTAGTTGGCTTACCACGCCATAACCAAGCATTGTATTTCACCCTAGCATTAAAGTAAGAGTCTTTGACGTATTTATTCCAACCTGCTAGTGGCTTTTTGCGTTTTTTCAAAACGACCGTACCACTTGCAGCCTGGCTCAGCACATTTACAATTTTATTATATAATTGGTTTATCATATCATGATGACCTATTTCTAAACATTTGTTTTTGCTTTTATTGCACTCTTGCAAATCACATGATACTGCTATACCTTCTAATCCCGAACTACATATATTTTTATAAGCATTTATTTGCTCCAGCGATCTCATCCCCCACTGTACTTTACTATGTGTCTTAACATTAACAGCCATTTTTTGTTTGACAATATTCAAATTACATAAAACCACAAGGGGGTAGTGGTCCGACCAGTATACATCATATTTTACATATGTGTCGTTAACACACTGCCACGCTGCTTTTGTTACCAAGCAGTGATCCAACCATCTCCTACACCCGTGTGCCTCACTTACAAATGTAAAAGTCTCCTTACATAACTTAATAACATCTACACAAAACCATTCCCGCTCGATAGAAAAGTCTGTTATTTCCTCATAAAAACGCTCACCTGGGTGCGCATTAAAGTCACCAAGAATAAATACTGATTCAATCCCCGATTCTTCGATGATTGCATTAGCAGTACTCATGCAATCCGTAAGTTCCGGCACATTTTCGACACAATCGGTTAGCATATACACAGTAATGATTAGCACCGGCCGATCATCAGTCTCAATTCGAATAGCCGCTACCCGTGGATTTACACATTTAATTACAGTCACATAATTAAATACCGACTTACGCCAAAGCAGAGCGACCCCACCGAAAGGTCTACCTCTAAGAATGCCATTATACCTGATTAGTAGTTAACTATTATACCTGAGAAGTAGTTAACTAAAAAAATAATAATGATATTTTCTTTATTGTTTCTCTTCACACAAAATAACAATAGTAATGGTGCCATTCTAAAGGGTACAAATAGATGTGGTGTGAGAGACTGATCCCTGTACTAGGTGACCTGTGTTACAGACAACCAGGCTCCCACCCTCGAACATTATAAGAGTAATAATAATAATAATAATAAAGCCTTTATTACTGACTAATGTTGCTCTGTACAATATAAATCTATGATTTTTTTTTAGTCGCACATCAGTGTGTCGTAGACACATAGGCCTCCTCTAACCTCTTCCACTCGTCCCTGTCTCTCGCCGTTTTCATCCACAGAGCGCCAGCAATTCCACGGAGGTCATCAGCCCATCTTTTAAGCTGTCGACCTCTTTTCCTTTTAATATGATACGGTGGTACCCATTCTTCATTATAAGAGTAATACCTTGTTAATACAATTATATAAACACTAAATTCATAGTGTTTATATAATTAGGCGTTACTTATCGGAATTCTATAGTATAAAAGTAATTAAATATTTTGTTATTATCATTGGAGCAGCGTGATAGTTCTTAGCTCCAAACCTTCTTTCGATAAATGGAGAGAGGCCTATACCCAGCAGTGGGATTGTAATAGGCCGCTACTTTTTATGGACTACAATACATAAACAAGCATAGGTAGAAATAGAAGCATAAACAAGAATAAGCTTAGGTTTGCTAATATATAAAGCTGAAAAGTTTGTTTACGATAATCTCAAGAACTACTGGACCGATTTGAAAAATTATTTTAGTGTAAGATAGTCTATAGGCTATATGACATCACACTAAGATGAATGGGAGAGGAGCAACAATAAAAAATATCACATATATGGCAAAATTTAAAGCTTTTTTTGTAGATAAATATAGCCATCAAGAAATTTGGTTTACAATAATTGTATGAAGTGATTCAAGATTGACTTAAATGATTCTTAGTTACTTGTGCAGGGCTTCTGAATATCTGCAGGCCTTGATTCTTGGTGTCAGGGTGTTTCTTTAAATTATAAATGAGTTGTGATAATTTTTTTAAAAATTACAATTAGATAATCCGTTATTGTTTCAGAACAAAGCATCTCCTGCAAACTTCACTCCACCATTAGGTAATTACCATGAATACTACTATTAAAGTAAAAAATGTAATCTGTTACTATCGCATTGCTGAGCATAGGCCTCCTCTATCCGTTTTTGGAGAGGATTGTAGCTAAGACCTACCACGCTGCTTCAATACAGATTGATATAAATTGCAATTATCAAGTAGACACATAAATTTTTAATAGAAATACTCATTGGTTTTATGCTCGTTGTTTTAACTTGTGAATCTCTCGATAGAGTCACACAGTCTCTATAAGCAACTCTGCAAAGTAACTAACAAGTAGTCCTAATTGTAATTAATGAAATTGAAATAATCTTTAAATAAGCTTTTGCAAGCACTTTTGAATTGTCAGAGATTAGATTTAATGTGACCTAACCTATAAATCCTTTTTTTAAAGTATTTAATGAGAATGTAATGTGAGTTTGTGTGTGTGTGTAGTGCTGATCTTTCGTTTTATATTTCCAGAATATTTTATCGAGATATCGCCAATTCATAACAATCAAGGGACTGTGATATCAACAAAACATAAAAGTAATATCAGTCAAAATACAACAATCGAAAAACATAAGAAATTTAGAAAAAACAATAAAAACACTATTGAATTTGGTACAGACTCAAAAAGTCATATGCAATCGTCAAATATCGAACCATTAAATGCTATTATTAAAAATTACATTCAACAATCACAAAATCAATCACTGTTACGCAATGATGTATTTAAGACATATCTCAGTAATATCCCGACCATAGACAATATATCGAGTTTACAATACAAAACTGACAATAATCTAGTAAAATACAATAGGAATCGCGAATTTTCGTGCGAAATATGCGACTATAGATGCAACCAAATGGCTACTTTGGTCATACATAGCCGGACTCACAGCGGCATCAAACCTTTTTCCTGCGAATTATGCGACTATAGATGCAACCGAATGTCTAGTTTGGTCCTACATAGCCGGACTCATACCGGCATAAAACTTTTTGCCTGTGAAATGTGCGACTATAAAGGGACTCGGCAAGAACATTTAGACAGGCACATGAAAAAACACGCGGCCCATAAAATTTATCTATGCGATCATTGCAAATTTAAATCTGTTAAAAGGAGTAGCTTAGTCCAACACTTAGGCACACATACAACCGAGAAACCTTACTCGTGCGATAAATGTAGTTATAAATCCCGTCGTAAATGCTTGCTGGCCAAGCATAAAAAGGTACACACTGGGGAGAAACCTTTTTCATGTAACATATGCAATTATAAATGCGGGCTTAATAGTGCTTTAGTCCGTCATAAGCGCACTCATACTGGCGAGAAACCTTTTGCATGCAATGTATGTGACTATAGGAGTAATCGTAACGAACATTTAGTCAGACATATGAAGATTCACCCCGCTGGTAAATTGTTGTCGTGTCATTTGTGCAGTTTTAAATGCGGATTACAGAGGAGTTTGCTGTATCATATAAAGTCGCATTTGTGAGTTGGATACGTTGAGTTATGTTTGCAATTTGTGTTAATGGCGACATATATTTGGGTTGATAACTTAGCACGCGTCTTAGATATCAAGGCTTTCAAGAATCTCTTGAATCTCGACAGAAAACTGGTTCCCAAACAACCTAAGGCCCTATTTATACCTTACACAACACGACCTAGATAACATGGCATATTATTGTATCGAGTCTCGACAGCAGACATGCATCCCTGACAACCTAAGGCCCTATTTATACCCAACACAACACGACCTAGATATTAAGGCATCTAATAGTATCTAGTCTCGACAGCAGACTGGCATCCCCAACAACCTAAGGCCCTATGTATGCCCATCACAACATTATCTAGATATCAAGGCATCTAATAGTCTCGAGTGCTAACTGGGTCTCTGATAACTTACAGCCCTATTTAAACCTTACATAACACGACCTAGATATCAATGCATTTAATAGTCTCACGAGCCCCTGCCGCAGACTGGCTCTTTGATAACTTACAGCCATATTTATACCTTACATAACACGACCTAGATATCAAGGCATCTAATAGTCTCACTTGTCTCGACAGCAGACTAGCTCTCTGATAACTTACGGCCCTATGTATACCAACACAACACGACCTAGATATCAAGGCATTTAGATGCCTTGATATCTCAGTCGTGTTGTGTATATAATAGTCTCACGAGTCTCGACAGCAGACTGGCTCTTTGATAACTTACAACCACATTTATACCCAACACAATACGATCTAGATATCAAGGCATCTAATAGTCTCACGAGTCTAGACAGCAGACTGGCTCTCGGATAACTTACGGCCCTATTTATACCCATCACAACACGACCTAGATATCAAGGCATCTAATAGTCTCACGAGTCTAGACAGCAGACTGGCTCTCGGATAACTTACGGCCCTATTTATACCCATCACAACACGACCTAGATATCAAGGCATCTAATAGTATCACGAGTCTAGACAGCAGACTGGCTCTGTGATAACTTACGGCGCAATTTATACCCAACACAACACGACCTAGATATCAAGGCATCTAATAGTATCTAGTCTTGACAGCAATCTGACATCTCTGATAACTTACGGCCCTATTTATACCTTACATAACACGACCTAGATATCAAGGCATCTAATAGTCTCACGAGTCTCGACAGCAGACTGGCTCTCTAACAACTTACGGTCCTATTTATACCCATCACAACACTACCTAGATATCAAGGCATCTAATAGTCTCACGAGTCTCGACAGCAGACTGGCTCTTCGATAATTTACAGCCACATTTATACCCAACACAACACGACCTAGATATCAAGGCATCTAATAATTGCTCGAGTCTCTACAGCAGACTGGCTCTCTGATAACTTACGGCTCTATTTATACCCATCACAACACGACCTAGATATCAAGGCATCTAATAGTCTCTACAGCAGACTGGCTCTTTGACAACTTACAGCCATATTCATACCTTACATAACACGACCTACATATCAAGGCATATAATAGTCTCACGAGTCAGTACAGCAGACTGGCTCTCTGATAACCTAATGCCCTATTTATACCTATCACAACACGACCTAGATATCAAGGCATCTAATAATCGCTCGACTTTTATTAGTAGGCTGTCTACCTAACAACTACATAAATATTGCTAATTTAATATTTATAACTTCTTTCGGTTCTAAGGTTGACTTTAGGTAATAGGTAGGTAATTGTAGGTAATTAAAATTTAGTTACTATTGTATTTGATTAGTTTTAAGTTGTAAATACAAAGAAAATTCCATTTTATTTTACCATTATGTATTAAAATTGACAAATTATCCCCCAAATAAATTATAAAGCACCAATATTTTATTTCTATCAAAAAAACCTATTTATGGAATTATTTGTGTTTTAGAATTATGAATTAATTTTTTTTACACTTTATTGCTTTAAAAATATTGTGCCATTGTTATTGTTTTAATTCACAAATTCTTTACAAATATTTAAGAATCTGGCCATTTTAGGATGATACAACCATTGAGATATTATACTTGTGAGTTGTGGATAGGGTTGCCACCCGTACTATATTATATAGTATCGTACTATATTTAAGTCAATTGTACTATATAATATAGAAAAATACTATATTTTTATCGCTAATTCAATTATCGCGCTTTTTTTAACCAACTGTGAATGATACGCACCCGCAGCACTGCATAAGGAATGTTTGAACGAAACTCATTCATGTATTTACGGGGCTTAGTTAGTTAGTAACTCTAACTCCTTTGTCATCGTCCAGTGAAAAGTAATAATAAATAATCATGGAAAAATAAATAATGATTGAAAATAGATGTGTACTATTTTTTTTCCCGAATTTCCTAAAACTACTATATTTTTTTGATTTAAAAAGAAAAATACTATTTTTCTTAAAAAAAAAAGGTGGCAACCCTCGTTGTGGATCCATATTCCATAGGCAGGTCTGTAGTGAGAGAATAATTAAAGGGAAGATAACACTCTTATACATCATCTTTGTTTAATCACACATAATAAAGAGAGACAGACAGATACACTTTCATTTGCTTTCTCTTTATTGTAATATGGCACATTTTATCCTGGCTTCTTTATTCTGGTATAATAATTCGTGTTTGTTATTCGCTAAATTTTTTAAATTAATTTAATTAATGATCTGAATTCGAGTCTTTTAAGGATACCCTTAATCTGTAAGCTTAAGTCAGACAAATAAAATAATACAAACAATAAATTTACATAATGTATTTAAAATAAAGATTGTTTTGCATTATTAGAGAAGTGAGAGTAGGTGAATGTTTTCTGATTGTTGTATAGTATATATATAACTTTTAGTTTCCACCGGACAAGTTAATATATTACTATATGTAAATATATAGTTCTATAGTTGAAGTGTATATATAATTGGTGAACATGTTTAATGTCCTTAGTATTTTAAATGAAGTTTTTTAATTTTCCAAATTTTGTAAATTATCTTAAATTGTAGTATCAGTATTACTTGTTATTTTTATTTTGGCCATACAATCTCCTTCATTTCTAAGTAAGGTAAGTCGACCCGCCGTTTGGTATCCAGCTGAGTAGAATAGACCACCCTCTTACCGAGGTGTCGTAAAATACGACTAAGGTAAGTTGACGTCAGACAGGCGGCCGGTCGTAAAACGCAGCTAAATCACGTGATAGCATGTTTATAACATGTGCCGACCCCACTTAGAGAGGGATAAGGGCAGGAGGATGTATATTATTTAGTTTGTAGTCTATGTCCAACATGACATGAAGTGATCTGTGCAAAAGTTGGCACTTCTGGAAACTAGGTATGTGACTCGGAGTAGAAAAATCAATTAATGAAAAATCGATTTCTTCAGACTATTTAAAATATGCCTCTTTTGATATTAATAATTAATTTGAATAAAGAATAATTGAAGATGATGTGTACGAATAAAAAATCACAGATTTTAACTACACAACATAATTTTAATTAACAGAACAATTTGCGGAATACGATTGAAATGTGTAATTTGGAATTGGTTCAATCCAAAATAGTATATCAAATTTTTTGAAAACAAGAAAATAGATGATGAAAAGGTGATTAAGAAATTATGGTTTAATAAAAATCGATTAATAATGTTTAGAAAATCGATAATAGTAATGAAATAATCGGTTAGTGTAAAAAGCGATTATTTTTCACATCCCTACGGAAAACTGTTCAATCTCAATGTTTATTGATTTAATAAATCTATTTAAATAGCTTTCAAGTTTCAACAAATTATAAAAAAAAATTGTCATCATGAAGAACTAAAAAGGTGCATGGAAATTGATATTCTCCTTATAACATTCATCTATCTTAGTATAAGTATCTTATTATAAAAGATATTCATTGTAAACCGAATTGAATAGTTCAGAAGAAAAACAAATATAAATGGATCAGCCAAAAGTAAAAGAAGAACCGAAAGAATGGCAGGGTGAAGTAGAAAACGTAAATACATACGACACTATGTTTTCTATGCAAAATATACAAGTAAAACAGGAATCTTTAGGTAACCTTCATGATGGGACCTGTGAAAATTTGTGTGATGCAAATTTAGATTTCTTTAAGGAAGAATTGCAGGATAAACGCTGTAAAAGCGGTATATTGAGTGAGAAATTAGTGATTACATTAAATCCAGTATCAAATCTATGTTATAAACAACAACCTGCTAATGAAGAGCAGCATATACAATCTGAATATTTAAATTTTCACAGTGATGATTATTCTATGAGACATATAAAAGTAAGTAGCCTGTTTTTAATTTATAGAATTAGGTGCAACTTTGTGGAAGTCAATAATAATAGGTAATAACTGTATTCATCATCCTCCTGCCCTTATCCCACTCTTAGTGGGGTCGGCACAACATGTTATAAACAAGCTGTCACAGACTGCATTTTTACAACCAGCTGTCTGCCTGACATCAACTTACCTTAGTCGTATTTTACGACACCTTGGTAAGAAAGAGGGTGGTCTATTCTACCAAACCGGATACCACACGGTGGGTCAACTTACCTTAGTCGTCTTTTACGACACCTCGATAAGAAATGAGGTAAGTCAATTCTACTCAGCCGGATACCACACAGCGGGTCAACTTAACTTAGTCGCCTTTTACGACACCTCTGTAAGAAATGAGGGTGGTACTATTCTATTCTGGATGGGCCGATTAATAGGTAAATACAGCATGCAACTTAAACATGTACAAATTTTTCAAAATATAATGTCATTGCAACTTAAACATGTACATGTTTAAGTTGCAATGACATTATATTTTGAAAAATTTAAAACTAACTATGAACAAATAATATTGTTAAAAACAATTTGAAAAATGGTCTTAAATAGAAAAGGAAAATACGAATATGGTAATTTCAGTGTCTTCCATAATTTATTCCTAAAAATGTTGAGGTTGCCGTAGAACAAATCTAGAGACTGTCCGGACTACCTATTCCAAGACGTTACTTCATAGGATCATTTCCATAGGAAGCTCTTCACGAGTTTTACACTCCACGGGAAATGTTGAACTATATACAAAGTTAAGTCAATTTAATGCAACCTGTATGTACATAAATTATTTTTACAGGTGGAACCTACTGTAAACCAAGTTACAACTACAAAATGCACTCATTCATTAGGTAAGTGCTTAAATGACTAAATAAGCAGTGTTTTTATTGGTATTTTTGACTGGCCCGTTGGCGCAGTGGGTAGTGATCCTGCCTTCAGCTCCGCGGGTCGCATGTTCGATTCCCGCCGAGGGCCAACATTTTCTATAAATTAATTTGTTGGCCTTTGAGCCTGGGTGTATATTTGTATTTAAGTATGTATTTAAAAAATATATAAGTATATATTCACCAGTTTTCTGTCTACCATAACACAAGTATTAAGTTACTTACTTTGGGGATGGACAACCGTGTGTGTAAGTGTCCCATATATTTAAAAAAAAAAAACTAAAAATTGGTATATTATATCCCCTCAGTTGAGGCTCAAGCCCACCATGCTTTAGTGTATGTTACATAAAGTGCACATCAATTGTATCTGAAAACATTTTTATAAAAACCAAATGAGAAAAAATATGAACATGACTCCAATAGTAGTATACTAATAAAGAAATAGAAAATAATATAATGATACAAATTTTTGTCTACTCATTAAAAATTACATGAATAACACAGGCATAAATGCTCATAAAAAGTAAAAGTTGAGTTCTCTCTAACAAATTATAATCTTTTCATCACAATGTTATCATCATTTTTCTGTCCGTTCGTAAGTTTCTGCCTGTCCTTATCCCACTCTAAGTAGGGTCAGCACATGTTTTGAACATGTAAGATAATTTGGCTGGTTTTTTCACGACCTACCGCCTGCTGGCGTCAACTTGATTGCCTTTTACGAAAGAGGGTGGTGTATTTTACTCAGTCTATACCACACGGCCGGTCAACTTACCTTAGTCCCCTTTTACGACACCACGGTAAGAATTGAAGGTGGTCTATTCTACTCAGCCGGATACCATATGGCAGTTACATCATATATGGACGAATTATTAACAAGTATTTTGCATTTCACAATGTATCTTGCAATAACATAAACAATATTACCTACATATCAAAAACAAAAGATAATTCGTAGGTACAAATGTATTTTAATTATCCTGTATCATCATTATTTGTAACATATTAAAAACTTATTTTGAGATAGAGTTACTCCGCAATGTAACGCTCGGGCCGATATATCGGCTCTGGCACTCCTCTCAAGTGCAGCAAGAACCGATATATCAGCTTCCGGCACTAAATTAATATTTGTTGTTCCAGGATCTTCAGCCGATACATCAAATTTAGCTAATAACTTCAAAGGCAATGTAGCTTTATCAAAACAAAACAAGACAGATCAAATAACTCCAATATCATTAGAAGAAACCCATAAAAATTATAAGACTACAAACAATAGTACTGACAATAACGTTGAAGTCAAAATAGAGGTAAAAGAAGAATTAACAAATGAAGCACAACCAATATCGACACCTAAGAAGAAAAAATGTTACAGAGATTTGATTTATGAAAACACAGCATCGTCTTCCAAAAATGTTAAACATAATATAAATCAAATAACTGAAGACCAAGATAGGTTATTAAAGAAAAAATCTAAAGTCAATCGTGATGTGATATCAAATGTAAATAATGACGAATTAAATTTATTAGAAGAGAGATGTGTTAAATATAAAAACGTTTCTCTTGAATCGAATTCTTTGTTACTAGAAGTTAAATTTGAGAACATTGTAAAAAGGAGACAAGGAACTACAGATAAATTAGATCAAAATAGTTTAAATTGTGATACTGTGGCTTCTGTTAAAGAAACAACTGATAAACAAGCTCAAAAGAATAATTTAGATTGTGACAAAGTGTACAAGCCGTTTGCTTGTACACTTTGCAATTATAGCACTAACCTTAAGAGCAGTTTAATTTACCATACGCGAACTCATACTGGCGAGAAACCTTTTTCCTGCAAATACTGTGACTACAAATGCAACAGAAAGAGCAATTTAGTTATACACACAAGAATACATACTGGTGAAAAACCTTATGCATGCCATCTTTGCAATTTTAAATGTATATTAAAGACTAGATTGGTACCTCATATGCGAATCCATACAGGAGAGAGGCCTTTTACATGCAAACTTTGCAATTTTAAAAGCACTCGAAAGATAAATTTAGATAATCACATAAGAATACACACAGGGGAGAAGCCTTATGTTTGCAAACTTTGCGACTTTAAATGTAACCAGAAAAGTGGTTTGTTAAGCCATATGAGCACACACACAAATGAGAAACCATATTCATGCAAACTTTGCGACTATAAATGTAGTAAAAACAGCAATTTAGTTAGTCATAATCGCACTCATACAGATGAAAGGCCGTTTACTTGTGATATATGCAATAAAAGGTTCAGAGATAAGTGCACTTTGCAAAAACATGCCAGAATACACACTGGTGAACGTCCTTATGCGTGCCAACATTGCAATTTTAGATTTGGCCGCAAAGAACACTTGGATAACCATGCGAAAATTCATACAGGTGAAAAACCATTTGCATGTGACCATTGCAGTTATACATGTCGCATTAAAAATAGATTGATTCCGCATATAACGAATCATACTGGTGATAAACCTTTTAAGTGCAAACTTTGCAATTATAAAGGCAGTCGGAAGACAAATTTAGTATATCACATGAGAACTCATGCTAAGAAGGAACCTATAAGCGATATTTCAAGTACTAATGTTGTTAAATGAGTTTTATAACGACAAAGGATACGTCATTAAATGATCCCACTGAACCTAAGACAAACAATTTTCTTAAAAATGGTTTAAAAAGTATATATTTTTGAAGAAAATGACTGACATGACGCGGTGCGCTTGTTCCAAAAACTCAAAAGAAAACAATAAAATTATTGTTTTGTCTCTCTTGTACCTGTTGTATCGGCGTGTATGTGGCGTGTACAGTCATTGATCTCTGTTAATAGTGTTAATTTTCTTTAAAAACGTAAACTAACTCGCATGGTTAACAATTTTTGAATTTAAACAATCATACAAAAAAGACAGATGTTATTTTTCTTCTGTTTATTTTAATATGGCACATTTTAGACTGCTTCCCTACTCTAGTATAATAACTATTAGAAAAGTATTGTAGGTAAATGTCAGCTATTTGAGTTTGTAGTCTATGGTCAGTGTTTAATATCTAATTGTTATCTAATAGGAATGTACCTTGGAGTAGAAAAAATCGATTGATGTTTTTCTTTTTAAAAAATCGATTAGTTCGTATAAAAATAGTCGATAAATAATAATCGTTTTTTTTCTATTTCAAAAGTTGCCTTTTTTAATGTTAATAATTAATTAAAATTAAGGCCAATTAAAGTGGTCCAAAAAATATAACAGCTGCGCTGTTTGTGAAATTCGACTAAAATATGTAGTGTCATTACATTGGTTTCATCCAACAATGCCTTTCATCATTCATTCTTTGTTGCTTTTTATCATAAAAAAAAGACTGAAAATAAGAGATTATACGTTTTAACACCTCGGTTATTTGCCTCTTCAGGTGACAAGAGGGCTGGCTCCTTTTTCGCACAAAGAATAAGCTTACTGATTCAGCGCGGAAACGCTACCAGTATTCTTAGGGCCATTCCACGTGGGTATGATTTGTATTCCTAGCGTTTAAGTAATGTAAGATAGATATAACTTGTACATTTTTGCTGTAAATAAACTAGAGATTATTACAAAAATCGGTTATTTCTTACATCCCTAATTGTATGACAGTTTTCTCAGGCTAGTAATTATCATAGATTATATAGTAATAATATTCAATGTAAATTAGGAGTAGAAAGAATCGATTAATATGTAATCGATTTTTTTCCCATCGATTATTTTTATACGAAATAATCGTTTTTTTTCTTTTTGAAGATATTATTATTTTTATAATATTAATAATTAATATTGTTTTTAATATTAATATTTTCTTCCAACAATGCATACCTAATCTTACAAAACAAAAAAGAAAATGAGGATAATAAAAATAATCGATAAAAAAACTATTTTTGATGTAAAAATACTCGACTATTAAAATCGATTATTTCAAAAATAATCGATTATTTCAAAAATAATCGATTATTTTTTCGCATCCCTACTGGAAACTGCTAATTGAATAAATATCGAAATATACAAAGTTGTATTATAAAACAAACTTGAAATAACATATTACTCTTAAAAGGTGCAGAAGTGATATTTCTAAAGCTTAAAACATTCATTTATCTGATAATGCCGATATATGTTCCAAGTTGACACACAACATTGTACAAGGTGCAATTGTACATAGCTATTAATTAAATAGTTCTAATTTTTTTTAATTTGGTTCATTAAACTGTATTTAGATGTATAAAAGCAAAAGTAATAACAAATATACAAAATTATAACCTACTGGAAATGAACACAACATTCAAGTATTAGTAAATTACTCTTTTAAATTACTGACGAGATACGCAGGCATTTACACAAATTGCTTTTGAATGAGGTTTAAGAACCACAGAAAATATATACGTCGCTTCTGTATGCGTTCAATAACATAATTAAAAAAAAAGACAAAATGGAACAACCAAAAGTGAAAGAAGAACCCAAAGAATGGGATAGTAAAGTCAAAGTAGAAAATGAAAATACACACGACCCTATGTCTGTCGGAAATGATGTTCAAGTGAAACAAGAATCAATAAATAGACTTTATACTGGCACCTGTGACAATCTTTATGATACAAACTTTGATTCATGCAATGAAGAATTGCATGTAAACCGATTTAAAAGTGGAAAATTGAGTGATAAAATAGTGGTTACACTGAATCCAGTCAATGACTGTTCTAATCTACAATGTACGGAACAAATTTCCAATGAAGAGATGTCTCGGCATGTAAAACTAGAACCATCAAATCATTTGGATACAACAAGACATATAAAAGTAAGTGGACTGTTTTATATCAAAATAATTTATATTATTATAGCAAAATGATATTGGATACTGTGTGTAGCCAGGCACCTTTTAATAACAATAAATAAATACAATATAATTTGATCTAAAGATGGGGCTGAAAGTATTATTTTGTTATTTTTGCAATTACATAAAATTCATGTAATGCTTAAAGTAAAGCTTTGTAATTTTATCATGATTTTATCTGTTTCCTGATGGTGCTTCAGATAGATAAATATAGGTTAAGCCAACTTGAGGCTTTTAAAATAAAAAATTATTTTACAGTCATATTTAAATTAATTACATTAGTCATCATATTAATTATTTAGAATTGTCAGTTAATGTCTACTAAATCTACATAGATTTACCAGTCAATTTAAAATGTTTCCGTCAAATATATATATTTATTTTTTTGTGTTGAGGCTTGAGGCTTTTACAAGCGCAATATTATAGTATTGTAAGCTCATTTAATGTGTTAACTTATTTTTGAATACAGTGATTGCTGAATTTCTTGCTGGTTTTTCTACTTTCTAGTACTAAGTGCAGGTTGGTTACAGCCTTTGACCATGAAATCAAACTTCTTCATCTCAATGGATGATAAATGAATATTAACATTAAACGTCTGCGAACAAATCGAACATAACAATGGCACCCTCACTGACGATCAGATAAATGTTTCTAGTTCGAGCTTGTTACACTTGTTTGCAGGCAAAATAAAATAAATGGTGGGGTTGAACCGATTAGTATATAACTAAGCTTATTTGGGTACTGCTTCGCTTTGCGATTTTGGTCGTGGAGTCTATCTCCTGAAGATGCTTTGGTTGCGGGGCGAAACGATTGTTGAGTTTGTGATAGTGAACGTATATAGTGCTTCTGTATTGTGGTGGCGGTGGTGGAGGTTTGTGCATGTGTTTTTTACGAGTCCTGCATGTATCAGGTATGATAACCGATTGTCCACTCTACATTTAGCATTATATATATTTTCTATTTTACATCATCGCGGATTATAGTAAAATAATTTTATTATTACTTTTGTATTATGGATCTCCGCAAAGTAACGCCTAGTTCTATAGAATATTAACATCTCAATCGTAAAAAAAGTGCTGTTTTTTCCAGGTGGAGCCTTTTCTAGACAAACTTACAACATCAGATTGCACTCCAACATTAGGTAAGTGCTTAATGCATTGATTTTATTGTATTTGTATATTGCCTTTCTTCAGTTAGGCAAAGGCCTCTTTTCTTCTTTTAGAACAGGAAGATTCCAGCTTAGACCTATCGCTCGAGTCCAATGTGGATTGGTAGATACACATATTCCAAAGATTCTGTTTAAAAATGCTGCTTTCATTACAATTTTTTCTTTTATGAAAAGGTAGCCTGTAACTTATATGTTTATTATTTATTTTACTTACCTTATATATTTGATCTTTCAGTATCTGCAGCCGATAAATCAAATTTAGCTAACAACATCAAAGGGAATGTAGCTTTAATAAAACTCAAAGACGAAACAGATCACAGCACCCCAGTATCATTAAAAGAAACCCATAGAAATGATAAGACCACAAACAATAATATTGAAGTCAAGATAGAGGTGAAAAAAGAAAAAGTAACAAATGAGGCACAAATAATATCGACACCTAAAAAGAAAAAATGTTACAGAGATTTGAATTATGAAAGCACAGCATCGTTTTCCAAAAATGTTAAACATATAACAAATATAAATCAAATAACTGAAGACCAAGCTAGATTAAAGAAAAAATCTAAAGTCATACATACCAATGTAATATCAGATATAAAACCTATAAATATAAATAGAGAATATAACAAGCTAGATAATAAATGTGATAAATATAATTTATCTAATGAATCCGATTCATTATTGCTAGAAGTTAAATCGAAGACAAATAAAACATTTACATGTCATATATGCAATCATAAATCATCACGCAAGAATAGTTTACACCGTCACATGATGGTACATTCTGATGTTAAGCCGTTCGCTTGCACGCTATGCAGATATAAAACCAATCAAAAGAGTAGCCTGGTTTATCACATGCGAACGCACACTGGGGAGAAACCTTTTGCATGCAAGTTCTGTTCTTATAAATGTGGGCTTAAAAGCAGTTTAGTTAGTCACTTAAAACATCACACTGGTGAGAATCTGTTCCCATGCGATCTCTGTGACCATAAATTTGGAAGGAAATCCAGTTTAGTTCTTCATATGCGAATACACACTGGAGAGAAACCATTTTCATGCAAATACTGCGATTACAAATGTAATAGAAAAAGCAATATAATCACCCACACAAGAACGCATACTGGTGAAAAACCTTTCGCATGTGATTTATGTGATTTTAAATGTATATTAAAGAATAGATTGGTACCTCATATGCGGATACACACCGGTGAGAAACCTTTCACGTGCAATCTATGCAACTTTAAAGGCACAAGGAAGATTAATTTAGATAATCACATGCGAACGCACACAGGAGAGAAACCTTATTGTTGTACTGTATGCGAGTTTAAATTCAGCCTTAAAAGTAGCTTGGCAAGCCATATGCGAACTCACAGTACTGAGAAACGGTTTTCTTGTAAATTCTGCAGTTATAAATGCAGTCAAAGTGGTAATTTAGTTAGTCATATGCGAACTCACACTGGTGAGAAACCTTTTTCATGTGATACATGTAGTAAAAGGTTCAGGGAACGGTGTACTTTACTCAATCATGTTAGAACTCATACGGGTGAAAAACCTTATCCGTGCAAACTCTGCAATTTCAGATGTGGCCGCAAAGCTAACTTAGCTAACCATATGAAAACTCACACAGGCGAGAAACCTTTTTCATGTGATCATTGCAGTTTTACATGCAGCTTAAAGAATAGATTGATCCCGCATATGACTATACACTCTGGTAAAAAACCATTTCATTGCAAACTTTGCAAATATAAGGGTAGTCGGAAGATAAATTTGGTGTATCACATGAGAACTCATGCTGCTAAGATAAAAGCTTTAATTAATCCCACTTCTGATATGGACAAATGACTTTACTAAGTTCCATGCGTCACAATGAGTTTCCTTATATCAACTTTGCAGTTATAATTATAGAGCTATCAAAATTAGTTTATCTAAGAGTTATTACTGGTACAAAGAAATCTATTGCCAATTATAAAAATTATCAAATAGACTCAAAGTGGTTGTCAGTGCTTTCAATGTAATAAGTGAAATTATGAATTTAATCAAAAATAACACTTATTGATAAGAAGACTCGAAAGTGGTTTACAGTGCTTTTAATGTCATTATGTAGTGAAATTATAAACTCAATCAAAATAAACATTTAGGAAGTACCAAACAGACTCAAAGTGGTTAGAAGTGCTTCTCATGTAATTATTGCAGTGTAAATTTAATCAAAATAAACATTTATTGAGTCAAAAGAGAAGTGATTAGCAGTGATTTTAATGTAATTATAGAAATTATAAATTTAATTCAAGTAAACATATAGTAGTCCCAAACAGACTGAAAGTGGTTTGAAGTGCTTCTCATGTAATTAATGCAGTATAAATTTAATCAAAATAGACATTTATTGAGTCAAAAGAAGACTTGAAGTGGTTCAAATTCAAAATATTCTTTATTCAAATAAACTTGTAAACGAGTGCTTTTGAATCGTCAACTCTACTGCTGGTTCGGAAAGCTGTTCCTACCGGTTGCTCTTTTAAAAATATAATTTAATTTTAATATATTTTAATACTATTTACATTAAGTCGTAACTGTCTTGTACAGGTCAAAGAGGGCTATATCCACACATTTTTATCTTCTAAGTAATCTTCACGAGTATAGTAGGCTTACTGTATCAGCCTCTTTTTAACAGTGTTAACAGTAATAATAAAATTATTATTTCTTTTGTATTATGGATCTCCGCAAAGTAACGCCTAATTCTATAAATTAGTGTTAACAGTGGTTTAAATGTAATTATTGAGATTATATATTTAATCACAACATTTAAGAAGTCACAAGGAGACTCAAAGTGGTTAGAAGTGCTTTTAATATCATTATTAAAATTATCAATATAATAAAAATTAATTTTAACTAGGAATGAAATAAGTCACTGGTGAGAAATTTTAATGACTGTAATCTTAAAATATAAATCTATTATTTATTTAAAATTATTTTTAATTAATTAGTTTTTTAATGTATAATATATTATAGTTAAATTGTAGAGTAAGATATATTATAACGCTAGGTTTATGCCAAATAGATGCAATATGAAAAATATTATACACATTTTATACATATGTAACAACGCCGCCTTGTCGTTACTGCAGCAAGCAAGCCATGACGTCACATCTCGCCACAGCCTTTCGCGCCATTTTGACGTGGGAGATGTGACAGCCGCTGTCATTAGCAGCTAGCCCGCGGATAGCGAACGAGAGTTTGCTTTGATTTCATTTTAGCATTTTTTTATGAAAAGAATAAAACTGATTTAGAATACTTCTTTTATTAATATAAATAGTTTAGTTACACATATTAGAATTATAATTTAAAAACAAATTTCATACGACTTTCTCAGTAACAATATTTATATAGACAATGATTCATAAGCTGTAGATGTATATTTTTAATGTTTTGTGTTAATTTGAACTATGAAATTGTTGAAAAATACAGGCTGGCATAGAGTTACTATCGAAAAAACTGCCTAATCTTATATGTTAGTAATATTTGTTAAACTAAATACTTTTATTAAATAAAAGTATTTAGGTTAAATATTATAAGCGTTTATAGCATATTATTTAAATAGATGTCTTAGAAGTTATCGCAATATTAAAATTAACGATCAAAAAATATTTTAATAGTTTTTTTTTATTTTCCTAAATTTATATTTAAAAAAAATATATCATTTGAATCTTAAGTCAAAAATACAAAAATTGTATTTATTGACATAGGATATAGTTTTCTTGAAGAATAATGTGTAAAATTAAATATATGCGCGGATATTTTAAGTATGTTGTATCTGTGGTTTTTACATTAGTATTAACATAAAATTTGCTTTATCTGTATATTTGATTTTGTATCTGTATATTTGATTTTGAAATTTCTTGCTATACTTTTTTTTTTTAAATTGCGCAAAATCATGATACGGATATAAATAATTTGTCATTTAGTATTAACAAATATTTACTCGATTTATAGTTTTAACTATTTATTATTATTTTTAAGATTAAAAAAACTGCCAAGTTCACATTTGTTTTATTTGACACAAACAATGTTTTAAAATCAAATCATAAAAAAATCAAAAAAACCAAATGAAAGTGTATATTTCTCTCTTTTTTATGTCTGATTAGACAAAGTAATGATAGCTCGCTCCTATAGCTACCCTACATGGTTGTCTGGCTAACAACAACAACATGTCATGGTTGAATCCAGTACAGCGCCATCTAGTGGATTATTATGATAACGTTACAGCGACATCTCTGCCAGATCAGCGAATACAGTCCCTTATCATTACTTCAATAAAATGACAGAGTTGCTCATCTATATCCTATAAAGTGTATTATCTATGGTTGGATCTATCCAAAATTTCTAGCTAATGCGAAAACATCATCTTATTATACGAGATGTAATATACAGTAGAAGCTCTTTATTAGCGCTTCCTTCATTCGTGTTTTCGCTATTCGCGGACTGAAAAATTGCTACTATATTATATACAAGTCCTATATTCGCGGTCTAAGATTTCTTTATTCGCGGATCAAATCGGTACATATATATGTACCTACATAAAAGCACGCGGTATCCTTTGTCAACGTCTCATCAAGTGGACTGATAAAAGATAAATAAAAAAGATCTTATTACAACTACTAGGTTGCGTTTTCAAAAGCTATCGGCGTTGTTATTGGTTTTTTTTTCTTTTGGCGGTTCTTTTGAGGTACGCCGCCTCCGCCGCGGTCGGTATTGTTGTAAACAAACAGAATATTCAGATAAACTCATTACTCAAAACATTACTAAATTACTATTTTTTTTAAACCATTGCCTAAATCTGATGATAATATGTAACTTATCAAAATGTAAAGTCAAAAACTTAATTTAGTTTAAACTGTTTTTTGTTTTTGCTTTTTTTATTTCGTCGCTTAGGCGCCTATCCCCTATAAAAATTACCATTCCATGTATACTGTTTCTGTATTTTCGGCATATTTACGGAACGTATACCCCGCGAATAAAGAGCTTCTACTGTATTAACTTTAAGGATTTCTGTCAAGGGGTTGCCACGATGCTAGGTGTCTGGCATTGACTGACATGATTTTTAATATTGTAACAACGCCGCCGTGTCGCTATTGCAAGCAAGCAAGCAAGCCATGACGTCACATCTTGCCACAGCCTTTCGCGCCATTTTGACGTGGGAGATGTGACAGCCGCTGTCATTAGCAGCTAGCCTGCGGATAGCGAATGAGAGTTTGATTTGATTTTAGCATTTTTTTATGAAAAGAATAACACTGATTTATAATACTTCTTTTATTAAAATAAATAGTTAAGTTACAATATTATTCTAAAGATTATACCGAAAAATCAGCCTTTATAATTTGACGAAATTAGATCGGTATTTTGCGACCTTGAGTACCGCGTATCTCCCAAAGCCACTATGATCCAAATTCCATAATCTACCATCGTTCTTACCTGTGTTGGGAGCATGCGCTGAAAAACTTTCAGCTTTTAAAAAATGCAGATCTAAGGTTTACCTACGGGTTCTATACCGCCAAAATGGTCAAGGACCTGCGATATGAGCCGGCCATTTATAGACTATAGTAAGATTTTTTAGTCTACGCTGAAAAAAATTTAAAGCAATAAAACATGAAATTTCTAATCCTTTATTGACACAAATAAATATTGTTAAATACATAAACACTACTGAGTAAATAGTATATATTAATAAACAACATTGACTAGTAAAATTTTAAACGTTATTTATTACAATTCTGTCTGTCATGAATTTGTATGGCTATGTGACTAGAGGGAGGCTGAGAGATGGTTGTATTGTGTGCAGTATGACATATAACTGGAGCAGCGACAGAGTTGGATGATAGGAGAGAATGTGGAGGGATATGTGACTAGAGGGAGGCTGAGAGATGGTTGTATTGTGTGCAGTATGACATATAACAGGAGCAGCGACAGAGTTGGATGATAGAGAGTGGAAGAGAAACATGGTATGCACTTAAAGTGGGATAAGCAGAATGGAAGAGAAAAATATATTATGATGACCGCACTTAGAGTGGGATAAGGACAGAAGAAAGGAGAATGATAATGTAATATGTCACACTTAAAGCTTCCCCATAGTATAATAACTATGGAACTATTTCACCAATTTAATTCATTTAAAACTACACATCAAGCATTTCAAAGAATCTTTCTAGTAAATTTTTTTTTTTTCTATTAAACCAGTATTTTGAAGCTTTTATTTAACTCGCCTTGTATGTACGTGAAGGTGGAATTTTGCAAGTTAATGCCCCACTTCCCGGTGTCCGATTGAGATATATACTGGTCCAGTCCCGATGACAATGTTTATGATAAGCATGACCTGATGACAGAATTGGCTCCAGACGAGGGGACTCAACGGTTAACAGTAGGGACATGAAATTTTGTTAAAAACTAACCTATTTAAGGTACACTTACTACATCCATTCTACGTACTAAGAAAATGGCCATATAAATGCGTTATTCGAAAAGATATAATATTTAAACACACAGTAAAATCCTTATAAATTTAAATACCTTGGTTACCTTAAGCATCTCATGCTTTACATTATGGCCGTTTACACCATATAATAATAAATATATAGGACAATTACACACACGGTCGTCCGGTCCAAGAGTAATTACTCGTGTTATAGCTGACATAACAGCATAGCATAGCAGACATAAGACATTAATATTAATTACCTGCACACCTTACGTAAAAACACAGTAAATTTAGCCACAGAAATATTTTACATTTTTTTTAAATAAACACTATTTATAGAGATCAACGACAGTACCATATTACAACACACGAAACGATAAATAACCTTGACCACACAACGCTATTTTTTTCATATATTTTTTGAATAAGCGCGCCGCGCCAGTTCTTTCAATCACTAACATAGCCGGATATTATTTAAATTATATTTATTTTCTTTGAAAAAACTTATTTTTCAATAATATTTAGAAGATTAAACTATGGCAAAGTTATCTCATACATACATGATCAATGGATTCATTTAAGTATCGTCCGTACCATCCTGTATAAAAATTTAATACTTAATACACAAAAACTAGAACAAACTTTAAAAATATATATATTGGGGAATCGAAACCTCGGCCTGCTGAGATAAAAGGAGCGTCACTATAATTGTAATTTAATGTAGTTATTATAATTAATATATGAATATAAATATAAAAAAGTACACCTATACAGTATATAAGACATCTCTGAAATACTAAGATTTTAAAGATGTCTTATCCAAGCAAGAAACCCAGAGAACAAAGAACAAGACAGAAAGAAGAGAAGAGTAAGCCATGTTGTGAAATTAGTGACGCATTGTCCTTATCTCACACTGTCGTCATGTCACGGAATCCGTGTCGCGCAGTCCGTGTCGCTTAGTCAGTGTCACACAGTCCGTGTCACGCAATCCGTATCCCGTACTAGTGTCGCGTAGTCCGTGTAATGCTATCAGTGTCCCGTATTATTGTGTAAAACAGTCTTTGTCACGTAGTCCGTGTCGCGTACAATTGTGTCGAGCAATCAGTCACACTGTTATCTCGAACTGTCGTTGTGTGGCGTTGTCTATGTCACTCAGTTATTGTAGCGCAATCTATAACATGTAGTCCGTATTACGCAGTTCGTGTCGCACTGTTGTGTCGCACAGTCTCCATCGCGCAGTCTTTATCGCGCAGTCCATGTCACGTAATACGTGTCGCGTACAATTGTGTCGAGCAATCAGTGTGACGCAGTTGGTTCGCGCACTGTCGTGTCGTGCAGTCTATGACATGCATTCCGCATTACGCAGTCGTGTCACACAGTTGTGTCGCGCAGTCCATGTCACGTAGTCCGTTTCACGCAGTCTGTATTGCGCACTGTCGCGTCGCACAGTCTATGTTATGAAGTCTGTGACACGCAGCTCATGTCACGCAGTCCGTGTTGCACAGTCTGTGGCACGTACTAGCATGTCACGCTTACAGTGTTGAACTTTTATTAAATAAAGTGACTAGATTAAACTGTGTGGTTTTTCTCCCCACATCAACGTTATAAAATAAATTATATTTATTCTAATTACATACTCACTTATCTTACGAGAGACTTACTTATTTGGCATTAAACTAACATTAAATCAATCTTATGCTACATCTCAGCAATTACAAAAATATTACAAAGTTGTTGACTTAAAAAAAAAGAATAAAAGACTACCGGAGAAATAAGAAATATCACGTGAATAATACTGATCGTAATAAATACTTGCAAAAATTTATGATCTAATTCTTAAACACTTAATACTTGACTTATCTTAATATAATAAATGCAAAAGTATCGCCTTGGCGCACCAGTGGGAAACGAATTTGTGCGTAATTTAACGCACTAGTATATCTAAACATAGAAAAAAATATAGGCTATGATTAATTTCCATAAAAGCCATAGACAAGAAGAAGAACAAAAACTGTGACACTACAAAAGTAATAATAAAATTAATTTGCTATAATCCGCGAAGAACTAAAATAGAAAATATATATAATGCTAAATGTAGAGTGGACAATCGGTTATCATACCTGATACATGCAGGATTCGCGATTTTGGTCGTGGAGTCTATCTCCTGATGATGCTTCGGTTGCGGGGCGAAACGATTGTTGAGTTTGTGTTAGTGAACGTATATAGTGCTTGTGTATTGTGGTGGCGGTGGTGGAGGTTTGTGCATGTGTTTTTACGAATCCTGCATGTATCAGGTATGATAACCGATTGTCCACTTACATTTAGCATTATATATATTTTCTATTTTACTTCTTCGCGGATTATAGCAAAATAATTTTATTATTACTTTTGTATTATGGATCTCCGCAAAGTAACGCCTAATTCTATAAACTGTGACACTGATATCCATGCATGAATTTTTTGATCACAACAATAACTGATTTAGTCTGAATCTGACTCCTCTGTTTCATCACTATGCAACATTTGCATATGAGAAGCCATGCTTTTCTTTAAACTACATTTAAAATCGCAGAACTTGCAAGCGTAACGCTTCTCCCCAGTATGAGTTTTAATGTGATTAACGAGATTACTCTTTTGGCCACACTTGTAATCGCAGAGATGGCAAGCGAACGGTTTCTCGCCAGTATGCACGTTTATATGACGGACTAGGCTGCTTTTAACGCTGCATTTAAAGTTGCATTGACTACAGGAGTAGGGTTTAACACTAGTATGACTCTTTATATGAGAATAAAAAGCAGACATACTGTCGCATTTATATTCGCAAACGTGACAAGAAAAGGATTTCTCTTTATTATGTTCCTTCATATGGTTTTTCAATGTCGCTTTCTCGGTACATGTATAACTGCATTGGTTGCAAGAGTGCGATTTCTCATGTTTTAATATGTGCTTATCCAAATGTTTCTTGTGTTTAGTTTTATAATCGCAGTGTTGGCAAGTGTAGGGCTTTCCCTGCAAATGAGTGCTCGTGTGATCAACCAAAGTGCTTTTCAAGCGGCATTTGTAATTGCACATTGTGCACGAGTAACACTTTTCACTAGTATGTGTCTTTGAGTGGTTCAATAATGTGCTCATTTGTGTTGTTCTGAAATCGCAATCTGTACATTCTAGCGGCTCCTCATGGATTTTCATGTGACGAATCAAACTACTTTTATGCCCAGACTTGTATTGACATGTGTCGCAAAAAAAGCATTTCTTTGATTCAGACATCATATAACTAAAAACTCACTTTAACGTCACACTTAAAATAGCAAATCGTACGTGAAAAGTATACCTGTGGAGTCAACTTTACTTACTTACTAAATGCTCGGTTACTTTTATACTTGTAAAGTTAAGAAGAGTATGGTCTCACGACTATGAGTCCTGATATGCCGTTCATAGGAAAAAAGTTCCTCCATCCACCGATGTGCATCCTTGTGTGATTCAGCAACCTACTTATTTCACAAAATTGCAAATTTTGCAAGACAACGACTTTTCAGGCGTCCGTCATTATTGTATTTACCTAATGCTTATCGCGTCAGCACGTTGAGATTTATTATTCAGAGAAGGTTCCACCTGGAACAATAAATAAATAATAAATAAATAAATATATGGGACACTTACACACACGGTCGTCCGTCCCCAAAGTAAGTAACTTAATACTTGTGTTATGGACAGACAACTGGTGAATATATACATATATAATTGTTAAATACATACTTAAATACAAATATACACCCAGGCTCAAAGACCAACAAATTCATTAATAGAAAATGTTGGCCCTCGGCGGGAATCGAACCCGCGACCCTCGGAGCTGAAGGCAGGGTCACTACCCACTGCTCCAACGAGCCAATCGAGACATAACTTAGTTAATTATCGTGTTACGGGAGCGTTGGAAAATTAAGCAGTATCAGTAGTCCGCTTATTGCATTGCGCAGTCCGTGTCGCGTATTATCTTGTCGCATAGTCCGTGTCGCGCATATCGCATTGCGCAGTCCGTGTCGCGTATTATCTTGTCGCATAGTCCGTGTCGCGAATATCGCATTGCGCAGTCCGTGTCGCGTATTATCTTGTCGCATAGTCCGTGTCGCGCATATCGCATTGCGCAGTCCGTGTCGCGTATTATCTTGTCGCATAGTCCGTGTCGCGAATATCGCATTGCGCAGTCCGTGTCGCGTATTATCTTGTCGCATAGTCCGTGTCGCGTATATCGCATTGCGCAGTCCGTGTCGCGTATTATCTTGTCGCATAGTCCGTGTCGCGAATATCGCATTGCGCAGTCCGTGTCGCGTATTATCTTGCCGCATAGTCCGTGTCGCGTATATCGCATTGCGCAGTCCGTGTCGCGTATTATCTTGCCGCATAGTCCGTGTCGCGCATATCGCATTGCGCAGTCCGTGTCGCGTATTATCTTGTCGCATAGTCCGTGTCGCGAATATCGCATTGCGCAGTCCGTGTCGCGTATTATCTTGTCGCATAGTCCGTGTCGCGCATATCGCATTGCGCAGTCCGTGTCGCGTATTATCTTGTCGCATAGTCCGTGTCGCGAATATCGCATTGCGCAGTCCGTGTCGCGTATTATCTTGTCGCATAGTCCGTGTCGCGCATATCGCATTGCGCAGTCCGTGTCGCGTATTATCTTGTCGCATAGTCCGTGTCGCGAATATCGCATTGCGCAGTCCGTGTCGCGTATTATCTTGTCGCATAGTCCGTGTCGCGTATATCGCATTGCGCAGTCCGTGTCGCGTATTATCTTGTCGCATAGTCCGTGTCGCGAATATCGCATTGCGCAGTCCGTGTCGCGTATTATCTTGCCGCATAGTCCGTGTCGCGTATATCGCATTGCGCAGTCCGTGTCGCGTATTATCTTGTCGCATAGTCCGTGTCGCGAATATCGCATTGCGCAGTCCGTGTCGCGTATTATCTTGTCGCATAGTCCGTGTCGCGCATATCGCATTGCGCAGTCCGTGTCGCGTATTATCTTGTCGCATAGTCCGTGTCGCGTATATCGCATTGCGCAGTCCGTGTCGCGTATTATCTTGTCGCATAGTCCGTGTCGCGTATATCGCATTGCGCAGTCCGTGTCGCGTATTATCTTGTCGCATAGTCCGTGTCGCGTATATCGCATTGCGCAGTCCGTGTCGCGTATTATCTTGTCGCATAGTCCGTGTCGCGTATATCGCATTGCGCAGTCCGTGTCGCGTAATTTGTGTCGAGCAGTCTGTGTGCTCTTAAAGGTACCTTTAAAAAGCCTTTATAATATAATCCTGCTATATCTATTATCTAAATTCATATACTACATATTTATTGTTAACATTTTTCCCTATGTATTCTATTTTTACAATATTAATGTTGTTATTATACAAACCTTTATATAAACCTTCCTCTTCAATAACTCTATCTATTAAAAAACACCGCATCAAAATCAGATGCGTAGTTTTAAAGATTTAAGCATACATAGGGATATAGGGACAGACAGAGAATGCGACTTTGTTTTATACTATGTAGCCCTAACAATATTTAGCCATTACATTAAGTCTTGGTAACTAGTTGGTTTGGTAATTATGTTACATGTATTTAAAAAATATATTCGCACAGCTTTATCATTCATTATCATATCATTATTCATTATCATTCGCATTAAATTATTCGCAAACATATGCAATACGCACACTTGCAATATAATCCAAATCTGAATTTACTTTATATACATATATACAAAAATATTATTATAAAAGTAACAATATAAAATAAAACATACAATAAAATATTAAATGATAGTGGTATAGTAGCATAAACCAGTCTCATTTCAAACCGAGATGTCATAAAAGGCAACTAAGGTAACGACACGCTGTGTGGTATCAGGCTGAGTAGAATATACCACCCTCTTCCTTACAAATTCATAACAAATATGTAAAATTTGTTCAGAGCTTATGAAAAAAATTGTTATTTTGCTGACATTGTTTAGATATTAATCAAGTAAGATGTTACTGCCATATGTTTATGGCAGTAACATGTCTATACTTGGTTTTGCAAAAATATAATTTTTAGCTCATGAGCTAAGGGGAGCATATGTGGTATCCGGCTGAGTAGAATAGACCAACCTCATTTCTTACCGAGGTGTCGTAAAAGGTGACTAAGGTAAGTTAACCCACTGTATGGTTTTCAGTTTAGTAGAATAGACCATCTTCTTTCTTACCGAAGTGTTATAAAATACGACTAAGGTAAGTTAACGTCAGGCAGACGGCCGGTCGTAAAAACGCAGCCAAATCATGTGACATGTTTATAACATGTTGTGCCAAGCCCACTTAGAGTGGAATAAGGGCAGGATGACATTACAATTAATTGAACTGTTTAAATATATTTTTAAATACATAGCAGATTTAAGTTTAAAACCAAGATTATATGAAGCCAGAGCCAAGTTCAATTGATGATTATATATGTCATTTATATATTTCTATAAGTTTTTATTTTTATTTACTGTTTATAGTAAAACACATTGTACTTACATTGGTAGAACTTTTTTATCCCAAATCATTATTCAATGATTTACTTTTCACTCTCTCTCTGCTTTGTTTCGTGCGGCGGACGATTTTCTGACTCAAAACTTCACTTTCCAAAGCATTTTCAGATCTTCCTTAAACACGAACAAGCTTGTATCGTAGTGTTTAATTTTTATCTATCTAGCCTCCATTTAAAGCTACAATTGCGTTTCCAAATTCTACTTTAATATCTTAACTCATTTCAAACGCATATTCCATCTGTTTCTCTATCGCAGTCGATCGATCGATTCCATCCATTTGCAGCTTTCATAGTTCATAATATAACATACCTTATAGTACATCAAAACCTATCTTTCAATGATGAAGATTTTCCGCGGTATCATATTTGTTATTGTACCATGTTTGTTTGTTTATTACGGTACGGTAAAGTTTACATTTTAACTTAGCACTTAGCATCTCAAGCGAAGCTTGCAAGTAAAATACTTATATTTTTACAGTAGAACAAGCGAGATCATTTTCATAAACAAAAATAAGATTTCAGTCATAGATTTAATTTCAGAGTACTGAACATAGATAATACACTATATAGGATATATATATATATATGGTACTGAAATTTGCTTTAAATCTATACACCAATCAGAAAATAGCAAATTGATATCACTGTTAGTTTCAAAAGAGCGGGGTATCAACAAACAACAAGGGTAGGGATGTACAAAAAGAATCGATAAATTAATCGATTATTTTATTATTAAAATCGATTTTATAAATCGGCTATATAATAAGCCTTTGTTAAATAAATGAATTTCTTGAACATTGTATTTAATTTACTGTTTATTCATACTTATCAAATAAAACTTTAATCTAATAAGTAATATGCAAATGAAAGATTTAAAAAATATATATTTTAATAATCGATTATTTGATACGAATTAATAAATTATTTATATATGTGAATTTTGAAGAAAAAAATTATATATTTAATTATCTGTTTTTTCCACTCCAATTACATTATATGATTTTTTAAGAATAGTTGTCCAAAGTTAAATAAACAAATAGAGGAATTGATTATAAAAAAAAACACATACACACTACACTTTGCATCATAGATTACTAACTATAAATAATGCATTACTAAGGATTGCAGCAAAATAAAATTATCTTTATTTTTGTATGAATACCAGTATTATAAAATTTATTTATTTGTAAAAAATCCACAGCTATTATTTTTAAAAAAGAGTGTCCCTCTGTTACACTTTCACGGCTAATCCAATAAACCAATACTGAATTAGTTCGGTAAAATAAGCTTTTACAGATTGCTAACATCTATATATATAAAAGAAAGTTGATCTAAGTTACACTATTTATAACTCAAGAACGGATGAACCAATTCGGCTGAAAATTGGTGGAGAGGTTGCTTAGAACCAGGAGAAGGACATAGGATACTTTTTATCCCGTTCGACATAACTCAAGAACGGATGAACCAATTCGGCTGAAAATTGGTGGAGAGGTTGCTTAGAACCAGGAGAAGGACATAGGATACTTTTTATCCCGTTCGACTGCATTTATTTTATCCCGTCAAGTCGCTATAAAACGTGGTATAACAAAAACGACCATGACATGGAATAACTGTAGTATATGAGTTTAGATATTCCAAAGATAGCAGGGAATCTTCATGGCATAGGGAAATGGGAATTGTTTTACTCCAAATTTAACGCGCGCGGGCCACGGGCAGTAATGAATAAAACAAAACTACTGGATAGATTTTAATCATTTTTTTCACTGAGTGACATAGGTTATATATTTTATACGCGTGTGAAGCCGGAGCCGGGCCACTAGTATAAGATAAAAAAACTGTTTTTCCATTTTTTATACATTATACGCTCTAAAAATCTGATAGGTCAAAATAAAACAAAACATTTATTAAATTATATTTTAATTACTTAATTCGACTTCAGTATATATTTAATAAATAATAGTCATGTAAATGTACTGTAAACTGTAACCATAGATTTATTGCACTAGAGTAGTATGTGTCCTGTTCTTATCCCACTCTAAGTGGGGTCGGCGCAACATGTTGTAACATGATTTGGCTGCGTTATTACGACCGGCCGCCTGCCTGACGTCAACTTACCTTAGTTGTATTTTACGACACCTCGGTAAGGAGGGTGGTCTATTTTACTAAACCGGATACCACACGGTGGGTCAATTTACCTTAGTCGCCTTCTACGACACCTCGGTAAGAAATGAGGATGGTCTATTCTATTCAGTCTATTCTATTGCACTAGAGTAGTGACCGTCACAATAAATAATGAGGAAAGGTCTCACGTAAAAAAAAGAGACACATAGTCTCATTTCCTTTCTGTTAATAGAAATAGGGCACAATTTAGGGTGACCCTATTCTAGTATAATAATTCCATTACTAATGAGTGATGCCGAAGAGTGATGTTATTTGTCTATGTTTGGGGAATCCCTGAATCTTAAGCTATGACTTTAAATCGGGAAACAAAATCTTGTCACTTGTGTGAATAGTACACTGGTAAACTTTTTACCGTTATTTTCAAATCATCTGACATCTTGTTATATCAGCAAAATAAACTATACAAAGAACCGTTGAAAATACAATAATATAAAAAACTTTCTTAATCGGTTAACTAAAATATAAGTATAAAAAAAAATAATCAATCAATCAAAGAGTATAAAATAGAGATTGAAAATAAAAAAAACACTTTCGAATTGATAAGTAAAAAATAACAAAATATTAGTTACTATAATTATATAGAGAATCACTATTTGATAAATATACATACAAGGTTAACTTATTTAAATAATAAAGATATGAGAATTGTCCAGAACAGCCCATGAGTTACCACTACTTAATACAGTATATCCAGATATCACATCACTGTTAGATGTAGAAGACATTTTACACCAAAAATAGTGTTTTATATTCAATGTATATTTAAGTATTTTTAAATGCCCAAAAACAGGGATAAAACGAATTTTATTAACATAAAACTTATCTAGATCGATTTTTCTCCACCAAAACCCTCTACATGCTGAATTTAAGGAAAATCGTTAGAGCCGTTTCCGAGATTCCGAATATATATACATACAAGATTAACTCATTTAAATATTAAAGATATGAGAATTGTCCAGCAACTCATGAGTTACCACTACTTTATACAGTTTATTCAGATATCACATCATTATTAGAGGTAGAAGGTCCGGCCTCATTTAAGTTAGAAACGCTCGTAGTATCTTCCACTGCCTCATTATTATGGATTGTGATATTCCCAGGTTGTTCAGCGTCTGAAAAGTTTTAAAACTATACATTTTATTATTCAGAAACCTTATTATAAGTAATTTAAGAATTATAGAGAAAGTGGGTATTTATTTATTTATTTCTATACATACATCACAACATAGTATAAAAAAAAGTCGCTTTCTCTGTCTATCCCTATATCCCTATGTATCCCTAAATCTCTAAAACTATGCAACAGATTTTGATGCGGTTTTTTTAATTTGATAGAGTGATTAAAGAGGAAGGTTTATATGTATAATAACATTCAATATGGAGTAGAGAAATATGTAATTATTGAGGTTTCTAATGTGATGTCGTAAATAATTAAATTTGTTTCCGCTTACATTGCAAATGAAGGCTAAACCCTACGAGATTTATCAAAATGATGTACTAACTATCTGTACACATTGAAAAGTTCTACATAAAAGTCCGCAATATGTCTATCTCTTATGGATAACCCACAATAGTATTTTTTGTTATTTACTTTTTACAAAAAATAATGCCTTATGTTCGAAGCAATTTTTATACAATACAGCATTAATCCTTATCCAATTGAGTACCTTAAATACATAGTTGATTTAATATAGATCAATATGGCCGTTTACAACATGTACTTTAAGAGATCATTTTAGAAGATATTACAGATTTAAAATGCAGGGACATAGCGGTTTTTGTTTTTCTCCAAATTTAATGCCTGCGGGTCACAGACAGTAATGAATAAATCAAAACTACTGGATCGTTTTTAATTATTTTTTTCACTGAGTGACCACCGTTCACCGTGGGAAGCAGGGGCAGGCAGCTAGTCTATAATAATAATATAAGTTTATTTAATCTCTTACCAATATCATGTTTAACTTTAAACATATGATACTTCAAAAGCACTTTATTAGTGAAAGCTTCAGGACATTTCGGACATAAATAGCTTATTATAAATTCTTTCTTAAAGAAATGTTCGGTTACATGTATCTTCATCTCCTCTTCGCCAACACATATCTCCCTACACAGCACACATATATGCACATCGTTGTTCAAACGTATACCACGAAGACCAGTAACTCGCTGCAACCTCAAGTAAGAAGGTTTCTTCGGTACAAAGAACCTCTCAAAATCCTCACTCGGTGCATCACAATTTTTATGTCTAACTTTAATATGATTCTGGAATAAATCAACTCTGTTCGTGTCGAAGTAACACATATCACATTTTAAATACAACGGATGTGATTCTAAATGCTTTCTCAGATCCTCTGTGCTGTTCTGTTTTATTAGACATATGCGACATGTCGACACACTTTGTATGTTGTGCATGTAAAAATGTGCTGGTATTGTTTTGGGTAATATGTTTTTAGAGCATAGCGGACATTTTAAAAAGTTTTGATGCTGCGCTTTCATATGAACGTATCTCATGTGTACAATTAAATTGTCCTTGCTGAAGAATATCGCTGAGCACTTGTCGCATATAAATATTTCTCTTTCAACTCGCAAACTGGTCTCACTGCTTAGCAGATGTTCGGCTTTTATATGCTTGATAACTTCCTCTTTGTTGGAAAATATTTGTATACAAATCTGGAAATATATATTTACACACATAAACATGTTAGCACTGTGGTATCCAGCTGAACAGAATAGTACCACCCTCATTTCTTAACGAGGGGTCGTAAAAGGGGACTAAGATAAGTTGACCCACCATGTAGTATCCGGTTTAGTAGAATAGACCGCCCTCTTTCTTACCGAGGTGTCGTAAAAGGCGACTAAGGTAAGGTGACCCACCGTGTGGTATCCGGTTTAGTAGAATAGACCACCCTCTTTCTTACAGAGGTGTCGTAAAAAAATACAACAGAGGTAAAATACGCAGCTAACTCACGTGACAGCATGTTTTTAAAATGTTGTGCAGACCCCACTTATTTACGACACCTCGATAAGAAATGAGGGTGGTCTATTCTACTCAGCCGGATACCACACGGCAGGTCGAGTTACCTTAGTCGCCTTTTACGACACCTCGGTAAGAAAAGAGGGTGGTACTATATTCTATTATATATAATTTAATAATTTTAAGCAATTTAATTTACGTACATAAAAATATAAAGAATTATAAAACGATAGGTGATGTATACAATAGACAAAGCAGGAACCGACATAAGCTTGCGGCTCCTGCTTTGCGCCTTGCAAAAGTACGTAATTCGTTTGTGGGTTTTGGTATAAGATTCTATAATAAAATTCCGCAATCAATTTCAGCTTTGCCATTACAGCAGTTTAAAAACACTGTTAAAAAGAGGCTGATACAGAAAGCCTACTATACTCTTGAAGATTATTTAGAAGATAAGAATGTGTGGATATAGCTCTCTTTGAACCTGTACAAGACAGTAACGACATAATGTAAATAGTATTAAGAATTATATTTTTAAAAGAGCAACCGCCGAGTTTCTTGCTGGCTCTTCTCGGTAGGAACAGCTTTCCGAACCAGCAGTAGAGTTGACGATTCAAAAGCACTTGTTTACAAGTTTATTTGAATAAAGAATATTTTGAATTTGAATATTAAGCCGGATACCATGTACCAAAAAAGTTCGGGAAACACAAATGTAAATGAACATATAATTTAGGGTTATATTTTACGTAAAGTAAATTTTCGACCTAGCTAATAAGGTTGCGCAAGTTAAACTCCATTAGCCGCTGTTTTATTAACTTACATAACAAATATTTTCATTCTTCCGGACATGGTAAAATAATTTATTAACGTGCTTCTTGTTTCTGTGTATTTCGACTTCAGTCTCGCTCGTCCAGCCGCCGTCGGAACATAAATCGCAGCCATAAACCTGTTTTTTATCTTCAATATTTAATTTCACTTTTTCAACTTTGGGCACGAATATGTCTCTTGATGATCGAAACATAGCTCAGTGAAATTTGGGCACAATTTAGAAGTATAACTGGTTAGCTCAGTGAAATCATTTAGGAATATGACTCGATTGACTGGTTAAACTCAGTGAAATTAGAGGGCAATTAAGGAATATGATCTTTCCGTTATCTTATGTATAAAAAGTTAATATAGATAATTGATTTAAGACTTATTTATTCAAAAAACAATTTACTAGGCCCTAAGGGATTACAAAAAATAATTACAAAAATCAATAATAAATAATAATATTTAAGCCACAGATTGAAAGTAAAATATATGCCACACTCCACAGATAACTTAACTGAAAATTATGCTATATAGTGTTCTGTCTATGGTGAAAATCATAGATTCTACACTATAATGTGTTTAAAAATTAAAATTTGAAATTTCTGTATGATATGAAAAATGTATATATCATTTTAAATTTTTATATCATTGAGGAATTTCAAGTTTTATTTTGGTAGGATTATTTTGATATAATCCGGGTTTTTTCTAAAATCTATGTAATGCTAAGGTAGGCAGCCAAAACCGTTCCCATACCCTTATACATGCATGATTGGTTACCGCACGTATAAACACCACTACCAACAACACACTACACATACACTACCATAATGTCAACTATCGTTTCGCCCCGTAACCAAAGCATCATAAAGCTCCAGGACAAAATCACAAAGTGCAAAACTTTGCGACGCACTGCAATAAGAGCAACCGCCAAGTTTCTCTTAGGCTCTTCTCGGTAGGAACAGCTTTCCGAACCAGCTGCAGAGTTGACGATTCATAAGCACTTGTTTACAAGTTTATTTGAATAAAGAATATTTTTAATATGATAAATTATATTTGAATTTCCATGTTTAATTAATGAGTACTTTCCTTTTGCATGTTCAATTATTCAGTAAGGTAAGGGCACGATAAAAAATATTAATTAATATTAAATTTTAAATAGAGGCGTTTTACCTGAAATAAAACGCTTATTAAATACTTACCTTATTAGAAGCTTAAATATGAGATAGGCACACCTGGTTTTCCGTCGTATTTTACATCTCTTTCTACCCAAATATCTCTGTCTCTTTCCTTTTTCCCCCCTTTTCACCGGACATGGCGGGAGGCGCTAGACAGCGACTCTTTGTATGTCATTGTGTCTCATTAAGCACCAGGCAGGTATAAAAAGTAAGCTTCTAATAAGGTAAGTATTTAATAAGCGTTTTATTTCAGGTAAAACGCCTCTATTAAATGCTTGACCGTTATTAGAAGCTTAAATATGAGACGTGACCTCGCATATGCAATCTCCCGTTTATTAACTTAGTAGTTTTATATTGAAAATGGGACGATATGCGCTATCATCCTTTGAAACGAAGATAGAGGAGAAATAAAGCTCGCGTTGTGGCGGCTAAGTCAAATCTCCTTGTCACGTGTAAGTCATGTTGTGTGACTCCGAAGTGCGACTATGGTCAAATATTATGCTGAAGCTTTTTAGATAACGGTATACGATACTCTGATAGTAACAAATAATATGGAGCTCCTATTTTTCTTCAGGGGCTGACGTACTGTGCTAGACTTCCCACTCGAAAAGATTTGGAGGTATTGCCTTTGTTACTACTGACCCTAGTGGGCGATAATTGACACTTTTGTCCCCTTATTACAGATTTTCGCAGAATGGCAATGATTATAGCCGACCCACGAGGATTGGTCATGGTTATAACAGGCATATAAATTTGGACCAACTTCATTGTTATGCTTGCCGAATTACCACGCGACGGTACAACACAGATATTCACGGGGTGGCAAAGATGATAACTGCTCTGCGAGGGCTGATAATGATGACAACTGGCATAAGAATCTAAACCATCATCAGTGTCATACTTGCAGACGTGCCAAGCGATGGTGCATTATAAATATTAATGTGGTGGCAATGATGACATTCGCCCCGCGAGAGCTGGATATGCTGACAACTGTTATATGAATTTGGAAAACATCATTTTCATATTTGCATAATTACCAAGCGATGGTACACCATTACAGATGTTCATGGAGTATCAATAAAAATAACCACCCCACGAGGGCTGGATATGATGACAACTGGTATATGCATTTGGAAAAAAAAGTCATTGTCATCTTCTTCTTTGCGTGTCTTTCAAACTAGTGAAAGTTAGCAGTCAACTCCGCATATGCCTTTTTATTCTTGGCAAGACGGAAGAGTTTTGGAGTGCTCTTAATTCCCGTCCATTCCCGGATATTTTGTAAACAAGATTACTTTTTAAGACCAGGGCTGCTCTTTTCAGCAACTTTGTCATTGTTATACTTGCAAAAATGCCACGCGATGGTACAACATTATACATAATCATAGGCTACAGTGACGATAACCGCGCAATACGAGTCGGATATGATGACACCTGGTATACAAATCAGGGGCAAACGTCATTTTCATTTTTGCAGAAGTACCGAGTGAAGGTACAACATTACACATCTTCATAGGATACAATGACGATAACCGCCCAGTGAGAGCTGGATATGATGACAACTGGTATATGAATTAGTACCAAACTTCATTTTCATATTTGCAGAAGTACCAAGCGATGGTACAACATTACACATCTTCATATGATGCAGTGATGATAACCGCCCCGCGAGAGCTTGATATAATGACAATTGGTATATGAATTAGTACCAAACGTCATTTTCATATTTGCAGAAGTACCAAAGGATGGTACAACATTATACATATTCATAGGATGCAATGATGATAACCGCTCCGCGAGAGCTGGATATGATGACAATTGGTATATGAATTAGGACCAAACTTCATTGTCATAACTTGCAAAAATACCAAGCGATGCTACAACATTACACATCTTCATAGGATGCAGTGATCATAGCCGCCCGCGAGAGCTTGATATAATGACAATTGGTATATGAATTAGTACCAAACGTCCTTTTCATATTTGCAGAAGTACCAAGCGATGGTACAACATTACACATCTTCATAGGATGCAGTGATGATAACCGCCCCAAGAGAGCTTGATATGATGACAATTGGTATATGAATTAGTACCAAACGTCACTTTCATATTTGCAGAAGTACCAAAGGATGGTACAACATTATACATACTCATAGGATGCAATGATGATAACCGCTCCGCGAGAGCTGGATATGATGACAATTGGTATATGAATCAAGACCAAACTTCATTGTCATAACTTGCAGAAATACCAAGCGATGGTACAATATTACACATCTTCATAGGATGCAGTGATCATAGCCGCCCCGCGAGAGCTTGATTTGATGACAATTGGTATATGAATTAGTACCAAACGTCATTTTCATATTTGCAGAAGTACCAAAGGATGGTACAACATTATACATATTCATAGGATGCAATGATGATAACCGCTCCGCGAGAGCTGGATATGATGACAATTGGTATATGAATTAGGATCAAACTTCATTGTCATAACCTGCAGAAGTACCAAGCGATGGTACAAAGTTACACGTATTCATAGTGTGCAAAGATGATAACCGCCCCGCGAGAGCTGAATATAATGACAACTGGTATATGAATTAGGACCAACGTCATAAATTAAAGAAGTACCATGCGATGGTACAACATTACAGTTATTTATTATTATACTAGTTACATACTGTGTTTTCAATGTCTTCCGTTTATTAATCTGCGTCCTGGCCTATTGCCTTCTCACACGACCGCACTGTCTACAGTAGCAATGAGACTTTGAAAACGGAATATATGGGATTAAAAAATTTATATATTTAACATTTTATAAATAAATCGCGCTCACACTTTCAAATGCCATCCTTTGACATCTCTGTCTTTTCAGAAGAAAAGATACGTTTACGATAAAAATATCGTAAGCCATATGTAAAAGGTCAGCCGTGACATGTTCAAACATGTTCAAAAATACCTCGTCAATCTTTTAATTGACATTTAACCGCGACATCTGATATTTTAGTCGAATATATCAGTTGGCTTATAATTCGTAACATAATTATTCGCAAATAGAATAATCTCTTATTGCTTTCAAACAGCGAACGTTAAGCAACAAACGAACGAACGAACAATCGAAGCATAGGATTTATCAGAGTACTGACTGACGCAATTTATTGCTTCACGCTAGAATCCGGATGGATGATTATACCATTTCTGTGTATCGATATACATCATTCACATATCACTACCAAACCATTGAACAGAGGTCGCAAGGTTGGTAGGTAAAACGGGATTCTTCATTTTAATTAAAACATTAAATGTCAAATTAGGTACGCCATGATTCGAATCACTGTAGTATTGAACTTGTCGATTGTTCTATCTCGCAACTAAGGTCTGACAAAAATTAGTCATTATCAAATAGTTTATTTATCCTTTATACAAAGTGTTTGCTTTAATTAAATTACTAATAGAGAGATTAACCGCCGGATATCGCGTTGTGAATTCGTTGCGACATATTAACTCTCAATTCATCAGGATGACGTTATCGTTATGCATTACAAAAACACTTGTAAGGATTCATTATTCTAAAAAATAGCTTATAAATTCGGGCCAACATCATTATCATACTTGCAGATGTTACAATATTACAGATAAAAGGGTAGAAAAATAAAAATTTTCTTAATGAAATAACGAACGGTAACACCGTTAACCATAAAAATAATGTGCAACTTACGTGCTGGATTTAACACAATACTCACTGAAGGTAGTTAAATAATTTTACCAACACTGAATTTGCACAAGTCTACTTGACAGAAAACTAAATGCCAATGACATACAAAGAGTCGCTGTCTAGCGCCTCCCGCCATGTCCGGTGAAAAGGGGGGAAAAAGGAAAGAGACAGAGATATTTACCCAAATATCTCACCTTCTACCCAGAAAGAGATGTAAAATACGACGGAAAACCAGGTGTGCCTATCTCATATTTAAGCTTCTAATAACGGTCAAGCATTTAATATTAAACAATGGGCTACAGTTCTGAGGTTTGGCCAGTTGATAATAGATGGCAGCAGGTAATTACAAATTTATCTTTTATTAGCTACAACAAACAAAACGCTTATTTAAAATTTCATACAAAACGGTCAACTTTTAGTACATAGTCAATTACTAGTCAAATGAAATCAAATCAAAATAATCTTTATTCAAATAAGCTCTTTCAAGCACTTTTGAATCGTCAATCGATATTAATGAAGCTACAACTGGTTCGGAATGTTGCTCTTACCGAGAACCAGAAAGAAACACGGCGGTCGATTAAACATTTTCAATTTTACATTATTGAACCGCTTGTATGAAGCTGAAAGGATTTTGAAATCCAGTCTTTTTTATCATGCAGATAATCTTCAATTTTGTAATATTCTTTACGTATAAGAATATATTTTATACTTAACTTAAACCTTTCTGTAGACTGGTCTAGTATGGATTGCGGAATTTAATGCCATTACCTTACTTTCCTTTTATTAGATACTTTTGTTCTTCATGTTCAATAATTGACTTCTGTTCAATATTTGGATAAGTGTTTTTTGTTTGGCTTATTTGTTTATCATGTTAATTATTTAGTACACGCCGTGTGGTATCCAGCTGAATAGAATAGTACCACTCTCATATCTTACCGAAGTGTCGTAAAAGGCGAGTAAGGTAAGTTGACCCACCGTGTGGTATCCGGTTTAGTAGGATAGACCACCCTCTTTCTTACCGAGGTGTCGTAAAATACGGCTAAGGTAAGTTGACCCGCTGTCTGGTATCCGCCTGAATAGAATAGTACCACTCATTTCTTACCGAGGTGTCCTAAAATACGACTAAGGTAAGTTGACCCACCGTGTGGTATCCGGTTCAGTAGAATAGACCACCCTCTTTCTTATCGAGGTTTCCTAAAATACGACTAAGGTAAATTGACTCACCGTGTGGTATCCGGTTTAGTAGAATAGACCACCCTCTTTCTTATCGAGGAGTCCTAAAATACGACTAAGGTAAATTGACGTCAGGCAGGCTGCAAGTTGTAATAACGCAGCCAAATCATGTGACAGCATGTTTATCACATGTGCCGACCCCACTTAGAGTGGGATAAGGGCAGGAGAATGACAATTCAATTTATCGAGGTTCGACGTACTACATGACCTATATATAGTGTTGCTGGGTAGTTTTTTAATAAATAAAACAACAAACAAAAGTAAAACTAGAAATAATCTTTTATTTTATTTACAAATTATATAACTAAATAACTAATTTTTGGCAAATCTATTAATATACGAAAGCTTTAAATGCTATATTATTTGACGGGTCAGTTGGCGCGCGAAAATAATTTTATTATACTAGAGTAAGAAAACCAGCCTAAAATGTGTCATATTACAAAAAAGAGAGAGTAAATGAGTTATCTACATATCTCTTTTTTTTAAGTATACGAGTTTCAACGTCACTTGAAGGTCTTGTCTATGGTTCCCCTACTTTAGTACTAATAACTCTATGTCGTTAAAACTATTTTAGTTAGTAATCTATGGTTAATACTGTATTTATTTTCTGTGGATTAAGTTCAAATAAATGCTAAGAATAATTTATTTTGTTAATAATATATGTATATACATTATTACAACTTGATCTATAAATATTGTCACAGCCTACAAAAATAATATACCTATATCGCCATTTTATACAATTAAAAAAAGACCGTAACAAACGTATCATCAATTCCCGCCAAAGAATTTTTTTTCAAACGGGGTTCAGACTCGCCTCACGTTCATTTAAGTAAAACAGTTTTCATCCTACGCATATTATAGTGTTCATTATTTTAATAGTACATATCACACGCTTAGTATTAAAGTGACCTAATTTAAAATTATGTCATCACGTAAAATGACATCTCGCTACGGACTATTAAAAAAAAAGCTAGTCTTGATCATTTAAATTATGGGTCTCTTTAACACACGACTTTTGTAGGCGCTAGGCCACGCTTTATTGCAATTTGTCACAAATTAGGTCACTTTAATACTAAGCGGGCGACATATCCCTCTTTAAATTCAACAACAGGATAAAATAAATATTTTTATTAAATATTTAGATGGAAATATTAAAAACTTTAAATAATCCAAAAAAAACAAACCCCTAATACCTATTTCCAAAACATTATATATGTAAATTTTTTTCTTAAAAGAATAGTAAAGGCCATTTTGCCTTTATTTCTATTTTTCAATCTACACGCAACAAAAATAGTAACTTGCCCATTATATGTATATATTTAAAAAGCACCCATAAATAAAATAATGTATTTTAAGTACCTAGTCTTTTTAGACACAAAATATTTTTACATATTAAAAAAAATCAAAAAGACAAAAGACAAAAGACTTCTGCTATTCAGCCTAATATAAACTAACAAATAACAATTAAAATGACAACAATTAAGAAACCTTTTTCATAAATATATACAACTAGGAGTCCCGCCCCAGCTTCGCACGGGTATAAAGCATATAGCCTATGTCACTCAGTGATAATAACAGTACTCCATATTGAATTTTATTATACATATAAACCTTCCTCTTCAATCACTATATACTTAAAAAAAACCGCATCAAAATCTTTTGCGTAGTTTTAAAGATTTAAGCAAACATAGAGATATAAGGACAGAGAGAGAAAGTGAATTTGTTTTATACTATGTAGTAACGTTTATAGCTACTACTATTTTGATAATTGTCATATTTTTACCATACTTATCCAAAGACTAAATTACGTTTAGCTGTCATTTGTGTTTTGTTTTTCCATGTCATAGTCGTTTTTGCTATACCACGTTTTATAGTGACTTGACGGGATAAAATAAATGCGGTCGAACGGGATAAAAAGTATCCTATGTCCGTCTCCTGGTTCTAAGCAACCTTTCCACTAATTTTCAGCCGAATTTGTTCATCTGTTCTTGAGTTATAAATAGTGTAACTAAGACCAACTTTCTTTTATATATATAGATATCTGGTAATTTTATACAAAATAAAAAAAAGAAAGAAAAAAATAATAGGGTATGTGGGGCTCGATCCTAGGTTACTATTTAGGATTTACATTACTAGCGACCACCCGTTCCCCGAATGAGCTACGCTGACTTGACAGTTAATGGAAAAAATTCAATTCAATATAAATTTTAGTATTTTTTAAAAAACGGGGTTAAAATGTTTTTTTTAACAAAACCTAGATCTTGATCGATTTTTCTCACCCAAACCCCCTACATGCTGAATTTCAGGAAAATCGTTGGAGCCGTTTCCGAGATTCCGAATATATATATATATATGTATATATATATATATATATATATATATATATATATATATATATATATATATATATATATATATATATATATATATATATATATATATATATATACATACAGGATTAACTCATTTAAATATTAAAGATAAACTTCAAATATAGTAAATTAATAGTGCAATTGAAAGTCTTCATAATTTAATTCCTGTGCACAAAAAACATTTCGCAACATCTCCCAAACATAGATATTTCTTTAACTTTTCATTATGTAAAGAGGCAAAGGTATTCTCTATACAGCCGTAATTTTTTAATCATTCATACAAAAAACTTAAAATTAAATACATATTTACAAAAACTATATAGTTTTTTTAATATTTGTAAACCCATTGAAGATACTTTTAAAAGTATCAATTAATTAATTAATTAACTATTTGGTGGTCACTTATATAAATATTACAAAAAAATAATTGTTATTTAATATGGCAACACTAACGAGGTAGTTCAACCACAATAAATGTCGATTAGGCTGGTCACATTAGCGAGAAGACCAACCGTAAGTAAATTAGGTAAGTTTATGAATGATTTATTTGGAATAATACATGTGGATAAGAGATGAGATAGAGAAAGGAGATGTAAAGAAGTGGAAAGAGAGTGGGCGTGTAGTGAAAAGTAGGGAGTCTAATGCCTAGTGGGATCATTATGTTACATATTATGACATTTGACTAAAGGTCACGTGTTTGATTCCCGGTATGACTTAAAAATCAAAAGAAATCAGATTTGATTTCATTTGACTTATTTTGGGGGATTTTTTTTTTTTTTTTTTTTTTTTTTTTTTTTTTTTTTTTTTTTTTTTTTTTTTTTTCGAATTGACAATATGCTGTTAGCCCTAACGGCTTCTACAGCGTCACCGGGCGGGACGGGCGAGCGCAGAAGCATCGCCGAGGTTGCGAAATGCGTAGAGTAGAGCGCAGAAGCTCTACTAGCTATGGGGAACGTCGTCCTAAGGGTGCCTCCTGTGAGGCCGGACCACGGCTTAGGGCGACGTGTAGTGGAGGGCTGATGGTATGACTTTGATTAGTCAATACGACGACGGAAGGGTGGCAAGAAGCCACGACCAACCGATATCAGAAATCTGGGACCTCGTCTTCGCCGGCGAAGACGCTGTGTGTATGTATTACGTGTTTTTGTGTTTGCGATCGTTATTTGATCGTCAGGGTCATATAGGACGCTTTTTGGACGCCTATATTTTCGATGGTCAGACCTAACTGGGATGTAGGTGGAAGCAACTGAGATTAGAGGGTTCGGGTGTACCTCGGATTTCTCGAAGTAAGACTTCGAAAAACGTTTAAAGAGGTGAGTAATGGTAGGGAGGTCGAGGTCTCTATGGAGGTCAACGTTCCGCATGAACCACGGACAACCAGTGGCTGTACGCATAAATCGGTTCTGCATTCTTTGGAGCGTGAGCAATCTGACCTTTGAAACGTGCGCGAACGCAACGCTCGCATAGGACATTATTGGTCTTATGCAAGTTTTGTAGAGTGTCACTTTGTTGCGGAGTGACATTTTACTTTTCTTGCATAACATCGGATAAAGTCGTCCCATGACATACGCAGCCTTATTGCAGACTGTGCGTATGTGCTCGTGGAAGGTCATGGAAGGTTGGAAGGTGACACCTAGGTACTTGACTTTCTGTTGCCAGTGAATTGGTGTATCGTAAAGGGAAATTTCCGTAGGTGTGTCTATGTGAGATCGGAAACGATTACCGATAAAGTGCATAGCTGCACTTTTATCAGGGTTTATTTCGATTCTCCATCGGCGGAACCAGCGTCCGAGGCTGTTTACCGCTTTCTGGAGACGTCTAGTGATAACTTGAGGTTGGCGAGATGTGGTAAATACAGCGGTGTCATCCGCGAAAAGAGCAAGATGAGTGCGCTCTTTAATAGGCGCCCGTGGAATGTCACTCGTGTAGAGCGAGTACAATAAGGGTGCCAGCACAGATCCTTGAGGGACACCGGCACGGATAGGGCGGCGAGACGACAGAGTGCCGTCTACGCGGTACCGAAATGTACGATTAGTGAGGTAGTTTCGTATGATAAGTACGAGTCTGTCAGGTATATTTAATAGGAGCAACTTGTGGATTAAGCCTGCATGCCAGACCTTATCGAAGGCTTTGGCGACATCGAAGAATATGACACCTGTAAACTGCTTGGTTTGCAAACCTTGCAATATGTGCTCCGTGAGGCGGTGCACTTGTTGAACACAGGTGTGTTTTGGACGAAATCCGAACTGTTCGTTGGGAAGGAGATTATAAGTATCGACTACGGATTTTAATCGGGCAAGGATAATTCGCTCGTATATTTTTCCTAGGCTGTTTAACAAACTAATGGGACGATAGCTAGTCGGGAGATGTATTTTGGGGGACAGACGGCCGTGTATTAAAGGAAAGTCTATTAAATATAATTAATTAATTTATAGAATTAGGCGTTACTTTGCGGAGGTCCATATAACAAAAGTAATAATAAAATTATTTTGCTATAATCCGCGATGAAGTAAAATAGAAAATATATATAATGCTAAATGTAGACAATCGGTTATCATACCTGATACATGCAGGATTCGCGATTTTGGTCGTGGAGTCAATCTCCTGATGATGCTTCGGTTGCGGGGCGAAACGATTGTTGAGTTTGTGATAGTGAACGTATATAGTGCTTGTGTATGGTGGTGGAGGTTTGTGCATGTGTTTTTACGACTCCTGCATGTATCAGGTATGATAACCGATTGTCCACTCTACATTTAGCATTATATATATTTCCTATTTTACTTCTTCGTGAATTATAGCAAAATAATTTTATTATTACTTTTGAACTATAATTAACATGTTTCGTTAATAAATTATTTATACAAGGTGGTTACCGACCATAGGAAATTAACTTAAATTTCAGGTACCTCCACAACTTTGCAGCCTTCTTAAAAGAATTATTTTACGTCTAAGAAGCACGAATTATAGAGATCAATGACCGTACCCTCGCACACCATTCCAAATAATGTAATACGAAACATAACTTTGACCTAAAAAGTAGGTGCGAGTAAGACAAAACAAGAATGTTATTGTATTATCCTGTTGGGCGTCGCTCGAGATCATTGAACTATTATAAACAAAGTGGTTCCCAATTTTAATATGTTAAGTTTGTTCAACAACATTTTTTTCTCTAAACTATACTTATGAATTAATGTTAAGATTCCGGCTATACTCACGTCTTATTCGGAACTCAGACATTCGGAACACGGGAACTCAGTTCCTGGCGCGATAACGCCGCGTAAAGAACTCATGAATAAGAGCCCCGTATGGGCTCGAAACCAGTCGGGCTCATCCGATAAAATAACACGTGAGTATAGCCGGAATCTTAACATTAATTATGAATACCACTCACGATAGTTTAAATTCAAAAATATACTTATGAAGATTCAGAAGTATGTTTTCGAGTTAAATAGAATAGACCACCATCATCTCTTACGAGGTTTTGTAAAAGGCGACTAAGGTAAGTTGAGCCGTCGTGTGGTATCCGGATGTGTATAATAGACCACCCTCATTCTTACCGAGTTGTCACAAAGGGCGACTAAGGTTAGTTAATATCAGGCAGGCGGCCGGTCATAAAATACGTAGCCAAATCATGTGACAACATGTTTATAACATGTTGTGCCGAACACACTTAGTGGGGTAAGGGCAGGTAACTGATACCTGTTTATAAAGATCAATTACCGTACCCTAACACGCCATTCCAAATAATGTAATACTAAACATAACCTTGAATTAAAAAAGTAAGTGCGAGTGAGACAAAACAAGACAGTTATTGTGTTCTCGTATTGCGCACTGCTTCAGGTCATGGAACTATTATAAACAATGCGGTTACCGATTTTAATATATTAAGTTAGTTAGAAAATCATTAGCTTCCTGCCTTTATCCCACTCTAAGTGGGTTCGGCACAACATGTTATAAACATGCTGTCACATGATTTGGCTGCGTTTTACGACCGGCCGCCTGCCTGACGTCAATTTACCTTAGTCGCCTCGGTAAGAAATGAGGGTGGTACTATTCTACTCAACCGGATACCACACTGTGGGTCAACTTACCTTAGTCGCCTTTTACGACACCTCGGTAAGAAATGAGGGTGGTACTATTCTATTCAGCCGGCTACCACACGGCGGCAGATCATTATCATAAACATGCATGCATTGTTATCAGGATTGGACCAGTATTTAAATTTAACATACATAAAGGCAAGTTAAATAGAAGTTTTTAAAAATAACACTTTACCACATTACACTATTCTCAACTAAAAAAACAACTTCTGGCAACACTAAGATATTCTTTGCCTCGGTGTTGCTCTCTGTTCTCTATATACCGATGGTATCCACCACCCAATATCCCCAACAATATGATGGCGCCCACCATGGAATTGGATTTGAATTTCTTCGCGCAGTCGTCTGGGTTGTCTGGCTTTAATGTGTATATCTATGGGAAAAGTTCAAGGTCATGGTAAGGTCGTAATCATATTAATATAAGAATAGGAGCCATAGGAGCTAGCGATATGAAAAAATAATCGATTTTTTTTCAAAATAATTTATTACCTACGACGCTTCCCTTCCCCACCCCATTATCATTCGTACTTATTAACTTGACCCCACTTTTCTCTCATATATCATAGCATCAAAAATCACCAAATCCAAAACGATTATAGCCTCCCCCTTCGTCATCATTTGTACATACGATAACTTGACCTCCTTTCTTTTTCATCGGGTCATAGGATTATAATACACCAGCCCCCCCCCCCCCATTAGTACATATGACAACTTGAACCCCCTTATTCTGTCATACTGTGATTGAATCAAATATCACCAAATCCGAAACGATTATGGTCTCCCCCCGAATACCCCTTCGTCATCATTTGCACATACGATAACTTGACCCCCCTTTTCTCTTATCGTGTCATAGGGTTGTAATCCACCAACCCCAAAACGATTATACCAACCCCCCACCCCTTATTTCACATTATATTCAAATTTAAAATATTCTGTATTCAAATAAACTTGTAAACAACTCGTCGAATCGTCAACTCTACTGCTGGTTCGGAAAGCTGTTCCTACCGAGAAGAGCCAGCAAGAAACTCGGCGGTTGCTCTTTTAAAAATATAATTCTTAATACTATTTACATTAAGTCGTTACTGTCTTGTACAGGTTCAAAGAGAGCTATATCCACACATTCTTATCATCTAAATAATCCTCAACAGTATAGTAGGCTTTCTGTATCAGCCTCTTTTTAACAGTGTTTTTAAACTGCTGTAATGGCAAAGCTAAAATTGATTGCGGGATTTATTATAGAATCTTATACCCAAAACCACAAACGAGTTACTCACTTTATAAATATCATATATTTAAAGGCTTATTACCTAACTCAAACCCCCCTTTTATAATATACGTACCTGTGTACCAGCGTGCGCGACGTAAGCAACCAGGGCCGCATAGTAAGCCGGCCCGAGGCCTGTAGCATTACCAGCCAAGACTAGGCCGGTCACACTCGCAGCTAGCGCAGCTGACAGAGCCGGCTTAGTATGATCGCCAAAAGTCAGCGCGGTGGACTTGATGCCTAACCGGGCATCATCATGCTTATCCTGGAAAAGGTATCCCGTCTTACTTCCCCCTTATTATCCTAGAAAGGAACGTTTGAGAAAACTATGGTAGTGTCCTTCACAGTGGCGTAAAGTACACCCCGCAGTGCGGGGGGTCACTGCACATCAAGGGGCGACCCGGGGCTGAAGAAGAATGAAGAAATGGTAATAAAATTAGTAAAAATGCAGATAACGATATGACACGACAAGATAAAGATGTGAGAACGATAGGAGACGGATAGGAGAACGACAGGATAATGATAGTAGAATTATAAGAGAAAGATAGGAGAGTTATAGGAGAATGATAGAAGAGCGATAGTAGAATGATAGCATATGTTTTTTACTAGCTATTAAGTTTAATCATGCACTGTTTGTTTCCCCTGATGAACATAAAATAAATAAATAAATAATAATAGCCACACTATAGAAGAATGATAGTATAGTGACAGGAGAATTTAAAGAGAACTATAAGAGACTGATAGGAGAATGATGGGATAATGAAAGGAGAACAATATGAGAGTGATACAAGAATGATAGGGAAATGACAGGATTATGGCACCAAAATGAAGAATAACGATAGGAGAAAGATAGAAGAATGATAAGAGGATGACAGCCACATGATAGGAGAATTGAAAGAGATCTATATGAGACTGATGGGAGACTGATGGAAGAATGATAGAATTATGAAAGGACAATGATAGGAGAACAATAGGAGAGTGATACAAGAATGACAGAGAATCGATAGGAGAATAAGGCGATAATCATAGAAGAATTGTCAAACTCACCTGATGCGCGTATATAGTGTCATACAGCACTGTCCAGGCGAGCGCAGAAGCATACAGAGGCAAGCAGACGACGGGTTCGACGTAACCCTGTATAGCCGAATAGCCCAGTAGGGCGCCCCAGTTGAACGTCGCCCCGAGAAACACTTGCGGGTAGTTCGTGAATCGTTTGGCTAGGGGGTACGTTATTACTAGAACTGGAATTGATAAAAATATTCTCTTACATTCAAATTTCATATTCAGGCTCTGGTATATCTCTAGGATTATTCTAATGTTATGTTAATATGCATTAAAAATGTGTAAACCAATGCAAAATATTAGAAAAAATGTGAAAGACGATTCAAAATTACTTGGATCCGATCCCCGTTTTTATAATTCCAATTACTTAATCCGCAGTTGCTACATTTTCCATAAAATTCTTCATTCCCCTCCCCCCATAATATTACCCCACTCCTTCAATTCTAATTTTTTCATTACACCCCAAACCCCCTTACAGTAACCCCCCATCCCCCCTCTAAACGATTACCCCGTATCTCATTCCTCCAATCACACTATATTTTACCCATTTTATTTATGTTTATTTAAACCACTCTAAGTAGGGTCGGCAAAACATGTTAAAACATGTTGTCACATGATTTGGCTATGTATTTTACGACCGGCCGCCTGCCCGACGTCAACTTACCTTAGTCGTATTTTACGACACCTCGGTAAGAAAGAGGGTGGTCTATTTTACTAAACCGGATACCACACGGTGGGTCAACTTACCTTAGTCGCCTTTTACGACATCTCGGTAAGAAATGAGGGTGGTACTATTCTATTCAGCCGGATACCACACGGCGTAATAATTTGAAGTTTATAACAGATATAAAAAGTTTTGTTATGGCCGCGTTCACAACAATACTAATATATAAAGCTGAAGAGTTTGTTTGTTTGTTTGAACGCGCTAATCTCAGGAACTACTAGACTGTTTTGAAAAATTATTTCAGTGTAAGATAATCCATTTATCGGAAAGGCTATTAAGAAGGCTAGTAAAATAAATTTTTACTTATTTTGTTGTCTCTCTTTTTGGTCCTTCAAACCGGATTAACCAACCTATGGATGGATCGACAATTTTCTTATAATTATGTATATATTCTTTTAATAGTAGCATAATAACAGGGCGTTACTTTAAGAATACTTTTACTTACTCAAACTGCTTGCACCTAACACCACACTATAGCAGTTAAGCTGCAACAAAATGCCCAGGCCAGCTGTGAGCTGGATTGCCAGGAAACCTATTGCCTGCTTCTCTGTGATAGCACCAGAGACCAGAGGCCTGTCTTTGGTTCTCTCCACCTTGAAAGAGAAACTATATTAAATACTAGCGGCCTACCCTGCTTCGCACGGGTATAAAATATATAGCCTATGTCACTCAGTGAAAAAAATGATTAAAATCGATCCAGTAGTTTTGATTTATTCATTACTGCCCGTGGCCCGCAAGCGTTAAATTTGGATAAAAACAATTCTCTCTCCCTATACCAAGAAGATTTCCTGCTATCTTTGGAATGTCTAAATTCATATACTACATATTTACATTTTACATTTTTCCCTATATATTTTATGTTTAAAATTAATTACAGAATGTCTTTATATACAACATTCATAGCTTTGTTATCATTAGACAATACAAACATGTTTTCTTTAGAGGTTACTCTTAAAAGAGCGACATTTAGTTGCGCGTCCGATCGCTGCTAAATTCGAAGTGCTATAGGGCGAAGCGCGGCCTCCTCGCGGGATTTTAAATCTGTGATATCTTCGAAAATGTTCATTTAAATTACATGCTGTAAACGGCCATATTGATCTTTATTAAATCAACAATGTATTTAACGTACTTAATTGGATAAGAATTAATGCTATATTGTATAAAAATTGCTTCGAAAATAAGGCATTATTTTTCGTATAAAAGTAAATGACAAAAAATGCTATTGTGGGTTATCCATAAGAGATAGATATATACCATCCCGGACTTTTCTGTAGACTTTTTCAATGTGTACAAATACTTAGTACATCATTTTGATCAATCTCGTAGGGTTTAGCCTGCGTTTGCAATGTAAGCGAAAAAAAAGTAATTATTTACGACATCACATAAGAAACCTCAAAAATTACAGTATTTCTCTACTCCATATTGAATATTATTATACATTCCTCTTAAATCACTCTATCTATTAAAAAAACCGCATCAAAATCTGTTGCATAGTTTTAAAGATTTAAGCAGTCATAGGGATATAGGGACAAACAAAGAATGTGACTTTGTTTTATACTATGTAGTGATAATCCCTATAGCATGATTTAATATTCACGCGCGATGGCTTATTATTAGCGTATTTCATATATAACTTTGGTGTTTCTATACCGATTTCAATGATTCTTTTTTTATACAATGGTTAGTACTATTCACTTTTTTATTTAGGGATGACTGAGAGTGATATAAATGTAGGAGTAGACAAATATAACCAGAAAGCTTCGAACTGCTAAGCTATCGGGAGTTACACGTGTTATTGTGAGTCAACCATAAAAGATAGACATATGCTGTCGTGGGATATTTTTTATATAATTTTACGGAGAACATTTCCGTCATACATGATTTCTGTGTAGCTTTAACCATCAAGGTTGCACACGCGACGGAAGCTTAAAAAATGGAGTAACTTCTCCCGTTTTCCCTACATTTCCCTTCACCGCTCTGCTCCTATTGATTGTAGCGTGATGAAAAGTATACTATAACCAGCCCAGGAGTATCATAAAAAATTATACCGAGTTTCGTTAAAATCCGTCGAGTAGTTTTTGTTTCTATAACGGTTATACAGACAGACAGACAGACAGACAGACAGACAGACAGACAGACAGACAAAATTTTTACTGATTGCATTTTTGGCATCAGTATCGATCACTAATCACCCCTTGATAGTTATTTTGGAAATATATTCCAGTTACAGAATTGACCTCTCTACAGATTTATTATAAGTATAGAAGATAAGTACCTGATTGACTGTTGAATTTTTTTCAAAATAATTAGGTAGTTGGGGATTGACCCTAGGTATTTACATTTCTCGAGACCGCCCGTTCCCCGAATAAGCTACGCTGACTTGACAGTTAATGGCAAAAATTCAATTCAATATAAATTTTAGTTTTTGAATGCCCAAAAACAGGTATAAAACGTTTCTTTTTTACATTAAACCTAGCTACATCGATTTGTTCTCCCACAAAACCCCCCTACGTGCTGCATTTCACGAAAATCGTTGGAGAAATATATATATAAAAATATTAAAAATATTATATATAAAAATACATTGGGACTTGCAAAAAGTGTCAGTAATCTGTATGTCATAGAGTTCAATTTTACTATTTCTCTGGAACATTCACGTTTACCAATCGCATTCCGTATCTCCGCTACGACTACGCTTGAGACGCGAAAATAAAAGTTAAATAATAGTAATTTCAGTTATGTTATTGGACAAAGGACATCATAATTACTATAACTACTAATTTAGTAGCATTCTACTCCTCCTAGTCATAGCGTATTCTACTCAGCCAGATACCACACGGCTTATGTATACAAGTATTTATGCTGATTATAGAAGCATAGACAATGATCTACCTCTACAGACCTTGGCGTCTATGTCCCTGTCCCAAAGGTCGTTTATCGTGCATCCAGCACCCCTCATGACTCCAGCACCTGCTAGGAACAGTGCTGCCATCTGTAGGGAAGTGCTCAGCGGCACAGTACCATTTATGGAAGCTAAAGCTATAGACCACGAACACGGCCAGTATAGTAGGTATACACCTAGAAATAAAAAATAAGGGATTATTATTAAATGCAATAATAAATAAAAGTAATTATAAAATAAACATAACAAATAATTTATAGAATTAGGCGGTACTTTGCGGAAATCCATAATACAAAAGTAATAAAAAAATTATTTACCTATAAACTGCCATGAAGTAAAATAGAAAATATATATAACGCAAAATGTAGAGTGGACAATCCGTTATCGTACCTGATACATGCAGAATTTGTAAGAACTCATGCACTACCCGATACCGACGACACAACAATACACAAGCACTGCACACATTCACCACCGCAATCTCAGCAATCGTTTCGTCCCGCAACCGAAGCATCATCAGGAGATAGGCTCCATGACAAAATCGTAAAACTTTGCGATTTGCTCGTTTGCGGGGCGAAACGATTGTTGAGTTTGTGATAGAGAACATATGTAATGCTTGTGTATTGTGGTGGCAGTGGTTTGTGCATGTGTTTTTACGAATCCTGCATGTATCAGGTATGAAAACTGATTGTCCACTCTACATTTAGCATTATATATATTTTCTATTTTACTCCATCGCGGATTATAGCAAAATAATTTGATTATTACTTTTGTATTCATCATCATCTTCCTGACCTTATCCCACTCTAAGTGGGTTGCACAACATGTTATATACATGCGGTCACATAATTTTGCTGCGTTTTTACGACCGGCCGCCTGCCTGACGTCAACTTACCTTAGTCGTATTTTACGAAACCTCGGTAAGAAAGAGGGTGATCTATTTTACTAAACCGGATACCACACGGTGGGTCAACTTACCTTAGTCGCCTTTTACGACACCTCAGTAAGAAATGAGGGTAGTCTATTCTACTCAGCCGGATACCACATGGCGGGTCGACTTACCTTAGTCGCCTTTTACGACACCTCGGTAAGACATGAGGGTAGTCTATTCTACTCAGCCGGATACCACATGGCGGGTCGACTTACCTTAGTCGCCTTTTACGACACCTCGGTAAGACATGAGGGTAGTCTATTCTACTCAGCCGGATACCACATGGCGGGTCGACTTACCTTAGTCGCCTTTTACGACACCTCGGTAAGACATGAGGGTAGTCTATTCTACTCAGCCGGATACCACATGACGGGTCGACTTACCTTAGTCGCCTTTTAAGACACCTCGGTAAGACATGAGGGTAGTCTATTCTACTCAGCCGGATACCACATGGCGGGTCGACTTACCTTAGTCGCCTTTTACGACACCTCGGTAAGACATGAGGGTAGTCTATTCTACTCAGCCGGATACCACATGGCGGGTCGACTTACCTTAGTCGCCTTTTACGACACCTCGGTAAGACATGAGGGTAGTCTATTCTACTCAGCCGGATACCACATGACGGGTCGACTTACCTTAGTCGCCTTTTAAGACACCTCGGTAAGACATGAGGGTAGACTATTCTACTCAGCCGGATACCACATGGCAGGTCGACTTGTCTTAGTCGCCTTTTACGACACCTCGGTAATTATTACTTTTGTATTATTAGATAAAATAGATTAAAAGTAAATTATGTTTATAATAATATCCGAACTTACCAATAGGTCTGTCCCATCTTGATAATTTAATATAAGGCTCTATTTTCTCTTTCCAAAATATTTCTAAACTGGTCCCTGCTATCCTTTCATCTGGCAACACTTTCTCTATTTTTATTTTATCTATGACAATCTTAGGTGTGGAGGTTTCTATCACAACCTTTTGTCTATGACGATCACTCTGTGTAGAATGTACCCTGACATTTTTTAAATGTGTCCTATATTCAAAATTTCTTTGGTTTGTTAAATTTGCATATTTACATGGGCAAGATTTTAATTGTGTTAATATATTTGAATATTTTCTCGTGGCATATTTTAAAATTGTATACATATTTGTACTCTTAGAACTGAGGCCAGTATTTAACATTTCATTGGAGACTCTGAAATTAATTACAGATAAAAAATTAAAATACTTAAGTCTAGCCAAATTTTAATATATACAAATTAATGTATGTCCATTAAAGATTAAAATGGTTGGACTGATTTTAATAAAACTTTCAGACAATCTTTAGAATGACCCATCATCCTGTAAAGTTTGGTGGTGATTGGAGAAATTTTTTTTAAACTATTCAATTCTGTTTTGAGGTGAATTTGAAAGCAGAATGAGCCACAGGAACATGTGGCCAGAGCTTTAGACCCATTAGCTTGGTAGATAATAATAAAATTAATAAATATATGGGACACTTACACACACGGTCATCCGTCCCCAAAGTAAGTAACTTAATACTTGTGTTATAACAGACAACTGGTGAATATACACTCATACATTTTTTAAATACATACTTAAATACAAATATACACCCAGACTCAAAGACCTTTAAAAACCAATAAATTCATTTATAGAATATGTTGGCCCTCGGCGGGAATCGAACCCGCGACCCGCGGAGTTGAAGGCAGGGTCACTACCCACTGCGCCAACGCGCCAGTCTACTGTAAAGCTCAAGCCATTGGCATTATTCGTATTTCCATAGACAGAATTATTCATCTTTTTTCTACCATATTGAACTACAGATTTGCCTACTGCTTGACAATGACCTTAACTTTCCAATATATGATGGAGATATTAAATTCAAAGATTTAATTCACTTTTACTTACTACCTCATATCTCAGCAATGAGTGTTCTAAGCTGAAACCTAAATTAGGTTTCTATCCATACATTTTAACGTTTAAATATCTATGATAATATGATAAATAAAAAAATAAATTTCTTTATGACATAATAATAACCTCAAATAAAATTATGAAATAAAATGTATGTATATATAATGACTAACCTTTAGACTCTTGCTTATAAGAACAGGCTTATTGTCGCTTCAATTATCCTTATATGATTAGGCGAAATAGATTTTATTTCTCTCCAAGGTTATTCTTAATTACAATGTCAAAACATTATGAAAAATGTATTACACGAATATCAAATTAAAACTGTTTTATTGTGAAAATTTTACTTCGCGCTTATCTTTATGGTAAATTTAAAGTGAATATTACGATGTTTGTCATGATTATTTTTTATTACATATTAAATTCGTAGTAAAAATCAAATCAACCGCGTTTTATCAAACCATACACAAATCATAAACAAATCACAGACTAACTAAACTGTGCACAGACTATACATTCGATAAATACTCATGGCACAGACTAAGAAATGATAATCTATTTTTCAATACGAAATTTTCAGTATCGGGGCATGATCAATTATCAAAATCTTGGTAAAAAAATTTATGCAAGTAAGCAGAAAAATAAACAGGTTTTGATTTTTCAAAATCCGCAAAAGTGTAGGCTGTTTTTGCGACGGCGTACGCCGCTAATGCGGGTCTTCCTGCAACAATTGTTATGCGGGTGCTTTATTGTATTCCTGTATCTAAGACACTCCTAAAAACAAAATTTTATTTTCTGTTTTCCTAAAATCTTATTTGTTGTCATTTTTCTCCTTCTTGTTATTGTTCAAAGTCTACACAATTCGTTTTATTTAGGTTTAGTATTAAACTATTTAGCTTGAACCAATGATATTGCGACTAAACACTCATTACTTTGTTAATATTTCTGTAAAATCTCTTTAAATTTCAAGGCTGTATCATCAGCCAACAGTGCAATATTGCAAACAAATTAATACATCAACAATTCTTAATCTCTGGTAAGTATATAACTTTAGATAAGTGGATTATGAACTTATAAGATGTGAAGGTTTTTCTTTGTAATTAGTTATCTGTATTATCTTTTAATCTGTTATTGTCAAATTTCTAAAATTAAATATTTCAAATCTACGGAATTGTATATATTCAATAAAATATTTATATAATATCGTATAAAGTTAAACGAAAAATAAACACTTTAATCCCGAGCATAGAAATTCTCACCCAAAGTTATTTTCGGTTCAGTACTGATGCTTTAGTGGTAAAGTATGTCATTTTTTCTAATTGATATAAAAAACAGCAAAGAATTTGCATCGTGTTTATATAAATTAAGTAAAACTTACTAATACGGTTTACTTGTTAGTTTTGTAAAATATATTATTAGAAGGTGTGCGATATTGTAAGTAGTTAAAGCAAATGGAGCGTGAATTTGCCCTTGTGTGTCGAATATTTAGTTGTACCTATTCCTAAACTAATTCTGTGTTAATGTAACCTGACGTTAGACTGTAGGTCTTTTATAAGTTTGTTTTTTTTATTTTTAAATTTGGAACAGCTGTTAATAAAAAAATAAAAAGGGGATGTTTGTTATTTTATTTTTAAATTTTGGAACAGCTATAAATAAAAAAAGGGGGTTTTAGGCTGGAAAAATCGCTCTAGCTAAGTTTTATAAAAAAAATCAGTTTTATCCCTATTTTTTGGGCAGTAAAAAAATTACTATTATTTATTAATTTATTAATAATAGTAATTTTTGTGTCCCATATATTTATTATTATTATTTTGTGAATATATCAACTGCGTTATTGATTGGTTACATAAGATCCCATAATGATAATTTTCTTTTACAGTGCTTCAAGTCTAAGTCGAACAATAAAAAATATCCATTTAGTTGTAGAATAAATCAAAATGGGTAAACCAAAGTTGAGATTTGAGGAATACAAGTGCAAATTATGTAGCAAGGTATGAATTGTTGTATTCATTAAATTTTTTCTTGGCCTATTTTGTCAATTTTGGTATATCATAATAATATAATAATATCATAAAAGCTGAAAAAGAAAAATGAACAAAATATTTGGATCTAGCTCATGAGATTACCGCCATGTGGAATATTGACTCAACAATAATTGTTCCAATTGTTGTATCGGTAAACGGTCTACTAGCGAAGAGCCTTAACCAACATCTCAAGAGGCTCTCGCTTAGTTGTTGGATCAAGGGCAGGATACAGAAGGCGGTTTTGCTTGAGACGGCACGCATTGTGAGGAGGTTCCTCACTCTGTATTCCTAACCGCTGGAAGCTTGGGTCCTTTCTCCGCTCTCCGTGGATATCAATTTTTTTATATTTTTAAATGTTTATTTCCTGTTTGTTTTAGAAAATATTTAAAAATGTAAATTGATTTGTAAATAAATGCATGAGAGAAATAATAATATTATTATATTCATTATGACCTACATGTTGCTCCAATGATTGGTAGGTTACACATATCATCAGAATTATATAAAGATATGCAGGTTTCCTCATGATGTTTTTCTTCTGAAAACCATGTGATAAGTTGTAAGGCCACATAGAAAAAAAAATCTCACAGTCTCAATGCTAGGCTATCCAAGCTTTGAGGAGATAACTAAATATAGGCTAGAAAATGATACATACTTACAACATATATTTGTACTAAAAGTCAAAATCGCTCGCTATTATTAGTCTTATAAACAAGTTTATTATATATCTACAGCGATATTATTTTATGTCATCCACCATTCAAAAATATAATCACGAAACGTGAATCCATAATTTTTAATAGTTTACCATATTTCTTATCTGTAATTTTTTTATTATACCAGTAAAACTATAGCAAAATAATTCTATTGTAACTTCTGTACTATGGAATGCCGCAAATTAACACCTACTTCTATAAATCAATTCTAGGAAAATTTGTAATCCGCGTTGGAGCAGCGTCGCAGGTTAGCTCAAATCCGTCTCTCCAAAAACGGAGACATAAAGTTCCTAATGACCACTGTTTCGAAATCTTGCACCCGTGTGACAAAAGTTTTAGATTAAACATCTGGAAACAACTTGAGATTAAATATAACAATGGCACCCTCATTAACGATCAGATAAATGTTTCTAGTTCAAGTTTGTTACACATATTCGCAGGCAAAATTAATTAAATCGTATGGTATGTGGTATGTTTATAACATGTTGTGCCGACCCCACTTAGAGAGGGATAATGGCAGGAAGATGATGGTGGGGTTGAACCGATCAGTATATAACTAAGCTTGTTTGGGTAATGTTTCGCTTTGCGATTTTGTCATGGAGTCTATCTCCTGATGATGTTTCCGTTGCTTGGAGAAATGATTGTTGAGTTTGTGATAGTGAACGTGTGTAGTGCTTGTTGTTGTTGAATTGTAGTGGCGGTGATGGACGTTTTTGCATATGTTTTTTAAAAATCCTGCATGTATCAGGTATGAAAACTAATGGTCCACTCTACATGTAGCATTATGTATAGTACTGGGGTGATGAGCCTTGCTCTGTAATTTTTTTAAAGATATAAAAAAAATGAAAATGAAAAAAAAATGAAAAAAATAGTTTGGCAGGTGGGGTCCGAACTTAGGTATTTTCAGGTCTTTAGACCGCCCTTTCCGCAAATGAGCTACCATGACTTTACATTTGACAGCGAAAAATTGTGATTGTATTCAACGTAAATTTTAAAAAATTTTAGAGCCCGAAAACAGGGATAAAACGATTTTTTTAAAATAAAACCTAGCTAGATCGATTTTTCTCTCCCAAAACGCCCTACATGCTGAATTTCAGGAAAATCGTTGGAGCCGTTTCCGAGATTCCGAAAATATACATATACTAGCGGCCTGCCCATGCTTCGCACGGGTATAAAATATATATCCCATGTCGTCAGTGTAAAAAAATGATTAAAATCGATCCAGTAGTTTTGATTTATTCATTACTGCCCGTGGCCCGCAAGCGTTAAATTTGGAGAAAAACAATTTCCTCTCTCTATACCAAGACGATTTCCTGCTATCTTTGGAATATCTAAACTCATATAGTACATTTTTACTTATTTACTTTTACATTTTACCTATGTATTTTATTTTTACAATTAATTACAGAATGTCTTTAAACAAACTCTTAAAAGATTCGAAGTGCTATAGGGTGAAGCGCGGCGTCCTCACGGCATTTTAAATCTGTAATATCTCGGAAAATGTTCACTTAAATTACATATTGTAAACGGCCATATTGACCTATATTAAATCAACAATTTATTTAAGGTACTTAATTGCATAAGGATTAATTTTGTATTGTATAAAAATTGCTTTGAACATAAGGCATTATTTTTCGTAAAAAGTATATGACAAAAAATGCTTTTGTGGGTTATCCATAAGAGATAGACATATACTATCGCGGACTTTTCTGTAGACCTTTTCAAGGCGTACAAATACTTACTACATCATTTTGATAAATCTCGTAGGGTTTAGCCTGCGTTTGCAATGTAAGCGGATAAAAATGTAATTATTTACAGAAACCTCAAAAATTACAGTATTTCTCTACTCCGTATTGAATGTTATTATACGTACAAACCTTCCTTTTGAATCACTCTATCTATTAAAAAAAACCGTATCAAAATCGGTTGCGTAGTTTTAAAGTTTTATGCGTACATACGGAAATATGGACTTTATTTTATAATATGTAGTGATACATACACTAGCGGCCTGCCCCTGCTTTGCACGGGTATGAAATATATAGCCCATGTCGCTCAGTAAAAAAAATGATTAAAATCGTTCCAGTAGTTTTGATTTATTCATTACTGCCCGTGGCCCGCATGCGTTAAATTTGGAGAAAAACAATTCCTCTCTCCCCTATATGGTATAGAAAGAAAAAGAATACATATAAACCTTCCTCTTGAATCACTCTATCTATTAAAAAAACCGCATCAAAATCTGTTGCGTAGTTTTAAAATTTTTTGCATACTTAGGGATATAGAGACAAACAAAGAATGTGAATTTGTTTTATACTATGTAGTGAAGATTAACTCATTTAAATATTAAAGATTTTGCTTCATAGCGGATTATAGCAAGAATATATTACTCTTGGATTAAAAGACGGTAATTTTGCAGAGTTTTAAAGGTATACTCTTGTACATATTAGTTGTAAGCAAATTATTAATACATATTATATAGTTTACATTTTTTGGTCAATGTAATATAGTTTGATAGCTTTAAGGAAAAGTTTGTAATATATAATTGTACATTTTTTATGTAAGGCCGTAAAGGACTAGATTCCAGGCCGTTAATAAACTATAAAAAAAAATGTTGCAGAGGCTCTCGGATAAACCAGGGCTCGCCCAGCACATGTTGGTCCATACATCAGAGAAGCCTTTCTCGTGCGAGCTCTGCAAGCACACGTGCAAGTCCAAGAAATATCTAAACGCCCATATAAAGAAGGTGCACAAGAAAGCGACGGGCAACGCGTGCAAGTTTTGCGGGAAGAAGTTTCACTTCAAGAGTCTTCTGGAGAAGCACTTATATACTCATACAAGTAAGTGATTCGTGAGCTATAGTTAGTGTAGTTTTAATGGGGTAAGGGGTGGTAGGTAAAAAAGAAAGGGGGATTAATTTAAATTCAAAATCTATACTAATATATAAAGCTGGAGAATTTGTTTGTTAATCTCAGGAATTACTGGACCGATTTGAAAAAATCTTTCAGTGTAAGATAATCAATTTATCGAGGTAAACTACAGGCTATATAACATCACGCTAAGATGAATAGGGGCGGAGCAGCAATAAGAAATATTACGAGAATGGCAAAATCGCCGCTGGCGAAAGCTAGTTGAAGATATGTTAATTCAAGTCCTTTTGAATCGTCAACTCTACTGCTGGTTCGGAAAGCTGATCCTACCGAGAAGAGCCTAAGAGAAACTCGGCGGTTGCTCTTTTATAAATATAATTCTTATAACTAGTTATATTAAGTTATTACTCTCTTGTACAAATGTCGAAGAGCTATATCCACGCATTCTCATCATCTAAGAATTCCTCAATAGTAGGCTTTCTGTATCAGCCTCTTTTTAACAGTGTTTTTAAACTGCTAAATAAAAACTAAATTGCTAAAAATATACTGTGAAGCAAATCTAAGAATACTTATTACCTTAAATTTCTCTTACAGAGAATCACGGGGACTCAAATTGTAAATACCATAATACATTTTTTTTTAATTTTCTAACATTTACTCTCATACCAATATTTCAAATAATAAGTATGTATCTTCTGCGAAAAGTACGAGGTCACAAATATTGTTAACATAAAATGGCAAGTCATTGATATATATTAAAAACAGGAAGGGACCCAAAATTGAGCCTTGAGGCACACCCATTTTCGTGATTGAACCGGATGACTTTACATTATTTAGACACCCTCTTTGTATTCTATTACTAAGATATGAGGCAATAAGCTTTAGTGCAGTACCTTTTACCCCAAAGTGACTTAGTTATATATATAGGAATACTTAAGTAATGATTCAATGAATGAAGCAATTCTATACGCTATGCTACTTATATTATATTAGTACCTGATTGACTGAGTCTTGCTCGTTAATTTTTACAAAATTAAAAAAATAAACATAAAAAAAGAAAAAAATAATTATGTAGTTGGGGATCGATCCTAGGTATTTACAATTCTCGAGTTGCCCGTTCCCCGAATAAGCTACGCTGACTTGATAGTTTATGACAAAAATTCAATTCAATATAAATTTTAGTATTTTTTAATGCCCAAAAACAGGGATAAAGCGATATATATATACATACATTCAAGAATGACTCATTTAAATATATCTCTATAACGTCAAAATATGCACAGTCCCTTGAGGGACGTTATAAAGAGTTTGCACTGTATTTTTAAAAGATTTTTTACTTGACATTGTATTAATGTATGTTTCAGACATACATTAAAAAAAAAATATTTTAAGCTGTGGTAGCCCAGCGGTAACACCGTGCGACTCTTTCGAGGAGGTCACGGGTTCAAACCCGGGCAGACACCAATGAGTTTTTCTGTTAAAACTTATGTGTCTAATTGATAATTGCAATTTATCACACGCTTTTCGGTGAAGGAAAACATCGTGAGGAAACCTGCATATCTCTATATAATTCTGGTGATATGTGTAACCAAACTTTGGAGCAGCGTGGTATTAGCTACAAATCTTCTCTCCAAAAACGGAGAGAAGAGGCCTATTCCCAGCAGTGGGATAGTAACAGGCCGCTACTTACTTTTTTACTTTTATGTTTCAGACGAGAGGCCTTACAAATGTGAAATATGCAACAAAGGGTTTAATTCGAACTACACCTTATCAACACATCGTCATATACATTCAGGTAAGTTTACTAAAAAATATTTTTTGGCACTAATTAAGTGTAAAAAATTTGTTGATACGTAAAGTTACAGAAATAAATAATATTAAATAAAGAAATATATAATAAAGAATAATAATAAAGAAACAAATATATATTAAATATTACAGAATTGAAGACTGAATCTTTACTATCAATACTAATATATAAAGCTGAAGGGTTTGTTTGTTCATCATCATCCTCCTGCCCTTATCCCACTCTAAGTGGGGTCGGCACATGTTATAAACATGCTGTCACATGATTTGGCTGCGTTTTTACGACCAGCCGCCTGCCTGACATCCACTTACCTCTGTCGTATTTTATGACACCTCGGTAAGAAAGTGGGTGGTCTATTCTACTAAACCGGATACCACACGGCGGGTCGACTTACCTTAGTCGCCCTTTACAACACCTCGGTAAGAAATGAGAGTGGTATTATTCTGTTCAGCCAGATACCACACGGCGTTGTTTGTTTGATTGTTTGAACACGCTAATCTCCGGAACCGAGACCGATTTGAAAAATTCTTGACTGTGAGACAGTCCATTTATCGAGGAAGGCTATAGGCTATATAACATCACGCTAAGATGAATAGGAGAGGAGCAGCAATAAAAAATGTTACGAGAACGGTCAAATTTAAAACATTCCTTGCATGCGCTGAGTAAATGGTAATAGTTAAAAAATCATGTATTACAAAATTGTTGTCCTCTAAAAGTTCTAAATAAAATGTCTAGCTTTTAAGGTTAGCCCACTTGAACCATTTATTATGGTAACAAAAGACTATATACGGTTTTAATATTTCCACGCGGGCGGAGCCGCAGCGATTGCTAGTCACTACATAGTATAAAACACTGTCGCATTCTCTGTCTGTCCCTATATCCCTATGTATGCTTAAATCTTTAAAACTACGCAACAGATTTTGATGCGGTTAATATAGATTAATATGGCTGTTTACAGCATGTAATTTAAGTGTAGATTTTCGGAGATATTACAGATTTAAAATGCTGTGAGGAAGCCGCGCTTCGGCCTAATTCACTTCGAATTTAGCAGCTATATGTCGCTCTTTCGAGAGTAACCTCTAAAGAGAACATGTTTGTATTGTCTAATGACAAGAAAGCTGTGAATGTTATATTATATAAAGACATTATTAATTGTAAAAATAAAATAGTTAGTATTAAATGATATGGGATGTTTATGGTAATCAGGATTTCATTTTCTTCAAAGTACAATTATTCTAGTTAAATACGGCATATATTTTTCGTTGGTGATACAGTCCTCAGGTTTGACGCATTGGCCGGAGCTCTCTACGTATCTGAAACAAAGTAGTGGCCTGTTAATATCCCACTTCTTTACAAAGTATTCCTTTCTCTTATTCCAATTCATACATATCTTCCATAAGGGTTCAATTATCTTTTAAAGCCAGACCTTTGCATATCTCCTCTGAGTGTTTCAAAAATATTTTAAAGCCCCTACTATGCAAATCCCCTAAGAGTTTATAATCTTTGAATCCCCGTTGAATTTCAGTTTTTTTTTTAAATCCTTATCACACGTATCTCCCTCTAGAGTTCAATTATGTTTTAAAACTCCTTTTATGCATATCTCCCCCGGTAGTTCAAGTTTATTTAAAGTTACTATCAAGCATATCTCCTCCAAGAGTAAGTGCCTTATAAAACACTTTCCATGCATATATTCGATTCAGATACCTTTTAATACTCCTCCCATATCTTCTGCACGAGTTCAAGTATCTTTTAAAGTCCATACCAAGAACATCTCTTTCAAGAGTCTAAGTATCTTTTAAACCTCTTTAATGCTTATCTTTACCAAGAGTTCAATTATCTTTTAATTTTCCTAACATACATATCTCTCCCAAGAGTTAATCCAAAGGATTCTATTGTTGTGCAACGACCGATTGTTCCCTCGTTTAGTATTTTAATTTATCAAACTAAACTCCTAAAGGAGAAACTTACCCAGATCTGCAAAAGCATCCAGGCATAGACACTGTAAGGCAGTGTTTTGACTTGAGCGTGATGACCTGATTGTGCGAGTGTATCCTATGCCGATCCACAGACTTCCTCAGGTAGTGCAATAGCTTATTGACGTCAAATATATTATTTCTCAGGTCTACATTTCTGCCAAATATGTTCTCCAGAAGTATCTATGATTATTGAAAACTCTATGACAAGACTGTGCTTCTTTTCAATTTTAATTATCTAAACATCCCATAATTCGATCGAATAAAGATTTTTGACGAGACTGACTTCCATTTTTTAATACTCAGCTGCCAACCCCATATCCATCGTAACTAAGTAATTAGAGGTCAACAAATGACTGACTTTTTACGAATCTCAAAGTTTTAGTAAATTACTAAGCGGCCTGCTCCGGCTTCGCACGGGTATAAAATATATAGCCTATGTCACTCAGTGAAAAAAAAAAGACATATACCATCAGTTTTCTGTAGACCTTTTCAAGGTGTACAAATACTTAGTACATTATTTTGATAAATCTCGTAGGGTTCAGCCTGCGTTTGCAATGTAAGCGGAAGAAAATATACGATGACATCACATTAGAAACCTCGAAAATTACAGTATTTCTCTAATCCATATTGAATGTTATTATATCACTTTTAATCACTTTATCTATTAAAAATAACTGCATCAAAATCTGTTGCGTAGTTTTAAAGATTTAAGCATACATAGGGATATAGAGACAAACAAAGAATGCGACTTTGTTTTATACTATGTAGTGATTATGTATGTGGTAGTCTGATATTCTTCTGTCCTTATCTTTTTCTAATCATGTGTGGGGTTCACATAACATGTATTTTTCTTCCATTCTCTCCTATCATTAAACTCTGGCTCTACTACTTTTATATGAATGTACAATTTAAGTCAACGCAACCATCTCTTTTTCGTTCTACCTCAAGTCATAGATCCATCAACATTCATATTTAACATACATTTGATCACATGTTTTCGTCCTTTTTATTACATGTCCATACCGTGTTACTGCACTTCTCGACTTTTCTATAATAAGCGCAACTCTCAGGTTTCCTCTTATATACTAATTTCTTAACAATCTCACCTGATTAGCATGCACTTTTCTATCACCCTTCTTTTTCATTGCCCTACATTCTGATCCAGAAATATCTATATAATTTTTAAAATAAATAAATAATATTACCTCAGTCATTTCGTCGGTAAACCTAAATATCGTATTGACATATTTATTTAAAACGTTGGTCATAACAGTGATAAATTTCCCATCAAAATTTGACCGTCTTGTACATTTCTTCCGTACGATTTTGCCAATTAATAATTTCTCCTTGAATTTTTCTAAATACCAACATTTTCCATCAATGTTATTATCACTTACATCTTCAGTTTTATTTATAGCAATACTTCTACGTAATATACCTTTAACGTCTTTGATATCTTCTAATATGTCTAAATTTGGTATATTATGAGCAATTTTTGACTTTATAGCATCTTTTTCTTTAACTACATTATCTTTTTTAAATTCCTCATCAGTATTAGCTATATATTTTGCAACTTTGTTTATAATATGCTTGGATTCTTTAATACCATTATTAACAGTTTGTATATTGTCTTTACGATTAACAATTTTACCGTCATTTTTAACTACATTTTCATTATAAGCTGATTTCCTTCCCAATTTTACATAGTGACCGTTTATATAATCGTCCGCATAGTCATTTTCGTTTATTATTCTGTTAATCGCTTTAGGACGATTACCTAATTGCTCCTTGACTGTTATTTTATAATCTTGCATGATTAATCTGAAATTTAGTAATAAAAAAGTAAGTAGCGGCCTGTTACTATCCCACTGCTGATAATTGGAGCTAAGACCTACCACGCTGCTCCAATGATTGGTAGGTTACACATATCACCAGAATTCTCTAGAGATATGCAGGTTTCCTCACGATGGTTTCCTTCACCGAAAAGCGTGTGATAAATTGCAATTATCAATTAGACACCTAAGTGTTTAGCTTTGTATTTTTTTTTAAGATTAATTAGCTTTGTAAAAAAAATGGATGCTTCAACCTTGTACGTAAGGATGTGTAGAATATTTAAAAGCTTTCATTCAACTTCAAATGTATGTGAAGGTGGAATCTTGCAAGTTAATGCCCCACTTCCCTTGGTCCGATTGAGATGATACATACTGGTCCAGTCCCGATGACAATGTTTATGATAAGCATGACCTGATGACAGGATTGGATCCAGACGAGGGAACAACGGTTAACAGTAGGGACATTAAATTTTGTTAAAAGCTTTTTTAAAGCTTTTTATCTTCACTTGTTTAAGGTTAAATTGACGTAAAAGTCGCGGATATAGAGTGTATTAAACAAAAGTATGGTATGTTTATTTTGTTTCACGCTAACATCACCATTCTCCTATCCATATCGCACACTAAGTCGGCAAATGATATAAACATGTTGTCACATGATTTGGCTAGGTATTTAGGACCGGCCGCCTGCCTAACGTCAGTTTACGTTAGTCGCCTTTTACGACACCTCGGTAAGAAAGCAAAAGTAATAATAAAATTATTTTGCTATAATCCGCGATGAAGTAAAATAGAAAATATATATAATGCTAAATGTAGAGTGGACAATCGGTTATCATACCTGATACATGCAGGATTCGTAAAAACACATGCACAAACCTCCACCACCGCCACCACAATACACAAGCACTATATACGTTCACTATCACAAACTCAACAATCGTTTCGCCCCGCAACCGAAGCATGATCAGGACATAGACTCCACGACCAAAAACGCTTTGCGATTTTGGTCGTGGAATTTTATTATTACTTTTGTATTATGGATCTCCGCAAAGTAACGCCTAATTCTATAAATCGGTAAGAAAGGTTGGTCTATTCTACTCAGCCGGATACCACGCGGCATGGTTTATTTTGTTTTATTTATTTATCAGACGAGGCTGGCTTTAGACGAGGTAACTCCTCAACGTTAACAGTAGGGACATGGAATTGTGTTAAAAGCTTCTTTATTTAACTTTTTACCTGTTTATTGCGTTCTGTACACTCGCACACACAACGGGGCAAGTAAAGCCCAAAGAAGTCCGCGGTGCGGCGTTAGTATCTTGGCAATACACACGAGCGTCTGGAATATATTAAAATACTAGCTTTACGGAGATCCATAATACAAAAGTAATAATAAAATTATTTTGCTATAATCCGCGATGAAGTAAAATAGAAAATATATATAATGCTAAATGTAGAGTGGACAATCGGTTATCAGACCTGATACATGCAGGAGTCGTAAAAAACACATGCACAAACCTCCACCACCGCCACCACAATACACAAGCACTACATACGTTCACTATCACAAACTCAACAATCGTTTCGCCCCGCAACCGAAGCATCATCAGGAGATTGACTCCAAACATTGCGATTTTGGTCGTTGGAAAATACTAGCTTTTAAACGCAACTTTGTGTAAACTAGTCGTGGAATAAACCAGTTGCATCGATCACATAGTGCTTAGAACCGATGACGCCTTGTGGTATCCGGCTGAATTGAATAGTACCACCCTCATTTCTTACCGAGGTGTCGTAAAAGGCGACTAATGTAAGTCGACCCGACGTGTGGTATCCGGTTTAGTGAAATAGACCACCCTCTTTCTTACCGAGGTGTCGTAAAAGGCGACTAAGATAAGTCGACCCGCCGTGTGGTATCCGGCTGAGTAGAATAGACCAACCTCATTTCTTACCGAGGTGTCGTAAAAGGCGACTAAGGTAAGTCGACCCGCCGTGTGGTATCCGGCTGAGTAGAATAGACCAACCTAATTTCTTACCGAGGTGTCGTAAAAGGCGACTAAGGTAAGTCGACCCGCCGTGTGGTATCCGGCTGAGTAGAATAGACCAACCTCATTTCTTACCGAGGTGTCGTAAAAGGCGACTAAGATAAGTCGACCCGCCGTGTGGTATCCGGCTGAGTAGAATAGACCAACCTCATTTCTTACCGAGGTGTTGTAAAAGGCGACTAATGTAAGTCGACCCGCCGTATGGTATCCGGCTGAATAGAATAGTACCACCCTCATTTCTTACCGAGGTGTCGTAAAAGGCGACTAATGTAAGTCGACCCGACGTGTGGTATCCGGTTTAGTGAACTAGACCACCCTCTTTCTTACCGAGGTGTCGTAAAATACGACTAAGGTAAGTTGACGTCAGGCAACTAAGAGATGAGGGTGTTACTATTCTATACAGCCGGATACCACACGGCGTATTTAAATACATATGTATATATTTAAAAAAAACGGTTGTCTGTAAAGTCGGTTTTACAGACAAAGATTTTACGTGACAACGTCTCTTTAAATGTGATGGATTGGAGTGGGAGAGAGACGCAAGGCATTCGCCAGTCCGGCGGGCCTCTCTTTCGTTCGGTGACTCATCGTAACAGACGTGAGCGGGCGTTACACTTTTTCATGAGTGACTCCAAGCCGCAACCTAATTTAAGACGTTGTCACGTCAAAATATACCGACTAAGGCGTAGGTACTTAAAGATAATTAAATAAACTAGTAATATCTTACCTCCCTCGCGAATATTAAAAACCATTAATAAACCTATAGCAGAACAATAAAATAGTCTCATTGTCGGTTTGTTCACGATTACAAATATGTCGTTATATGAACTAATAATGTATATACTAATATTGGAAATGTTAGTGTGACTGTCTGTTACGTTTTTACGGCCAAGTGAGTTGTAAAAAAAAATTTAAAAAAGATTTTTTTTTTTGCTATTATAAAGAACAACCAAAAGGGAGTGATTGATGTTGCGATCTAGCCAAGGGGCTAATAAGCAACTTAAAGATTACCTAAACTTATATCTAAGAATTGGTCTAGTGACTTATCGTAGTCTTTCTTGGTATACAAGACACTTTGTTCTTGTGTTCTTTCAAGTAGCACTAGCACTACACTACACTATCACTATATTAAACTAACTCAAAAGGTTTTGTCCTTTTAAGTCTTCTTACGAGTGCAGAAAAAAGAATTGAAAAGAAAAATTTAAATATAATAGGGCAGGTGGGGCTCGATCCTAGCCTGAGTACCAAAATGAACTACCATGACTACGTTTGACAGCGAAAAATTGATTTATTTTTCTCCACCAAAACCCCCTACATGCTGAATTTCACGAAAATCGTTAGAGCCGTTTCCGATTTATCCGCCGTTTATCGTTAAATTAAAATCATAATAACAATCTAAATCAAATGGCGTGATGTTAATATTCAAAGTACGGCTAACCGCCGACATTATATATATATATATATATATATATATATATATATATATATATATATATATATATATATATATATATATATATATATATGCAAGATTAACTCATTTAAATATTAAAGATATATTTATATATTCTGAATCTCGGAAACGGCTCCAACGATTTTCCTGAAATTCAGCATGTAGGAGGTTTTGGGAGAGAAAAATCGATCTAGCTAGGTTTTATTTAAAAAAAATTCGTTTATCCCTGTTTTTGGGTACTAAAAAATTTGTCAAATAGGAGTCATAATTTGATATAGCAAGTCATAATTTGAGTCGTCAAATGCTCGGTACCTAGGTTCGATTCTCACATGGCACCCGGCGCATTTTTTTTGATTAATTTTTTTTTTTCGATTCAATTAAAGAAATAATTCGTTATTTCCCTGTTTTAAGGCATTGAAAAATTGCTAAAATATAGAATTGATTGCAAAATATTTTTGGCTGTAATGCTGCGATAGCTGATGGGTGACGGGACCGAAAATGTTCTAAACTCGGATTCGAATACCACATGTCATCGGCGCCTTCTTTCTTGTTTTATATCTTAAAAAAAATTACCAAATTATTTGCAAAAAAAAATCATTTTATCCCTGTTTTTGGGCATTAAAACTATATTGAATTGAATTTTTGCCATTAACTGTCAAGTGAACGTAGCTTATTCGGGGAACCGGCGGTCGCGAGAAATGAAAATACCTAGGATCGAGCCGTACCGTACCTACCCTATTATTTTTTATTTTTTTTTTATTTTGAAGTTTCTTTTTTGTCATCACCTTCCTGCCCTTATCCCACTCTAAGTGGGGTCGGCACAACATGTTATAAACATGCTGTCACATGATTTGGCTGCGTTTTTACGACCGGCCGCCTGCCTGACGTCAACTTACCCCTCGGTAAGAAAGAGAGTGGTCAACTTACCTTAGTCGCCTTTTACGACACCTCGGTAAGAAATGAGGTTGGTCTATTCTACTCAGCCGGATACCACACGGCGGTTTGAAGTTTCTTTTTTGTATTTGTAAAAAAAAAAACCGAGAAATTCTCGGCCACCTAGATATTAGATATATTAAAAGAGAACATATTTCCCAGCTGTGAGATAATATTATCTCTTTAATAAACATACGAGAAACGCGGCGTTATCTAACTAGTGAAACGATAAAAGTAAATTGGTCGTGACTAAAACACTTTATTAGCATTTTATAGTTAACTGATAAAACCTAATTTGTATTTTCGCATCGCATTTGAAGCTATTTTTTTTGCTCTTCTTTCATCATCATCCGCTCATATCCCACTCTGAGTGGGGTATAATTTTTGTTCTTTTTGACTGGCCCGTTGACGTAGTGGGTAGTGACCCTGCCTTCAACTCCGAGGGTCGCGGGTTCGATTCCCGCCGAGGGCCAACATTTTCTATAAATGAATTTGTTGGTCTTTGAGCCTGGGTGTATATTTGTATTTAAGTATGTATTTAAAAAATATATAAGTATATATTCACCAGTTGTCTGTCATAACACAAGTATTAAGTTACTTACTTGGAGACGGACGACCGTGTGTGTAAGTGTCCCATATATTTATTTATTTATTTATTTATTATTTATTATAACATGTTATAAACATGTCATATGATTTAGTTACTTATTTTATGACCGGCCGCCTACCTGACGTCAATTTACCTTAGTCGTATTTTACAACACACGGTAAGCAAAAGGGTGGTCTATTCTACACAGCCGGATAGTACACGGCGGGTCGAGTTAGCTTAGTCCTATTTTTCGTCACCTCGGTAAGATATTGGGGTGGTTTATTCTACTCAGCCGGATACCACATGGCGGATTAACTTATCTTAGTCGTATTTTACAACAGCTCGGTAAGAAAGAGTGTGGTCTATTCTACTCAGCCGGATACAACACGGCAGGTCAACTTAGCTTAGTCGTATTTCACACCTCGGTAAGAAATGAGGGTGGTCTATTCTACTCAGCCCGATAAACACGTTGGGTCACCTTACCTTAGTCATATTTTACAACACCTGGGTAAGAAAAAGGGTGGTTAATACTAATCAGGCGGATACAACACGGCAGGTCAACTTAGCTTAGTCGTATTTCACACCTCGGTAAGAAATAAGGGTGTTCTAATCTACTCAGCCGGATACCACATAGTTTCTCAGCTCTTGTCTATGTTGTTTGATTTATTCTAAAAATGCAGGCATACTTAAAAAATCAGCTGTTTAACATATAGGAAGTTCAGTACCTGGATGAACGCGCGTTGCTTGGTAATTTTTAAAATAATGTAAAAAAAAAAAAATTAAAAAAAAAATTGAAAAGAAAAATTAAAAAATAGTATAAGTCAGTTGGAGCTCGATAGTAGGTATTTTCACCTCTCTAGACCGCCCGTTCTCCAAATGAACTACCATGACTACGTTTGACAGCGAAAAATTGTGATTGTATTCAACGTAAATTTAAAAAAAAATTTAAGAGCCCAAAAACAGGGATAAAACAAAATTTAAAAAAAAATTAAACTTATCTAGATTTCTCTTCTCCAAAACCATATACATGCTGAATTTCAGAAAAAACATTGGAGCCATTTCTGAGATTCCGAAAATATATATATAAATACAAGATTAACTCACTTAAATATTAATAAAATAATAAATATATGGAACACTTACACACACGGTCGTCCGTCCACAAAGTGAGTAACTTAATGCTTGTGTTATGGACAGACAACTGGTGAATATATACTTATATAATTTTTAAATACATACTTAAATACAAATATACACCCATCCTCGAAGACCAACAATTTCATTTATAGAAAATGTTGGCCCTCGGCGGGAATCGAACCCGCGACCCGCGGAGTGAAAGGCAGGATCACTACCCACTGCGCCAATGGGCCAGTCAATTAAAATAATCATATTAAAGATAATCTTACTTTTACCAAATCTTTTAGAACTCTGCTTTGAGATTAACAAAATCAGCATTTTTCCATTATAATACTATACTCAATTGAGTAATAGTGAACGAATAAAACAAAAGAGCAACTTAAAATAATACAATATATCAATGGCACACTAATTAAGGAACAGATAAACGTTATCCACTGTGCTACATGTGTTTGAAGGCAAAATAAATGGTGGTGGTTCAACTTATTAGTATGTAACTCTGCTTACTTGGATGGTGCATTGCTTTGCGCATAACCAAACCAGCAACAACCCCGTAACCAAAGCATCATCAGCAGATATCCTGATGATGCTTTGGTTACGGGGTGAAACAGTTGTTGAGATTATCGCAGTGAATGTGTGCAGTGCTTGTGTACTGGTGTGTTTTGGTTTTTACATATGTTTTTACGAATCCTTAGTGTATCGGGTATGAGAACAGATAGATAGATATATGTATATCTCAAAATTTAGCATTAAATATATTATCCTGTATTGCGGACTAGCAGTTGCCAGCGGCTCCGTCCGCGTGAAAAGATTTAAACCGTAATATAGTATAATGATAACCCTAAAAATGGTTAAGATGGGTTAACCTTAAAAGCTAGACATATACTGTCCCGGACTTTTATTTAGAACTTTTAGAGGGAAACAATTTTGTAATACATGATTTTTGAATAACTATCACTGTTTACTAAGCGCACGCAAAGAGTGCTTTAAATTTTGCCGGTTTCGTACTATTTTTTATTGCTGCTCCTCTCCTATTCATCTTAGCGTTATCTTATACAGAGTGGTTCCGACGATACAACATTAAATAACTTCACTGCTCACTTGGAAGTATTACATTACTTTGGTATAATTCAATGTATTTAAATATAGAATTTAACAAAAATATATATTCTAACTAAATACGTTCAAATTACGAAACACGCTCATTCAGTAGAGTTCACTCACCTTGTAGTGCGCGCGTACGGCGCTCGGTGTAGATATGACGATCGCCGCGAAGATCAAACGGAGCGGTGAAATACAAAGGTCGCGATACAAAAGTCGTTGTTTATAGGGTTTATTTTTGTATGGCATGCTGCCATCGGTCATTGATCCATATACATCATGAAGTTTAATTTCAAAATGAAAAATAATATCCTGTGGCTAAAGTACTTCATTGAATTAACTGTCTTTTTTTATGTAGGTTGCTAAGGTGCGTAGCTATCTAGGATTAAAATTAATTTCGTATCGTCTGTACCACTCTGTACATATATCCTATAGCCTCTATAAATGGACTATCTTACACTGAAATAATTTTTCAAATCGGTCCAGTAGTTCCTGAGATTAGCGCGTTCAAACAAACAAACTCTTCAGCTTTATATATTAGTATAGATGTTTTATCTGACATGTTCCAGGCGAGAAGCCGTTCAAATGCGAGTTCTGTAGCTACGCCTGTAGAGACAGTTCCACCCTGAGGAAGCACCAAGAACGTCATATGGGCATCACCAGGCTATACCAGTGTACCGCCTGCGACAAGAGGTACGTACCATGTGGTACGGACTAGCGATGTGAAAAATAATCGATTTTTAATAATCCATTATTTTTTCATCAAAAATCGATTTTTTATATCGATTAATTTAGGTATCCTTTTTCTTTTTTACTCTTTCTTGTTTTTTAAAATAATCGATTTTTAATAATCTATAATTTTTTTTATCAAAAATCGATTATTTTAGGTATACCTTTTTCTTTTTTACTCTTTTTCTTGTTTTTTAAAATAATCTATTTTAATAATCGATTATTTTTTCATCAAATATCAATTTTTTTTAATCGATTATTTTAGGTATTCTTTTTTTCTTTTTTCTTTTTCTTATTTTATTAAGATTAGATATCCATTGTTGGATGAAACCAATTTAGCCAAACTACACATTTAAATTCTAATTTCACAATCAGCGCATCTTATATTATTTCTCAGTAGTTGTCCACTTTAATTAGACTTTATTGTAATTAATTATTAATGTTAAAAAAGACAACTTTTGAAATAGTCACGAAAAAAATCCATTATTTATTAATCGATTTTTTCTACTCCAAGTCACATCCCTAGTACGGACCATGCTGTACCATATGGCAGGATGTATCTGATATATCGTGGCCTTGAACAATGGGTAGTGACCCTGTCTTCAGCTCCGCGGTTCGCGGGTTCGATTCCTGCCGAGGGCCAACATATTTCTGTCTGTGTGTATATTTGTATTTAAGTATATATTTAAAAAATTTACCCTTGCTCGGTGATTTTTTGGGAAATAAAAAAAAGAAAAAATAATTATGTAGTCGGGGATCGATCCTAGGTATTTACATTTCTCGAGACCGCCCATTCCCCGAATAAGCTACGCGGACTTAACAATTTATGTCACAAATAGTGGTTTATGTTCAATGTATGTAAAATCGCTTTTAAAATCATAAATTTATCGCAAAATAATATTCTCATTACTTTTGTATTATGGATCTCCGCAAAATAATGCCTAATTCTATAAATTATTGTGTAGTTTAGTTTTTGTAAATGCCCATAGAAGGGGATAAAACGATTTTTTTTCAATAAAACTTAGCTAGAACGATTTTTCTCCCCCAAAACCCTTACATGCTGAATTTCGGGAGAATCGGAGCCAGAGTATATATATATATATATATATACACACACACACACACACACACACACACACACACACACACACACACACACACACAAGATATTTAGTTACAGCAAAAATGTACAAGTTACATCTATCTTAAATTACTTACACGCTAGGACTATACAAATCATGCCCACGTGGAATGGTCCCAAGAATGCTGGCAGCGTTTCCGCGCTGAATCGCTAAGCTGATTCCTTGTGCGAAAAAGGAGCCAGCCCTCTTGTCGGATAAAAAAAATTTGCACTTTGACTCCATGGCCCTAGGGTCTCGACTGCAAACGGCACAAATATATAACTCTCGATGAGAGATGCATACTTCCGCCGTTTGCCGGAAGATACAAGATTAACTCGTTTCAATATTAAGATATGTCCGTTTCCTCCACCCCAGCTACAAAACCAAGAGGGTGCTGAAGGTCCACGTGGGCCAAGCCCACATGGACCAGGACATGAAGACCAAGCCGTGCCCACTCTGTGGGAAGATGTTCGCTACCACCAAGAACCTCACCAACCATGTCGTAAGTTAACGTGTTATCTAACAATATGTTAGAGGGAATCATCCTCCTGGCCTCATCTCACTCTAAGTAGGCTCGGCACATGTTATAAACATGCTGTCGAATGATTTGGCTGTGCTCCAACCAGCTGCCTGCCTGACGTTAACTTAGTAAGTAAGTAGCGGCCTGTTACTATCCCACTGCTGAGAATAGACCTCTTCTCTCCGTTTTTGGAGATAATTGGAGCTAAGACCTACCACGCTGCTCCAATGATTGGTAGGCTACACATATCATTCTCTAGAGATATGCAGGTTTCCTCACGATGTTTTCCTTCACCGAAAAGCGTGTGATAAATTGCAATTATCAATTAGACATAAGTTTTAACGTCAACTTACCTTAGTTTTATTTTACAACACCTCGTTAAGAAAGAGGGTGGAATTAGTTAGAGGTAAATGATACAAATGTAATAATAGTGAATATATACAGCTATAATACATAAAGTTGAAGAGTTTGTTTGAATTATTGTTTGAACGCGCTAATCTCAGGAACTACTGGACCGATTTTAAAAATTCTATCAGTGAAAGGTAGTCCATTTATCGAGGAAGGCTATAGGCTATATAACATCACGATAAGATGAATGGTAGAGGAGCAGCAATAAAAAATAGATCGAAACTTGCGAGCGCTGAGTAACATTTTCCCTATGTTTTTTATTTTTAAAATTGATTACAGAATGTCTTTATATACAACATTTATAGCTTTCTTATCATTAGACAATACAATGTTTTCTTTAGAGGTTACTCTTGAAAGGGCGACATATATTTGGCTATGTGAAAAACAAACGCGTCCGATCGTTGCTAAATTCAAAGTGCTATAGGGCGAAGCGTAGGCGAAGGCATTTTAAATCTGTGATATTTTCGAAAATTAATGTATCGATTCTGGCTATACTCACGTGTTATTTTATCGGATGAGTCCGACTAGTTTCAAGCCCATACGGGGCTCTTATTCATGAGCTCTTTACGCGGCGTTAACTGCGTCCAGCAGCTCGCAAGGCACGACTCAAGAGTGGTTGAATAAATTCAAATTCAAAATATTTTTTATTTAAATAAACTTGTAAACGCGTGCTTTTGAATCGTCAACTCTACTGCTGGTTCGGAAAGCTGTTCCTACCGAGAAGAGCCAGCAAGAAACTCGGCGGTTGCTCTTTTAAACATATAATTCTTAATATTATTTACATTAAGTCGTTACTGTCTTGTACAGGCTCAAAGAGAGCTATATCCACACATTCTTATCTTCTAAATAATCTATAATTTATAGAATTAGGCGTCGCTTTGCGGAGATCCATAATACAAAAGTAATAATAAAATTATTTTGCTATAATCTGCGATGAAGTAAAATAGAAATCGCAAAGCCTTTGCGATTTTGGTCGTGGAGTCTATCTCCTGATGATGCTTCGGTTGCGGGGCCAAACGATTGTTGAGTTTGTGATAGTGAACGTGTGTAGTGCTTGTGTATTGTGGTGGTGATGGTGGAGGTTTGTGCGTGTGTTTTTACGAATCCTGCATGTATCAGGAATAATAACCGATTGTCCACTCTACATTTAGCATTATCGCGGATTATAGCAAAATAATTTTATTATTACTTTTGTTCTAAATAATCTTCAACAGTATAGTAGGCTTTCTGTATCAGCCTATTTTTAACATGAATAATAAATAGCCCAGTATGGGCTTGGAACTAGTCGGGCTCGTCCGATAAAATAACACGTGAGCATAGCCGGTTTCTATACATTAATTAAATCCAAAAAATCTTCGAAATTGTTCAATGTAAACAATTTCTCTATCCCCAGAGAGTGTACCACGAGAGATTGTATGAATGCAAATGCGATATATGCGGTATGAAGCTGGCCAACAAGTACAATATGAGGGCGCACCTTACCAAGCACATGGACTTGAGACCTTTCACGTGCACCTTCGAGGGCTGTAACAAGAAATTTAAAGATAAGGTAAGTCAACGCGTTAACTAATCTTTAATCTAATATATGTATATTTTCAGTTAAGTTAATCTTGTATAAATATATTTTCTGGATCTCGGGAACGGCTCCAACGATTTTCCTAAAATTTAGCATGTAGGGGGTTTGTGGAGGAGAAAAATCGATCTAGTTAGGTTTTATTAAAAAAAAAAGTCTTTTTATAGCTGTTTTTGGGCATTAAAAAATACTAAAATTTATATTGAATATTAATTTTTGCCAACTGTCATATAAAAAAAGTTTTTTATACCTGTAGAATTGAAAGCAAATGATATTTAAGTTGTCAAACATTATGCTGTGATTGCCAAGGGTAAATGGACGGAACAAATAAATTCAAAACCTAGGATTTAATCCCATATGTTAACGTGCGCTTAATTTTTTTTAATTGCATTTTTTATATCTTAAAAATTAGTAAAAAGGTACTATTATTGAAGTAAACTTGTAAACGCGTGCTTTTGAATCGTCAACTCTACTGCTGGTTCGGAAAGCTGTTCCTACCGAGAAGAGTCAGCAAGAAACTCGACGATTACTCTTTTCAACATAATACTTATAACTAGTAACATTAAGTCGTTACTGCCTTTGCAGGTTCAAAGAGATCTATATCCACACATTCTTATCGTCTAAGTAATCCTCAACAGTATAGTAGGCTTTCTGTATCAGCCTCTCTTTAACAGTGTTTTTAAACTGCTGTAATGGCAAAGCTAAAATTGATTGCGGAATGTTATTATATAATCTCATACCCAAACCCACAAACGACTTACGTACTTTTGTTCAAAGCAGGAGCCGCAAGCTAATATCGGTTTCTACTTTGTCTATTATATACATTATTTTTTTATAAGTGGACTGTATAATTGTTTAACTGGTATAATTAAAGACCGGAGTAATTTGTAACACTTGTATTCGTTTGCCATCAATATAGAAGAGGGATGTTGCCACATACAAGTTAATTCTTACTACTAACATGTTGGTGTTGCCAAGATTTCGATGCCAAAGATTTTTTCTTTGAGTATAAAAATAATTTATAGAATTAGGCGTTACTTTGCGGAGGTCCATAATACAAAAGTAATGAGAATATTATTTTGATATAATCCACGATAAAAGGCAATATATGTAATGCTAAATGTAGAGTGTACTATTCGCTTATATCTGATACATGCAGAATTTGTAAGAACTTATGCACTACCCGACACCGATGACACAACAATACACAAGCAATGCACACATTCACAACCACAATCTCAACAATTGTTTCGCCCTGTAACCGAAGCATCGTCTGAAGATAGACTCCACGACAAAATCGGTGTCGGGTAGTGCATGAGTTCTTACAAATTCTGCATGTACCAGGTATGAGAATGAATAGTACACTCTACATTTAGCATTACATATATTTCCTTTTATCGTTGATTATAGCAAAATAATATTCTCATTACTTTTGTATTATGGACCTTTGCAAAGTAACGCCTAATTCTATAAATTATTTTTATACTTTATCTTAGAACTTATACCAAAACTATATAAATTCCAGACTACCCTGAAAAAGCACGCCATAATCCACTATCCGGAAAAGCATTTCGTATGCCGCATTTGCGACAGGCACTTTACGAGGATACAGCGCTTTAAAGCGCACAAAAGGCAGCACCAGGCCAAGGTGAAGTGCGTGATATGCGATTACTGCGGTAAGAGGTGAGTTAAAGTAAATCAAATCAAAATAATCTTTATTCAAATAATCTCTTTCAAGCAATTTTGAATCGTCAATCAATATCAGCTCCGCGAGTCGCGGGTTCGATTCCCGCCGAGGGCCAATATTTTCTTTAAAAATGAATTTATTGGTCTTTGAGCCTGGGTATATATTTGTATTTAAGTATGTATTTAAAAATATATATAAGTATATATTTACCAGTTGTTTGTCATAACACATGTATTAAGTTACTTACTTTGGGGACGACCGTGTGTGTAAGTGTCCCATATATTTATATTTATTTATTGTTGATATATAACATACTCTAAATCTGTGTAAAACACCTTTAAAAGTTAGTATTAAAGTATGTATCTAAATATATATAAGTATATATTCACCAGTTGTCTGTCATAACACAAGTATTAAGTTACTTACTTTGGGGACGACCGTGTGTTAAGTGTCCCATATATTTATTTATTTAGTAATATTAATGAAGCTACAACTGGTTCGGAATGTTGTTCTTACCGAGAACCAGAAAGAAATTCGGCGGTCGATCTTTTAAACATTTTCAATTTTACATTATTAAATCGCTTGTATGAAGCTGAAAGGATTTTCAAAATCCGGACATTTTTATCATCCAAATAATCTTCAATTTTGTAATATGCTTTACGTATAAGTACATCTCTTAAACTTAATTTAAACCTTTCTGTAGACTGGTCTAGTATTGATTGCGGAATATTATTGTAGATTTTATTGTAGACTAGCGGCCTACCCTGCTTCGCACGGGTATAAAATATATAGCCTATGTCACTCAGTGAAAAAAATGATTAAACTCGATCCAGTAGTTTTAATTTAGGTATTCATTACTGCCCGTGGCCCGCACGCATTAAATTTGAAGAAAAACAAATCCCCTCTCCCTATACCAAGAAGATTTTCTGCTATATCTAATATCTAAATTCATATACTACATATTTACATTTTACATTTTTCCCTATATATTTTATGTTTAAAATTAATTACAGAATGTCTTTACATACAACATTCATAGCTTTGTTATCATTAGACAATACAAAAATGTTTTCTTTAGAGGTTACTCTTAAAAGAGCGACATTTAGTTGCGCGTCCGATCGCTGCTAAATTCGATGTGCTATAGGGCGAAGCGCGGCCTCCTCGCGGGATTTTAAATCAGTGATATCTTCGAAAATGTTCATTTAAATTACATGCTGTAAACGGTCATATTGATCTATATTAAATCAACAATGTATTTAAGGTACTTAATTGGATAAGGATAATGGCTATATTGTATAAAAATTGCTTCGAAAATAAGGCATTATTTTTCGTAAAAAGTTAATGACAAAAAATGCTATTGTGGGTTATCCATAAGAGATAGACATATACCATCGCGGACTTTTCTGTAGACCTTTTCAATGTGTACCAATACTTAGTACATCATTTTGATAAATCTCGTAGGGTTTTAGGTAGCCTGTGTTTGCAATGTAAGCGACAAAAAAGTAATTATTTACGACATCACATTAGAAACCTCAAAAATTACAGTATTTTTCTACTCCATATTGAATGTTATATTATACATACAAACCTTCCTCTTGAATCACTCTATCTATTAAAAAAACCGCATCAAAATCTGGGATATAAGGGACAAACAAAGAATGTGACTTTGTTTTATACTATGTAGTGATAATCCTTATAGCATGATTCAGTATTCACGTGCGATGGCTTATTATTAGCGTATTTCATGTATAACTTTGGTGTTTCTATACCGATTTCAATGATTCTTTTTTTATACAATGGTTAATACTATTCACTTTTTTATTTAGGGATGACTGAGAATGATATAAATGTAGAAGTAGACAAATATAACCAAAAAGCTTCGAACTGCTAAGCTATCGGGAGTTACACGTGTTATTGTGAGTCAACAATAAAAGATAGACATATGCTGTCGTGGGATAGTTTTTATATAATTTTAAGGAGAACATTTCCGTCATACATGATTTCTGTGTAGCTTTAACCATCAAGGTTACACACGCGACGGAAGCTTAAAAAATGGAGTAACTTCTCCCGTTTTCCTGACATTTCCCTTCACTGCTCTGCTCCTATTGATTGTAGCGTGATGAAAAGTATACTATAACCAGCCCAGGAGTATGAAAAAAAATTGTACCGAGTTTCGTTAAAATCCGTCGAGTAGTTTTTGTTGCTATAACGGTTATACAGACAGACAGACAGACAGACAGACAGACAGACAGACAAAATTTTTACTGATTGCATTTTTGGCATCAGTATCGATCCCTAATCACCCCCTGATAGTTATTTTGGAAATATATTCCAGTTACAGAATTGACCTTTCTACAGATTTATTATAAGTATAGATTGTTGTTCACAGCATTATGTCATTAATGCTGTGAAAATAAGCAAAATAAACAAGTCGAGCTGTTTCAACGGCCTGTGACTATCCTACTGCTGGGAATAGACCACGTCTCCGTTTTTTGTAGAGAAGGATTGGAGCAACTAGATTTTACAAGCGACTATGTGCTGATGAAAATCATGTGACCGAAAGTGTTTTAAATATGAATGTGGATGGATGTGTGGCAAGGGGGAGGCCGAAATAAAGATGGATGAATTGTGTGATAAATGATATGCATGTTCTTTTATTAATACTATTAGTTTAGTAACAATTACTTTTGATTTTTTTAATTTTGCTATCGTATCCTGTGCGTGATGGCCCAGCGGTGCGACCGTGTGAGTCTCTAGAGACGATCACGGGTTCAAACCCGGGCAGACGCCAATGAGTTTTTCTCTTAAAAACTTATGTGTCTAATTGATAATTGCAATTTATCACACGCTTTTCGGTGAAGGAAAACATCGTGAGGAAACCTGCATATCTCTAGAGAATTCTGGAGGTATGTGTAATCTACTAATCCGCATTGGAGCAGCGTGGTAGGTCTTAGCTCCAATCCTTCTCTCCAAAAATGGAGAGAAGAGGCCTATTCTCAGCAGTGGGATAGTAACAGGCCGTTACTTACTTTTTTTTTTATCCTGTGCGTCCCCCAGTTTCTACAACAAGAACTACGTGCGCACGCACATAGCGCGCGCGCACGTGCGCCCGCAGCGCTACCAGTGCGACGCGTGCGGGCTGCTCACGCACAACAAGCCCAGCATCGTGATGCACCTCAAGTACGGACACGCCGCCGACATGGTGAGATACGACAACAAAAATAACAACAATTACAACAATATTTCATGTACAAAAGTAATAAGAATATTGTTTTGATGTAATCCGCGATAAAACAAATTATATGTAACTAGCGGCCTGCCCTTGCTTCGCACGGGTATAAAATATATATCCCATGTCATTCAGTGTAAAAAAATGATTAAAACCGATCCAGTAGTTTTGATTTATTCATTACTGCCCGTGGCCCGCAAGCGTTAAATTTGGAGAAAAACAATTTCCTTTTCCTATACCAAGAAGATTTCCTGCTATCTTTGGAATATCTAAATTCATATAGTACATTTTTACTTATTTACTTTTACATTTTCCCTATGTATTTTTTTTACAATTAATTACAGAATGTCTTTATATACAACATTCACAGCTTCCTTGTCGTTAAACAAACTCTGGAAAGAACGATATAGCTGCTGGATTCGAAGTGCTATAGGGTGAAGCGCGGCCTCCGCATGGCATTTTAAATCTGTAATAACTCCGAAAATGTTCACTTAAATTACATGCTGTAAACGGAAATATTGATTTATATTAAATCAACAATTTATTTAAGGTAGTCAATTGGATAAGGATTAATGCTGTATTGTATAAAAATTGCTTTGAACATAAGGCATCATTTTTCGTAAAAAGTAAATGAAAAAAACTGCTATTGTGGGTTATCCATAAGAGATAGACATATACCATCGCGGACTTTTCTGTAGACCTTTTTAAGGTGTACAAATACTTAGTACATCATTTTGATAAATCTCGTAGGGTTTAGCCTGCGTTTGCAATGTAAGCGGAAAAAAATGTAATTATTTACAGAAACCTCAAAAATTACAGTATTTCTCTACTTCGTATTGAATGTTATTATACGTACAAACCTTCCTTTTGAATCACTCTATCTATTAAAAAAAACCGCATCAAAATCGGTTGCGTAGTTTTAAAGTTTTATGCGTACATACGGAAATATGGACTTTGTTTTATAATATGTAGTGATGCTAAATGTAGAGTGTACCTGATACATGCAGAATTTGTAAGAACTCATGCACTACCTGACACCGATAACACAATAATACACAAGCACTGCACACATTTAACACATGTTCAAAGACAAAGTCAACTAATGGTTAAAATAAATAAAATAAATAAATGGTGGGGGGTTTAATTCGTTACTATATAACTCTGCTTGCTTAGCGGTTTTGTCGTGGAGTCTATCTCCTGACGATGCTTCGGTTACGAAGCGAAACAATTGTTGAGATTGTGGTGGGGAATGTGTGCAGTGCTTGTGTATTGTTGTATCATCGGTGTCGGGTAGTGCATGAGTTCTTACAAATTCTGCACTCTACATTTAGCATTACATATTTTCTTATCGCGGATTATAGCAAAATAATATTCTCATTACTTTTGTATTATAGACCTCCGCAAAGTAACGCCTAATTCTATAGGATATTTCATGTCCCTACTGTTGAGTCCCCTCGTCTGGAGCCAATCCTGTCATCAGGTCATGCTTATCATAAACATTGTCATCGGGACTGGACCAGTATGTATCATCTCAATCGGACCAAGGGAAGTGGGGCAAATTTAACGCACCCCTCTTTCTATCTTCACTAATTTCTATCTCCCTCCCAACTTCCGTTCACCTTGTAACTGACTCCTCCGTCCGTCTCTCTCCATACTGTATTACGACGGCTGTTGTGACGTTCGGTCAATTTGACGAAAATTTGACTTTTCTGGATTTGATGTTTTATGAAGTATCAATTATAGATGCAAAAAAACATTACTGCGTGACAAACAAACATATTATATTTTTTATAAATTGAAATGAAATTTTAATAATTATTTGTTTTTAAAACTCGAATGTAGGGATGAGACTGTTACAACCTCGTTCTCAATTCAACAGTGCGTAAAGAAGTCTAAATAATAAATAATCTTTTTTCAGGACAGACAATGCAAGATATGCAAGAAAACTTACAAGAAACACATATACCTAAAACTACACTATTGGAACACGCATTGCATTAAATACAAGATGAACAGACATACGTGAGTTATCCCGCTATTATTTAAAATTTTATACTAGAAGGCAAATTACTAGTGCAGTTGCATGTTAATAGTACATTACTGTTTTATGTAAATTGTATTGGAAAGGACGCGTAGTTGTTAAATAACTTGTTTTGGTTGTTTGCGTCGCGTAAAATAACAGATACACTAAAATAATGTGCTAAATAATTGTAGATCTACAAATCATCATCCTCCTGCCCTTATCCCACTCTAAGTGGGGTCGGCACAACATGTTATAAACATGCTGTCACATGATTTGGCTGCGTTTTTACGACCGGCCGCCTGCCTGACGTCAACTTACCTCTGTCGTATTTTACGACACCTCGGTAAGAAGGAGGGTGGTCTATTCTACTAAATCGGATACCACTCGGTGGGTCAACTTACCTTAGTCGCCTTTTACGACACCTCGGTAAGAAATGAGGTTGGTCTATTCTACTCAGCCGGATACCACACGGCGGGTCGACTTATCTTAGTCGCCTTTTACGACACCTCGGTAAGAAATGAGGGTGGTACTATTCTACTCAGCCGGATACCACACGGCTAAATTGTAGATCTACAAATATACTACGAAAAAGTCCGCGATAGCATGTCTCTACGTCTTATGGTTAACTCACAATAACTACTTTTATGTTCAAAATTTCAATTACACTAATTTCCATGTTGAATTTTATAATTCTATAAAATAAAAGCATAGAGTATTAAATGTGATGATACTAAGTCATAGACTAGAAATTATTATGCATCTGTATTCAAAATTTTCTTCCTCAAACATTCTTGCATAGCCTTTCGTTTAATATATTGTTTCCTACTTATCATAATAGTACGTTTAAAGCTAAATTTATTTACTACCCTCCTTCTGTTTAGTTCTTTTAGTTTGGAATTTTTCTTTCTTATTTCTTTCATTCGTTTACATCTTTTGAAACATTTATTTGAATGTGAGCGAAGCATGGCTATACACTGTCCATTATATTAACCATCTTTTGACAGATTGACGATAGTGATGTCCTAAAGATTCTCGTATGCGATACCATTCCGATTATAGTACCTACTATCATTAATCGAATTACGTACCTAAGTAATTCGATTAATGATAACCTACGTAAACTAGATTACTACTTGAGAAAAGAAATTCCAACTTTGAGAAAACTTATTGTTTCTTTGAAAAGAAGTGGTCTATTTCATGGTGAAAAATCTTCTTTGGTCAAAGTTTTGAACACAATTGGCTTTTCATATAAAAAGTTAAATAAAAGAAAATTATTAATGGAACGCACAGATATAGCTATAGCACGTTGTGATTTTTTAAGAGAGGCAAAGAAAATACAAGATTGGGCAAATATTGTTTTCACGGATGAAACATGGCTCAACGCTAACCACACACTATCTCGTTTCTGGACTGATGATACTGCTGATTCCACTTCCTCAGTACCAATGGGAAAAGGTGAGCGCCTAATCATTTGCCATGCAGGTACAGCAAAAGGATTTGTACAAGACGCACTGTTGGCATTTAAATCGAAGAAATCAAATGACTACCACGAAGAGATGAATGCAAATGTGTATGAAGAGTGGTTCAAAAAAATGCTCATTTCATTGGAAGAACCATCAATAATTTTTATTGATAATGCGCCCTACCACTCCCGTCAAATTGACAAAATGCCAACACAGGCTAATAAAAAGCATGAAATAATTAATTGGCTTCGGGACAATGGAGAAAATGTGGACGACTCAATGTTAAAAGTTGAATTAATAAAAATATTAAAAACCAAAAAGAGAGCAAAACGCTATGTAATCAATGAAATGGCAGCAGAATATGGCCATACTGTTCTTCGGATTCCTCCATACCACTGCCAGTACAACGCAATAGAACTTATATGGGCACAAGTAAAAGGGCATGCTGCGAGATGCAATACAAGCCCCCCATTCACAGCGAATAAAATGTTGCAATTGCTAAAAAATGCTTGCACCCACGTAACGGCCGAGAACTGGGCAAGTGTGGTGGAAAGAACTAAAAGAGTAATATTCTCTGATTGGGAACGTGATATTGCGTTTGATAATATATTATCTACACAAGAGCTAATAATAACTGCTACTGAAGACTCCTCATCGGAGGAGTCTAGTGTTGATTATCATTCCGACGACTCGTGCTAATAAAATAAATTAAAATATCCTGATTGTTTTATTTGTATTCATGTATTAACTAAGAAGAAAGTAAAACTTTATATAATGTTATTAAATGTCTTTTAATACTCGTAACATCGATTTCTACCGATTATTTTTAATCTGTGGCATAATCGTAGTAACCATTATGTGTGACATCACTAAGTGGGCGGTACCCATCCATAAAGTACAAATATTATTTGTATGATATTTGTACGTAAGCAATACAAAACTTAATGAGCGTGAGCTGTCAAAAGACTGATAATATGATGGACGCAGTATAGTTTAATATATTTTATTTTCAGTTTAAGAAGACCTAAGAAGATAAAGAGTGATATAATAGAGGAGAAAGAGATGGAACTTCTACACGAGGTGAAGGTGGAGCCGGCTAGCGGTAAGTGGGGGTTGATACTAAAAGAGACGCGGATTATAGCAAAATATCATACTGAAGTAACAATTAAATAAAATAAATAAATAATAATAAATATATGGAACACTTACACACACGGTCGTCCCCAAAGTAAGTAACTTAATACTTGTGCTATGACGGACAACTGGTGAATATATACTTATATTTTTATTAAATACATACTTAAATACAAATATACACACAAACTCTAAGACCAACAAATTCATTTAAAAAAAATGTTGGCCCTCGGCGGGAATCGAACCCACGACCCGAAGTACTCAAATGAATTTCACTGCACACTGATCCAATGGGTCAGCCAAATGTCGTACCCAATATTGTAGTAACAGTGCGTTACCCCTCCCAGGGGTTGCAAAATATTGAAAGAGTGGTATAAAGTCTTGGGGGAGTGGTATAAAGTCTTGGGGGAGTGGTATAAAGTCTTGGGGGAGTGGTATAAAGTCTTGGGGGAGTGGTATAAAGTCTGGGGGGAGTGGTATAAAGTCTTGGGGGAGTGATATAAAGTCTGGGGGGAGTGGTATAAAATATTGGGGGATATTGATATTAGTGCTCTGACAATCTCCACTACTATTCATCCTCATACCCCCCTCCCCTTTATCTGGTCGTCAGCCCTCAATATTATAGTAACAGTGCGTTCCCCCTCCCCCCTCGAAGGCGTCGGTCAATAATAATAATAACAAATATATGGGACACTTACACACACGGTCGTCCCCAAAGTAAGTAACTTAATACTTGTGTTATGACAGACAACTGGTGAATATATACTTATATATTTATTAAATACAAATATATACCCAGGCTCAAAAACCAACAAATTCATTTACATAAAATGTTAGCCCTCGGCGGGAATCGAACCCGCGACCCGCGGAGCTGAAGGCAGGGTCACTTATAGGGTTTTTAGGGTTATTACACTGTAATCCGCGTTTGTTTAAATACATGCAATGCTAAGTGTATGAAGCAGGCATTCACATACCACATACATGTAGGACAAGTCGCTACATGTATCATAAGACACTGCCAATAACACTCCACACAAGCACTACACTCACTCACTACTACAACCTCTAAGATCGAAGCGTTATCAGGAGTATCCTCCTGATGATATTTCGATTTCGAGTGGATTTTGTGATAGTGTGTGTAGTGCTTGTATGGATTGTTTGTTAGCGATGTGAAAAAATAATCGATTTTTAAAATAATCGATTTTTAATCGTCGATTATTTTTTCATCAAAAATCGATTTAAAAAAAATTTATTATTTTAATTATCCTCTTTACTGTTTTTCAAATACCTGGTTGATCGAGCTTTGCTCGCTATTTTTTTTTTTCAAACTAAAAAAAGATGAAAAAATAAAAGGGTAGGTAGGTACTGTGATTATTTATCTTTTTTTGGAAATTCCTTAGCTTCTAAGTGTAAGCAATTCACTTAGGCATGAAGAAGTACCTAGGAATTTATAGAATTAGGCGTTACTTTGCGGAGATCCGTAATAATAAAATTATTTTGCTATAATCCGCGATGAAGTGAAATAGAAAATATCCTTTCATTGATCATCAATTTCATCATTCGGTCCTAGGTATTTTCATCATTCGGTCTTAGGTATTTTCATCATTCGGTCCTAAGTATTTTCATCATTCGGTCCTAGGTATTTTCATCATTCGGTCCTAAGTATTTTCATCATTCGGTCCTAGGTATTTTCATCATTCGGTCCTAGGTATTTTCATCATTCGGTCCTAAGTATTTTCATCATTCGGTCCTAGGTATTTTCATCATTCGGTCCTAGGTATTTTCATCATTCGGTCCTAAGTATTTTCATCATTCGGTCCTAGGTATTTTCATCATTCGGTCCTAGGTATTTTCATCATTCGGTCCTAGGTATTTTCATCATTCGGTCCCAGGTATTTTCATGTTTCGCGTCCACCCGTTCCCCGAATGAGCTATGCTGACTTGACAGTTTATGGCAAAAATTCAATTCAATATAAATTATAGTATTTTTTAATGCCCTAAAACAGGGATAACATAATTTTTTTTAAATAAAATTTATCTAGATCGATTTTTCTCCCCCAAAAACCCCCTAAATGTGGAATATCATGAAAATCGTTGGAGACGTTTTCGAGCTTCCGAAAATATACATACAAGATTAACTCATTTAAATATTAAAGATAAAGGTAGGAGAACGATGTATGATGATATCAGAAGTGGGATTTTACTTAGCGTTACTTTGCGGAGATCCATAAAACAAAAGTAATAATAAAAGGATAAAAAATAAGGATTCGTAAAAACACACGCACAAACCTCCATGTGGTGGAGGTTTGTGCATGTGTTTTTACGACTCCTGCATGTATCAGGTATGATAACCGATTGTCCACTTACATTTAGCATTATATATATTTTCTATTTTACTTCATCTTATTATAGCAATATAATTTTATTATTACTTTTGTATTATGGATCTCCGCAAAGTAACGCCTAATTCTATAAATTATTTAATTATATTTAATAGACTTTCTTTTAATACACGACCTTCTTTCTCCCCCAAAACCCCCTACATGCTGAATTTCAGGAAAATTGGAGCTGTATCTGAGATTCTGAAAATTATATATACACAAGATTAACTCATTTAAATATTAAAGATAAAGGTAGGTCATATGTGTCATAAATGTCATATGTAAAAATCTCCAGATTCTGAAGACGTAATGGAGCCAGGGCACCAGGGTCAGGATACGGGGACGAGGCCCAGGGTCTCCCAGGTGGATGTGGACAAGAACTTCGCTAAATTCTTCATTGAGCACATCATCATCCCTTCCACTTCTGATAAAGAAGGTATTCTGGGAAAATTCCCACTGCTGGGCATAGGCCTCCTCTCTCCAAATAACAACAATACACAAGCGCAGCACACAATCACACAATCAGGAGTTATTTTTGCGATTTTGTCGTGTCTTCTATCCCCTGATGATGATGATAACGGCGAAACGATTGTTGAGATTGTGGTGGTGAATGTGTGTTGTTGTGTTATTGGTGTATTGTGCAATGAGTTTTTTGCAAATTCTGCATGTATCAGGTAAGTAAAGTAGCGGGTTATTAATATCCCACTTCTGAACAAAGGCGTCCTCAAACTGCCTGTTACTATCCCAATGCTGAGAATAGGCCTCTTCTCTCTGTTTTTGTAGAGAAGGATTGGAGCTAAGACCTACCACGCTGCTCCAATGCGGATCGGTAGGTTACACATATCTCCAGAATTCTCTAGAGATATGCAGGTTTCCTCACGATGTTTTCCTTCAGCGAAAAGCGTGTGATAAATTGCAATTATCAATTAGACACATAAGTTTTAACAGGAAAACTCATTGGTGTCTGCCCAGGTTTGAACCCGTGACCTTCTCGAAAGAGTCGCACGGTGTTATCGCTGGGCTATCACAGCTCAGGGTATTAAATAAATGATATTACTAATAGATTCAATTAAAACTATAAAAGGTATTAAAATTGTTGGTGTTCCTTGTGGGATTAAATGAATAAATATATGTTGAGTATTTATAATTCACCCATAAATTATGAACCTTAATCAAAGAGTTAAAGATAAACAAAGGGATAAAGGGATAAAGTATAAAAAAAATCCATTAATAAATAATCGATTTTTTCCATTTAAAATATAGATTATTTTGATATGAAATAATCGATTTTTTATAAATCAATTTTTATCTGACTATTTGTAATGTTGTCTTTTTTAATATTAATAACAACAATAAAGGCTAATCAAAGTGGACAACTACCGACTTTTTAGTCGCACAGTATTACCGCTGGGCTACCACAGCTCATGTATCAGGTACGAGAACTGTATAGAATAGTACCACCCTCATTTCTTACCGAGGTGTCGTAAAAGGCGACTAAGTTAAGGCCATTCTTAAAATACGTAGCCAAATCATGCGACATGTTTATAACATGTGCCCGACCCCACTTAGAGTGGGATAAGGGCAGGATAATGTTTACTGTTTTGCCTTTATAGATTATCCAGGCCGAGATAAAAATATAGATATCGATATGAGAGCTCACAAACAAGTGGAGAGATTCAAGAGGGAGATGTTGCAGCAGTGGAGGAGAAAGAGGGAGTTGAAGGCACGGAGGGGAGAGGAGTGGGGATACCGCGACGGCATCGACAGGACCGACTCTGTTATCAAGAACGGTGAGTTGAAATGTACAGAGCACTAGGGATGTGACTTGGAGTATGAAAAAATCGATTAATAAATATCGATTTTTATAATACACCTATTTGTGATGTATGTGGGGTTATTGATGATGTGCATCACCTTTTAACGGAATGTGTGAAGTTCCAGAATGGCAGGGAGATTTTTATAAGACTTATGAGGTTGAATAGACTTGATACAGGTATGTTTATTGAGACTCTTTCTCGTCCTACATCAAAAGAAAGTATATTTCTATGCAAACTTGTAAGTCTTATTTGAATTTTTGATTTTTATTTTATTTTTTTAATTATGTTTTTATTTCATTTAATTTGTTTAGTTTTTTGTTAATTATAAGAAAAATTAATTGTATGGTTTAAAATGGAGCTGACATATACATATTGTATAAAAGCCCCTAAATAAAATAAAGAAAAAGAAATCCCTTTAAAAATAATCGAATTTTAAGTAATCGGTTTTTAAAAAATCGATTATTTTGTTACGATATAATCGATTTTTAAAAATCGATTTTTTCTGACTATTTCAAAAGTTGTCTTTTTTAATATTAGTAATTAAAAACAATCAAGGCTTATAAAAGTGGACAACTACCAAGAAATAATATCAGATGCGCTGTTTGTGAAATTGGATTAAAATGTGTAGTTTGGCTACATTGGTTTCATCCAACAATGCATATCGAATCTTAAAAAACAAGAAATAGAGTAAAAAAAGGGATACCTAAAATAATCAATCGAATCGCTGGCGATCGAGCTTTGTTAGTTACTCTGCAAACACTTAAGCTTAGAAAGAATGTTAAAAATATAAATAATAATTTTTTTATTACAGAAAAAAGTGAAATTCCACTCAATAATGTAATAGAAATTGAAGTACCTATGAAAGATGAATCGCAAAACAATAATACAAAGAAAAATCCACTAAACAACACAGACATACATAAAAATATAGCTAATTGTAATGAAATAGACAATACAGATAAAGAAATAATACATAATAATGATAATAACAATACATCTACTATAATTGATAAAACAAATAGTGATGATTTTGAAAGAAGCAATATTAAAACTAATCGGTTACAGTTAAGACAAGATAAAACTATAGTTCATAAAGAAGTAACTGCGAATCGCGATAATATAAATACAACTTTAACTAAGGTTAATAATAACTTGAATAATCATACGGAAAAGGTTACTAAAACAAGTAATGACAATATAGCGACGGAAAATAATAATATAAGTAATATTAATTCTAGAGAATTCGATATAAGTCATAAAGATGTAAATACAAACATTATTAAAGAAAACCATTCTGAAAGTAATATAAAGAATAAAGCTAATAGTAATTTCGAAAATGGCGGTGTTAAATCTCAAAGAAACATTGATTCTAGAAAATTCGATATAAGTGACAAAGATGTAAATACAAACATTGTTATAGAAAAACATTTTGAAACTAATATAAAGAATAAAGCTAATAGTAATTTCGATAATGGTGTTAAATTTCAAACAAATATTAATATTGACAACCATAGAGAAGAAATTAGTGTAGTTAATGAAACTAATAAAGAACAATCGTTAATAAACGATGAAGTTAATAATAAAGCGGGAAGTTCAGAACTGATCATAGATAATAGACATAAAAACTTAAGAAGAAGTGTAAGGAAGATAAAAAGGAAAACTTATAATGATAATGATGATCAAATAAATATAGACAAATATTTACAAACTCAATTAAGTTCTAGAGAAGGAAAGGTAAGTATTGGAGATGATATGGTATTAAAAGGGAAAACTACAAAGAAACGTGGAAGAAATGCAACTAAAACTGATGATGATTATATACCTGATGAAGATGATGATGAAGGAAATAAAATAGCAAATGTAGATAAAACTAAAATAAGACGTGCCAATGTTAAGAAAGGAAAAATTGACGGAAGTGATGAAGAATACAAACCTGATGAAGGAAATGATGAACCGAATAATACATCGAATGGATTTAAAATAAACACACATCAGTGTTACGTGTGCTTTAAGGTAATGGCCATATCTTTAATATTTAAATGAGTTAATCTTGTATTATTAAGAATGTTCGCGAAACAAAAGTTGACCCCCCGCTGAGTAGAATAGACCAATCTCTTTCTTATAACTTATCTCTTCTTTCTTCGATGTGTTGTAAAATACGACTAAGGTAAATTGACGTCAAGTAGGCGGCCGATCTCAAAATACGTAGCCAAATCATGTGACATGTTTATAACATGTTGTGTCAACCACACTGAGAGTGGGATAAGGACATAAGGAGTAATACAGTTTTAAAATCAACGTACTTAATTCGTATCATTCACTTTCAGCTGTACGAAACGAAAGAGAAACTTCTCGACCACTGTAAAGACCATTTTGATATTTGCAATGCGAAAATGTTAAAAAAGTGTCCCCTTTGCGAATACGTGACCAAATTAGACCTCAGAAGGCATATCCGTGCCGTCCACAAAATAAACTTGAATATTTTATACGGAACACTCAAAGATAGAAAGAATAATAACAACAAATCTAGATTCTATTTTAACGTGGATAATAACAAAATAAACGAAATCGAAGTAATACCAAGTATAAAGAATCTAAACAGACAAGCATTCCTAGCTATAGATAGAAAAAGACGCGAAAATAACGACAAAGGTCTCAAAAAGACAAAACTTATCAAAAAAGATGGCGAATGGATCGTTGAAAAGGAAGATATTAATGCAAAAGATTATGTTCTACCTGAAACAGTTGATAAAGAATTACTTAAAGCAGATGGTGATTATGTGGTAAAGATTCAAAAACTAAGTAAAATAGCAAAGAAGAACGGTCAAAAAATGTTGTTTCCTTGTGATAAATGTGAGAAAATTTGCCAGACTTTAAGCGCTTTGAAACTACACATGCGCAAACATGATCCAAACAAGAAACCGTACAAAAAGAAAGTGTGGAAACATAAAATAAACCAAGAAGAGTTGAAAAAGTTAAATGATACACCGATAAGTGAAAACAGATTAAATGAGACTCCAAAAGTAAGTGAGAACAGATATGCTAAACCGAAACCGATAATCCACAAGCACAAATGCGATGAGAAATTAAAGGATTTCTATGAAAACAATATAAAAGGAGGCGATATTGAATTTTGGCAGTTTTTGAAAATATTCAACAAAATGACCCGTGAGAATGTTAATGATTTCTCAGATTTGGAGAAACGTACTGAATTTGGCAATCATTTCTATAATCCAGCCAAACATTTGGAAAATGAAGTCGATGAAACTTTGGAAAATCAAGTCGATGAAAAGCTTGAAAGAAATGTGACAAAGAAAAATTCCAAACGAAAAGAAATTAATAGAAAGAGGGTAGTAAATAAATTTAGCTTTAAACGTACTATTATGATAAGTAGGAAACAATATATTAAACGAAAGGCTATGCAAGAATGTTTGAGGAAGAAAATTTTGAATACAGATGCATAATATTTTCTAGTCTATGACTTAGTATCATCACATTTAATACTCTATGCTTTTATTTTATACAATTATAAAAAACGCTTTCCGTGGAAATCAGTTTAATTGAAATTTTGAACATAAAATTAGTTATTGTGAGTTAACCATAATAGATAGAGACATGCTGTCGCGGACTTTTTTGTAGTATTTTTGTAGATCTACAATTCTCTAATACATTACTTTAGTGTACCTCTGTTGGTTTACGGCGCACGCGACTTTAAGTTAAAACGCGAGTTTTTTTTACAACCAAGTGATCTCTTCTCACATACAAAAGTAAATTATATATAAAGCGATGAATTACATAAGACCGATCTCCGCTATCCGCTACTTCTATAAATTATTGATGGATTAATAGTATTTTTTTTTTAGTTTTTTATTATCTTATTAGAGGTGACATTATTTTAGTTAAAGTAAAAAAATATATATTTTGGGTTTTTTTTTTCAAAGAATATTTATAATTTAGAGTTAAAATATATATATTTTTTGTACAATATGTTGTCATATTCCCGAAGGATAATAAAGCATTTTTTTTTATGTCATATTATAACCAGGTATATAAACTAATATTACATTAAAATTATTAAATATCACTTCAATAGATTAGACATGAAAGCGTAACAGAAAGACAGACTTGTATTATTTTAATAAATAAAGATAGAACAAGAAAATTAACAATGCTAGGCTTGGTAGAGTTATACAACTTAGAGTAAAAAAAGACCTTTTGTTCTCATATATTATATATTAAAAATATTGTATTTATATTAATTTATATATATATATATATATCCTCCAGCCCTTATCCCACTCTAAGTGGGTCGGCACAACATGTTATAAACATGCTGTCACATGATTTGGCTGCGTTTTTACGACCGGCCGCCTGCCTGACGTCAACTTACTTAAGTCGTTTTTACGACACCTTGGTAAGAAGGAGGGTGGTCTATTCTACTAAACCGGATACCACACGGAGAGTCAACTTACCTTAGTCGCCTTTTACGACACATCGGTTAATACAACCTTCTTCATAGAGTTGGTCGTTAATATGAAAAAGCATTGTGGCTGTCATATTATATTTCCTTGAATTGTTGAGAAAGAGTAAATGGGTTGAACTGTTTTTTATTTATTGAATAAGAATAAAGGATATATATTATAATAAACAACGATATTTCTCCTTCATACTTATTCAATAAATAAAAAACAGTTTCCCAGAGTCAACCCATTTACTCTCTCGCAACAACTCAATGAATGACACATAAAAATATGACAGCCACAATGCTTTTTCATATTAATCGCCAACTCTATGAAGGAGGTTGTATTAAAAACATGTTGTAACAATATATATACATATATATATTCACCAGTTGTCTGTCCATAACACAAGTATTGAGTTACTTACTTTGGGGACGACCGTGTGTGTAAGTGTCCCATATATTTATTATTTATATCCAGAAGTGGGATTGGAACAGGCCGGTACTTTCTTAAATAATTTTATTTAACTTTTAATGTATGTTAATATATCATAATAAATGTACACATAGTATAAATATATTATTATAGAGACTTTGCTTTACAAAATTATATGATTTTCAAAAATTACAATCGTTCATGTTAATGTTAAATGTTTAGATTATTTGACAATAAACGCCGTGTGGTATCCAGCTGAATAGAAAAGCACCTCTTTTCTTACTGAGGTGTTATAAAAGGCGACTAAGATAAGTTGACCCACCGTGTGGTATCCGGCCGAGTAGAATAGACCACCTTCTTTCTTACCGAGGTGTCGTAAAGGGCGACTAAGGTAAGTTAACCCACCGTGTGGTATCCGGCTGAGTAGAATAGACCAGCCTCTTTCTTACCGAGGTGTCGTAAGAGTAGAATAGACCCTTTCTTACCGACGTGTCATAAAAGGCGACTAAGGTAAGTCGACCCGCCGTGCGGTATCTGGATAAGTAGAATTGACCGCCTTCTTTCTTACCGAGGTGTCGTAAAATACGACTAAGTAAGGTAACTTACCTTACTTAGTCGTATTTTACGACACCTCGGTGGTATCCGGACCCACCGTGTGGTATCCGGCCGAGTAGAATAGACTAGCTTCTTTCTTACCGAGGTGTCGTAAAAGGCGACTAAGATAAGTTGACGTCAGGCAGGCGGCCGGTCATAAATTACCTAGCCAAATCATGTGACATGTTAAACATGTTGTGCCCCCACTTAGAGTGGGATAAGGGCAGGAGGATGATGATTTTTTTGTCATTCACACTTTTAACATATCACAGCATTCATGAACTGTAGATAAAAGTTTTCTTGATTTTGCTTTTTTCACTTTTGAGTACTACAAGTTGCATTCTAATATGTATTGCTTTAATCACCATGTATCTGAAAATAAAAAAATTGTTGAGTTTTTGAGTGTTTTTTTAATCACAGAAACCAGTAAGAAGGAAATTTATAGAATTTGATAGAAAGCGGTCATAAAGTTCCTAATGACCATAGTTACGAAATATTACGCACGTGCAAAAAAGGACTTAAGTTAAACATCTGCGAACAAATCAAGATTATAAAACAATCTATCTCCTGATGATGCTTCGTTTGCGGGGCGAAACGATTGTTGAGTTTGTGATAGTGAACGTATGTAGTGCTTGTGTATAGTAGCGGTGGTGGAGGTTTGTGCATGTGTTTTTACGAATCCTGCATGTATCAGGTATGATAACCGAATGTCCACTCTACATTTAGCATTATATATATTTTACTTCATCGTGGATTAAAGCAAAATAATTTTATTATTACTTTTGAAGGATCTGTAAATTGTTACAACATGTTTTTAATACAACCTTCATAGAGTTGGTCATTAATATGAAAAGGCATTGTGGCTGTCATTATGTGTCATTGAGTAGAGAAAGAGTAAATGGGTTGACTTTGGGAAAATTGCTTTTTATTTATTGAATAATCATAAGGAAGAAATATCGTCGTTTGTTATAAAATAATCTTACAACATCTGCAATATCGATCCAATCCAGAGATCTCGGGAAACTGTCATTTAGTGAAGGTTTTTTGTCCCAGTTCCAATAAACAACCTCTTTAAAACCGCCAGCAACCTGTAATACATTAGATAATAGAGTTTAATTAATAATTATAAGGATAATAATATTTAAATACTTAGAAAAGATACAATATATCAAAACAATTCCTAAACACTTTATTACTATTATTTACTTTAATAACAATTATTTTTCGTCAAAACTAAGTAAAGTAACGGCCTGTTACTATCCCACTGCTGGGCATAGGCCTCCTCTCTCCATTTTTGGAGAGAAGGGTTGGAGTTAAGACCTACCACGCTGCTCCAATGCGGATTGGTAGGTTACACATATCCCTAGGATTCTCTAGAGATATGCAGGTTTCCTCACGATGTTTTCCTTCACCGAAAAGCGTGTGATAAATTGCAATTATCAATTAGACACATAAGTTTTAATAGAAAAACTCATTGGTGTCTGCCCGGGTTTGAACCCATGATCGTCTCTAGAGATTCACACGGTCACACCGCTAGGCCATCACAGCTTTCAAAACTAAGTAACTAACAAATAATTATAAAAACTAACTAACTACTCAAATTATAAGTATAATAACTATGATTACAGTTCAACTAGACAAGTGATTTTTTTAACTATTAAAAATCACATAATATTTAAATACTTTGTTCTATATTTAATTTTAACTAAGTTTTTGTCATACGCCGTGTGGTATCCGGCTGAACCACCCTCATTTCTTACCGAGGTGTCGTAAAAGGCGACTAAGATAAGTCAACCCGCTGTGTGTTATCTGGTTAAGTAGAATAGACCACCCTCATTTCTTACCGAGGTGTCGTAAAAGGCGACTAAGGTAAGTTGACTCACCGTGTGGTATCATCCGGTTAAGTAGAATAGACCACCCCCTTTCATACCGAGGTGTCGTAAAAGGCGACTTTGATAAGTTGACGTCAGGCAGGCGGCCGGTCTTAAAATACGTAGCCAAATCATATGACAACATGTTTGTAACATGTTGTGCTCACCCCACTTAGAGTGGGATACGGGCAGGAAGATGATCAGTTTAACATAAAATCTGATCAATGACCCCCCTCCCCACTTAAGAGTAACACTTTCACCATTGAAATTATATTTTTTTTTGTTTTATATGGTTCAAATTGAAATTCAAAATATTCTTTATTCAAATAAACTTGTAAACAAGTGCTTTTGAATCGTCAACTCTACTGCTGGTTCGGAAAGCTGTTCCTACCGAGAAGAGCCTAAGAGAAACTCGGCGGTTGCTCTTTTAAAAATATAATTCTTAATACTATTTACATTGTCGTTACTGTCTTGTACAGGCTCAAAGAGAGCTATATCCACACATTCTTATCTTCTAAATAATCCTCAATAGTATAGTAGGCTTTCTGTATCAGCCTCTTTTTAACAGTGTTTTTAAACTGCGGTTCATCTGCGAACAGTAATAGGACTATGAGCAAATTTGTTGAATGTTATTGTTTTGTATTGTTCGATCCACATTAGGATTTAACATAATAATTCGAGATAATAATAACACTAATTCACTCATAAGTAAGTAGCGGCCTGTTACTATCCCACTGCTGAGAATAGGCCTCTTCTCTCTGTTTTTGGAGAGAAGGATTGGAGCTAAGATCTACCACGCTGCTTCAATGCGGATTGGTAGGTTACACATATCCCCAGAATTCTCTAGAGATATGCAGGTTTCCTCACGATGTTTTCCTTCACCGAAAAGCATGTGATAAATTGCAATTATCAATTAGACACATAATGGAACTGAATAAATGGAGTCAAAGGGTTACTCTCTGGTACCCCAGGGATGGAAAAAGAGCTAGAGGGCGGCCAGTGAGAAGATGGGAGCACGACCTTATACTAACTGCTGGGCCCTGCTGGACGAGAGTAGCCCAAAATAGGGGTCAATGGAAAGCGTTGGAGGAGGCCTATGCTAAAAGGCACACCGAACTAAGAGATTTCATATAAAAAAAAATATAAAGCTTATGTAGTTCGGAATAAAAGGCTTATTATCTTTAATATTTAAATGAGTTAATCTTGTATATATATATATTTTCCGAATCTCGGAAACGGCTCCAACGATTTTCCTAAAATTCAGCATGCAGGAGGTTTTGGGGGAGAAAAATTGATCTAGCTAGGTTTTATGTAAAAAAAATATTGTTTTATCCCTATTTTTGGGCATTAAAAACACTAACATTTATATTTAATTGAATTTTCGCCATTAACTGTCAAGTCGACGTAGCTTATTCGGGTAACGGGCAGCCTCGAGAAATGTGAATGCCAAGGATCGATCCCAACTAAATAATTGTTTTTTCTTTTTTTTTCAAGTTATTTGTAAAAAATTACCGAGCGAAGCTCGGTCACCCAGATATTTATTATTAATTAGACACATAAGTTTTAACAGGAAAACTCATTGGTGTCTGCCCGGGTTTGAACCCGTGACCTCCTCGAAAGAGTCGCACGGTGTTACTGCTGGGCTACCACAGCTTCTATTTACTCATTCATGCTTACTTGAAATTTCCTCTCAGCACCTTCAGCTAAAGGTCTCTTCCCTTCTGTAACTATTATAGCTGTATAACCATCTGGTAATGGCATTTTAACTCCGTCCAGAGGATGTCCACGAAATGAAGCTGAGAGATCTGAAAGTAGAATTACTGTTGAAAGAGGTCATCATAAAATGGAGGAAATATTACTTTGTCTAAGGACACAGGTGCAGATCTAAATTAAAGATTTAAAATAAATTATAAAAACAATTTTTCAGAAGTTACAATAGAATTATTTTATATAATTTATAGAATTAGGCGTTACTTGGCGGAGGTCCATAATACAAAAGTAATGAGAATATTATTTTGATATAATCCGCGATAAAAGAAAATATATGTAATGCTAAATGTAGTGTACTATTCGTTCTCATACCTGATATATGCAGAATTTGTAAAAACTCATGCACTACCCGACACCGATGGCACAACAATACACAAGCAAGAGATAGACTCCACGACAAAATCGTAAAGCTTTACGATTTCGTACTTAAATATAGTATATAATATATTCGCTCATTACATTCTTACCTCCCACGCCGTTGTCAACAATATAAGGTTTAAAATATTTGTTTATGTTAGCCGGTCCGTCCTCTTCGATTTTGCAAGGTATGTAATGTGCTGTTTGTTCAAATAAATGTTTCTTATCGGTATCTTTTAATTTATTTTCTACTTGAATCGACATATCGTGTCAATAATATATATCCTATCTGCTTATTATTTAATTAACTATTGTTATTTGTTAACTATTTAGATGCAAAATACTCAAACCGGGTGTAAACAAATTGTGTTTAGTCTATGGTAATTTGCCGCCATTTTGACCATAGACCAACTTTGATACATTGACTGTCATATAGGGATATACTTGGAGTAGAAAAAATCGATTAATAAATAATCGATTTTTATACCTTTAAAAAGAATCGACTTTAAAAAATCGATTATTTTGTTGCGAAATAATCGAGTTTTCAAAAATCAATTTGTTCTGACTATTTCAAAAGTTGTCTTTTTTAATATTAATAATTAATTACAATTAAGGCTAATTAAAGTTGATAACTGCTAAGAAATAATATCAGATGCGCTATTTGTGAAATTGGATTAAAATGTGTAGTTTGGCTAAATTAGTTTCATCCAACAATGCATATTTAATCTGAAAAAACAAGAAAAAGAGTAAAAAAGAAAAAGGGATAAAAAAAAAAATTTTTGATGAAATAATAATCGATTGTTAAAAATCGATTAATTAAAAAAATAATGGATTATTTTAAAAATCGGCTAGTTTTATCCTGTAATTTAATTTTAAATTAATTACTACCTAATTTAATCTATTGACATTGTTCCAATCAAGAATTTATAGTTTTTTTTCCTGATAAATAAAATAGCAGTTATATTACCATATCAAAAAATATCGATTCAAAATTCTGCAAGTGAGAGTGAACTGTCAAAATATTTCATCAGCCAAAGTGGGGGATTTCAAAGATTTAAAGCTATTTCATAAATTTCACAACAATTATACATTCAACTGAATCATATTCGACACAGAATTACACATCCTTGCACAACTCTATCAAAATCTTGTTAGGCGGTATCATTTGTGTTCAGTGTCTCAGTGAACGACCATTGTTTGTTCAGTTGTATTGATAATATTATTGTTGTTGCGTCATAAATAATTTGGCAAAGAGCCTGTTTGTGTACAGCCAGAGCATTGTTTGTTCATTCGTTACGAATTTGTTAGTTGGATTGCCCTGTGACCTTGAACTGAGGTGAAACAGCTGTTTCGTTGTAAGTAGTTTTCGTTTTAATTTACCGTTAAATTTTATTCATATAATTGCCGATTTATGTATTTAATACACAATGTTTATAAAAAAAAATATCTATCATCAAAGATATCTATTGTCTATTGTGTGTAGGTATATTACAGATCTTTAATTTTTTAATAGAAATTAACTTATAGTAATTTGAGACTATAGAAATAATGCTATTAATATTATATCAATATAATTTTTAAATATTATTTGACAAATATTTTATTTGTTTTAACAAAAAAAATCGTAAAAGCATATATTCATTTTTCAAAAATAGTTCACATTTACTTATCTAAAAAAAAAAACAATTTATTTGCTTGTTCTTTAATGTCTGTAATGTTTATTTGGATATATTTATACAGGGGTGCTTATATAAATATCCTAAAACATACATTCTAATATTTATCATCCTCCTACCCTTATCCCACTCTAAGTGGGGTCGGCACAACATGTTACAAACATGTTGTCATATCAATCAATTTTTCTTCCCCGAAAACTCCTACATGCTGAATTTTAGGAAACTTGTTGGTGCCGTTTATGTGATTTTGAAAATATATATATACGTAAAAGATCATTTAAATATTAAAAATAATACCTGTATAAGCTTGAATTGTGACCAATTTCATTGATATTTCTCTAGCAGAAGCCTTGATATTGCAGTAGATATACATACAGAAAGACTCATGTTTATAATATTAGAATAACTTTTTTTTTTACATCATTCCTATATGTATTGAATATTTTGGCAACATTTCAGATATTCGTCCGGTATATGTAGTTTATTATGTTCATATTTATATATGTGCGATGTTTGCCAGCAAACTGGCTAAGGAAATTAAGTAATTTTTATATTATCACCTTATACCTGGCATTTTTATATTATCACCTTATACCTGGCATTTTTATATTATCACCTTATACCTGGCATTTTTATATTATCACCTTATACCTGGCATTTTTATATTATCACCTTATACCTGGCATTTTTATATTATCACCTTATACCTGGCATTTTTATATTATCACCTTATACCTGGCATTTTTATATTATCACCTTATACCTGGCATTTTTATATTATCACCTTATACCTGGCATTTTTATATTATCACCTTATACTTGGCATTTTTATATTATCACCTTATACCTGGCATTTTTATATTATCACCTTATACCTGGCATTTTTATATTATCACCTTATACCTGGCATTTTTATATTATCACCTTATACCTGGCATTTTTATATTATCACTTTATACCTGGCATTTTTATATTATCACCTTATACCTGGCATTTTTATATTATCACCTTATACCTGGCATTTTTATATTATCACCTTATACCTGGCATTTTTATATTATCACCTTATACCTGACATTTTTATATTATCACCTTATACCTGGCATTTTTATATTATCACCTTATACCTGACATTTTTATATTATCACCTTATACCTGGCATTTTTATATTATCACCTTATACCTGACATTTTTATATTATCACTTTATACCTGGCATTTTTATATTAAAGTAGCTGATACGGCCACATGTTGCTATGACTTCGTCTGGTTTCGACTTTTACTCTACTACAAAAGTATCAGGTATGAGAACGAACAGTACACACATTTAGCATTACATATATATTCTTTTATCGCGGATTATAGCAAAATAATATTCTCATTAGTTTTGTATTATGGACCTTCGCAAAGTAACGACTAATTCTATAAATTATCCTCTACTAATATTTTGGCCCCCTTTGAATTTTATTTTCACTTCTAAGATATTCATGGTGTAAGGCAATTAATAATAAAGTAATGGCCTCTTTGTTAGTTTATATTATCACCATTTTTATATTACACCTGGCAGTTTTATCTTTAATATTTAAATGAGTTAATCTTGTATGTATATATATATTGTTAGGATCCAAAGTAGGATTATAAAAAAGAGAACAAAGTTTTGATTTGTAATCAAACAAACAAGATTGACGACGTGAACACATTAAATAACAGAGCTTTCGCACGCAAGTACAGATCGTAAAAGAGACCTCTGTTCTTGACCTGACTATTTTTATACTCTAGATGAGAGGTAATTATGAAGTGTTGCTAGCAACAATAAATTACAACACTGATTAAAAATGTTGCTGTCTACAATATATATATATTTTCGGAATCTCTGAAACAGCTCCAACGATTTTCCTGAAATTCAGCATGTAGGTGTTTTGGGGGAGAAAAATCGATGTAGCTAGGTTTTAGATAAAAAAATTCGTTTTATCCCTGTTTTTGGGCATTAAAAAAGACATTTTTATTGAAAACAAAAAAAAAATAAAAAATTGTATATATATATATCTATCTATCTATATATATATATATTTTCGGAATCTCGGAAACGGCTCCAACGATTTTCCTGAAATTCAGCATGTAGGGGGTTTTGGAGGAGAAAAATAGATGTAGCTAGGTTTTATATAAAAAAAATCGTTTTATCTGTTTTTGGGCATTAAAAAGACATTTATATTAAAATGAATTTTCGCCATTAACTGTCAAGTCAGCGTAGATTATTCGGGGAACGGGCAGCCTCGAGATATGTAAAAATCGTTAAAAAAATTCTTCACTAGTTAAACAATTAAACAAAATATTCCATAATTTCATTCATCTTCCAATTTCTGTCAGGTTGGTTCATCATGGACACTTTCTTCAGTCTCTTCGACCCATCTGATGGTAACCACGGCAAGCAGAACAAAAAGAGATACAAAAATAACCAGGAGAATGTTAGGAAGAATCCAGACGCACCTAAAGGTATTGAATGAAATGATTATCATCCTCTTGCCCTTATACCACTCTGAGTGGGATCCCCACAACATGTTCTCATATGATTTGACTGCGTATTTCACGACCGGCCTGCCTGACGTCAACTTACTTTAGTCGTATTTTACGACTAATGTAAGAAATGATGGTCTATTGTACTCAGCCGGATACCACACGGCTTGTCGACTTACCTTAGTCGTATTTTATGCTCCCTCGGTAGGTAAATGAGAGTGGTCTATCCGACTCAGCCGGATACCACACGGGGGTTCGACTTAACTTAGTCATATTTTATCACACGTCTAAAAGAAATGAAGGTGGTCTACTCTACTCAGCTGGATACCACACGGTGGGTCGATTTACTTTAGTCGTATTTTACGACACCTCTGTATGAAATGAGGGTAGTCTATTGTACTTAGACGCACTTTTTAAAAGTATTCCATAAGACAAAACGCTATGATGTAATAATGTTTCTTATGCAATTTTAGTAAACTGTCTTATAAGTAAAAAAGTAAGTAAGTAACGGCCTGTTACTATCCCACTGCTGGGCATAGGCCTCCTCTCTCCATTTTTGGAGAGAAGGGTTGGAGCTAAGACCTACCACGCTGCTCCAATGCGGATTGGTGGGTTACACATATCCCTATAATTTTCTAGGTTTCCTCACGATGTTTTCCGTCACCGAAAAGCGTGTGATAAATTGCAATTATCAATTAGACACATAAGTTTTAATAGTAAAACTCATTGGTGTCTGCCCGGGTTTGAACCCATGATCGTCTCTAGAGATTCACACGGTCGCTCCGCTAGGCCATCACAGCTTAAACTGTCTTATATTCCGAACTAATTATGACGATGTACTGAGCGTCCTGATACAGTTGTGTGTGATCGATTGAATTACCTTATAACAGTATTCAATAAGACACAACGCTATGATAAAGTAACTTTTTCTTTTGCAACGTCAGTAAATTGACTTATATTCCGGAAGAATTAGGACTCTTGAACCTCACAGAATTAAGACTCTGAATTGAACCTCCCTGCGAGACCTGTTATGTGTGTGATCGATTGAATTACCTTATAACAGTATTGCATAAGACACAACCAAATGGAATTATAATGTTTTTCTTTTGCAAACTTTTTTAGTAAACTGTCTAATATTCCGGACTATTTATGACGCTGTACTGAGCGTCCTGCGACAGTTGTGTGTGATCGATTGAATTACCTTATAACAGTATTCCATAAGACACAACGCTATGATAAAATAACTTTTTCTTTTGCAACATCAGTAAATTGACTTATATTCCGGAAGAATTAGGACTCTTAAGTGAACCTCGACAGAATTAAGACTCTGAAGAGTTCCTCCCTGCGAGAGCTATTATGTGTGTGATTTGAATTACCTTATAACAGTATTCAATAAGACATAACACTATGGTATTATAATGTTTTTCTTTTGCATATGTCAGTAAACTGTCTAATATAGACAGGACGCTGTACTAAGCGTCCCTGTGAGATTTGTTATATACAAAAGTAATGAGAATATTATTTGGCTATAATCCGCGATAAAAGGAAATATTTGTAATGCTAAATGTAGAGTGTACTATTCGTTCTCATACCTGATAAATGCAGAATTTGTAAGAACTCATGCACTACCCGACACCGATGGCACAACAATACACAAGCACTGCACACATTCACCACCACAAACTCAACAATTGTTTCGCCCCGTAAACGAAGCATCGTCAGGAGATAGACTCCACGACAAAATCGCAAAGCTTTGCGATTTTGCGATTTTGTGCTTGTGTATAGTTGTGCCATCGGTGTCGGGTAATGCATGAGTTCTTACAAATAGTACACTACATTTAGCATTACAAATAATTCCTTTTATCGCGGATTATAGCAAAATAATATTCTCATTACTTTTGTATTATGGACCTCCGCCAAGTAACGCCTAATTTTATAAATTATTTGTTATATAGATGATTGATTAAATTTCTCCTATTATTCCAGGCCGCCGAAGAGGACGCCGTTCCCATAAGAACGAGACCCTCCCAGAGGAGTCCTCGTTCCTCTGCGAGCCGGACCTCAGCACAGAGATACTGGTCAAGGATTGCAGCTACATAGAGAACTATATAGAAGTTAACAGGCATGATGAAGGTAGGAAAAAAGAAAGTTAAAACGTCACACAGTATCTGCCACAGTTAAAAAAAAATGTTTAAATCGCAACCAAACTTTACAGGATCATCAGCTGGATGATTCTGAAGATTCAAATCAAATCTTTATTCAAATACTAGCGGCCTGCCCCTGCTTCGCACGGGTATAAAATATATATCCCATGTCAGTCAGTGTAAAAAAAATGATTAAAATCGATCCAGTAGTTTTGATTTATTCATTACTGCCCGTGGCCCGCAAGCGTTAAATTTGGAGAAAAACAATTTCCTTTCCCTATGCCAAGAAGATTTCCTGCTATCTTTGGAATATCTAAATTCATATAGTACATTTTTACTTATTTACTTTTACATTTTACCTATGTATTTTATTTTTACAATTAATTACAGAATGTCTTTAAACAAACTCTTGAAAGAGTGACATCGCTGCTAAAGTCGAAGTGTCATAGGGCGAAGCGCGGCCTCCTCGCGGCAATATAAATCTGTAATATCTCCGAAAATGTTCACTTAAATTACATGCTGCAAACGGCCATATTTATCTGTATTAAATCAACTATTTATTTAAGGTACTTAATTGGATAAGGATTAATGCTGTATTGTATAAAAATTGCTTCAAAAATAAGGCATTATTTTTCGTAAAAAGTAATTGACAAAAAATGCTATAGTGGGTTATCCATAAGAGATAGACATATACCATCTCGGACTTTTCTGTAGACCTTTTCAAGGTGTACAAATACTTAGTACATTATTTTGATAAATCTCGTAGGGTTTAGCCTGCGTTTGCAATGTAAGCGGAAATAAAATGTAATTATTTACAGAAACCTCAAAAATTACAGTATTTCTTTACTCCGTATTGAATGTTATTATACGTACAAACCTTCCTCTGGAATCACTAGTTTTAAAGTTTTATGCGTACATAGGGAAATATGGACAAAGAATGCGACTTTGTTTTATAATATGTAGTGATGCTCTTTCAAGCACTTTTGAATCGTCAATTAATATTAATGAAGCTATAACTGGTTTGGAATGTTGCTCTTACCGAGAAGAACCAGAAAGAAACTCGGCGGTTGATCTTTTATACAGTTTTAATTTTACATTATTATGCCGCTTGTATGAAGCTGAAAGGATTTTCAAATCTAGACATTTTTATCATCCAAATAATCCTCAATTGTTGTAATATGCTTTACGTATAAGTACATCTCTTACACTTAATTTAAACCTTGTCCAGCCGTTTCGGAGTCAATAAAGGACATAGAAGCTGTGATGGTCTAGCGTTGCGACCGTGTGAATCTCTAGAGACGATCATGGGTTCAAACCCGGGCAGACACCAATGAGTTTTTCTATTAAAACTTATGTGTCTAATTGATAATTGCAATTTATCACACGCTTTTCGGTGAAGGAAAACATCGTGAGGAAACCTGCATATCTCTAGAGAATCCTAGGGATATGTGTAACCTAGCAATCCGCATTGGAGCAGCGTGGTAGGTCTTAGCTCCAACCCTTCTCTCCAAATATGGAGAGAGGAGGTCTATGCCCAGCAGTGGGATAGTAACAGGCCGTTACTTACTTTACTTTTTAAAGGACATACAGAAGCACTCGCTGGGTTAAGTAATTTGATTGGCCCGTTAGCGCAGTGGGTAGTGACCCTGCCTTCAGCTCCGCGGGTCGCTGGTTCTATTCCTGCCGAGGGCCAACATTTTCTATAAATCAATTTGTTAATTTATACAATTAGGCGTTACTTTGCGATAGGAGATAGACTCCACGACAAAATCGCAAAGCAAGCGAAGAAGCAATCTTTGCGATTTTATCGTGGAGTATATCTCCTGACGATGCTTCGGTTACGGGGCGAAACAATTGTTGAGATTGTGGTGGTGAATGTGTGCAGTGCTTGTGTATTGTTGTGCCATCGGTGTCGGGTAGTGCATGAGTTCTTACAAATTCTGCATGTATCAGGCACACTCTACATTTAGCATTACATATATTTCCTTTTATCGCGGATTATAGCAAAATAATATTCTCATTACTTTTGAATTAATTTGTTGTTAAGTTACTTACTTTGGGGACGGACGGTGTGTAAGTGTAAACATATATTTATTTATTTATTATTATTAAATTAATACTTAATACAAGATTTAAGTCAAATTTCCGCGATCAATTTCAGCTTTACCATTACAACAGTTTAAAAACACTGTTAAAAAGAGGCTGATACAGAAAGCCTACTATACTGTTGAGGATTATTTGGAAGATAAGAATGTGTGGATATAGCTCTCTTTGAGCCTGTACAAGACAGTAACGACATAATGTAAATAGTATTAAGAATTATATTTTTAAAAGAGCAACCGCCGAGTTTCTCTTAGGCTCTTCTCGGTAGGAACAGCTTTCCGAACCAGCAGTAGAGTTGACGATTCAAAAGCACTTGTTTACAAGTTTATTTGAATATAGAATATTTTGAATTTGAATTTGAATAAGTCATTAAGATATTAAAGATATTTAATTATTCATTTTCACAGATACCAAATTGGACAGTGATAGAAAACCTCGCAGACGTAACTCTGGGAGAAAGAACAGAAGGAAAAAGAAAGTCTCTCCAGCTAAAGACGTCCCGCCCAGCGTCGCCTGGCAGGAGAAGGTGGAACCGGAAACGCTAAACAACCAGACGGATGTGCAAAAGGTTTGCGATGAGAAAATTGGCAAGAACGTGAACGATTTGAAGTGGACGGTGAGTGTGTTATGTACAATTTAATCATCATCATCCTCCTTATCATCATCATCATCACCCTCACCACCATCATCATCATTACCCTCACCATCATCACCCTCATCATCATCATCCATCACCATCACCATCCTTATTCCAACCATTCTCTTCAAAAACGGAGGACTATTCTCAGAAGTGGGATAGTAACATTGCGTTACTTTTCTACTTTTATTGTTTTCATAATAAAGTACCTCTTGCAGCACAGCGACGTCGATTACAAGAAGAACAAGAGGAAATAGAACAGAGCTGGTGGTGTTGGGGGTGTTGGTGGGGTTGGGGGTCCGGTGGGGGGGAGGCCGAGCCGCGGTTCGCCTAATAAAATAAAATAATAAAATAAATAGCCTTCCTCGATAAATGGACTATCTTACACTCAAAGAATTTTTCAAATCGGTCCAGTAGTTCCTGAGATTAGCGCGTTCAAACAATCAAACAAACAAACAAACAAACAAACAAACAAACAAACTCTTCAGCTTCATATATAAGTATAGATTTATTAAATTTGAGCAGTGTGGTAGGTGAGCTCCAACCATTACCTCCAAAAACGGAGGACTATGCTCAGAAGTGGGATAGTAACATTCCCTTACTTTCTTTTATTGTTTTCTTAACAAACTGCTACCTCTTCCAGCACAGTGACGTCGATTACAAGAAGAACAAGAGGAAAGAGAACAGAGCTGGTGGTATTGGTGGTGTTGGGGGTGTTGGGGGGGTAGGGGGGACTAGTGGGGGGGAGTGTGAGCCGGTGTTCGCCGAGCGCGTGTACAACGTGATAGAGAATCTGGAACATGTCAGCGTGCGCGGCGACATGTACCTGGCGGGGGACATCGACGGCCTCGACACGGACCTCCTCTACAGCTCTGATGACATGGACGACTACTGTGATGACACGTGAGGACGTTTGTCTATCTTTAATAATATATTATATGATGTATACAATAGACAAAGCAGGAACCGACATAAGCTTGCGGCTCCTGCTTTGCGCTGCGCAAAAGTACGTAATTCGTTTGTGGGTTTTGGTATAAGATTCTATAATAAAATTCCGCAATCAATTTCAGCTTTGCCATTACATCAGTTTAAAAACACTGTTAAAAAGAGGCTGATACAGAAAGCCTACTATACTCTTGAGGATTATTTGGAAGATAAGAATGTGTGGATATAGCTCTCTTTGAACCTGTACAAGACAGTAACGATATAATGTAAATGGTATTAAGAATTATATTTTTAAAAGAGCAACCGCCGAGTTTCTTGTTGGCTCTTCTCGGTAGGAACAGCTTTCCGAACCAGCAGTAGAGTTGACGATTCAAAAGCAATTGTTTACAAGTTTATTTGAATAAAGAATATTTTGAATTTGAATTTGAATATCTTTAAGAATATATCTTTAATATTTAAATGAGTGAATCTTGTATTATCTCATTTTTTACAAAAAAAAAAACTTAAAAAACAATTATTTAGTTGGGGATCGATCCTTGGCATTCACATTTCTCGAGGCTGCCCGTTACCCGAATAAGCTACGTCGACTTGACAGCTAATGGCGAAAATTCAATTCAATATAAATGTTAGTGTTTTTTAATGCCCAAAAACAGGGATAAAACAATATTTTTTTTACATAAAACCTAGCTAGATCGATTTTTCTCCCCCAAAACCTCCTACATGCTGAATTTAGGGAAAATCGTTGGAGCCGTTTCCGAAATTCAGAATATATATATGCAGACTGAATTGACGTCCAAATATACAAAATGTCTACTTTATTATTCTAGTACATCTGATGCGGAGGACTCAGGAGATGAGTGCTACGGCAGCCTCCCCCCGGAGCCGAGGTTCGGGAACGTCGAGTACAAGTTGCAACTTGTTTCGCCGTGCGAGAGGAGGTTCCAACATCTCGTTACGCAGGTCAGTCCGGCTTGACAGACCATTATATTGTTAGTTTGTTTTATCTGCAATATATAGTAATAATACTATATTTATGTTTTATAAATCTATATCCGGGCTCGAAGGACCATAATATATTTATGATTATGACTTAATGTAATTAAATTTTTTATTCGCTATTCTTGGCGTTATCTTTGAACAATAACACGATATAATAGGAATACAATAATTCCTGTTCCGAGATGCACTTCTCTTGAATGACGAACAAAGACTGAATGTCATTGAAACGTTTTATCAATAGGAAAACTCCACCGGAAACAACACGACACAGTGTTGCCACTGTTTCAGTCAAAAAGGCGCGATACTCTATTAAATACAAAGCGAAAGTCATAGGCGATATCCGGCTCGAAGGACCATTACATATTAATGATTATGACTTAATCTAATTAAATTTTTTATTCGCTATTCTTGGCGTTATCTTCGTACAATAACACGATATAATAGAAATACTACAATTCCCGTTCCGAGATACACTTCTCTTGAATGACGAACAAAGAATGAATGTCATTGAAACGTTTTATCAATAGGAAGACTCCAACGGAAACAACAACGGTACAGTGTTGCCACCATTTGAATCAAAAATATAAATATATGGGACACTTTCACACACGGTCGTCCGTCGCCAAAGTAAGTAACTTAATACTTGTGTTATGGACAGACAACTGGTAAATATATACTTATATATTTTTTAAATACATACTTAAATACAAATATACACCCAGGCTCAAAGACAAACAAATTCATTTACAAAAGGGCGCGATACATATGTTTCATGACTGTGTTGCTATAAAATACAAAGCGGAAATCATTGGCGGCAACACTATTAATAATTATGACATTATTGATTTATTTTGAAATACTTAAATTTATTAAAATACAGTGTGTATTTTAATACGCATCTGGCTTAAAATGATAATTTATTAGCTTTATACTTAAATCATTATATTTCAATAATGATACATATATATCCGGCTTAAAGGACCATTACTAAAAGCGGTTACTACAGAAAAAATAAATATTTAATATTATAATTTTTGCCAGCAGTAATAATTAAAATATTTGATGAATGAATGATCATCGCGGATTATAGCAAAATAATTTTATTATTACTTTTGTATTATGGATCTCCGCAAAGTAAAAAAAAAAATCAATTTTTTGGTCTTCGGGTCTCGGTTTATATTTGTATTTAAGTATGTATTTAAAATTATATAAGTATATATTCACCAGTTGTCTGTCATAACACAAGTATTAAGTTACTTACTTTGGGGACGACCGTGTGTGTAAGTGTTCCATATCATCATTCTCCTACCCTTATCCTAATCTTTAGTGGGGTCGGCACAATATGTTTTCTTCCATTCTCCTCTTTCATTCGACTCTGGTGCCACTTTTACATGCATATCATTTTTCACACAATCCATCCATTTTTTTTCGTCCTCCCCCTATCCATACATCCATCCACATTCATATTTAATACACTTTTGGTGACATTATTGTCATCTTTATTTATTTATTTCCTATCTTTATTTATTTTATCTTTATCTTTATTTTATTTATTTATTTCTATGAATTATTTTTGGCAGCATTATTTGACTGGCTCGTTGGAGCTGTGGATAGTGACCCTGCCTCCGGCTCCACGGGTCGCGGGTTCGATTCCCGCCGAGGACCAACATTTTCTTTAAAAAATGAATTTGCCGGTCTTTGAGTCTGGGTGTATATTAGTATATAAGTATGTATTTAAAAAATATATAAGTATATATTCACCAGTTGTCTGTCCATAACACAAGTATTAAGTTACTTACTTTGGGGACGGATGACCGTGTATGTAAGTGTCCCATATATTTATTATTTATTATTATTATTATTTTGTGATATTGGTATACATCCGGTTTGAAGGACCATTTTCGATTGGTATGTTGTTTGTTGGTTATTGGCATTTTTGCGCGGGATTTTTTTGTTTATGGCTTATTATTAACTACTTCTTGCAGTTAAAATGGCGTCTACGCTCCGGTGGGGGGAGCGCGGTGTACGTGGTGGGGGTTCGCGACTGCGGCGCGCTTCGGGGGCTGCGCGCAGCGCCGCTTCGCGCTTCGCTGCGTGCTCTGCGGAACATGGCCGCGGCTATCGGCGCCGTGCTCGTCAGCGTACGTGCTCGCCGTGTCGCCCCTAATAGAGCCGTCGCTGAAGTTTATATTAGAAAGGTTAGTTTTGTTAAGAGTGTTGGGTGTAATTTATAGAATTAGGCGTTTATTTATTTATTTATTTATTTTATTAGGTCCGCCAACAGAGTATACATTTTTTATTAGCTTAATTATTAATTTACATTCTAAAATCGTTTATTTAAAAAAAAAAAACGATTATTTTTATTATATAAGCATTCGGGTCAAATCGCGTTATAATCGATTACCTTTGTATAAGGTTCTACGTTTCGGCAGAGTTGCATCCACCGTGGTCGCGAACTGACTGGAGCGGCGCGGCGTCTTCGTTCCCGAGTACTACAGTCATTATTTTGTTCATCTACCCGCACTTGATTATTTATTCGTGGATTATAGCAAAATAATTACTTTTTTTAAAATAATATTTTAATATTCCAGTTAGCCGACACTCAGCAGAGCGTGGAGCTGAGGGTGGCCGTGATGGGGGCAAACGAGGCTGGTAAATCCACTCTCATTGGTGTATTGACTCAAGGTCAGTGGTATATAGGGGACTTCTTCCCGCCCTTATCCCACTCTAAGTGGGATTGGCACAGAAGGCGTTGAAACAAGGGTTACAATGTTTGTAACTCAATTAAGATAAATTTTGTATTAGGTCACTTTAATACTAAAAGAGTAGCTATTGGCAAATCCACTCTCATCGGTGTATTGACCGATAAGTGGGAGCTTGTCCAGCGCTGGGATGAATATCCCACTTCCGCGCCAGCTGAAGGTAAAAAAAGTAGTAAGTAACGGCCTGTTACTATCCCACTGCTGGGCATAGGCCTCCTCTCTCCATTTTTGGAGAGAAGGGTTGGAGCTAAGACCTACCACGCTGCTCCAATGCGGATTGGTAGGTTACACATATCCCTAGGATTCTCTAGAGATATGCAGGTTTCCTCACGATGTTTTCCTTCACCGAAAAGCGTGTGATAAATTGCAATTATCAATTAGACACATAAGTTTTAATAGAAAAACTCATTGGTGTCTGCCCAGGTTTGAACCCATGATCGTCTCTAGGGATTCACACGGTCGCACCGCTAGGCCATCACAGCTTCATAGCTGAAGGTAGTTTAATAATATTCCAGGTGAACTAGACAACGGCCGCGGGAGCGCGCGTCTCAACATGTTCAGACATCTCCACGAGGTGAAGAGCGGTCGGACTTCCTCACTCAGTCACGAGATACTGGGGTTCGATGCTCAGGTATGTAAAATTCATCTTATATTTTCTTTATCTACTTTCGGTCTTGAACTTCGTTTAATTAAATGTTAAAATACCCTCAATTAGCTTCGCCCGCGTGGAAATCAGACTATTTAATTGAAACTTTGAACATAAAAATAGTTATTAGTTATCTATAAGAGGTAGAGATATGCAGTCGAGGATTTTTTTTGCAATTTCTAAAAGCCTTTTAGAACCAAATTGCATACTTAGTTTGAATTTTAATTTTTATTTACTTAGTGCCTTATTTACAATTAACAATGAACAATGTTCACGGTAAATGGAATTATAAGTATATTGTTGCAAAAATTTTAAATGAATTGCGTTACAAGATAAATCTTTAAAAAAGAATGTATTTATTAGGAAGTTTAAAAGATATTTGCTTAAAACTAATGATATAAAGCATATTGTTTGACTGTATTGATTGGATGAATTTAGGGGTAACATGCAGGTGTGCAAGAGTTTTAATACAAATAACTGTTTCTATATAAACTCTTGTAAACTTGCATGTTAACTTTAATTATATTTAACTAATTATTTAATAAGATTTAAAAGGTATTGAAAAAACAAAATTTATATGTAACAAAATATAATAGACATAGATATAGAAAAATAATGCGAACTCCACACCTTCATATAAACCCTGCGTGGTTTTCGACAGGTGTGTTTTTATATTTGTTTATATATTGTCTTATTGTATTGTATAATAAATTAAAAAACAAAATTTACTTCAAGTGTTCAAGTCGCTCGTCGTTCCAGGGCAACGTGGTGAACTACGGGTGCTCGGAGCTGATGACCGCCGAGCGGATCGGCGAGCGCAGCGCCAAGCTGGTGTCGTTCCTGGACCTGGCGGGCCACAGCAAGTACCAGAGGACCACGCTGCACGGCCTCACCGGGTACTCGCCGCACTACGCCATGCTGGTGGTGAGTGGGACTACACTACACTACACACACTACACTTCGCCATGTTCGTGGCGAATGGGACCACACTATAATACACACTACATTACAACATTACGCCATGCTGGTGGTGAGTGGGGAATACACTACACTACACACACTACACTTCGCCATGTTCGTGGCGAGTGGGAATACACTATAAAACATACTACATTACAACACTACGCCATGTTGGTGGTGAGTGGGATCATACTACACCACACATTACACTTCGCCATGTTAGTGTTGAGTGGGACCACACTACACTATACACTACACTTCGCCATGTTCGTGGCGAATGGGACTACACTACACTAGGCCATGCAGGTGGTAAATAGGATTAGACCATAATAAACACAATATTCAACACTACGCCATGGTGATGGTGAGTGGGAATACATTATACTACACACACGTTACTACACTATGCCAAGCTGGTGGTGACTAGGACCACACTACACACCACATCACACTACGCCATATTAGTGTTGAATGGGATCACATTACACTACACACTACACAACGCCATGTCGGTGGTGAGTGAAAATCGATTATTTTTCATCACTACTTCTAAGGAAAGCATAGAATCAAGTAAAGTGGGCTTAAAAAGAGCAATGCCCAGCAGTGGATATTATAACTAATGTAAAGTAATTTATAGAATTAGGCGTTACTTTGCGGAGGTCCATAATACGAAAGTAATGAGAATATTATTTCGCTATAATCCGCGATAAAAGGAAATATATGTAATGCTAAATGTAGAGACCGACAACCGACCGATGCAAAGCGATTTGGCTTTGCGATTTTGTCGTGGAGTCTATCTCCTGACGATGCTTCGGTTACGGGGCGAAACAATTGTTGAGATTGTGGTAGTGAATGTGTGCAGTGCTTGTGTATTGTTGTGCCATCGGCGTCGGGTAGTGCATGAGTTCTTACAAATTCTGCATGTATCAGGTATGAGAGCGAATAGTACACCCTACATTTAGCATTACATATATTTCCTTTTATCGCGGATTATAGCAAAATAATATTCTCATTACTTTTGTAATGTAAAGTAAATCATTCCCAGATCTCAGCGACAGCTGGTATAACGCGCATCACAGAAGAGCACATTGGGCTACTCCTAGCACTGGATATGCCGTTCTTCGCGGTCATAAACAAGTGCGAACTTGCCGGGGGGGCGGTAGCACCACTCTTGGAGCGACTGGCTCAGCTGTTACAGCCATCTTGCAAGGTTAGGACTGAATATATACCTAAAGATTTGGAATTTTGAATATCGTGGAATAATAGTAGGCCATAATTTGAAGGACTGGGTCGTTGGTGCAGTGGGTAGTAATTCTGCCTTCAGCTCCACGGGTCGCGGGTTCGATTCCCGCCGAGGGCAAGCATTTTCTATAAATGAATTTGTTGGTCTTTGAGTCTGGGTGTATATTTGTATTTAAGTATGTATTTAAAAAAAAATTAAGTATATATTCACCAGTTGTCTGTCATAACACAAGTATTAAGTTACTTACTTTGGGGACGACCGTGTGTGTAAGTGTACCATATATTTATATTTATTTACTTAGAGTGTTAAGAAGTTCCCTATATACCACTGACCTTGAGTCAGTACACAAATGAGTGGATTTTCCAAAAGCTAGTCTTTTAGCATTAAAGTGACCTAATTGAAAATTTATCTTAATTGAGTTAGTTATACTGTAATCCTTGTTTCAACGCCATCTGTGCCAACCTCACTTAAAGTGGGATGAGGGCAGGAAGAAGTTCCCTATATATCACAACACAAGTATTGAGTTACTTACTTTGGGGGCTGACGACTGTGTGTGTAAGATATATATATATATATATATATATATATATATATATATATATATATATATATATATGTGTGTGTGTGTGTGTGTGTGTGTATATATATAAAAATATTTAAAAAAAAGGGAGGGATATGTGACTAGAGGGAGGCTGAGAGATGGTTGTATTGTGTGCAGTATGACATATAACAGGAGCAGCGACAGAGTTGGATGATAGGAGAGAATGTGGAGGGATACGTGACTAGAGGGAGGCTGAGAGATGGTTGTATTGTGTGCAGTATAACATATAACAGGAGCAGCGACAGAGTTGGATGATAGGAGAGAATGTGGAGGGATATGTGACTAGAGGGAGGCTGAGAGATGGTTGTATTGTGTGCAGTATGACATATAACAGGAGCAGCGACAGAGTTGGATGATAGGAGAGAATGTGGAGGGATACGTGACTAGAGGGAGGCTGAGAGATGGTTGTATTGTGTGCAGTATAACATATAACAGGAGCAGCGACAGAGTTGGATGATAGGAGAGAATGTGGAGGGATATGTGACTAGAGGGAGGCTGAGAGATGGTTGTATTGTGTGCAGTATAACATATAACAGGAGCAGCGACAGAGTTGGATGATAGGAGAGAATGTGGAGGGATATGTGACTAGAGGGAGGCTGAGAGATGGTTGGATTGTGTGCAGTATGACATATAACAGGAGCAGCGACAGAGTTGGATGATAGGAGAGAATGTGGAGGGATATGTGACTAGAGGGAGGCTGAGAGATGGTTGTATTGTGTGCAGTATGACATATAACAGGAGCAGCGACAGAGTTGGATGATAGGAGAGAATGTGGAGGGATATGTGACTAGAGGGAGGCTGAGAGATGGTTGGATTGTGTGCAGTATGACATATAACAGGAGCAGCGAGAGAGTTGATAGGAGAGTGGCCCGTTGGCGCAGTGGGTAGTGACCCTGCATTCAGCTCCGCGGGTCGCGGAGTTGAATTGGGAATTTGTTGGCCTTTGAGCCTGGGTGTATATTTGTATTTAAGTATGTCTTTAAAAAATATTTAAGTATATATTCACCAGTTGTCTGTCATAACACAAGTATTAAGTTACTTACTTTGGGGACGGACGACCGTGTGTGTTAGTGTCCCATATATTTATTTATTTATTATTTACTTGGAGTGGGATAAGGGCAGGAGAATGAGTAACAAGCCATTATTTCTGATGAAATATCTCCATTCGCAGACTCCGCTGCTGATCACGGATGAGAATCTGGCCAGGAGTTGCGTGGCGCCGCAGACCTCCATCCTGGACACCATCGATGGCGCAGAGCATAGGGACCATGATGACGATAAGTGAGATCTTTACACTATCCCATAGTTATACTAGAGTAGAGTAAGCAAGCCTAAGATTTACCATAATCATCCTTTTGCCCTAGAGAGAGATCTCTAAGTTGGGTCTTGTGACAACATGTTTGTAACATGTTGTGCCGATCTTATTATATCTAGTACCTGGTTAACCGAGCCTTGATTGGTAATTTTTTTAAAGGATGTATAAAAATAATAGTTGGGCAGCTAGAGCTCGATCCTAGGTATTTTCACCTCTCTAGACCGCCCGTTCCGTTATCACTACATAGTATAAAACAAAGTCACATTCTTTGTTTGTCCATATATCCCTATGTATGCATAAAACTTTAAAACTACGCAACAGATTTTGATGCGGTTTTTTTAATAGATAGAGTGATTCCAGAGGAAGATTTGTACGTATAATAACATTTAATACGGAGTAGAGAAATACTGTAATTTTTGAGGTTTCTGTAAATAATTACATTTTTTTCCGCTTACATTGCAAACGCAGGCTAAACCCTACGAGATTTATCAAACTAATGTACTAAGTATTTGTACACCTTGAAAAGGTCTACAGAAAAGTCCGCGATGGTATATGTCTATCTCTTATGGATAACCCACTATAACATTTTTTGTCATTTACTTTTTACGAAAAATAATGCCTTATTTTTGAAGCAATTTTATACAATACAGCATTAATCCTTATCCAATTAAGTACCTTAAATACATTGTTGATTTAATATAGATCAATATTGCCGTTTACAGCATGTAATTTAAGTGAACATTTTAAGTGAAAATTTAACTCGTGTACTAGTGTATATAGTCTCAACAGGCGCTCGTAGATGGCGCTGTACCCTTTTGTCCCGCGCTATAGAGTGTGAATTGTTTTTCGTACAAACAGAATCGAAATGATAAGTTCTGTAGCGAGTGCCAGCTGTGACTGGCTTCATACGTTAATTTTTGGACAGGATGCTCTTACTGGTGTCCTTATTAGCTATTGTCGATATGAAAAATATTAAATTATTAAATTTAATTTAATATAATCGATTATTTTAGGTATCCCTTTTTCTTTATTACTTTTTTCTTGTTAAATTAAAATTCAAAATATTCTTTATTCAAATAAACTTGTAAACAAGTGCTTTTGAATCGTCAACTGAGTGACATGAATTTAAAAAAATCAAATAATAAATAATCGATTTTTATCCCTTCAAAAATAATCGAATTGAAAAAATTTGTTACGAAATAATCGATTTTTATAAAATCGTTTTTTTTCTGACTGTTTCAAAAGTTGCCTTTTTGTTAACTTGTAAACAAGTGCTTTTGAATAGTCAACTCTACTGCTGGTTCGTAAACGATTAAATGTAACTAGCATTAAAAATTGTATTTTGTAGAGCAACCGCCGAGTTTCTTGCTGGCTCTTCTCGGTAGGAACAGCTTTCCGAACCAGCAGTAGAGTTGATTCAAAACCACTTGTTTACAAGTTTATTTGAATATATATTACTCTATAATCTTATATATTACTTTATAGATATGTATATATTATTATTAGCTATATATCGTCCAGGAATCAAACTGAGCGCGTCCCAGTATTCCCGGTGAGTTGCGTGCGCGGCGCCGGCCTCAACTCGCTGCACGCGTATCTACTCGCGCTCCAGCCGCCTAGCGTAGACGTGCTGCACCGCCCCGAGGACGTGAGTATCGCTAACAAATGCCGGAATAACCTACCAACCTACTAAAATTTATTTTACCACTAAAAACAGATAATTCAACTGTATTTTTGGGAGTATCCCTGGATACAAAACTCCAATGGAGCACACACGTAACAACTCTTGCAGGGAAACTGAGTTCAGCGGCCTACGCTGTTCGAAAGATAAGACAATTCACAGACGTCGAAACAGCAAAACTTGTTTATTTTGCCTAATTCCGTAGCATTATGTCCTATGCAATATTGCTATGGGGTAAATGCGCGGATAGTGAAAAAATTTTTGTTTTACAAAAAAGAGCTATACGTGGCATTTATAATTTAAAACCGCGTGATTCCCTGCGAGAGAAGTTTAAGGAAACAGGTATTCTTACATTTGCTTCACAGTATATTTTAAGCAATTTAATTTTTGTACATAATAAAAATATAAAGAATTATAAAACGATAGGTGATGTATACAATAGACAAAGCAGGAACCGACATAAGCTTGCGGCTCCTGCTTTGCGCCGCGCAAAAGTACGTAATTCGTTTGTGGGTTTTGGTATAAGATTCTATAATAAAATTCCGCAATCAATTTCAGCTTTGCCATTACAGCAGTTTAAAAACACTGTTAAAAAGAGGCTGATATAGAAAACCTACTATACTCTTGAAGATTACTAAGAAGATAAGAATGTGTGGATATAGCTCTCTTTGAACCTGTACAAGACTGTAACGACTGAATGTAAATAGTATTAAGAATTATATGTTTAAAAGAGCAACCGCCGAGTTTCTTGCTGGCTCTTCTCGGCAGGAACAGCTTTCCGAACCAGCAGTAGAGTTGATTCAAAAGCACTTGTTTACAAGTTTATTAAAGAATATTTTGAATTTGAATTTACCGCCTCCCTATAAAAAAAATTATCTCTGTAAATTAATACATAAATCGATTTTTGTTTTCTCTATTCTGACATTAATTTTTGTATGCCTTAGTCGGTTAAATATACTACAAAATTTGTTTTACCAGCATTCATGTACGTATATTTATGCAATAAAGAATTATTATTATAGCGAACAGTACTTTAGCAACTTACCGCCACTAGGGATGTGACATGGAGTTGAAAATTCGATTTTTTCACTATTAAATTAAATAGATTTTTAAAAAATCGATTTTTTTGTTACGATCTCGAACAATAAATAATAATCTAATAAGAAACGAAATAATATCAGATGCGCTGTTTGTGAAATTGTATTAAAACGTGTAGTTTGGTTAAATTGGTTTCATCCAACAATGCATATCGAATCTTAAAAAAACATAAAAATGAAAAAGGGGAACCTAAAATAATCGATTTTTTTAAATCAATTTTTAATGAAAAAATAACCGATTAATTTGAAAAAATAATTGATTATTTTTACATCGCTAACCGCAACCCTTGTCGAAAATATGAAATGACGTACCGCCTCCCTGTAGTGACAAGTATTGGAATAATGTCTTCTTCTTCTTCTTCTTTCTCAACCGGTGGACGTCCACTGCTGAACATAGGTCTCCTTAAGGGATCGCCACAATCCACGATTTTGTGCCGCTTGGATCCAGCGGCTCCAGCGGATTGGAATAATGTACCTTCTCCTTATAGCGAAAAGTACTGGAAAAATCTATCGCCTCTCTATATAGACGTGATTGTATTTCCCACGTCTGAAATATCCAAGTGCTGAAACAATGTACCTATATTATGGCGACAATAATAATAATATTATTATATCGTTAATAATAATATTATTAACGATTATTTTTTCAACATAATTGATTTTTTTAAATCGATTATTTTAGATATCCGTTTTTCTTTTTTACTCTTTTTCTTGTTTTTTAAGATTAGATATGAATTGTTGGATGAAACCAATGTAGCCAAACTAAACTGTAAAATTCTTTGAGTGTAAGATATTCCATTTATACACGCTAAGATCAATAGGAGAGCAGCAATAAAAAAATATAATAATAACAATCGATTTTTAAAATAATCTATTTTTAATAATCGATTATGTTTTCATCAATAATCGATTTTAAAAAAATCTATTATCTTAATTATCCTCATTTGTTTATTACTCATTTTTCTTGTTTTTTATTAGATTAGCTATGCATTGTTGGATGAAACCAATGTAGCCAAACTACACATTTTAATACAATTTCACAAACAGCGCATGTGATATTATTTCTTGGTAGTTGTCCACTTTAATTAGCTTTTATTGTAATTAATTATTAATATTAAAAAAGCAACTTTTGGAATAGTCAGAAAAAACGATTTTCGATTTTTTTTAATCCATTCTTTTTGGATGGATAAAAATCGATTATTTATTAAGCGTTTTTTTACTTCCAAGTGACATCCCTAGCTGACATTATAAAGGAATTCTTAAACATTATTAGTCACCAATGCCTTTTATTTTGTCCTATTAAGGAGACATGCGAGTTCCAAATCGACGAGATCTTCCACGTGGGAGACTCCACCGGCCCAGTGGTGGGCGGACTGCTGGCTAGAGGACAACTGCACGAGGGCGACAACCTGATCATAGGTTCGATTATTTTTACAATGATAAGTCAGTTTTTTACGATTTATTTTAGTTTATGTTTGTAACAAACTCAGTCAAATTTTTTTTCGATTTATATTAGTTTATGTTTGTAATAAACTCATTCAGCTTTTTTAGATTTATATTAGTTTATGTTTGTGACAAACTCAGTCAGTTTTTTTCGATTTATATTAGTTTGTTTGTAACAAACTCAGTCAGTTTTTTTTCGATTTATATTAGTTTATGTTTGTAATAAACTCAGTCAGTTTTTTTTCGATTTATATTAATTTATATTTATAATAAACTCAGTCAGTTTTTTTCGGTTTATATTAGTTTATGTTTGTAATAAACTCAGTCATTTTTTTTCGATTTATATTAGTTTATGTTTGTAACAAACTCAGTCAGTTTTATTTTTCGATTTATATTAGTTTATGTTTGTAACAAACTCAGTCAGTTTTATTTTTCGATTTATATTAGTTTATGTTTGTAACAAACTCAGTCGATTTTTTTCGATTTATATTAGTTTATTTTTGTAACAATCTCAGTCTGTTTTTTTTAGATTTATATTAGTTTATGTTTGTAATAAACTCATTCAGCTTTTTTAGATTTATATTAGTTTATGTTTGTAATAAACTCATTCAGCTTTTTTAGATTTATATTAGTTTATGTTTGTAATAAACTCATTCAGCTTTTTTAGATTTATATTAGTTTATGTTTGTTATAAACTCATTCAGCTTTTTTAGATTCATATTAGTTTATTTTTGTAACAAACTCAGTCAGTTTCTTATAGATTTATATTAGTTTATGTTTGTAATAAACTCCATTCAGCTTTTTTAGATTCATATTAGTTTATGTTTGTAACAAACTCAGACAGTTTTTTTTTAGATTCATATTAGTTTATTTTTGTAACAAACTCAGTCAGTTTTTAGTTTATGTTTGTAACAAACTCAGTTTTTTTCGATTTACATTAGTTTATGTTTGTAACAAACTCAGTCGCTTTTTTTAATTTATATTAGTTTATGTTTGTAAGAAACTCAATTTGTTCATTGTTCAAAAAACTTGTAAACTCGCAAGTGTTAAGTTACTTACTTTGGAGACGGACGACCGTGTGTGTAAGTGTCCCATTTATTTATTATAATAATCGTAAAGTTTGGTCAAATATCCTCTCCCCCCAGGACCGTTGGACAGTGGGGATTTCGTGGAGATATCAGTGAGGACGATATACAGGAATCGGGTGCCATGTGGGTCGGTCAAGGCTGGACAGTCGGCCTCCCTGGGTCTGGACCGGCAGCCGCCCAGCCTCCGCCAGGGTATGGTGCTCCTGGCGATACCGGATAAATACAGGAGTGGGGACTACCAGAAACCCACCTTTGGGGGGTGTGCGCCGGGCAGGTGTAAGGGGAGACAGGTATTCTGTTTGCGTACCTATATTATCAGCATCCTACACTTATCCCACTCTAAGTGGGATCGGCTCATGTTATAAACATGTTGCCTAGTTAAGTACGTTAACTACGTCGAATTACCTTAGACGCCTTTTACGATACCTCGGTAAGGAAGAGGGTGGTCTATACTCAGCCTGATACCACACGGCGGGTTAACGTACCTTAGTGGCCTTTATGATACCTCGTTAAGAAATGAGGGTGTTACAATTCTATTCAGCCAGATACCACACGGCGTGTCGACTTATCTAGTCAGCCAAGTTAAGCCTAATCATGTGGCCACATGTTCATAACATGTTGTCATATGATTTGGTTTGGATTGGGATAAGGACAGAAGAATGATGATTACTTTTGTATTCATGGATCTCCTCAACGCCTATTTCCATAAATTATTAATATATTTGTTACAGATAACAGAAATAGTTCAATCATCGCAAAGCATAGAGAAAAATCGAAAGAACGCGCGCAGAAACAAAAACATACTCCAGGACATAGCCAACGTGCAGAACAGCATATCCAAGACCATAGACAAGAGTAAAGGCATTACCAACATACAGAAAAAAACAAGGACCATAGACAAAGATCCCAACGTTTACACATCAGATGATGAAAAGTACACGAAAGGTGATAGGATTTGCGATGCTGCTGTGATAGGATGTGATGACGTGTGCGTGTGTGATGACCTTGTGATGCTAGAAGACCCCAATGACCCTAGGGGGTGTATTTACTTCCAGGTAAGCATAAATCAGTGACGATTTATTGTAGTAAATTTAATGAGGGGGGGAGGGAAATAGAAAGTATTGCGGGGTGTAAAATATTGGGAAGAGGTTTAAAGTATTGGGGGTATAAAATTTTGGGGGGACTAAGCATTGGGGGATGTTAAGAATTGGGGGGGGGGGTGTAAAATATTGGCAAGAGGGCTGTAAATTATTGAGGGGAGTGGTGTAAAGTTGGGAGTTAAAATATTGGCGGATTGATGTAAGGAGTCGGGGGTTATAAAATATAGGCAGGGGGATGTTAGAGATGGAAGTGTTTGGAGGTATAAAATATTAATGGATGGGTGTTAAGTATTGGGGGGTATAAAATATAAGCGGATGGATGTTAGGAATTGGGGGAGTGTATAATAATGACGCTATGTAAAGTATCGAGGTTGTAAAATATTGGTGGAGGATGTTAAGTATTTGGGGGAGTAGTGTTAAGTCTTGGGGGAGTGGAATAAAATGTTGGGGGAGAGAAGTTTATTATTGCGGGTGGGGGGAACAAGTTTACTAAGTAAGTAGCGGCCTGTTACTATCCCACTGCTGGGCATAGGCCTCTTCTCTCCGTTATTGGAGAGAAGGGTTGGAGCTAAGACCTACCACGCTGCTCCAATGCGGATTGGTAGGTTACACATATCTCCGGAATTCTCTAGAGATATGCAGGTTTCCTCGCGATGTTTTCCTTCACCGAAAAGCGTGTGATAAATTGCAATTATCAATTAGACACATAAGTTTTAATAGAAAAACTCATTGGTGTCTGCCCGGGTTTGAACCCATGATCGTCTCTAGAGATTCACACGGTCGCACCGCTAGGCCATCACAGCTTTAAGTTGCAAGTTGCAAGTTTACTAGTACTCTGGCAATTATTATTTGGGAGGGGGGTTTATTAGTGCTCTGACAATCTCCACCCCTATTCATTCCCATCCCCCTCTTAACTGGTCGCTACTTGTATGATAAATGTCGTACCCCAATATAGTAGTAACAGTGCGTCCCCCTTCCCCCCCACAGGCGTCGGTGCACGTGCTGCGTCACTCCACCGCCATCTACCCCGGCTTCCAGTGCTCCGTGCACGTGGGGAACGTGCGGCAGACCGCCATCATTGAGGTAATATACATCCTCCTTGCCCCACACCCCACGCCCCCACTCTAAGTGGGGTCGGCACAACATATTATATATATAAACATTTCATATAATTTGGCTACGTATTTTAAGACCGTCCTTCTGCATGACGTCAACTTATCTTAATCGCCTTTTACGATACCTCGGTAAGAAATGAGGGTGGTCTATTGTACTCAGCCGGATACACGATGGGTCAACTTACCTTAGTCGCCTTTTACGACACCTCGGTAAGAAATGAGGTTGATCTATTCTACTCAGCCGGATACCACACGGCGGATCGACTTACCTTAGTCGTCTTCTACAACACCTCGGTAAGAAATGAGGTTGGTCTATTTTACTCAGCCGGATACACGACGGGTCAACTTATCTTAGTTGCCTTTTACAACACCTTGGTAAGAAAGACGGTGGTATATTCTAGTCAGTGGGATACCACACGGCGGGTCGACTTACCTTAGACGTCTTTTACGCACCTCGGTAATTAATGAGGGTGGTCTATACTCAGCCGGATACCACACGGCGGGTCGACTTACCTTAGTCGCCTTTTACGACACCTCGGTAAGAAATGAGGGTGGTCTATACGTAGCCGGATACCACACGGCGGGTCGACTTACCTTAGTCGCCTTTTACGACACCTCGGTAAAAATAAGGTTGGTCTATTCTACTCAGCCGGATACCACACGGCGAGTCGACTTACCTTAATCGCCTTTTATAACACCTCGGTAAGAAATGAGGGTGGTCTATACTCAGCCGGATACCACACGGCGGGTCGACTTACATTAATCGCCTTTTATAACACCTCGGTAAGAAATGAGGGTGGTCTATACTCAGCCGGATACCACACAGCGGGTCGACTTACATTAATCGCCTTTTATAACACCTCGGTAAGAAATGAGGGTGGTCTATACTCAGCCGGATACCACACGGCGGGTCGACTTACATTAATCGCCTTTTATAACACCTCGGTAAGAAATGAGAGTGGTCTATACTCAGCCGGATACCACACGGCGGGTCGACTTACATTAGTCGCCTTTTACAACACCTCGGTAAGAAATGAGGGTGGTCTATACTCAGCCGGATACCACACTGCGTAAGTTTTCAACATTATTATAGATAATTAAATACTATTTCTAATATCGCGCAGGGTATAATGTCACCCAACAACGTGCTCCGAGCCGGCGAGGCGGCGCCGGTCATATTCCGGTTCGCCAGGTGCCCGGAGTACCTCGTCCGTGGGCGGCGGCTCTTGTTCACCGCTGGGCTGGGCACCAGGTACGGTGTGGGCTTGATACGTACTAAGAATATCACATTACGACCATCCTACTAAACACTTGGTAGGATATTCTGGTCCCAACACTCATTCACAAAGACGAAGTGTACTCACTTACAAAGACTAGGTTTACTCATTCATGAAGACGAAATAACACTCACTTACAAAAACGAAATGTACTCACTTACAAAGACGATATGTACTCACTTACAAAGACGGAGTGTACTCATTTACAAAGACGGAGTGTACTCATTTACAAAGACGAAGTGTACTCGATTACAAAGACAAAGTGGACTTACTCACAAAGATAAAGTGGACTCACAAAAATACTACACTCTCTTACAAAGGCGATATGTACTCTCTTACAAAGGCGATATGTACTCACTTACAAAGACGAAGTGTACTGATTTACAAAGACAAAGTCTACTCTATTATTGAGACGAATTTAACTCATTTACAAAGACGGAGTGTACTCATTTACAAAGACGCAGTGTACTTGGTGACAAAGAAGAACTGTACTCACTTACTAAAACACTATACTCACAAAGACGATATGTACTCACTTACAAAGAAGATATGTACTCACTTACAAAGAAGATATGTACTCACTTACAAAGAAGATATGTACTCACTTACAAAGAAGATATGTACTCACTTACAAAGAAGATATGTACTCACTTACAAAGAAGATACGTACTCACTTACAAATACGAAGTGTATTCAACTTACCATGACCAGTTATACTCACTAACAAAGACGAGTTACACTTACTTATAAAGACGAGTGTACTCACTTAAAAAGGAAGAGTCACACTCACTTGGCAAGACTAATAGACTCACAAAGCCGAATTGCACTCACTTACAAAGATCAGTTACATTCACATATAAATACGAGTTACACTTACTTACAAATTAGAAGTGTACTCACTTAAAAATTAGAGTCACACTCACTTGGCAAGACGAATAGTCTCACAAAGCCGAATTACACTCACTTACAAAGATCACTTACAAAAACGATATGTACTCACGTACAAAGACGAACTGTACTCACTTACAAAAATGTACAAATAATAGACCTACATATACAAGAAAAAACCCATTTTTATAACTTATATATTCTACATTAACTTTTACATAAATTTACATAAAAAATCTGTGATGGCCTAGCGGTGCGACCGTGTGAATCTCTAGAGACGATCATGGGTTCAAACCCGGGCAGACACCAATGAGTTTTTCTATTAAAACTTATGTGTCTAATTGATAATTGCAATTTATCACACGCTTTTCGGTGAAGGAAAACATCGTGAGGAAACCTGCATATCTCTAGAGAATTCCGGAGATATGTGTAACCTACCAATCATTGGAGCAGCGTGGTAGGTCTTAGCTACAAGCCTTCGATACAAAAACGGAGAGAGGAGGCCTATGCCCAGCAGTGGGATAATAACAGGCCGCTACTTTTCTTTTTTTTTTATTCTACATTCTAGTAATATTTCTAGAATTATTCTTCTAAATATTTCATTCCAGAGCCATCGGCCGAGTCACCCAGACGTTTCCTTTCGTGCCCTAAAAATAAATCAATATAATACAATGGATCAAATTGACGGATCTTCTAGATCGTTCTAGTTACATCTAGAATTCTATACAAGTGTATAACTCTTGTATACAAGTGTCTTATCAACTTGTACTTAAAATGTTTAATCTAAAAAAGATACTTTTTATATCACTGGACTCAAGAAAATCGTGCTAAAAAACTATAATAGAGACACCTGGGATTTGCTTCTAGCCACTTCTAGAATCATATAATTTCTTTTTCAAATATTTGTAATTTTTTTATTAATATTGACCTTCGCGGAAAATTACTCCGCGCAAGAAAAATTTAAGAAACTGATATTTTCTTCTAGTTTCTTGTAGATATCTGTTGCACTTTGCAGTTTTTACAAAATTTGTAATTTTTTTTTTTAATATTTGACTTTTACGGAAAATTCTAAAGTTTGAGAAAGTTCAAAAGAAAGAAATTTATTTAATTAAAAAAATAGTATTAATTAAAATTTGCACGCTGTTCAATAGTATAAAACGCAAATAAATAAATTTTAAAATATATATTCAGTTACCTGATAGTCATCAAACAAAGGAAACTGATATTTCCTTCTAGTTACTTCCAGATTTATATTTAGTTATCTATCTGAACTTTGTAGTTTTTACAGAAATTGTAAAAAAAAAACATTTTTTTAATATTGACCTTCATAGAAAAACTCTGCAAAAAAGTATAATAAAAGAACTTGATAGTTTTTTCTAGTTACTCTTAGTTTTATATTTAGTTATCTGTTACACTTTGAAGGTTTTACAATATTTGTAAAAAAAATATTTAATATTGACTTTTATAGATAGACTCAAAAAAAAGTAAAATAAAAGAATTTAATATTCCCTTTTCTACATTTAGCATTATATTTTCTTTTATCGCGGATTATAGCAAAATAATATTTCCATTACTTTTGTATTATGTACCGCAAAGTAACGCCTAATTCTATAAATTATTTTTTCAATTAGTATTTAGTTTTTCGTACAATCTATACTAATATATAAAGTTGAAGAGTTTGTTTGTTTGAACGCGCCAATTTCAGTAACTACTGGACTGGTTAGAAAAATTATTTCAATGTAAGATAGTCCATTTATCGAGGAAGGCTATAGGCTATATAACATCACGCTAAGATCAATAGGAGAGGAGCAGCAATAAAAAATAGTACGAAAACGGCAAAATTTAAAGCTTTCCTTGCGTGCGCTGAGTAAACGGTGATAGTTATTCAAAAATCATGTATTACAAAATTGTTCCTCTCTAAAAGTACTAAATAAAAGTCCGCGGCATATGTCTAGCTTTTAGATTTAACTTACTTGAACCATTTTTATGGTTATCCAAATACTTTAGTACGCTGGCAATTGCTAGTATATCATAAAGCCAGTTCATAAAATTAAATTTTAACTAACTAAATAGTTAAGGCCAAAATAAAACTATTTTTGTTGTAATAGTATCAGGAATAAATATTTTAGTTCAACTTTAGTTTTTAAGTTTAAGTTAGTTAAAATAAATATGAGAATTGAGCAGCAAACTATCGCCGGGTACAATGTTATTAGATCACGTTATAATAGGCTTTTTATTTGATTAAGTTTAATGATAATTAGTTTCTTTCTCAATGGCTTACTAAAGTTTAGTTTTAAGTAAAATTAAATAAAAAAAATATAATGTCAACTTTTACAAAAACATTGTTTTTTGTTTGATTTAGGGTTACTTTATAATAATTTATTACTTTTCAATGATATAGTTTTATGTTATTAGTTTATTTCTCAATGGCTTACTAAAGGTTAGTTTAATTGAAAGTAAATAAAAAAATATGATACAACTTTTACAGAAACATTGCTCTTTGTTTGATTAAGTTTTCGTTTTTATAATAATTAGTTTTATGCTTAAGTAAAACTAAATGAAAAATTAAATGTTAAATTAAAAAATATAATATGTAATAATTAGTTTATTTCTCAATGGCTTACTAAACTTTAGTTTTAAGAAAAACTAAATAAAAGATATAATGTTAACTTTTACAGAAGCATTGCTTTTTGTTATATTTAGTTGTATGTGGATAAATGAGTTTATTTCTCAATGGCTTACTAATGTTTAGTTTTAAGTAAAGCTCAATAATAAAAAAATTATGGGGAATTTTGCAGAAGCATTTTTTTTAAATTTAATTTTACATGGAATGATTAATTTATTTCTCAATGGCTTGGTTTAGTTTCTAGTATTACTAAAGAAAAAATGTAATGTTAACTTAGAGACATTACTTTTTGTTTGATTTAGTTTTATGTGGAATAATTAGTTTATGTCTCAATGGCTTACTAAAGTTTAGTTTTAAGTAAAACTAAATGAAAAATATAACGTTAACAATAACAGAAGCATTGCTTTAATTTTTTATTTAATTTTCGATTTTAATTTTTTTTTATTTGATCTTCGTTCTATAATAAGTTTTTTTCTCAATGGCTTACTAAAGTTTAGTTTTAGTAAGCCATTGAGAAAAAAACTAAATAGTAAAACTAAATGGAAAATGTAATATTAACTTTTGCAGATACATTGCTTTATGTTTAATTCAGTTTTAGTTTTATGTGGAATAATTAGTTAAGTTTTTCAATGGATTACTAAAGTTTAGTTTTAAGTTAAAAATGTAATGTTTGAGGCATTGCTTTTTGTTTGATTTAGTTTGAGCTTTACTGAAAGCTTACTGAGTGAAATAATTAATTTAGTTTATAATGGCTTAATAAAGTTAAGTTTAACTAAAACTAAATTAAATATATTATGTTGACTTTTCCAGAAGCATTGCTTTTTGTTTAAGTTTCTAGTTGTCGGTGGTGTACTAAAATTTAATTTAACTAATAAAAAAAAAAATTTTCACCAAAAATATAAATTTCAGTTATGTTTAGTTTTAGTTAAGAATTATTTGTTTAATCATAAATAGCTTCCTATAATTTAAACTAATATAAATGAAACATATTATAACAATCAGTGAAACAAAAAAAATTTAGTTAATTAGAGATAAATAAGCAAAATAGTTAATTATATTAAACTAAATTGTATTGAAACGTAAAAGATTATGTAAAAAAGTAAAGTTTCCCTCTAAACGTTATAAATAAAAGTCAGCGACAGCATATGTCCAGCTTTTAACGTTAACTCACTTTAACTTTAAAAAACCATATTACGGTTTTAATCTTTCCACGCAGGCGGACCTGCTGGCAATTGCTATTTTTTACAATATAATAAAAGAAACTTTAAAAAAAATAGGGTAGGTGGGGGCCTTGATCCTAGGTATTTTCATTTAAAGATAAAATTTGTTTTATATATTCAATAAATTAAAAGTAAATTTTAGTATTTTTTAATGCCCAAAAACAGGGATAAAATGATTTTTTTTTAAATAAAACCTAGCTAGATCGATTTTTCTCCCCAAAAACCCCTACATGCTGAATTTCAGGAAAATCGTTGGAGCCGTTTTCCCAGATTCCGAAAATATATAAATATACATACAAGATTAACCATTTAAAGATATATAAGATTATATTCTGTAACTAAACTACTAGTATTAATAAAAGAAATATTCTAAATCGGTTTTATTGTTTTCATAAAAAGTGCTAAAATGAAATCAAAGCAAACTCTCATTCGCTATCCGCGGGCTAGCTGCTAATGACAGCGGCTGTCACATCTCCCACGTCAAAATGGCGCGAAAGGCTGTGGCAAGATGTGACGTCATGGCTTGCTTGCAGTAACAACAAGGCGGCGTTGTTACAATACAAAATTAACTTATATTAATGATATAGAAAAAAACTTAATTTTAGAAATTAGTCAATATTGGCCGGGAATAGTGTGAAGTTTTTAATTAATACTTAGTTTTAGTTTTATGTACAATAAAACAATTTAGTAACATGATTCTTGCAATTAAATGAATTTTAAAAAATACTATTAAAGAAAATACTGCGTCATATCATTTTTTTTAGTTTTAATAATAAAAAATAGGTGGAATTTAAACAAAGGTTGTTATATATATTCACTGTATTTTTAATTGGTGAAAGTTTAATCAAATATATTACTGTACTTTATAGAAAATAGTTGAATATAAGTACAAAATAAACCTTTTTTTACACTAAATGAAGCGCAAGAGAAAACGTGTAAATTTATATGAGGCTTATAGAACACTCTTAGTATTAAAGTGACCTAAATCCAAAAAAATGCGTAGCGCCTACAAAACTCGTGAATTAAAGATACTCATAAATTTGAAAAGCAAGACTTTTTTAATATTTCTTAGTGTGATGTCATAGATGGCATTGAAATAACTAAATTAAGACTAATTTTGGATTAGGTCACTTTAATACTAAGCGTGAGATATGTAAAATTAAAATAATAACATAATTTCTAATAAATTAATTACATTTATTAATTGATTACTGCCAATTATAATTCTTTACAAATTGAATTTGATAATTAATTTTTTATGACGTTAAAATAATAATAAACATTTCATTATCACTACATAGTATAAAACAAAAACAGGGGCATAGCGGTTGTTTTTATTCAAATTTAACGCTTGCGGGCCACGGGCAGTAATGAATAAATCAAAACTACTGGATCGATTTTAATCATTTTTTTCACTGAGTGACATGGGATATATATTTTACACAAAAAGATTATATATTTTATACAATTATAATTATCTTTTTGAAATCTCTAATAAAAATATTTCAATATTTCAATTTACATTGAAGGCTTATCATTACTTCTTTATTAATATTTAATAAACACAATTTATAATTAATTAATTTACATAATTAAATATAAATTAATTAATAATTAACTCAAAACTTCAATTATAATTGAAAATATGTAATTTTAATTGATTATAATTTAAAAATTATTCAGTTAACAATTTTTACTAGATATAATCAAGGAATCTTATGAATATAATATGTAAATCATTTATTTAGGCTTTAAATTTGTGATTTTTAAAAAATATAAGTGATTTAGCACTAAATTTAATTTAAATATATAAAATACAAAAATAATTGTACCCATATTTATCATAAACTAAATTTTCTCATCAAAAAATGAACTTTTTAGTCAAATCTATTCGGATTTTTATATGCACTTTGATAGAATATAATAAAATAGATGAAATTGCTATGGTTTTATTTTTTTTTAACATAATAAATAAATAATACAAATATATGGGACACTTACACACACGGTCGTCCGTCCCCAAAGTGAGTAACTTAATACTTGTGTTATGACAGACAACTGGTGAATATATACTTATATATTTTTTAAATACATACTTAAATACAAATATATACCCAGGCTCAACGACCAACAAATTCATTTATAGAAAATGTTGACCCTCGGCGGGAATCGAACCTGCGACCCGCAGAGTTGAAGGCAGGGTCACTACCCACTGCACCAACGGGCCAGTCATAATGGCCGTAGTTCATACTGAAGTCGATTTTTATACCATAACTCGCTTCTATAAGCTTCTCACGTCGTATCATATCCTAATAATATTATAAATGCAAAAGTTTGTGAGTATGGTGAGTTTGTTACTCTTTCATGGCCAAACCGCTGAACCAATGTCGATGAAATTTGGTACAATTATTATACACCCGAATAACATAGATTATATTCCTGTTAATTCTACAGGAATAGGATGACATTGAACAGCGCCATCTATTATCGACCTATTACACAACAACAGTCCACGCCAACGAAGTCGCGGGTAAAAGTTAGTTTTATTTATGTACCATAAAAATGGCGGAAAAAATATAATTTGTAAAAAAGTGTACAAAGGTCAACTTATCCCTATGACAGAGATCTCTGCGATCCTACGAAGTGAGACAATTTATAGTTAAGAAAAAGTTGGTACGCAAATATCAAACATTCGAATTAGAATTACCTTACTAATAATTTCCTACTAATTTTATATAAAACGAGACAGAAGAATCGTTAATTAACAGTGTGTTCTACCTAAGTATCAAAAATGATAGGTACTTGCAATTGAAAAGAGTTGTAAAATATTAATGGCAAAAACATGTATAGTATTGTATCATGTCTTGTTAAAATATAACCCAAATATTCCCTTGCCGTATTTTTGGCATATTAAAGGCCATTTATTTGGCAAGCACTAAGAATGCTTAAATTGACTTCATTTAATTTAAAAATGCCGGCATGTTGTTACCATAGACTATTGTCCATATAAAATAAATATATTATTGTCTATGGGCAATCTCGACAAATGTAGCGATGGTTAAAACTAGAATTTGGACAGATAAATTTATAGCTTCTTATTTCATAGAGTTAATATACTAGAATGGGGAAGCCAGCCCAAAATGGACTATATTAAAATAAAGAGAAAGTAAATAAGGTTAATCATCTATACTGCGTCCATTATATTATCAGTCTTTTGACAGCTCACGCTCATTAAGTTTTGTATTGCTTACGTACAAATATCATACAAATAATATTTGTACTTTATGGATGGGTACCGCCCACTTAGTGATGTCACACATAATGGGTTACTACGATTATGCCACAGATTAAAAATAATCGGTAGAAATCGATGTTACGAGTATTAAAAGACATTTAATAACATTATATAAAGTTTTACTTTCTTCTTAGTTAATACATGAATACAAATAAAACAATCAGGATATTTTAATTTATTTTATTAGCACGAGTCGTCGGAATGATAATCAACACTAGACTCCTCCGATGAGGAGTCTTCAGTAGCAGTTATTATTAGCTCTTGTGTAGATAATATATTATCAAACGCAATATCACGTTCCCAATCAGAGAATATTACTCTTTTAGTTCTTTCCACCACACTTGCCCAGTTCTCGGCCGTTACGTGGGTGCAAGCATTTTTTAGCAATTGCAACATTTTATTCGCTGTGAATGGGGGGCTTGTATTGCATCTCGCAGCATGCCCTTTTACTTGTGCCCATATAAGTTCTATTGCGTTGTACTGGCAGTGGTATGGAGGAATCCGAAGAACAGTATGGCCATATTCTGCTGCCATTTCATTGATTACATAGCGTTTTGCTCTCTTTTTGGTTTTTAATATTTTTATTAATTCAACTTTTAACATTGAGTCGTCCACATTTTCTCCATTGTCCCGAAGCCAATTAATTATTTCATGCTTTTTATTAGCCTGTGTTGGCATTTTGTCAATTTGACGGGAGTGGTAGGGCGCATTATCAATAAAAATTATTGATGGTTCTTCCAATGAAATGAGCATTTTTTTGAACCACTCTTCATACACATTTGCATTCATCTCTTCGTGGTAGTCATTTGATTTCTTCGATTTAAATGCCAACAGTGCGTCTTGTACAAATCCTTTTGCTGTACCTGCATGGCAAATGATTAGGCGCTCACCTTTTCCCATTGGTACTGAGGAAGTGGAATCAGCAGTATCATCAGTCCAGAAACGAGATAGTGTGTGGTTAGCGTTGAGCCATGTTTCATCCGTGAAAACAATATTTGCCCAATCTTGTATTTTCTTTGCCTCTCTTAAAAAATCACAACGTGCTATAGCTATATCTGTGCGTTCCATTAATAATTTTCTTTTATTTAACTTTTTATATGAAAAGCCAATTGTGTTCAAAACTTTGACCAAAGAAGATTTTTCACCATGAAATAGACCACTTCTTTTCAAAGAAACAATAAGTTTTCTCAAAGTTGGAATTTCTTTTTTCAAGTAGTAATCTAGTTTACGTAGGTTATCATTAATCGAATTACTTAGGTACGTAATTCGATTAATGATAGTAGGTACTATAATCGGAATGGTATCGCATACGAGAATCTTTAGGACATCACTATCGTCAATCTGTCAAAAGATGGTTAATATAATGGACAGTGTATATCTCTTTTTTGCGCTGCGTAGTGAGCAAACGTCATCTTGAATAATTGAGTATAATCCATGGACGTAGTATTCTTTATCCAAGGTATAATCAATTTTGGCGCCAATGTTGTTAGTTTTCAATACAGATCTTTAAAATCCATTGTTAGTCCATAAACTAATTCTTTTTAGTACCTTGTTATTAAAATAAATATTTGTATTTAGATATAATAATAATTTATGCTAGTATTACAATTATCCGAAGTGACATGCTGAAGTATTTTGTATAGTACACGGTACAAGTGACTTTATATCTATTAAGGGTTTAAAAATAATAGTTTTATATCAATAGTATTAATACTTATGTTATGTAGCAATGACTTAATTATAACTATAATTTCTTTAATTAATACCAATCGTTATGCAGACTAATGCGCACTATTAGAATTATTTAACTTGGTTATTTAGCGAGAATGTACTCTACACTGACACAGACAAAATGACTAGAATACGTTTATAGCACAGAATAATTATTAAAATTCTGCTTGATTACAACATCCGTCAATGGAATGCTTTTTTGAGCATATTTTCAGATTTCTAATTCACAGCTTAAAGTTTATACATTAAAAAAAAACAGGTATAAATCCATTATAAGTTGTCTACAACTAATGTTATAAATTAACAGCGACATTGCGTTTAATAAGTGAAACTTAAAACCGTTATTTCACGACGCCAAATTAATTCTCTTTTATTTGAATAACCACTGTGTTTACATTGATATTAAGAATATTTGAATTTTAATTGTAGAGTACTCTGTACTAATTAAACATCGAAGAAAGTGGGAAATAGAACAAACTGGAGTACATGAATATTTTATTATGTCAATGATGATTCAAGCAAAATTTCTGCTGATTATGTACGTTTTCCGTATAGGAGTGGTATTAATATAGCAGCGTCCTTATTTATGATTATCTACTTTTAGCCTAATTTAAGGTGAGTTCTTTATAAAATATTTAGTTTATTATTAAATGCGTGTGCGTTAAATATATTAACAATTCGTTATTTGGACTCGAAAGAGTTGTTGTAGAGGTTAGATGTTTAAAGTAACTTCCTATCTAGAAATAAAGTACTTAATAAAGTTATAAAAATTTTACTTAACTAGTAAGAGGGTATCAAGCTGTGGTAGCTGTGGTGGAGGAGGTCTAGGGTTCAAACCCTGGGCAGGCACCAATGAGTTTTCTACTAAAACTTATGTGTCTAATTGATAATTGCAATTTATCGCTTTTTGGTGAAGGAAAACATCGTGAGGAAGCATATCTCTAGAGAATTCTGGGGATATGTGTAACCTACCAATCCGCATTGGAGCAGCGTGGTAGGTCTTAGCTCCAATCCTTCTCTACAAAAACGGAGAGAAGAGGCCTATGCCCAGCAGTGGGATAGTATCAGGCCGTTAATACACTAGACTAGTGAGAGGGTATGATTTTCCCGTGTCCGGGCACGTATCTATCTAATTGCGGGGACGCCTGTCGTTGCAGGACGGGTGGTCAGCTCCTATTCTGGACTATTCCACCCATTTCCCCATGTTGGAACAAGGGTTTCACTGCTGTCCGACAGTGTCACCTACTTCAACCTACCTGTTGCTTTTACGAACATGATAATATCCCTGAAGGGGATATCTGTCAGGTCCTCAACTTCAATTTCATCCTTACCTAGTATTTCCCATCTTACCAGCGAGTACATAGGGCACTCAGCCATAAGGTGAAGACTTGTTTCTTCATCTCCACACTCTGGGCACAAAAAAAAGCATGTAAGCAACCTCTTACCGAGTTGTTATAAAAGGCGACTAGGATAAGGCTGAGACCATATACTTTAGTAAATTATCACTAAATCTGTACCTATTTAAAGCTAATATTGGCACACAGCTGCTTACAGTTCTTCATCGCATTATTGCATATATCCTGGCTAATTATGACAGTTAACAATGACCTTGCACACCACCACCACTAGCTGAAAAATGTGGTGTTGCAGGAATGATTCATGGCAAGGGCCAACATTTTCTAAAACCTATGTTTTAGTTCTGCTTTTTGGAGTGTATTTATATATTTATTTTTAACTATATATGTAGTATTTACCACGCTGTGTGGTATCTGGCTGAATAGAATAGTACCACCCTCATTTCTTACCGAGGTGTCGTAAAAGACGACTAAGGTAAGTCACCCCGCTGTGTGGTATCTGGCTCAGTAGAATAGACCAACCTCATTTCTTACCGAGGTGTCGTAAAAGGCGGCTAAGGTAAGTTGACTCACCGTGTGGTATACTGTTAAGTAGAATAGACCACCCTCTTTCTTACCGAAGAGTCGTAAAATACGACTGAGGTAAGTTGACGTCAGGCAGGCGGTCGGTCGTAAAATACGTAGCCAAATCATGTGACAGCAGGTTTATAACATCTTGTGCCGACCCCACTTAGAGTGGGATAAGGGCAGGACAATGAGATGATGATGATGCACATATTCCCGTAATTCTTTACAGTTCTTTAATAGAAAACTCATTGACTCCCTCTAAAGAGTCTCATGGTCTCACAGCTGGGCTATCACAGATCAATTACATATAGTTTACAAACATTTAATGACTTATAATAAGAGGTGTTTCATATAAAAATCTGCTTTTTTCAGTTTTTAACTAAAAATGTCTGACGACATAGACATAGAGGAACATGATGTCTTGGACAATCCTCGCATAAAGAATATATTTCCAGATTTAACTACCATTAAGACCGAAGTGGAGGATTATGAAGGTAAATAATATGACTAATTAACATAATTTATATTCATATACTAGCGGCCTACCCTGCTTCGCACCGGTATAAAATATATAGCCTATGTCACTCAGTGAAAAAAAGGATTTAAATCGATCCAGTAGTTTTAATTTATTCATTACTGCCTGTGGCCCGCACGCCTTAAATTTGAAGAAAAACATTTCCCCTCTCCCTATACCAAGAAGATTTCCTGCTATATCTAAAATCTAAATTCATATACTACATATTTACATTTTACATTTTTCCCTATTATATAATATTTTGTTTAATTTAAAATTAATTACAGAATGTCTTTATATACAACATTCATAGCTTCGTTATCATTAGACAATACAAACATGTTTTCTTTAGAGGCTACTCTTAAAAGAGCGACATTTAGTTGCGCGTCCGATCGCTGCTAAATTCGAAGTGCTATAGGGCGAAGCGCGGCTTCCTCGCGGGATTTTTAATCTGTGATATCTTCGAAAATGTTCATTTAAATTACATGCTGTAAACGGCCATATTGATCTATATTAAATCAACAATGTATTTAAGGTACTTAATTGGATAAGGATTAATGCTATATTGTATAAAAATTGCTTCGAAAATAAGGCATTATTTTCGTAAAAAGTAAGTGACAAAAAATGCTATTGTGGGTTATCCATAAGAGATAGACATATACCATCGCGGACTTTTCTGTAGACCTTTTCAATGTGTACAAATACTTAGTACATCATTTTAATAAATCTCGTAGGGTTTAGCCTGCGTTTGCAATGTAAGCGGAAAAAAATGTAATTATTTACAGAAACCTCTAAAATTACAGTATTTCTCTACTCCGTATTGAATGTTATTATACGTACAAACCTTCCTCTGGAATCACTCTATCTATTTAAAAAAATCGTATGCGTACATGCGTGTTTTATGCGTACATAGGGATATAGGGACTTTGTTTTATAATATGTAGTGATGATTCATTTAATCGCAGATTATACATATATATTCATTATTACTTTTGTATTGTGAATCTCCGCAAAGTAACGCTTTATTCTATAAATTAAATACTTGATACTATAAAATACCAGAATTTATAATTCTTTGTTACAGAAATTCCAATTGAAGAAGACCATAGTATACCATACCACTGTCCAATACCATTAGTATTTGAAGAAGAGAATTGCCTTAAATCATTTCAAAATAAAATCATTATCGGTACAAAACCCAGCACACCAAATGAAGAGATTTTCCAAAATAAAATAATAGTGGGCAGTAAAACATACTCGCAGAGTTCAGAAGATAGTGAAATAGAGGAGTTTGATGTAAATGATCTTCCAAAAGTATCTGTGGTTTTGGAACATTGGGGTCCTTTTTTAGATACAAGCCCTTGTTACTGCTCCTCTTGTCAGATACTATTTCCAACCCCGACCGCTTTGGATTCGCATAAAATGACCGCGCACTCGTTCCTCGTCGCTGTAAGCAAAAATAAGGCAATCAAAAGCACCACCAAGGGCTCTATAATGCCCAGGATAAAGTTCGAGCCCAATAAACAGGATTTGGTTTGCAACCACTGCAACGTTGTCTTCCCTAATGAGATAGCTTTAATCAAGCATACTTACGAGCTGTTGCCTGGTATATACGAATCTGATGCGAGCGATCCAGATTTTGAAATCAAAGATGCATATAGAGAGGAGAGATCAACGAGTAAGGCAACAGGAATGTTTTTACTGTGTCAGATTTGTTCGTGTCACTTCAAAAAGTTGGGCAGACTTTTGACTCACATGCGAGTCTGCCATAGCCAGACGAAATCGAGCATACAGAAGCACGTGCCAACGAATTTGGAATGTGGGTTTTGCGGACACAAATTTAGCAACAGCAAACATTACAACGTTCACATCCAAGGCTCACACTCGGAGATGTATAGGAAATGCTATACCGATGATACGATCTCACAGTTCAGATGCTCTCAATGCAATGTGAGTTTCTCGTCGGAGTATTCTGTTAGGATACATAAGGCTGCGAAACACGGGCACGTCGAAGATACTAAACCCCAGTCACCAGGAAACGGTTCGCCCAAAGCCTTGGTCCAAAAGAACTTGGTCGTGGCTAAGCCGAGGTTGTTGCCAAAATCTGCCTTATACAAGTGTAACAAGTGTCAAATACATTTCGTTTCTTGCACCACTGCAGTGCAACATTCAAGATACTGCCCTATGAAGAAAGGCGATTGGAAGTGTCATAAGTGTAAACGTTCGTTCAGACTCTGCGACCGCGTGTACCATAACTATCAACACGGTGTCGTTGAGAAGTTTAAAGTGATAGAAGTTAGTGTAAATATATTGAAACGAGTGTTGTGCAGATGTAGGAAGTGTATGGTGTGTTCTGACGAAAAGAACTTAGTGAACTTTCATTCGGAGATCTGTACGGGCGACTCTCCGTCCGTTAAATGTACAGAGTGTCACGTGTGGGTGCACCCATTTGCGATGACGTCACATAAGAAAATCCACGCAGAGGGTATCACTCTAAAGGATTTCATTATGGTCGATTATATACATATCGGCACGTGGAACGAACCGGATCTCGACGAAGCAACTGGGTCCGCTGAACTTGAGAGCGCGAAGCCGGTGCACAAAGTATATTTCTATTGTCCGACTTGCAAATGCTTCATGCTGAGGAACAGGCACATTGACAAGCATTACATAGGCCAATGTAACAGAGATGTGAGGAAGAACACGTGCAGACACTGCGGCTTGCGTTTCACGACGAAAGCCATGAAAAGTCATAGAATTAGACACAAAAACTATCCAAAGATGAAATTAAAGGACCTCACGTTCGCCAACATCCAGACGGACAAATCTATCGACCCACCGTTCCCGGATTTCAAGAAATGCAGGCTTTGCCGCGTACGTTTCTTCGGCGACGGTGCTCTGAACAACCATATGTGTAACTCAGAGGAGCCCAAAGTGTGTATCTACTGCGGGGAGAAGTTCAGCGACCTGGCGTACAAGCTCCACGTACCTTTCCACGAGTACAGTAATAAAACTGAGACTCCAAGCGAGAGCATACCAGAAATATTGAGGAAGTACGAGTCGCTGACGCAAGTTTGGAACATTATCTTCCTCTGCGAGACCTGCGATATAGTCATCGACACCTACGATAAGGTCATAGAGCACTGCCAAGATCACTTCTGCAACATGGAAAGCTACAATGTCACCATCGACCACTGCGAGATATGCGATCTGAACTTCGTCGACGTGTGCTACAAGAGACATGAAGAACTGCACTCGAGCGACGATATCAACAAAGACTCATTTAAAATCCTCAAATACAAATACGAGACGCTCATGACGGACGCCTGGTTGGACATTTTCATTTCACTAACGAAGGAACAGATCGATCTAGTACTATCGAAGAGTATATACAAGTTCACTCGGTCTGTGAGGATGCAAATTATCGTCGATGGCCCTTTAGATTGGACGCTTTACAAATGCGGCGTTTGTGATCAAATCGTTCTACCCAATAAGGTAGCCGAGCATGCCCAGAGCATTCAATGCATTGATAATCTTAAAAAACACAAATGCTCGACTTGTAATCTGTCGTTCGCAGCGCATGCGCATAAAATAGCCCACGAAAAGGGACACGAGATGCGCAGACTTGACGATACATACAGGATCGTTCAATTCCTTGCTGAAAAGCAGTTCGATATCGAAGATCCAAAACCGAAAGCCGTCTCCGACGAGTTAAAGTTTATCAGGTGTCAGCATTGCGGGAAACTCATCAACAAACAGAAGTACAAACGTCATATCAAATACCACAATTACTATACCAAGCTCAAGACTAGATCAAAAGAGGCAAAACTCAAGCACGCGATCGTCCATAAATTTTACAAATGCAAAAACTGCAACACTTGCGTTGGGAAACAGTATATCGATGAACATAAATGTGGTATAGATAAAAGGAAAAAGTGCTCAAAGTGTTTTATGTTCTTCAAAAAGCAGAGTCTGCCGTCCCATCTCAGATACCACGAGAAATACAACTTGAGTAGGAAGAATATGAGCGTTACATACTTCGTTAGTAAAAGAAATAGAAAGATACTGGATTTGAAGGCAGTTAAATTAAGTGGGTTGACTTTTTACCAGTGTGTCGATTGTACCATATGTATCACGAAGATTTACAATATCAAAAGACACACGTGCCCGGGACAGGCGTACAGGGTTACTTGCGATCGCTGTAACCTAGTGTTCTATTCGTCCCAATACAATAACCACGATAGACTGCACCAACTGAAACAATTCTCCAACAAGAACGTGACTGTGTTCAAATTTAAAAATGGCAAACTTATTGAGTCCAGAAAGAATATAACAAATTCTAATATAGAAAATCGCAAACGTCCATCTTCTCCAGCTCCCGAACCACCTGATGTGAAGAGAACAAAACACGAGAATGACCTGAGAGTGAATCACGAACTATCCAATAAAGAATTCCTAAAATATATAAACGTTAGATACTACAAGTGTTCAACGTGCAAGCTGTTGTTCCTAACGTGTTCAGGGCTTTTGGCCCACGAAGCTTCGTGTCGGGACGATAGGAAAGGAGCGAAATGCGAGGACTGTGGCCTGGTCCTCCACCATTCTATGATACAGCCGCATAAGAACTTACAAAAGTGCAAATTGAACAAATCGAGTACTTTGTTCGTTATAACGATGCATTCAAAAGGAAAGTTCGTTCAATGGGACTCTTGGATTTACTTGTGTCGGCAATGCGACGTGTACACTATGAGTTACTTGGGAGCGATGTACCATTTGAAGAACGGGCACAAACATCTCTCTGATGTGAGGAGGTGTGGCAAATGTGACATACAGCTCTCACGCCAGAGTCATTCCATGCATCTAAGGATCCATCACAGATCGAGAGAAGTCACATTGTCGGATATAAGTATCGCAACAGTTGAAGACACCCCGTTCGAACGTCTATGCAAGGATTTGCCTAAAGGTGTGGTACTGGAATCAAATGCAAGTGTTTCTAAAAGCAGCCCACCAACAAATCCTAGTATATTCAGATGTGACGTTTGCGGGTTGAACTTCATAACCATGGGAAGTTTGAGTGCTCATAAATCTCATGGACGGCATGATGAGAAACAATACAGTTGTTCAGAATGTGGATTGAGTTTTACGAACGCCACATTAAGACGTCACACTAACTTGCATCATAGTGATGTTAATGAGAAACATAAGGATGATAGGGACATATCAGTTCAGGATAATGACAGCATATTAGAGTCTGTTCCGAGAATTTTTACTGAACCTCCACCTGCAGTTAGTCAAGAAACTAGAACGTTAAATAAAAGCAAACTGTTCAAATGCAGTCTATGCGACGTATATTTCCTAACAGCAGACGCCTGTTACGACCACACGTCTGACCATACAGCGTTGGATCCAACAGAGTACATCGCTTGCAAGATGTGCGAATTGCAATTCCCCTGCGAACATTTAGGTCGGCATATGCGAAGCCATCGTGATAATACTTTCTGTATGGACAATTTGACGGTTGCGGAATACCAACCTGGAAATAAAGGCCAGATTAAAGTAGACACGTATCTCGCCGCAGATAGAATTAAGTCTAAATTAGTTACAACCACAACACACTTTGATGGTGAGGAAGATAAAAATGATAGCGGTGTCAATTGTGTAGATTCGACGACTGAAAATGTTCCGGATTCGCAAAATTCGGCTAACAATATCTAGTAGCTTCTGTTGCTTGGAGGCTGATATTGTTAGAGAATAACGATTGACTGTAACATATATCTACCGAGATATCAGACTTTCTACTATTACCATTAGTGATGCATAACACCAGTGTTGTTTAAAATGTGCCTAATTAAGATCATCGCTTAGAATAAGACGAAAATGAAACCTTTTGACAAGTTTGCCTAGATTTTGATTGAGTAATTTTATTACATTAATTGAGTAAAATAACAATTTCTCTTTATTTGCTGTCGATCTATTGTTTTACATTAAAACTGATAAATATAAACTAATTTTGTAGTAAAACGTTACAAGGGTTCATAAATTGCGATTAAAACACCTAGTGATTAGTGCTAAAATTTTATTACATCTTTGTAATACAAAACTTTGATTCTTCGACCATAAACATAGCAAAAGTCTTTATTATTTCACTAAATTTTTCGCAAACGAATGCACTCTCGAGCGCTATTCGCAAACTGAATTCCCGCAAGCGATAACCCGTTTATATAGTTTACTAAACGACCAAGAAAGTTCTACTCAATTACCCGTCGTTAGAGCGGTGGGGATTCGGAACGCGATTTGTAAACAACGTGGACGTTCCAGATAATTAGAGTCAAGCTAAAATAGACTCTATATTCAAAGCATTACAATCGAGATCGGCATAAAATTTAGTAGCCTTGTTAGGATGTATGGTTTTGATGTATTATTGTTGTTGGTTAGCATTTTTGATTATAGAATATGGATAGATGCTATTTGTTATTAATTATTGATAAGTTTTTTTGAGTCCGAGCGAAATGTTTGAGGTGTTCTCCATAGTTATTATACTAGAGTACGGGAGTTTTAGTCCTGTGAGTGTTGCCACAAATAATGAGAAGGAAAATGAAATTCATATCGCACACTTAGTATTAAAATGGCAAAATGGCATTTTTAGTGGCAAATTTAAATAAAGCGTATCATTACGCCAACAACAAAAAAGTTTCTTTAACAATTTTTATCGTTAAAGAAACTATTTTTTTTATTTTTTCGTACCGTGATAGCATTGAAATAAGGGTTACAATGGTATAACTCAAGACTAATTATGAAATAGGTCACTTTAATACCAAGCTTGTCTTACAAGCAAGCTTGACTTTAATACTATAGCATTAATACTTACATCTAATCACATGTAAAAAAAAGTGACTAGAAGTTTTGTTTTCCTTCTTTTTTTATTGTCGATGGATACATTTTAGTCTAACTCCCATACTCTATGGTTTTTATTGTTGAGATTAGTTGTAAGATATTACTGCCTTAAGTTCGAATATGTATTATAAACATGTTTAAAAAATGCTTTTAACAAAACTTGATATCCCTACTGTTAACCGTTGAGTCCCCTCGTCTGGAGCCAATCCTGTCATCAGGTCATGCTTATCATAAACATTGTCATCGGGACTGGACCAGTATGTATCATCTCAATCGGACCAAGGGAAGTGGGGCATTAACTTGCAAGATTCCACCTTCACAAAAGTAAAACACTTTTAAAAATGTGTTCATGTAATATAGGATTACTTATACCAGGACAGAATTATTGCCATAAAAAATACGTGAAAAATACTAAATTGCAAACAAATGCCCATAAATTTTGTATATCTTTGAACAGAACAGATATCAAAATATTTTGGAATTATATCAGGAACGTTTCTTAGTTTTTAATTCAGTTTAAAAATTTAGTCCAATATTCTCAGTTCTATTATAAAAAAATGATTTTAATAAAGGTTAAAGACATTTTAAAATATAATTTTTTCAAATATTTTTGACCGGAAGTATATCTTAATTTAATAAAAAAGGATAAATATGTTATTTTTACTTTACAATAAAAAAAGTTTTTTTTATAATATTTCGTCTTTGACTAAATTTAAATAAGATTTTAAAATTTAATTAAGTGTAACAACGCTGCCTTGTCGTTACTGCAGCAAGCAAGCAAGCCATGACGTCACATCTTGCCACAGCCTTTCGCGCCATTTTGACGTGGGAGATGTGACAGCCGCTGTCATTAGCAGCTAGCCCGCGGATAGCGAATGAGAGTTTGCTTTGATTTCATTTTAGCATTTTTTATGAAAACAATAAAACTGATTTAGAATACTTCTTTTATTAATACAAGTAGTTTAGTTACATAAGTTTTATTAAGTGTCAAAGATTTTCCATTATTATGAGTTGACATGAGGAATACATAAATTTTCAAACAAAAATGTCCTAAAATTATCTGGAACTATATATTTCTTGTATATATTACTGTGGAGACATCGATGTTAGGTTTAAGTAAAATGATTGCAAAATAAATACATTGCATAATAAAATCTGAGTTTTCTTTGTCATATATTGAAATAAAAGCAATGTCTTGCTAAAAAAAAATTGGAGTATTTTTAAATATTTATACTATTAAGCAAAACTAATGAAAATATTATTTTGCTATAATCCAAATGTATCCCAGATTATAGCAAAATAATTTTTTCATTAGTTTTGTATTATGGACCTCCGCAAAGTAACGCCTAATTCTATAAATTATACTATTAGGATAGTGAATTTATTTACACATTACAACAATATTTTGTATCAAAGTTCATTCAATAACTGATTTGAAGAATTGATTAGCTCGTTAGGGCGGTTGGTAGTGACCTTGCTTTAAGCTCCGCGTGTCGTGGGTTCGATTCCCACAGAGAGCCAATATTTTTTAACAAAAAATTTTTGATTCTTTGATCCTGGGTGTATGTATTTAAAATTTTATAAATATATATTTACCAGTTGTGTCACCCATATCACAATTATTAAGTAACGAAAAGATTTTTTAGGTGGACGCGAGCGCCATCTCTTATTGGGTAGGGAAAACAAAATGGGTTTATTATTTTACAAAACAAAGTGTTATAGTGCAGTTAGGAACGGGTCGGCTAAAATCAAAACTACTGAATGGATTTTTTTATGATTTCCCCAACAGAGTGCTTCAACAAGGATGTTTATTTATTTATTCAATGGACAATAGATACATTTTTTTACTTAAAGTAAATGATTCTGAACTTATTGTAAATGTTCTATTCATTACAGATTATCTAATCATAAGTAAAAATAATTAAAGCTACGGAATTAAAATACCGTCAATTACATTGTACAATAGCAAAGAATATTCTTTATTGCAACACATTTTGCCAAATCACAAAGTAAAGATGTAAAAAATAAAAAGGAGATGGGCAAATAGCTCATACAAAGTTGGCCTGGATGGACAGAAATAAAATAATATTTAATAGAAAGACTCTTCAAGTATGTAAAATTCTTTTTTAGGTAGAACTTGGGAATTAGAAGAAATAAATTAATGACCATGACAGATTTACATAGGAATTTATTTGTATTGGAATTTGTTACTACATATTTTTTAAACTAGAATCTATTTTTAGGGTCTAAAAGCTAATATATTTTAAGGAGACAGGTCACATTCACCAAACATCTGTATACACTAATCCCTTCACGGGATATGCGCCTATCAGCTTTTTGTGTACTTCATTTTATTTTAAACTAGGAGTCCCGCCCCAGCTTCGCACGGGTATAAAGCTTATAGCCTATGTCACTTAGTGAAAATCACAGTATTTCTCTACTCCATATTGAATGTTATTATACATATAAACCTTACTCTTCAATCACTCTATCTATTAAAAAAAACCCCATCAAAATTTGTTGCGTAGTTTTAAAGATTAAAGCATACATAGGGATATAGGGACGCAGACAGAGAAAGCGACTCATTTTATACTATTTAGTGAAGTTTAGCTGTTATTTTGATAATTGTCAAATTTTTTACCATACTTAACCAAAGACAAAATTACGTATAGCTGTCATTTATGTATTGTCATTCCATGTCATAGTCGTTTTTGTTATACTACGTTTTATAGTGACTTGACGGGATAAAATAAATGCGGTCGAACGGGATAAAAAGTATCCTATGTCCGTTTCCTGGTTTTAAGCAACCTCTCCACCAATTTTCAGCCGAATTGGTTCATCCGTTCTTGAGTTATAAATAGTGTAACCAAGACCAACTTTCTTTTATATATATAGATATAGATATATATTACAAATACATCTGTTTATCAGGTTGAAAAAAAAGAACAGTTGCTTTAAGACATTTTATTAATTGCTTTCATCATCATCATCAGAGGAGATTAACAAATCATCAAGATGCTGTGCAGGAGGCTGTATATTAAATTGGTACAGAGCCCATCCATGGTACCATATGATGGACATAATGTGAGCACAGCAGCCTACTGTCCTCTTTCCAACAATACAATTACAATAATGTTGTAGTATTGCTGCCCTACCATTAAGAGAGCTGTCGACTAAAATATAAAGAAAATATATTTTACGCCCTATATTGTATTTTCCCTCTTAAAATCCAAGTGTTGTTAGCAGCCGACAGCTCTCTAAGTAGACTGCTGTCAACCTCTCTGCACACTTCAATGCTGTATGAACCGTTATGCCTTGTATGTTCGCCATAATAGGAACATGCTTGTTTTATTTGGTACGTTCCTAAAGACACTAATATTAATTCACTATAGGTCAGCTGAGGAAAATCACTTACATTGTTAGAATCAACATTTATTCTTAAAAAATCTGATCTTTTTCTATTTAAATTATTTGTTAACACAACATTACACAATGTTCATTTTTTCATTAATAATGTTTAAGATCTCAGCATCATCCCTATCTTGAATACGAGGGTGAAACGCATTGGTCTAGGCAGCTGCAACTGAAAAATCTTTCATCAAATTACTTGATGCTGCATTATAATACTCTTGCCTGAAAATCTTGAAATCTCTTTTAAACCTTCCGTTAATAACCTCAACCACCCAACGACATATTGTTACAGTTCTTGAATGGTTGGCTTCAATAGTAGATAATTGTGTTTCACCCTGTTGTACCGTTGATGGTATATGTGCCTCATACCCACATTCATAAAGAACTGGCAGAGCATCTCTAAAACCCCTATCCAAAATAAAAACGTCACCTTCATTAAAATATTCTCTTAGAGCGTGATTTTGAGATCTGAATGCATTTGTTGTAATATTCGCATCTGATGATGTAGCTGGATAGGGGCCAAGGATATCAATGATGTAATACTTGATGAATTCTTACTGACCTCTCTTGGATTAATCCATTGTGATATAAAATTATAAATATCACTATCACGCTCAGATCTCCTTGTCAGTAAATGAGATCGAACGCGCAATAATGATTTTCCACAGGAGATGCATACATGACGATGCCGAGAATGTAAGCTAAATTCACTGGTTCCCGGTAATGATTCATTAGCTGCTATCCAACAAGTATTACATAGATGATCTGAAGCATTGACCTGCAATGAAGTAAAGTCTTGAGTATCTACATACTGAACTGTCATATAATTTTTGTAAAGAAGTATAACCGAAAGGTTTAGATCTGGGAACTCTTCAAGAATGGGAAATACATAAAACAAATAACGTCATTGTTTTATTAAAATGTATATTAAAACTAAATCACATACTAGTACATATGTAGTTTTTAGAAACTGAAATTAATACTTACAGAGCGTGGAGATATCCATTCTCTTATCACTGCTTGAATCTCAATTGATTCTAGCGTATTTCTTCTCATACGGGCAGTGCCAATGCCAAAATTAATGCACCGAATATATTCCATTGTTAGCAAATCAAAAGGCAAACCGTTCAAAATGCGTGTAAAAGTCTACGAAAAATTCAAATCCAAAATAATCAGATTGTCCACTCGAAAGATAATATCTCAGTAGTCCAGAAAAACAGCACAGGTCGTTATAAAGTAGCACACGAATACAAGAAATCCACAAACGTAACATTCAGGATGAGAAAAACAACACGAATGTTTCATATTTAGAAACATGAAACAATTATTAACAGATAATTAATATAACAACAACATTTTTGAGTACTGCACAGAAATCGATTTTATTAATCGACTCCGTAAATCAGTCATATATATAAAAATATAATAAAAATTAAAAAGGCTAGTAACTATGCATAATTATCTAGTTTTTTTATGGAAATATAAAAATATTTATCAACAAGAGTTATAAAGTTACAGTATATAAGAACATTACATTCTTTAATCGATATAATTTGTATATCGACTTTCTTACCGATTCGAGACAAATCGTGACTTGATTTCTTAGTTTACTTCACTAATTTTAACTGAACTGCATCAAATAAATAACTTTTTTATTCAATACCAGTTTTCCCTAGTTATACAAAGATATAATTAATTAATTTTGGCGTTATTTATTACTTAGATTTTGCCCATCTCCTTTGTTGTATAAATATGGCCTGTAAGTTAGCGATATGAAAAAATAATAGATTATTTTTCAAATGATCGATTTTTTAAAATCGATTATTTTTCATCCAAAAACGATTATTTAAAAATCGATTGATTTAGGTATCCTGTTTCTTTTTTACTCTTTTTCTTGCTTTTTAAGATTAGATATGCATTGTTGGATGAAACTAATTTAGCCAAACTACACATTTTAATCCAATTTCACAAACACCGCATCTGATATTATTTCTTGGTAGTAAACTAGACATTTTATGTCTAGTTTGGCTAAATTGGTTTCATTCAACAATGCATATTCAATTTTAAAAAACAAGTAAAAGAAAAAGGGATACATTAAATAATCCATTATAAAAAATCGATTATTTTAAAAATCGATAATTTTTTGACGTGGCTATAAGAAATTGCTGTCACAGTGACACATTCAAAGTTTGCAAATTTTTGGCGCGTTAAATTTTATTTTAACATTGCAATTTGTATTAATTGTTTTTAGAAGAATATTTTCCATTTACGATAACTAGTTATATGAAGTATTAACATAATGGCGCGAACGAGGGCATCGGTTGCGGCTAAAGGTATTTAAACATAACTTTAATATAGTAGATATTCAACTGAAATTGTAATTGTATAATTACACGATAAACCACTTGACTATCTTGTTTCATATAAATTCAAAAATGGAACAGATTTTCACACTGTTTTCAACAATAGACAGTGATTTATGATAGAGATTTAACTTGGTATATAATTTGTAAAGGTTTTGAAGGATGACTATTTTTTTTAATTTTTTTTTGCAAAAAATTAAGCAACTGGACGTCTAACTAATAAATTAGTTAAATCATCATCTTCCTCCCTTTATCCCACTCTAAGTGGGGTCGGCACAGCATATTATAAACGTGCTGTAACATGATTTGGCTGCGTTTTTAAGACCGGCCGCCTGCCTGACGTCAACTTACCTAAGTCGTATTTTACGACACCTGGGTAAGAAATGAGGGTGATCTTTTCTACTCAGCCAGATACCACATGGCGGGTCGACTTACTTTAGTCGCCTTTTACAACACCTCGGTAAGAAATGAGGGTGGTCTATTCTACTAAACCTGATACCACATGGTAGGTCAACTTACCTTAGTCGCCATTTACGACACCTCGGTAAGAAATGAGGGTGATCTATTCTACTCAGCCGGATACCACACGGCAGGTCAAATTACCTTAGTCGCCTTTTACGACACCTCGGTAAGAAATGAGGGTGGTCTATTTTACTAAACCTGATACCACATGGTAGGTCAACTTACCTTAGTCGCCTTTTACGACACCTCGGTAAGAAATGAGGGTGGTCTATTTTACTAAACCTGATACCACATGGTAGGTCAACTTACCTTAGTCGCCTTTTACGACACCTCGGTAAGAAATGAGGGTGGTACTATTCAACTTAGTCGGACTAACGGCTAATTTTATAAAAGCTTATAAAAATATTATATTTCAGTTGCCACTGGAAAAAGCAGTAAAGCAAGGTGTAGTGCCGCACCTCCTCCAAGCAGTGCAATATCAGCAGGTATACTGTTCAAAATTTAACATTTGAAACAACAAATTTAACAAATAATTAATTTTGACACCATTTTTGGTTGAGTTCAGTCCAATTTGTCACAGATTGGCGGATTTGATTAGGATTTTTTAAATTTATAGGGGTATATAAATTAAAAAAAAAATTCAACAGACCTGTTATCAACATTTTAATGTGAAAATTCATAATACAAAGACAGAGACAGAGTTCAGTACTGAGTAACTAAGAGAAACTCAAATAGATTTAGTCAAAAAAGCCTTTATAAATTATTTTTGATAAGTTTCTGGTTAATCTCAGTAAGAGCACCTTTTTGAACCAGTGCTACCTTCATTACAATTTGTTGTTTAAAATATGCTTGTGAAAGCTAACTTCAGAAAAATTTGTAACTTAGTAAATTTTTATGTCCCATAGGTTCCAGCAGCGAGAAGTCTTCTAGAAGTTATTCAGGAGGAAACCCAGTGTGTCCTCGAGAGACCCCGAAGTGGCAGAAGCCTATTACCAATTTTTTTATACAAAATCAAGAAACCAGTTCACCAAAAAGTGATGATGAGGATTCTGGAGCCAAAGGTATCATGACTTTCTTTTACTTGTGAAAAATATACAGGAAAAAATTAGTGTATAGAATTAGGTGTTAGTTTTCAGAGATCCATACTTGCATTATATGTACTATATATGTTTTTGTATCTATACTAATATATAAAGCTGAACAGTTTGTTTGTTTGTTTGTACATGCTAATCTCAGAAACTACTGGACTGATTTGAAAAATTCTTTCAGTGTAAGATAGTGCATTTAACGAGGAAGACTTAGAGGGGAACAATTTTGTAATACATAGTTTTTGAATAACTATCACCGTTTACTTTGCGCAGGCAAGAAAAGCTTTAAATTTTTCTGTTTTGCAATAGTTTTTATTGCTGCTCCTCTCCTATTCATCATATCGTGATGCTACATAGTCTATAGCCTTCCTCGATAAATGGACTATCTTACATACAAAAAAAAATTCAAATTGGTCCAGTAGTCCCTAAAATTTACATGTTCAAACAATCAAACAAAGTCTTCAGCTTTATATACATATATGTAAAGATAATATGCCTGAATGTTTGCCTGTTTAAATCAATAACCCCATGGTAAAAATCACACAGTAATCTAAAATACAATTTCAGCTGGCAGTTCAAAAACCAAGCCAAAAAGAAATATAATACATTCTGATGATGAAGAAGATAAACCTGAGAAACCAAAGAACAAAGAATTAGATGAAAGTATTGAATTGGAACCGTTGAACGGAGACAATAGTCATAAAATCAACGAATATTACAACAGAAAACATAAAGGCAAAGGGAAGAAAAGCAATAAAGAAAATATAAACAATAATATAACAACGAACAAAAGACATATCGACCAACTTGATTCTAGTTCTGAGGATATAGAACAGAATAATAAAAAGATTAAAGTTGATTGACAGTTTGTGACCAGTTTCCAAAACTAGTCACAAATTGTTTTGGTGTTTAAATTAACTTCAGTGATGTTGGACAAGTTTTGTTGAGTTATGACCAGTTTTTTTGATAGTCTTGGTATGGTCAAGTGTTTGGACTTGTTTTGTAATAGAGTTATGCTAAAATAGTGGAGTTCTAAGTTAGTGTTGTAACAAATAATAAGGGAGAGAAGATGGACGTATACCTAAAAGTCAAAATTTTCTAATTCAAATAAACTTGTAAAGTGCTTTGGAATCGTCAATTCTACTGCTGGTTCGGAAAGCTGTTCCTACCGAGAAGAGCCAGCAAGAAACTCGGCGGTTGCTCTTTTAAAAATATAATTCTTATTACTAGTTACATTTATTCATTACTGTCTTGTACTTCTCAATGTTTGGAGATTTTGACTGTTTTTTTGTTATAAGGTTATAAGTGAACAAGTTTTGTTATGTTGTGACCAGTTCGAACTTTAATTCCTATATAGTTACTGAATTAGAAAGTCTTCTCAATGTCTGGAGATTTTGATTGCTTTTTATTATAAATTAGTTTTAGTGATGTTGGACAAGTTATGTTATGACTAGTTTTAACTTTATTTCCTATATTGTTACTGATTTTGAAAGTCTTCAATATTTGGCGATTTGACTGATTATTTTAGTAGATTTGGCCATTTAAGTGTTTTAAATTACTTTAAGTTACATCTGGACAAGTTTTGTAATGTCGTGACCAGTTTTAAGTTTAATTTCTCTATAGTTACTGAATTTGAAAGTCTTCTCAATGTCTGGAGATTTTGACTGTTTTTTTGTTATAAATTAGTTTTAGTGATGTTGGGCAAGTCTTGTTAAGGTATGACTAGTTTTAACGATGACCAATTTTAACTTAATTTCCTATATTGCTACTGATTTTGAAAGTCTGTTCAATATTTGGAGATTTGACTTTTTATTGCATAAGTTTGGTGTATTTGTCGTAAATGAGTTTTAGTGATATTGTGACTAGATTTGTTATGCTATGACCAGTTTTTGACTTTAAATTTCTATGTGGAGTTAGTTATTTTGGTGGTCTTTTCAATGTTTGGAGTATTTTGGGACCAGTTTAATAATAATAAACTCTTTATTGCACATCAAATACATAGGAAATAAAAGACAAAAGAAATAAAAAAAATTCTAATAAAAACAGTATCTTTTTCAATTTCTAATTTTGTGACCAGTTGACTTTTATTTAAATGTTGACATTTTGTAACAAGAGATATCGTAAAAGGCGATTAATTTAAGTCGACTCGCCGTGTGGTATCCGGCTGAGTAGAATAGACCAACCTCATTTCTTACCGAGGTGTAAAATGCGACCAAGGTAAGTTGAACTACCGCGTGGTATCCGGTTTAGTAGAATAGACCACCCTCTTACCGGTGTGTCGTAAAATACGACTAAGGTAAGTTGACGTCAGGCAGGCGGCCGGTTTTGTTTGCAACATGTGCCGAGCCCAATTAGAGTGGGATAAGGGCAGGAAGTTGATGATTGTTTCACATAAATAAAAGTAATTGTAGAGTATATAGTTTATTGTTTCGTCAAATACTATAGATAATATATTATTAGAAAATTGAAAATGTCTACAAAATGCTTATTGTATTTCTAAATATTATATAATCGGTTAATTAACAGTGAAAAAGTGTTCAATATTGTATAAATAAAATAAATAAATAAATATATGGGACACTTACACACACGGTCGTCCGTCCCCAAAGTAAGTAACTTAATACTTGTGTTATGACAGACAACTGGTGAATACATACTTATATATTTTTTAAATACATACTTAAATACAAATATACACCCAGGCTCAAAGACCAACAAATTCATTTATAGAAAATGTTGGCCCTCGGCGGGAATCGAACCCGCGGCCCGCGGAGCTGAAGGCAGGGTTACTACCCACTGCTCCAACGGGCCAGTCAAATTATATGTATATTTAACATATTTTAGTATTTTTGAAAGAAATCACAATCATAAATGTATTTTTTATATTTAAATCTATGAAGTTTAATTTAGAAATTTAAAAACAGTAAATGTGTTTCAAAACAGTTTTTTTTTATAATAATACATAATTTTGGAAATTGTAAAAATAAACTCGCATTAGGACACTAAAAATTCAATATGAAGTGCATCTTTCTATTTTATAAACAAACATCGCCCGCTTAGTATTAAAGTGACCTAATTTAAAATAATTCATCGTTTCATAAACTTATCGTTATTTCAATCCCATCATATTACGCTGTGAACTATAAAAAAAAGGAATTTATAATTAGGCGTTACTGCGGAGATCGATAATACAAAAGTAATAGTGAAATTATTTTTTAAATTATATTTTACTATTACTTTTGTATTAAAAAAAGCTTAATGTGTTCTTCCAAATTATGCGTATTTAATTCTGATTAGTTACGCTTGGCTTTATTGCTATTTACCACAGAACGCTTTTTTAATTAGGTCACTTTAATATTAATGCGATATATTGTATATATAAATTTTGATATATTGTTTTTCGATCACGATTAATGACTAATAAAAAAAGTATCATCCTACATCTGTCTCCTTTTCGAGAGATTATAGAGCTTAGATCCACCATGCTATTTCACAGCGGAATGGCGGGTTGTCACGTATTTTAGGAATTCTTCAATTTTCCTAAAGATGATTTCTTTTCAAAAACGCTTTATAATTATACTCATGGTACGCACGGGTTTTAAATCCATAACATCCCATAAAATATAATTTAGTAAAGAATATAATTTCGTATTTTATTATACATATTATTAATAATATTTATGTAAACTCGTATCAAAAGACGTGAAACGAAAAATTTCGATTAAGTATTTTTTTAGTATTAGACCGTTTATTATTTGAAAATTCATAAAATCGTATTCAATATCTTAATAATATTGCTATGAATTTTATTATTCTTAATAACTACTTGTAAAAATTAGTTAATTTAATTATACATAAAATTGTTTGCGAAAGTATTTCCCCGTCCGTCGAAAATTTTTTTTTGTCATATTTCCAAGATGGCGCTCGAAAATTACAAACGATCGAATATATTAATGCAAATATATATTATTTTAGAGATATAACTAAAAATAATCGAAAATTTGTAACGGAATCTATAAAAGAGTGAGATAATGGAAGAATAAATAAAGTAGAAAAAACTAAAAAATATACTTTTAAAACTAAAACGTGTAATTTTTTTGTATAATTGTCGAAAAAGCGTTCGACTTATATTGATTTATTTGATCTTTATCGCGGATTATAGCAAAATAATTTCATTATTGCTCGTAATATATACGATCTCCGCAAACGATTATTTCTTTATGTTAAATTTAATATTTAAAAAATACTAGATAGAAATATAAAATAATAGATTTAAATGTTTACTGCCGTTTGCATCTCATAGAAATAAAATTAAAAAAAAAGGATTTAGTAAAAATTAGACAAATAAACTCTTTGTAAAAAAATCCTTTCGCAAACAACAACTAGGATATTCTAAAACAGTAAACCTATAATACTTATAACGTTCCACTATACTATTTAATTATTGTTAAGTTTAAATAAAACTCGTTAAAATTTGATAATGATTTAAAAATAATTAAAACGCCAAACAAAGTCGACTGTTGCATAAAAATACACATTCAAAATGTGTATGTGTATTTTTACACACAAACACATTTTGTGTGTGTATAAAAATTAGTTTTTAATATTTCTACACTCAACAGACGTGTTCTCGCCACCGCGACCGCGAGCCAACTGTGGCAAATGACAGAAGTCACAAATTTAACTAACTACCGCCATTGTTGTACACATGTATGAAAATAATAATGTAAAATTATTATTTTTTTAAAACTTAGTTTTGTATTGCATTTAGTCAATGTCCCTTATTTCATATTCAAAATATTGAAATGAAATTGATACCGAAATATGAAAATACTAATGTATTGTTTTTTTTTAAATTGAATAAAAAACCTTACTTTCTATTGCATTCAGTCAATATTTCTAAATTCATATTTGAAATTTTTAGGGGTGGCCTTGGAGAAATCCGAGGCCATTTGTTTCCACAGGCCTCGGATGGCACCCCCAGTGGGCTCCCGGTTGATGGTGGGCGGGACGTCTGTCGGAATCTCAGGTACTTTACAGTACCTGGGATTAACTCTCGACAGCCGATGGACGTTTGAGGCCCACTTCCGGCGGCTCGCCCCAAGATTGAAGGCGACCGCCGGAGCCCTGAGCAGGCTCCTCCCGAATGTGGGGGGGCCGAATGCAGGCTGCCGGCGCCTTTACGCTGGAGTGGTCCGGTCAATGGCCCTGTACGGCGCTCCCGTATGGGCGGAGCGGCTGACTGCCAAATCCCTGCCCCTTTTGCGCGGGGCGCAGAAGATTTTGGCAGTCAGACTTGTGCGGGGCTACCGGACTATCTCCGGCGAGGCGGCCTGCGCCTTGGCCGGGTCCCCTCCATGGGATCTAGAGGCCAAGGTGCTTGCTCAGGCCTACCGCCGCAAAGTTGAAGCCCGTTCATCGGGGGAAAACTCTGCGGCGGTTGTAGTGGATTGGCGGCGTGAAGCTCAGCAGGAGCTCCTCCGCCAATGGGGGCGGCGGCTGGAATCGCCCAGTGCTGGATTCTGGACGATTTCAGCTATCCAGCCCATTCTCCAGGGCTGGGTCGCCAGGAGGCATGGGGTCCTCACCTTCCGCCTGACACAGGTGCTTTCCGGACATGGTTGCTTCGGGAGGTATCTGTGGCGGGTGGCCCGGTGCGAACCGACCGGTGAGTGCCACGAGTGCGGCGCCGAATTCGACACGGCGCTGCACACGCTCGCGGACTGTCCAGCTTGGGCGGTTCAGCGGGCGGAACTCGTGGCACAGGTGGGGCACGATCTCTCCCTGCCCACTGTGGTTCGTGCCATGGTGGACAGGGAGCGATCGTGGGCAGCGATGGCCTCCTTCTGCGAGGACGTAATCTCGCGGAAGGAGGCGGCGGGGCGGATCCGGGAAGTCGAGTCCTTGGATCCAATCCGCCGCAGGCGAGCGGGGCGCAGGCGACTCGCCGAAGTCCGTCGCATGCCGCCCTAACGGGGACCTCCGAGCGATCCGAACGGGGTTTTATCGGACGCTCGCTGGAGTTAGGTCCCCGAGGCGGCCGATGCATCGATTAGCGGAGGGAGGGGCCACTATTAGAGAGGCCCCGACCCAGAGGAGGCGCGCTCTGGGGTTTAGAGTTGCTGCTGCCGGGGATGGGGGGCAATGTTTACATAGGTACCCTGTCCCCGCCACCAGCAGCGTGGAGCACTGTCAGGTTTTTAGTCGGTGCGAGTCCGACATACCCGCCGCTCGTCCCCGTCGGGCGGTGATGACCCATAATGGGTTTTCCTGACAAAAAAAAAAAAAAAAAAAAAAAAAAAAAAAAAAAAAAAAAAAAAAAAAAAAAAAAAAAAAAAAAAAAAAAAAAAAAAAAAAAAAAAAAAAAATATATATATATATATATATATATATTTGAAATTTTGAAACATAATTTTAACACACGTGTTCATCTACCGCCAGTTTTAATAAAAATATATTATCAAAAAATCTACTTTTTACTAAAAAAAAAACTTGATTTTCTAAAGATTTCAGTCAATTTTTGCAGTTCACATTGAAAATATTGTCCAAATTAAAAATATAGTCATAAATATGTAAATAAGTTATAAAATTTTAACGAGTTTCATTTACATTTCAAATGAGAAAGGATTTAAAAATTAAACCATATATTGGCCGCCATTTTTTAAATCCAATCTCATATTATTCTAACATTAAAATATTAAAACGCGATACAAAATTCCTTACCAATACATAAATAATATCTAATACAAAAACGATTTCCTAAAAAATTTGGCTGCCCTTATTGTAACACTACATTTTCCCGCCTAAAATCAAATTCGTTGAGTATTTTTTTTTAGAAATTTAAATTTTGGAAATTTTTATTTCGGCAAGAATTTTGATAGCTTGATCGATGAAGCTATAATAAAAAAATTGTAATGATTTCAAATAAAATATTAATTAATATTTGTACAACTAGATGGCGCTGCGCGATGTTACATTGCGATGTATGTTATTTGTAATACTACATTTTCCCGCTTAAATCAAAACTCGTTGATTTTTTTTCAAATTTTACATTTTTGTAACGGCAATAAAAAAACCGATAGCTTAATTTTTGAAGCGATTTAACTCAAATATATGAAATATTAATTAATATTTCTTAATTTTGAATTTTGATAGCTTGATTGATGAAGCGATAATAAAAAATTATAATAATTTCAAATAAAATATTAATTAACGTTTGTACAACTAGATGGCGCTGCGCGATGTTACATTGCGATGTAAGTCATTTGTAACACTAAATTTTCCCGCATAAATTAAAACTCGAGTTTTTTTTTCAAATTTAAATTTTTGTAATATTTATAACGGCAAGAAAATACCGATAGCTTGATTTAGGAAGCGATTTAAGTGAAAAAATTATAATAATGATGAAGGGTCTTCTCGCTTACTCCCCGGGTGGGGGTAAACGGGGTGCGGGCCTCGAGGAAATCCTCTCTACCCGGGCACTTAAGCCCGGTATGTGTTTCGGCCGTAGGCCGAGGTCACCTAGGTGACCTAAAGGTGTCGGTATTTGGGCCGTAAGCCCAGGTCACCAATTATTTATATATTAATCGCAAATTATAATAATCGCAAATGAAATATTAATTATTATTTCTAAATCTAGATGGCGCTTCGCGTTGTTACATCGCGATTTAAATCAAGGTATTTGAACCATATCGACATGACGATATCTGATTTGAATATCAAAATCATAAGTTATTTGGAATATCTAATGCTTATAGATATGAGTGGAATGCTAATGAAATTATAAAAATTTATGTCATAGTGGAATATATCTCTTAGTATTAAAGTGACCTAATTCCAAATTAGTCTAAATCGTTTAAGATACATTGTAATCCTTGTTCTAATACCATCTATATATATAAAAGAAAGTTGGTCTTAGTTACACTATTTATAACTCAAGAACGGATGAACCAAATCGGCTGAAAATTGGTGGAGAGGTTGCTTAGAACCAGGAGACGGACATAGGATACTTTATATCCCGTTCGACCGCATTTATTTTATCCCGTCAAGTCACTATAAAACGTGGTATAACATAAACGACTATGACATTGAATAACAAAACATAAATGACAGCTATACGTATTTTGACATGACAATGATCGCTATACACCTATGCGATTTTTTAATTTAATAGTAGAGTGATTGAAGTGTAAGGTTTATATGCATAATAACATTCAAAATGGAGTAGACAAATACTGTAATTTTTGAGGTTTCTAATGTGATATCATAAATAATTACATTTTATTCCGCTTACATTTCAAACGTAGGCTAAAAATGTAGTCTATGAGTTTAGATATTCCAAAGATAGCAGGGAATCTTCATGGTATAAGGTAAGGGGAATTGTTTTACTCCAAATTTAACGCGCGCGGGCCACGGGCAGTGATGAATAACATAAAACTACTGGATAGATTTTAATCATTTTTTTACACTGAGTGACATGGGATATATATTTTATACCCGTGCGAAGCCGGAGCGAGCCACTAGTCTATTATAAAAACAGTCTAGCTCTTCCAAGTTGTCTCTTTAAAACCGAAACAACTTTTTTGAATTATGTCACTTTAATGCTAAGCGTGATAGAGGCAAAGTTGAAATTTGAGAACTATATATTTATTTAGGTGAAATACAATTTTGTCGTCTATTTTGCAGGTTTGTTTGTCTATTGTCAGTATTAGTCAATGTAACTTATTTACCCGCAATTTCGCGTTGACTGTTGTCGTGTGATAATATATAATTGTGCCAAATTTCATCAAAATCGGTTCAGTGGATTCGCCGTGAAAGAGTAACAAACATCCATACTCAACTTTTGCATTTAAAATATCAGTAATGTAATATACATTATTAAAGCTAAATTGAAATAAACCAAAAAAAAAATGGCGAATAAATAGAAGTATTTTTTAAGAAGCAAAATTTTGTAATAAATATATTTAAGCGAAATCATCACACAATTTTGTTTATGATACTCATAAAGTACATGAATAAATATTTTGTGTGCTGATAATAAAAAAAACTACATTAACATCCGCTTCCGAACCATATAGCCAAGTATTTTATATATAAATAGAGATCCGTCCGGATGTACGCTGCGAGCGGCGTCTGGAAAATAAACATGTTATAGGTTAAGAAATTTTACGGTAAAGGGTGAGTCGGCCAAGGCAAGCTACCGATATTAGCATCTAAAGAAGTTTCCCCCCATCCCCCCAACTAATACTAAACTTTGAGCCAGGTTATCCGACTTAGGATCTACAAACTAATGCATTCTGTGATCTCCGACTTTGTCCCCCCCCCCCCCTTTTCCCCCAAAGTAACTATCGAACTCAGCGTCTTCTAAACTCCGCCTTTCCCTTCTCCTTTCCCTCTAACTTATCCCACTTGACCTTGACTTGGCTCTTGACCTCAGAATCTTACACCAAAGCCTTACTTCTCTAAATAAATTGCTCTCCCCCAACATCTCCGTCTCCAGTAAATACCTCTCAACCCAATCTCCTTTCCTTTTAATCTCCTTTTAACCCAACTTACACTCAGAGGATGCTTTTATCCTGGTCCTGGAACTTAGCATCTTCTTTGACTTCACCTTCACCCCTTTCTCTTAAATAATTCCCACTAGATGCTCTCCATCAGGCTGTACACGTCAGAATCTTCTACACCACGTCCAATGTTCTTTCTGACTTCTGTAAGAAGTTGCTCCCCCCTTCTCCCTCAAATAATACTTCCCTTCTCCCACAAATAACACCTCCCCTTTTACTCCGCCCGCCCGTCTACTAATCACTTCACACACATCACCAAAGCTCCCTACTAACACCATCGTCCGTCTTCTCTCAAGGAGTGTACCTAACCCCCCCGACTACACTGTCCCCCTCGCCCCCCACTGCCCCCCTCGCCCCCCTCGCCCCCCCTACCAACACTCACTAGACGCTCTCGGCGGGGCTCTGGAACTCGGCCAGCGCGTGCACGGGGCTGGGCTGCTTCTTCTGGCTGCCGCGGCGCACCTTGGCGCGGACCTCCTCCGGCTTCTCGGGCCGGATGAGCGGCTTCTTCTCGGGGGCCTTCATGCGCCACACCACTATCGGGGACTGCGCACCGCACCAACACACGACAGCGTTAGCGACGATATATGGTACACATGACCAGAGGGTGGGAAAATATGGGACTAGAGGGAGGTAGAATATGGGACTACAGGTAGAGGACATAAGATTGGAGGAAGGGAGGATTACGGGAGTAAATGAAGGATACCTATGGGACCAGAGGGAGGAAAGACATAGAACTAGAGGGACGGAATATGGGACTAGAGGGAAGAAATATATGGAACCAGTGGAAAGTAAGATATGGGACTAGACCAAGAATAGATATGGGACTAGAAGGAGAGCAGATATGGGAGTAGAGGAATTTATAAATATGGCACTAGTTGGAGAAAAGATATGGGGCTAAAGAGACTAGAAGGAAGGACGATATAGGAATAGAGGGACGGAAGATATCGGACTTGAGGGAGAAATATGTGGAACCAGTGGAAAGGATCTTGTCATGTCACGTGAAGATGAAGAGGGACTAGACCGAGAATAGATATGGGACTAGAGGGAGGGCAGATATGAGACTAGAGGAAGTTAAAATATGTGATTAGAGCGAGAATATATATGGCAGTAGAAGGAAGGACGATATAGGACTAGAAGGACAAAAATTATGGGATTAAAGGGAAGAAGTTATGGAACCTGGAGGAGGGAAGAAAAGGGGACTAAAGGGAGGAAGAATATGGGACTACAGGGAGGGAGGATATGTGCCTAGAGAGAGTTAAAATATGGGACTAGAGCGAGAATAGATATGGCACGAAAAGGAAGGACGACATAGGACTAAAGGGAGGAAGAATATGGGACTACAGGTAGAGAGGATTATGGACTAGAGGATATGAGACTAAAGAGAGGGAAGATATGCGACCAAAAGTAAGAATTTGGGACTACAGGGAGGGAAGATATAGGACTAGAGGGAAGAAATATATGGAACCAGTGGAAAGTAAGATATGGGACTAATGCGAGAATAAATATGGGACTAGAGGAAGGGAAGATATGTGATTTAACCATGCAATTAATAAACTATAATATACAAGTCACTAAAAGCTAAAAAAGTAAATTTGCTAAGGCGACGCCATTAAGCCATTTATAGAATAAATGCAATCAAAAAATATAAAAGACACGAAGAAAAACAAATTATAACGAGACAGTTTATAGCAGTGAATAGGTCGACGGACGTAATAATATCTGGAATATAGTGCATCGGACTCACTATATTTTGTATCCTTAATTATGCCCAACAGTGGGAACAGAAGGAATGGGAAATGAAGCAGCTGACCACAATGTTACTTGGAAACAAGAGATACAAGAGATTTATAGAATTCGGCGATAAATAGTTTTAGCTAGGTTTTATTTAAAAAAAAGACTTCCTGTTTCCGGGTATCGAAAAACTACAAATATAAATTGAATAGAAAGGTTAATTTGGCTGTGATTTGTAAAGTTGTTATAGCACAGTTGGGAACGGGCGGAAGTACTTGTGTACAAGTTTATTTGAATAAAGAAAATTTTGAATTAAAATTTGAATTTGAAATAAAATGAACATACCCTGAAAATACCGAAAATACAACTACTTTTAAATACATAACAAATATATTTAAAAAACCACTTATAATCTATAATTGCGTTAACTTACATAGTTATTCTGTCCAGCGCCAAAAAGCATTGAAACATGTCCAATTAGGTTATATTTGATGCTTAAATACTTAATAGCAGGCGAACCAAAAATAATAAATATATATAATCCCCAAAGTAACTTAATACTTGTGTTACGGCTTACAGACAACTGGTGAATATATTAAATATAATATTCAATACATATTTAAATATCCTGTTTCGAAGGACCAAAAAAGTGCTTTCAGAATTTTAATTTAAAACCATATAATTTAATTTGTAGCATTGAAACATGTCAAATTAAGTTATATTTGACGCTGTAATAATTAATAGCAGGGATGGAAGACCAATAATAAATAAATAAATAAAAATATATTTACAATTACACACGGTCGTTCCTCCCTAAAGTAACTTAATACTCGTGTTATAACTGACAGACAACTGGTAAATATATATAAAATATACTATTAAATAAATACTTAATATCCGGACTCGAAGGACCAAAAATTTGTTTAAAGCGTTTCACGCCATATAATTATAATTTATACTCATATTGTATCATATAAAACTATGTAAAATATTATGTACTATGTAAAACTTTTTCCATAGAAATAAATTTAAAAAAAAAAAGTTTCTTTGTAACTTTATAAATAGTTAATAATTAATTAATCGGAACGTTAAAAATTTCCCGTTCCTAAAGAAAACTTCGGAATAAAAAGTTCGTAATATAAAAATGTCACATTTTCATTGGAATTAAATTTAAACATATACTAGTTTTTGAGTTTTATTGTCGACATAATTATTTGTCAGTTCTTCGATATTAGGTGTATTTAAGTATGTACTTAAAATTATATATGTATATATTCACCAGTTGTCTGTCCATAACACAAGTATTAAGTTACTTACTTTGGGGACGACCGTGTGTGTAAGTGTCCCATATATTTAATTATACATATTTTGTTATACTGTTTAAGATTGTATAATTATACAATGTATATATGGTTTATATCGGCGCAACTATATTCAGCACTACGGCAAAACCAGAGAAGCTTTCGTCTTAATAATAAAAACAATACATACATATCGATAGATATACGTTATTATCACACAGCGGCACACAAAGACAGGCGTATTGTTAGTTTATTATAGGTAAACTCATTTTTTTAAATTAGTAATAACATATTTATAAATTGTCAGTGTACTTCAGACATATAATGTCATAGTCTATCGCTTAAGTGTCATTTATTCCGGACATATAATGTCACAGTCTTAATGTCACATTATAAAGAGGAATTAATTGTCATGACATTGTCATGACTTGTGTGTCATATATATATATATATATATATATATATATATATATATATATATATATATATATATATATATATATATGAGAGGGCGCTGCAGTGCGTCAAGTAACAATAGGCTCCGTAAATAAATTACATTAAAATAAATTTAATAAGTTATTAAGAGTGGAAAAGTGTTTTTGAGTTACCCGGGAACGTGAGTGAAATAAGTTATTAAAAATAAACTCAAGGACAGTGATATTAACTTCAGAAACAAAAACCAAAATAAAAACAAAAATATCCGTTAAACAAAATTCATAAAGTAAACAGAAGAACAAAAAGTCGAACATAAAGTGTAAAAGGTGCTACCGAAAGAAAATAGTTTATATTTTTAATAAAGTAAAATTGAAATTTAAAATCTAAGAGTGAAAAAATTTTTAAATTAAACATTTTAAAGAAAACTGTTCTAGAACATTGAAATTCAAATAGAAATAATCCTACTTTGAGCGCCATCTGTTATTGATTAGCGGAACTATATATAATACAAGAGTCAATTCAAACCTACAGCTCGGCGCTAGGTGGCACTGAATAAAGATACTTATACTAATATGAGCTCATTTTAGCGGTGAATATTGGAACTACATACTCCTAAGCTAAATAAGATCACTTTGCAATTCACCGCTAGAGGGCTTAGAAACATGGAGAACATAACATCTATATTAAAACAAATACAGGAAGATCTTTCAAATCAAAAAATTGAAATGAAAAACATGGCAAATAGCATTACAGCGACGGTAAATAATAATACAGACCAAAAATTCGCATTAATAGAATCAAAAACCATACAACTGGAAAATAACTTACTAAATCAAGAAAAACGGATAGACCTAATTGAAAAAGAACTAAGGAGGAAAAATGTGGTGTTCTTTGGGGTAGAAGAAGAGGAAAAGAGCTATGAATCCCTAGAAAACAAAATAATAACTATTATTAACACTAACTTACAAGCAACGTGCTCCAACCTAGAAATCGAATCAGTTAAAAGATTAGGTATAAAAAAAGAAAACAAAATAAGACCAATAATTGTAACTTTAACTACCATAGGGAAAAAAATAAAAATATTTAAAAATAAAAGGTTTTTAAATGATACATCTTATTATGTAAAGGAGGACTTTCCTCCAAAAATACTGGAAATCAGGAAAAAACTTAAAACGGAGGTTGAAAAAGAAAGAGAAAAAGGTCAAAAAGCAATAATCAAATATGACAAGGTTGTAATTTTGAAGGAAAACAAAAGTAATCAAACAAACAAAAGAAATCTATCCCAGTCACCGGACGAAAACTTATTAGAGAGAATACAAGAAACATCTAATACATACCAGAGAAAAATTATTAATAAACATCAACCGAAAAAGAATAAAATTGTATCATATTTAACAACATCACCACCAACAACAAGAAGCCCGAGACGCCAGCAAAATGTGAGAATAACAGACTCTGATCAGCAATAGCAACTAAAACTAGCGTCCCCTCTCAATCTTCCAACACGGTTGGTCACCGCGGAAGAAAAGGACCATAACCTTCCAGCTCAAAAAAATACTCACGTAAAAAATAAAAAATATATATTGAAAGTAGTTACCTATAACGTTAGATCTCTATCATCGACTGAGAGGTTCGTAGAACTTGCACATGCCTTACAGAAAATAAACTTCGACGTTCTGGGTCTTGCAGAAGTAAAAAGAATGGGCTATAACATAGAGGAACATAGAAATTTTATTTTTTGTTACATTGGAGAAACTTTGGGACTACATGGGGTAGGATTTCTTATTAAAAAAGAATACAAGGAAAACATTGAAAGTTTCGTTGGTTTATCCGAAAGAGTAGCACTGCTAAAGCTAAGGTTCGAAGAACAATATCTCACTATCATTCAAGCCTATGCGCCGACTGAACAACGATAGAGAAATAGACATATTTTATAATACACTAAGGAAAGCGCACGAAATAGCAGACAAAAATGTAATAGAGATGGGCGATTTTAACGCTCAAGTCGGCAAAGCGAAAAAATTGGAACACCTTGTTTTAGGAAATCATGGCTATGGTTCGCGAAGCAAAAGAGGTGAACTTTTGGTACAACATGCAAACGAATACCATCTTTCAATTATGAATACATATTTCCAAAAAAAAGAACAGTACAAATGGACATGGATTTCGCCAGACCAAAAAACCAAAAACGAAATAGATTATATTCTTACCAATAGCCCAAAAAACATAGCAAATATAGAAGTTCTGACCAATGTAGAATTTCCAACAGATCACAGACCCGTTCGAGCATCCTTTATTTTAAACACACCCAAAAAATCTAGGAAATCTTTCAAGACTATGCCAAAATCATTGTGTACTAAATACGAACAAGAGACCTACATTTCTAAACTTAAACACAATCTTAAAAATATGAAATTGACATTCGATGATAGTGTACAATTTCACTATAATCAAATAGAATCAGCTATCAGAAATAGTCTGATTGCCAGTAAACCTACTAACAAAAAAACACCAGCAACAATTCTAACCAGACCCACATTAGAACTTTTGAAACAACGGGAAGAATATTTAAAACTTCGAAATAAGACCAAGGTAGATAAGCTAAAACTTAGTGAATTATTTAAAAAGAGCAGTCGGGCAATTCGCAAAGATTACAACAACTACAGACAAGAAATAATAGAACAAAACATAAAAACACATAGAAGTGCAAAAAGAGCATATAGACATTTAAATATGCAGAAAAAATGGATATGTCGTATAAAAAATGACTCATCAATTTTAACCACTAGAAAAGATATAGTAAATTGTGCTACAAAGTTTTATAAAGAACTATATTCAATGCCAGAAGGACTTAATAGCAATGATAGGAAAGACCAAGAAATAAGTACATTCAGTAAAGTAGAACCAATCACTGAAATAGAGTTACAAAAACATATGGCAAAATTGAAACCACATAAAAGTCCCGGTCCAGACGAAATTACTAACGAAGCTTTAAAAATAGCTACACCTATTCTATCCACGCAGTTAACATGCCTATTCAATAATATTTTAAGTACAGGTGAGATTCCTAAACAGTGGAACACGTCGGACATAATACTCATATATAAAAAAGGTGATCCACTGGATATCGCAAACTATCGACCAATAAGTTTACTTTCAACCATGTACAAACTATTTATGTCAATTTTGTGCGACAGAGTTTGTACAAAAATTTACGTAGGACAACCAAGAGAACAGGCCGGTTTTCGTCCGGGATTCTCAACAATAGACCACATACAAACAGTGGAACAAATTATAGAGAAATACCTGGAATTTAATAGAAATTTGTACATTGCATTTATTGATTACGCAAAGGCCTTTGATAGTATAACTCATGAATCCATTTGGGATGCACTAAATAAATTTCAAATAGAAGAGACATACATATCACTGTTAAAAGCCATATACGAAAATAATAACAGCAGAGTAAAGCTTGAGAGAATAGGAGAAGAATTTCAAATTAAACGAGGAACTCGTCAAGGCGACCCTTTATCGCCTATAATATTTATAGCAGTTTTAGAAAATGTCATAAGCAATTTAAAGTGGTCAAAACAAGGAATAAAAATACATAATCAATATCTAAGCCATCTGAGATTTGCTGACGACATAGTACTTTTTGCAGAAAGCAATAAGAAGCTAGAATCGATGATTCATGCTCTAAATGAAGAAAGCGTAAAAGTAGGACTACAAATGAATATCCACAAGACTAAAGTTATGACTAACGGCTCAAAATGTCCAATATACCTCAACAAAACTAAAATAGAATACGTCAACAGTTATATTTACCTTGGAAAGCAAATATCATTTAGCGAATTAAATAATGAGGATGAAATAAACAGAAGAATTTCAATTACATGGAATAAATTCTGGGCATATAAGGAAATATTGAAAGGTCCTTTCAATATGCACACCAAAAAAAATATACTCGATACCTGCATACTACCCTGTCTTACATACGGATGCCAATCATGGATATACACTAAAAAAGTGAAAAATAAAATAGTTTCGTGCCAAAGAGCTATGGAGAGGAGTATACTCAATATACGAAAAATAAATAAAGTAAGAAGTGACAAAATAAGGAAAGACACACAAATAGTAGATGCTCTTCGATACGCTCTAAAACAAAAATGGCGGTGGGCAGGTCACGTTGCAAGACTGAGTGATAATCGCTGGACCCTGGAAGCGACCAAATGGTACGGACCAAACGGAAAGCGAAGAAGAGGGAGACCTAAAATGCGATGGGTCGATGAAATCAAACAAACTGCTGGGGAAGATTGGACAAACGTTGCCAAAAATAGGTCCATGTGGCAACAGCTGGAAGAGGCCTATACCCGAAAGGGGTCCACAACATGTACATATACTAATAATACTAACGTAGATTAAGAAAATATACTAACACAACTAAGAACAAACTCATAAAAACTTGTAAATTGTGGAATGAATAAAGGCTTTATTATTATTATATATATATATATATATATATATATATATATATATATATATATATATATATATATATATATATATATATATATATATATATATATATATATCAGTATATTTGAAGTAAACTATGTCATATTACTAATATTACTACAGTGTCAGTTTAATGTAGATAGCTAGTGTCATGTCAATACAGATGTAAACAGACACTTGTCATAGCCCGCAGTATTATCCAAACATTGTTTGCAGTCGTGTACAGACATTGTTCGGAGTCAAGTTTTGACAAAGTTCGCCGTCTAGTACAGACAAAGTTCGCAGTCATGTACAGTCAAAATTCCCTTGCAAGTTCACAGTCAAGTACAGACAAAGTCTCCATTCTAATTTTCAGTCAAGTACAGACAAAGTTCCTATTCAAATTCTCAGTCAAGTATAGATACAGTTCGCAGTCTACTTGACAGTCAAATACAGACAAAGTTCCCATTCTAATTCTCAGTCAAGTACAGACAAAGTTGCCATTCAAATTTTTAGTCAAGTATAGATATAGTCCGCAGTCTAGTTGACAGTCAAGTACAGACAAAGTTCGCAGTCATGTACAGACAAAGTTCCCTTTCAAATTTCCAGTCAAGTATAGATATAGTTCGCCGTCTAGTTGATAGAATTGTACATACAAACTTCGCAATGATTTACAGACAAAGTTCCCTTTCAAGTTCTCAGTTAGGTATAGATACAGTTCGCAATCTAGTACAGACAAAGTTCACACTCATGTACAGACAAAGTTCTCAGTCAAGTATAGATACAGTTCGTAGTCTAGATGACAGTCAAGTACAGTACAGTCCGTGTAACAGCGGTACTCACGGCGATGGTCCCCTGGCGGGTGTACTTGGTGGAGGCCACGTAGGACGCCTTCACGGTCAGCACCACCGCGTTCATCAGGTTCTTGGCCGCCTGGATCAGGGACGTGGCGCTGTCCAGCTGGAAACCACATCACCACTATCAGAAGTGGGATAGCAGAATTTGGGACGAGACCCTTCCTTGTGTACTGTTTAACGTCAGAAATCCCCCAATTATATACTATACTGTTAGGAATGTAGATCTCTAAGCCGTGGCAGCCTATATAAGACAACGGCTGATCTCATTCGCTCTCTTTTGTCGTGCGGCATTCGTAGCAGGTAGACGTGCTCCGGTGACCTTTCTATATTTAGTGTTATTAGAATCTAAGCGACCACTAAGCCTCTTGCCAGTTCTTCTCGATGGATTAGTGTATAGGTAACGAGAGACAGGCGTATGGTTGATGAAAGTATACGAGAAGAAATAATACACAAACACAATGTCCATACGTATAATATCCCACATATAAAGTTCAGAAGAAGAGGTACACAATACATAAGCAGGTAAAAACCAATATATAACTAAACTAGGGAAAATGATCACGACTGTAATGAAACGCTCCCTTTGCATCGGCTGATGGTAGGTCACTGCAACCGGTTTCGAGTGCAGCGGGAAGGGTGAGTCATTGTATTGTGTAAGTTGAGTGATTGTATGTATGAATGTATGTAGGTGTGTATGTTTGAATGTGGTAGAATCCATACAACCCTAGCACTCACCCCGCTGACGATGAGCTCGCCGGAGATGTTCTGCACGTCGGCCTTCACCTTGCTGGTGATTTGGATCTGGTGGCAGTAGAGAGCGATCCGCTGGAGGTAGGCCAGCAGATCCTGCTTGGTCGACGACTCCGGGCACTAAGGACCAAAGTAGAGTGCTATCATTCAAGAGGAAGCGACGAAAGATAAAAGAGATATAGAAGAGAAAGGTGATAAAGAAAAAGCAGCGTAAGATAAAAGAAATAAAGAAATGGAAGACAAAAGAGTTGAGAGAGAAGCTAACGATAAAAGAGTTGAACATAATAGAGCCAAAAATTGAGCTGAGGTTAAAAGAGAACAAGATAAATGAAGGGAAGGTAAGCGAGGTATAGATAGAGAAGATTAAGACAGTGGCAAATCTATACTAATATATAAAACTGAATAAGTAGGCCAGTAGATCCTGCTTGGTCGACGACTCCGGGCACTAAGGACCAAAGTAGTGAGCTATCATTTAAGAGGAACCCAAGAAAAAGCAGCTTAAGAATGATGAGCTGAAGATAAATGGGATTGGCAAAATATTCTAGTACTAAGAAATATATTTTGAAAAGAGCAACGGCCGTGTTTCATCTTCTTGGTAAGTGCAAATTTTCCGAACCAGCAGTAGATTTGACGATTCGAAAACGCTTGTTTACAAGTTTACTTGAATAAAGAATATTTTGGATTTTATACAGATAGAGGAGTTGCATATATAGGAGTTGAACAGAGAGTGGCTAAAGATAAGGAGTTGAAGGTAATAGAGCTGTAGATAAATGAGCCGACGATTGAGAAGTTGACGAAAAATAGAAGAAAAATAAAGTGGCTGTAGATTTAGGTGTTAAAGATAAAGGGACTGAAGTTAGAAGAGTTAAAGGAGATGAAAATAACGTAGCTGAATATAGAGGAGTTAAAGTAGAGGAGTTAGAGTCTTTAACTCCTCTATATATTTTATCTTTAGATAAAAAAGTTTTAAAACTAAAGAGAAGTTCAAGATAGATGAGCTGAAGATAAATAACAATGTTGAAATTTTCTAGTTCTAATAAATATATTTTAAAAAGAGCAACGGTCGAGTTTCATGTTGTTGGTAAGTGCAAATTTTCCGAACCAGCAGTAGATTTGACGATTCAAAAGCACTTTACAAGTTTACTTGAATAAAAAATATTTTGAATTTGAATAAATTAGAAAGTTGTAGTCACCTGTTCCGCTATCTCCCTGGTGAGCTTGTCCAGCTTGGTTCCAGCTTCGGAGATCTTCTTGGCGGCGTTAATTACATCCATGGTGGTCTTGAGGGGACCACGGCCTCTGTCGCAAGCGATAAAAAGGACCAAATACAGTCATGGACCATAGATTACGTGTTTTTGGAGTGAAAACTTCTATAGCGGCGTTTTGCACTATAAGTGATGGTTAAAAACTGATAGAAAATTCGTAAGACGGAGGGAGAATAGATCGCCAGAGAGGCTGTTGTAAATCACTACATAGTATAAAACAAACTCACATTCCATGTCTGTCCCTATATCCCTATGTATGCTTAAATCTTTAAAACTACGCAACAGAATTTAATGCGGTCTTTTTAATAGATAGAGTAATTCCAGAGAAAGGTTTACATGTATAATAACATTCAATACGGAGTAGAGAAATACTGTAATTTTTGAGGTTTCTAATGTGATGTCGTAAATAATTACATTTTTTTCCGCTTACATTGCAAACGCAGGCTAAACCCTACGAGATTTATCAAAATAATGTACTAAGTATTTGTACACCATGAAAAGGTCTACAGAAACGTCCGCGATGGTATATGTCTATCTCTTATGGATAACCCACAATAGCATTTTTTGAAAATTTCTCTTTACGAAAAATAATGACTTATTTTCGAAGCAATTTTAAACAATACAGCATTAATCTTTATCCATTTAAGTACCTTAAATATATTGTTGATGAACAAAGGGAAAAAGTAAATAAGTAAAAATGTAGTATGTGAATTTAGATATTCCAAAGATAGCAGGAAATCTTCATGGTATTGGGAGAGGGGAATTGTTTAACTCCAAATTTAATGTGTGCGGGTGATTGTTTCATTTTTTTCACTGAGTGACATAGACTAAATATTTTATACCCGTGCGAAGCAGGGGCGGGCCGCTAGTTACAGTATATAATACATAACGGTATGAAACCTAACCTAACCTGGTGAGCCTTTTACGACACCTCGGTAAGAAATGAGGGTGGTCTATTCTACTCAGCCGGATACCACACGGCTAGGGTCTCTATCTGATCTGGTCAGATAGAGACCCTAGCCTGTCTAGGTCTAGGTCAGGTATTCTACGCGTTGTCAACTGACCTGGTGAAGTCTGTCATCTCCAGCATGATCATGCACATGTGCTTGGCGAGCATGATGATGTCGTTGCCCGCGTCGTCCCACTTGGCCACCTCGTTGTCGAAGGTCATCTTCTCGCGGCGGAACAGCTCCACCTGCTGGAGGATCTTCCTCTTGTCCTCCTCGGTCATCTTGCGCATCGCCTCCTGTGGTAGGGGAAGGGGGAGTGGATTTGGATTTAGGAGAAGGTGATTACAATATTAGTTCATAGAATAACAGCTGTCATAAATTAAATACATTGGTCACTTGTAACTATTTAATGGTTTTACGATACTTTATAACATAATTGAAATGAATATTTTGAAGTTATTGCATAAATAAAACTAATGCATACTAAATAGCGTTGTTCTAACACTAATTCGTTTGTAGCGACCACCCTAAGAAGACTACCCATCGCTACCTATGCGTTGATGGGACACTTCTTCTTCGCCAACCGATGGACATTGGTCTTTCTTTGTAGGTTATCTTCTCTTTCCCACACAAAACGATCTTGTACCGCTTGGATTTAGACCTCCCCAAAGCCGTAAAGTTGGTCAGTCCACATTGTAGGGGATCTACCGACGTTGCGTTTTCCAGTGCAGCGTCGTCATTCCAAGACCTTAAGATCCCAACGCCCATCCGTTCTCTATACTATGTGCCAAAATCACTTCAGCTTCAACACGCTGAGCTATCGGTGACTGGTTTTTCTACGAATTTCCTCATTGATCACGTAGCGATACTCCAAACATAACTCCCTCCATCGCCCGCTGAGCAACTGAGCTTTCATATGAGGCCCATAAAACTATATTACAAACTATATGACACTTGTAATGAGACATAGTGAAGGGGAGTGGATTAATTTTTCTGGGGTTGGTGGATTATAATCTTAACACAGGATGAAAGAAAAGAAGGGGGGGGGGGTCAAGTTAACTATGTACGAATTTTCTTATGAGAACCATAGTCATAGATGGGATATGCTATATTAAAATAAACCTCACCCTCGCGTTGGTGATGCCGCTGATGTCCGGATACTCGTCGACGCCATGCTCGCCTGTGTGTGCGCTCGCTGCCGGATGGGGGTATGAGGTTTATAATGAGGGTATGAGGTTTTAATTGATTTACTGTTTGATATTTTCTCCAACAACTTCTTTTGCATTTTGGAATTAATTTGTTTTTTTGTTCGTTAGCTATTCCTTGTGTGAAACAGTGGGTTTGAGTTTAGTAACGTTTCAAATTATATTGTTACCTTGTAATAACTGTATTGATTAATCTTTTTAAATGTATAGAGACCTATTTTTAATGCTGTGTATACCTGTAATAAGTGATTGTAACGGTCCCTGTCCAATTGTTTATGTAAATTAGTAATTTATTGTTATGATTGCTGTTGGTATATCTTTAAAAAAATAATAATAATAATAATGAGGTCCGATTATATCGATCTCATTAAATAAATTTAATGAGGTACAGATCAGAAACCTCTCATGGAGGTATATCATACGTGGTACATCTGATGAAGTACCACGTATCTCATATACATATTTACGTATCTCAAGTGATACGTAAATATGTATAAGAGATATGAATCCCATGGGATACAAGTCATCAGAATTAGAAATATCTTACGAGATATATTTCATCAGAGAAATCTTATAATACGTACCTCAATAAGATATATATCTTGAGTAACATATGATCAAAAACATCTAATATAATATCAATCTTATACAGATAGCTACAATGAATTCAACAACAGTAAAGTTCAACTTCTATAAGGATAAAAAAGATTGTGATGAATTAAAATACTAACAGTTCTATAATACATAAATTAAAGAACATGCATTTTACTCAGAACACAGAAAAACCAGATGCAACGCACTTCTAAAGTAAGGTCCTGATATCACATTTGGCTTACGTCGAATATATTTGTGTTTTTGTTTACTGCATAAATTTAACTGAGCTATTACAATGTATAATTAATGTATTGCGGGTTGTGATGGAGATATTAGCAGGGTTGGTGTGTGACAGAAGTTACTGTTTAGTTCAGGACTAGGGTCTACGCGGACAAAGGCTAGTTCTATAAAGGGTGATACATTAAATGAATCTACTGATCACTTAAACGTATAAGATAACTTTGGCATCATTCAATCTTCTTAAATATCGTTTAAAAAATATGTCTATATAATTTAATTGAGATCTGCCTTTATTAGTAATGGTTAACCGACTTGTTATTATTGTTACAATAACATTATAGTTTTGTCTCCCTCGCACCTGTTTAGTTATACCGTATTAACAATTGCCGTATTTAGGTCAAGGTTAGAATAGTGTGTACCGTACACACTATACATTGATCTCTTTAAATCGTGTTTATTATTGTAAAACACGTAAAATATTTCACTGAATTAAATTATTTTTTATGTAGGGTGCTGAGGTGTGTATGTACCTATTAATTAATTAAGATTATTGTCGCATGAACCCAACCTGTATATTAGACAAGATACATGTCTACACAAGTTTTAGTTGTTCCGTCTGGTAGTTTTCTGTATTCCGTGTTATGCTGTATGTATGTTTGTACTCACATCGACTCCTGGTCTCCATGGTCATGTCTTCAACGGGTTCGAACTCCGTGTCGGTGTCGAGGTCGTCGCTCGTCTACACACGTGCACAGACACACACACGCACATAAACACATGGACGCATGCAATGGGGACTTAGAGCGGTTCATCGATTAAGAAGAAATGTTTACTAGAAATTTATTAAGCACGATAGGATATATTCCAAGTCAAAAGGTATACAAATTAAAAATAACGTGGTAAAGTAAAAAATGAAGGTAGCGATAAATAAATGAGGGTAGTGATAAATAAATAAGGATAGCAAAAAAAGGGTGTCAAGTTATAAAAAAAGGTTTTAAGTAATTGATGACGTATTTCAGTAAAAAAGAGGGGTTTCAAAATAATTATGAGGTGTTTAGTAATTAATGAGTTATTTCAGTAATACTTAAGAGTTTCAAAATAATTATGAGATGTTTTAGTAATTCATTAGAATTCAAGTACTTAATGTGATGTTTCAGTAAAGAGGTGTGAAGTAATAAATGAGGGTATTAATTAATATAAAAAGATTTTAAGTAATTCATGACGTATTTCAGTAATAAATGAGGGTTTCAAAATATTTATGAGGAGTTTACTAATAAGCGAAGTATTTCAGTAATAAATAAGAGTTTCAAAATAATTATGAGATGTTTTAGTAATTCATTAGAATTCAAGTACTTAATGTGATGTTTCAGTAAAGAGGGTGTGAAGTAAATAACGTTTTCAAATAATTAATGAGGGTTACAAATTATTATAAACAGTTTCAATTAATAAATAAAGATTTCAAATTCAACAAGAAAATTCAAAAAGATGGGTTCAAGCATTAAATGAAATATTCGAAGTCATTAATGAGGGTTTCAAGATATTAAATAGGATATAGTAGCATAATATAGTATAGTAATAGTATATTACATAGTAGTATAGTAATAGTAGTAGAATAAGTAGTATATAAATGATGAATAGGAATGAATCATTAATATCCTATCGTAATATATTTCGTAAATTTATTTAAAGTATCGACGAACCGCTCGACACGCCTTATGTGAGTGATATAAATTAATAACATAATAATAACATAAATAGAGCATAAAAAAACCAAATTAAAATAATTATTAGCATTTGATGGAGACATTCACAACATTTAAGTGAATCCCACGACACAAACAAAAATCAATAATATCAAATTTGCTTGTAGATTTCGAAATTTGCAAAATTTAACTCGAGATCTATAGTTTTTATATAAATACAAATGTATGTCTGTCTGCAAGCTTATATACTGTTGTCGCCACTGACTTCCGCTTTGTATTTTATAGCAACAAAGTCATGAAACAAGAGTATCGCGCCCTTTTTGATTAAAACAGTGGCAGCACTGTGCCGTTGTTGTTACCGGTTTAGTCTTCTTATTGATAAAACGTTTCAGTGGCAGTCAGTCTTGTTCGTCATTCAAGAGAAGTGCATCTCGGAACGGGAATTGTGGTATTCCTATTATATCGTGTTATTGTATATAGTGTGCGCTAACAATACCGTGCTAAATTATAGGATACTAACCGTAGTTAAGCAGTAAAAGACTTATATCAAGCTTGAAATCAGGGTATTTTTGAAATTTTTAATATAAAAGTAGTTACTGTAAGTTAACCATAAGAGATAGAGACATGCTGTCGCGGACTTTACAGTAGTATTTTTGTAGATCTACAATTCTCTAGTACATTACTTTAGTGTATCTCTGTTGATTTACGGCGCAAGCGACTAAATCTGCCAGGAGGCGAGTTGTTTTTTTTACAACCACGTAACCACTTAAAATTTACATAAACCGTAATGCACTATTAACCTAAACCTTCCTTAAGAATTGCTCTATATTTTAGTAAAAACCGTATAAAAATCCGTTCAGTAGATTTTGAGAAAATCGATCACATACAGACAGACAGCTTTTTGATTTTATTTTATAATAAGTATAAATATATCCTATAAAATATCTCTGAGAACACTGCAATATTTCGATATCTATCAAACATATGAATTTTTATTATTCTCTAAAAAAAATCATGCGATGAACCAACTAACACATATATTTTACATATATATGTATTACACGGAAAACATGCCATGACCACTAAGCACATGGAGGTATATATTCCACGAATGTTAAACAGGTGTAAGTCACGTAACAATAGCGGGGCCTTTTAGTTGGGGCCAACAATATTCAGCAACAATTTTTTTGGGGCCTCATATTCCTTAAACGGAAACAATATCTGCCTTATGGTAATTAAGTCACTATTTACATAACATATTTTACATCGATCAGGTAGGTTCATAAATGAATTAATTGATTACGAAATTGAAAATTAACTAGGGGCCTTAAATTTCTCACGAAACCACAGATGTCTCATACTAACGTCTATTTAAATAATCTTTGTTTGGACTGCGGTGTTTAGGTAATTAATAAATAAATTAAATTAAAATATTTAATAAAAAAAAATTGAAAATCTTTTAGGGGCCCTAATTCCTCAAACGAACCACAATAGCTATTAGTAACTTATCATAGTTTTAACATTAAATTTGCATCAAACGCGGGGTTTAACTAAATCAAAATTTAAAAAACAATTGATAAAGCAATTGGCAATAATTGATTGACAAATTTTCCGGCTGTAATTTAACAAATTAAATTAATAGCTAACTGTTATGGATGACCAGTAAAAAAATATAAATCAAATCAAATCAAAATAATCTTTATTTAAATAAGCTTATAAAGCACTTTTGAATGATCAAGGATCAATATAAGATGAATAAAGTTAACATTTGTTCGGAATGTTGCCAATACTAAGAAACAGCGGACAAACTTTTAATTTTTATTTTAAATTTAAGCGATTGAAAACCACATTGATATGTTTAGCACTAACTTAGTTCAATTTAAAAGAAATATCCAAGACAATCCTAACTAAATTTTCTTTCTTTTTTGTATTTTATAATTATTATTTTTATTCTTCTTTTTTTTCGCATGGAATTTTTTGTATTATATTAAAAAATAACATTATTTTAAAAATTTTATTCACAGTCTTATTGTTAGTTTTTATGATTTATAAAAATAGTGGAAACTTTATTGGTCAATGATCTATAATTTTTTTCTAGCTATTAAGTTTTACTATGTACTGTTTGTTTCCCTTAAATAAAAAAACAAAAAAAAATGTCGTAGGAGGCTCAAATGAAAATTTTAGTCAAATTGCAAACAATTATAATAGCATTCGGTAAAATTCAAATATTGCCACTGGGAATTTAACGAGGGCCCAGTAAATTCACCATTGTTACATAACTTACAACTGCACCTAGAGATTCCTACTACATGTATGACGACCACATATCATGCCATGAATCCGAACCACACACAGAAGGGTATACTCCTCACATTTGCTCCTCGTCTCCAGTGTGTAGTTCTCGTCCAACTCCACGTCATCAGGGTCTAACTCTTCCTCATCCTACACATATTTATCATCATCATCATCGTCAACCGATAGACATCCACTGCTGAACATCTTGTGCTATTGCTATTGCTGCTGCAATGTTGAGCTTGTGCTGAACATCGGTTTTCCGCACTATGGCCGCCCGTCGCTACTTCAGCGAGAACTTTATACACCAGTATAATATATAGGCATAGACCTACCGCACCCTAAATTAGAACAGCACAGTTCTCTAACATGTGTAGGATAATACAAAGCTCGCTGCAGTAAATAGTTAAGAATGTTTCATTTTACAGACTCGACCCAACCCGGATTGTTGTCACTTTGACACGGACCGGCATGTATCTTACACGGTCTGGCATCTGTCTGCCATGGATTTAAAACATGTTTGAGAACGTTATGATGGGAGTGATATTGACTGTAACGTCTGTTTATCGGAGAATTCCTTCTCTCGTTTCTGACACAGAATATCAATAATATGACAGACTGTTGACTTTATCTTTTTGTGTAATCTTTACCCGCAAGTCCAGGACTGAACCTACGTACCCTGTTCATGAGGACAGCGCGCCGTATCTCCCTCACGGCGTCGTATACGAGACGAGAGGCGTCGATGAAGTCGTTCTCATCCAGCCCAGCGCCTGCCCCGCCGCCCAGAGCTGATACAGCGGCGTCCACGCGCACAGCGAACTTCGACATCACTGGAAATAACACAATACATGTCTGTTACTTTCCCAGTGCTGGGCATTTGCCTCCTCTAGAGAAAAGGGTTGGAACTTAGACAAACCACGCTCTATGCGGATTGGTAATCTACACATATAAACAGAATGTAAAATCTTCTTATTTTTCTTCTTTATCAACCGATGGACGTCCACTGCTGGACATACTCGTAGGTCTCTTGAAGGGATCTCCACACCACTCGATCCTGTGGCGCTTGGCTCCCCGTGATCTTTTTTAAGGTCGTCAGTCAATCTCTCAGGAGGTCTAAGAACCCGTAAAATTATCACCATTTTCCTGCTCTTATCCCACTCTAAGTGGGGTCAGCACAACGTGATTTAAACATGATTGATGAACCGCCTGCCTGACGTCCAGTTACTTTAGTTGACTTTTACAACACCTCAGTAAAAAATGAGTGGTCAATTCTACTCAGCCGGACCACACGGCAGGACAACTTACCTTAGTAGCCTATTAAGACACCTCGGTAAGAAATGAAGGTGGTCTCTTCTACTCAGCCGGTTACTACACAGCAAGTCAAATAACATTTGTCGCCTTACACCGACACTTCGATACGAAATGAGGGTGGTCTATTCTACTCAGCCGGATACAACAAGGGCGGAGGTCTAAGAACCCGTAAAGTAATAAACTATAAAACTATTACTCGACTTTGCAATACTTTCTGACGATACCAGTTCTAGCGATATCGGAATGCCATTTAATTTGCTAAACATGTCATAAAGATTTGTTCACAATACCATCAATATTCATAACGGCCGTTAAAAACAAATTAACCTTAAAAACTACGAGATTAGTTAATATTGGAATAACATATACCAAGGTCCGATATAAAGGTCAGGGTCGGATGGAAATCAACCGGGTCATTGTAACAAAAAGAACGACGTATGTTTTTAATGTTTTTGTTTGGTACGGCTTTATTTGATTTACATAAAGCATTTGACTGTGTTTAGCTTTTGAACTGTTTTCAAAGTTTGCAATATCACGAACAAAACCGAGGTTTCTTTTTTTTTAATATTCTTTATTCAAATAAACTTGTGAACAAGTGCTTTTGAATCGTCAACTTTCCTGCTGGTTCGGAAAGCTGTTCCTGCCGAGAAGAACCAGCAAGAAACTCGGCGGTTGCTCTTTTAAAAATATAATTCTTAGTACTATTTACATTAAGTCGTTACTGTCTTGTACAGGTTCAAAGAGAGCTATATCCACACATTCTTATCTTCTAAATAATCTTCAAGAGTATAGTAAGCTTTCTTTCTTTCAATATTAGATTACCAAGTGAAATATTTATAGAATTAGGCGTTACTTTGCGGAGATCCATAATAAAAAAAGTAATAATAAAATTATTTTGCTATAATCCGCGATGAAGTAAAATAGAAAATATATATAATACTAAATGTAGAGTGGACAATCCGTTTTCATCAGATACATGCAGGATTCGTAAAAAAACATGCACAAACCTCCACCACCGCCACCACAATACACAAGCACTACGTTCACTATCACAAACTTTCTTTAGGTATTTCTCTTAGTTTTAATGGGCATGCATCGATCATAATAATCCAGTAGGTGAACGCCATTTTTGCCACTCTACATTTTTTGCATACTTAACATCATCATCTTGGTTAGCATCTACAATGATTATAGTACAAAAATATTTGGATTTATCAACTTTAGGAATAGTAATAACCGTTATAAATTACATCACTTGATATAATTCCGCTGATTGCTTGTTTCGTGTACGATGTTTTCCTTGTCAGAATAGCGCGTAATAAATTGGAAGTATCAATCAGGTATATAAATTGTCAAATTGAAATGTCTTTATGCAAGTAAATTTAGTAAGCTTTTGAATCGTCAACTCTATTGCTGGTTCGGAAAGCTGTTCCTACCGAGAAGAGCCTAAGAGAAACTCGGCGGTTGCTCTTTTCAACATAATACTTATAACTAGTAACATTAGGTCATTACTATCTTGTACAGGGTCGAAGACTAGCTATATCCACACATTCTTATCATCTAAGTAATCGTCAACAGTATAGTAGACTTTCTGTATCTGTTTCTTTTTAACAGTGTTTTTAAACTGCTATAATGGCAAAGCTAAAATTGATTGCGAAATTTTATTATAGTATCTTATACCCACAAATGATTTACGTACTTTTGCAAGGCGCAAAGCAGGAGCCGCAAGCTTATGTCGGTTCCTACTTTGTCTATTATATACATCATCTATCGTTTTGTCAATAGATAAACTGATTGGTGTCAATCCGGATTCGAATCCACGACCCTCTGGTGAGTTAGAATCATGCTAAGAGTCACACGATCTTACCGACAACCACAGCTGATATAAATTACATTAACGTAATTACTTTGCATGATTATTGATTGATTGATTGTTATCACATTTAATTAATAACAATTGCCAATCCATTCTAATAATACAAATGCTTAAGCCTGTTTGTATGTAAAGCTTTTCAATCCGATGGAGTAAATTTTTATATCTCTAATCTAACGAGTGATGTCCGCCGTGTGGTATCCGACTGAGTAGAATATACCACCCTGATTAATTAACCGAGGTGTCATTAAAGGCGACTTAGGTAAGTTGACCCGCCGTACGGTATCCCATACGGCGGGTGCCTTACTTAACGATGTCACTACTGAACGATGAGGTCGATACTTAGATGGTGTAAAATTAAATATATATCCTCCTGCCCTTATCCCACTCTAAGTGGGGTCGGCACAACATGTTATAAACATGCTGTAACATGATTTGGCTGCGTTTTAACGACCGGCCGCCTGCCTGACTTTAATTTACCTTAGTCGCCTTTTACGACACCTCGGTAAATTCAAATTCAAATAATTCTTTATTCAAATTGGCCTTTACAAGCACTTTCGAATCGTCAAATTACAATGAAGCTACCACTGGTTCGGAATGGTGCACTTACCGAGAAGAACCAGCAAGAAACTCGGCGGTCACTCTTTTCAAAATTGAGTTTTACAATAATGGCTTAATTAAGAACAAATTAAAAAATTTACAATATAATCTAGTGCGTAGCTGGTCGCAATTTAAAACCAAGCTTTCTTATCATCAATATAGTCCTCAACAGTATAATAAGCTTTATGAATCAGTGTCTTTTTAATTACTATTTTGAACTTGTGTAAAGGCAAGTCCAAAATAGATTGTGGAATTTTATTATAAAAATGTATACCGAGGCCCACAAACGATCTACGAACTTTCTGAAGCCGTATGCTGTGTATTATTAATTTATTTCGGTTCCTGGTTTGCCTATTACTAATATCACTTTTTTTATTAAAAAGATGTATATTTTGTCTCACAAACACTATATTATGAAATGAGGTAAGAAATGAGGGTGGTAATATTCTACTCAACCGGATACCTCACGGCGGGTCGACTTACCTTAGTCGCCTTTTACGACACCTCGGTAAGAAATGAGGGTGGTACTATTCTACTTAGCCGGATACCACACGGCTACTGGTGTAAAATGAAAGTACAATAGAAATCGTCGGGATATATAGGTATTTGAAACCTCTTAAATGGATAACTTTGTTGAGTACTTCGTAAAGCTAAAAGAAAGATGATATCAGATGAATATAAATATTATGATAAGATATTATCAAATTATATAATAACGATAGCAAGTAAGGGATAGCGCAAGCTTGCGACAAAACCAGACATGAAGGTTCTCGTCTTGTTAGTGATTGTGGTTCAAATCCATGGGAGAGGCATTTCGGACCTGGTGGTGAACACCATCCAGGGTCAAATCCGTGGTCTGAAGGCCGACGACGGCGACTATTCCATGTTCTTGGGTATACCGTTCGGAAGGATCAGGGAGGATAATCCATTTGGGGTAAGTGAAAACTGGATCTCTATGAGTTACGTTACGTTAGGGTTTCGTGGTTGAAAACCTGGACAACGCTTGAGGTTCCTTAAAAAAAATTGTGTTCTTAATTGATATTTACAATTTATGAGGGTTAGGGAAACTAAGACCTACTATGTTGCTCCAAGGCGGATCGGCAGATTATACATATTCCTAGAATTCTCTAGAGATATGCAGGTTTCCTCACGATGTTTTCCTTTACCGAAAAGCGTGTTAAATTACAATTATCAATTAGACAAATAAGTTTAAATAGAAAAACTCATTGCCCAGGGTTTGAAGTCTCGTCTCTAGAGAGTCGCACGGTCCCAATGCTGGCTATCACAGCTTTGATATGCCATGATCTATTACTGGATTATATTGTATTATTTTCCAGGCTGCAGAACCATATCCAAAATTTGACCAAGTGTTCAACGCGTTCGACGACTCCGCAATTTGTCCTCAGAGAGAGGAATTTAATAACACCCTCACGGGCACCCTGGACTGTCTGCATTTGAACATCTATGTGCCAAACAAAGCGACCTTTAACAGCAAACATCCAGTTCTAGTCTGGATATACGGTGGCGGCTTCAGCATGGGCTTCGCCGGAAGATTCTTGTACGGCCCTAAATTTTTGGTCCAGCATGACGTCATCTTGGTAACTTTGAACTACAGAGTGGGTCCTTATGGATTTATGTGTCTCGGTATTCCGGAAGTGTCTGGTAACCAGGGTCTTAAAGACCAGCGTCTCGCTTTAAGGTGGATTAACGATAATATAGCCGCCTTTGGAGGTGACGTCAATAAAATAACACTGATGGGCGAGAGCGCTGGTGGTGTTTCAGTCGATCTACAACTTAGAGCTAAGCAAGAGAGGTTGTTTAATCAAGTTATATTACAAAGTGGTACGGCAATGGGGCCGCGTGCAGTTGTTTTCCCTGATACCACAGCGCCTCTTAAGATCGCAGAAAGATTAGGCTTTGCTACGGATAGTTTGATTGAAGCTGTATCATTTCTGTCGAGGACAGATCCAAAATTAGTAATCGAAAAATCAGAAGAATCAGATATAGTTTTCAGACCCTGTATAGAGAAGGAGTTCGAAAATATTGAAAGTTTCCTATCCGAACATCCATTGGTTGCGACGGAGATGCCTAATGTAAAGGGTATAAAAATTTTAGCTGGATTTAATAATAAAGAGTTCTTGGTTAAATATGCACCAAAAAAGCCCAGCGAGTTTACTGATCTAGACGTGTTCAATATTATAAGAGAGGTATTCGAAACGGACGATGATTTTCAAGATATGGAGGACATAGTTCGTCACTTTTATGTAGGTAAGAAAGAAGAATAATAAATACTAGCTGAACTTTTAACTTAACTTTTAGTATCTTTTCTTGCATTGAATGAGATAAGTACAAACGTGATTTAATATCAGCTTTACAGTGATTGTATCTTTTACAAATCACTAACAAAAGAACCCAAAGATGGCCTAGGAAGATATCAATCACTTGTTGGTTCAAATTGTTTTGTTTCACAAATGTAATTCAGATTCAGAGTACCTAAAGTCGTTTGTCAATTTCTAGGTGACGAAGAACCGTCAGAAGCATTGCGTTGGAATCTAATGGAGTTTGAATCAGACTGGTTCTACAATTATCCCGCTGAATGGAGTGTCGCAAATTACGTCCAGAAAGACGTTTCGGATATTTACTACTACATGTTTTCGTATAGCGGCGGAAGGAACTTCGTCAAGAACAGGAACAACGTCACCGCAGAGGGCGCGGGCCATGCTGACGAGATAGGCTACCTGTTTGACTTATCTTACGAAGATCAACCACCATCTCCTGACGATCAAAGAATGATAGACCAAATAACAACACTGTGGACCAATTTCGTCAAATACGGGTAACTTGTTATAGATTGTTCTTATCCTAAATGCAATCCCAGTACATAAAGTTCTTTCTCTTTCTCACTCTTTCCGGTCATTTAAAGAATGAACACATTCATCAACATCTTCAGGTTGATTTGTTAATAAAGTTATAAAAAAGTACATTGAAGCCCACGAGCAAAGGCTTCATCATCACGTGAACATCGAGGCCATCCAGCTTCTCGGTAACACTGGACTCGTAAGAAGAATGAAAAGGACAAAACCTTTTGAGTTAGTTTAATATAGTGATAGTGTAGTGTAGTGCTAGTGCTACTTGGAAAAACACAACAAAGTGTCTCGCATAACAAGAAAGACTAAGATAAGTCACTGGACCTATTCTGAGATATAAGTTTAGGTAATCTTTAAGTTGCTTATTAGCCTCTTGGCTAGATCGCAACATCAATAAAGTACTCCTTTGTGGTTGTTCTTTATAATAGCGAAAAAAAAAACTCTTTCCGGTCGTTTCTTCATTACTGAAGATCATATTTCTAGATAGTCTCTATGCTCAAGTGGATCACGTGCTTCCACCAGTTCTTGTTAGTGTCCCTAGTTGCTATGCGAGGTTCCGGGACTCAGTTGGTCAAACCATTTAGTTGATGAGCGGTATTGCGTTTCTGGGATGTACGGTACGCAATGGAACCGAAGGTGTTCAATGATATGACGTGATGAATAACAAATGTATATTTAATTGAGTACATGGTAACACCGTGCGACTCTTTCAAGGAGGTCACGCACGGGTTCAAACCCGGGCAAACACCAATGAGTATTTCTATTAAACTTATGTGTCTAATTGATAATTGCAATTTATCACACGCTTTTCGGTGAAGGAAAACATCGTGAGGAAACCTGCATATCTCTAGAGAATTCTGGGGATATGTGTAACCTACCAATCCGCACTGGAGCAGCGTGGTAGGTCTTAGCTCCAACCCTTCTCTCCAAAAACGGAGAGAAGAGGCCTATTGTCAGGAGTGGGATAGTAACAGGCCGCTACTTATTTACTTACATGATAATAACAGGTTAAAGTAAGTGAGAGTGATACAGAGCAAAAAAACCTTAACTTATATAATACGAATCTTAACGGGGGGAGCGAAATACAGGAAATATATTGTCACGTACATTATATTTCATATATGCCTATTTCGCATAACATTTTTATTAATCCATAGCTCACGTACTAGGTATTTAAAACTATACAACATGTGAGCTATGGTTTTGCTTGTGAATTATTTGTGGCTGTACGCCACAAGCGGCTTCTTGGTCTTTTGTCTTCGGTGTTACCAGTAATTTTGGATCAATATATCTTTCCAGAGAACCGACGCCGGAGATTAGTGCGTTGCTCCCAGTGCACTGGTCGCCAGTTACACCGGAGACCCACGTATACCTGGACCTTGGATCTGAGCTGGCTGTGCACCGGCGACCGTACAACAGCAGACTGACCTTCTGGAGGCTGTTCTTTGAAGCTAACTGGACTAGGTTGAAGTTTATCAGGAAATAAAGATTACTTTTCTAACAGGATTTATTATTTCGCCCTATCTAAGAATAAAGTCATGTCCCATGTTAGGTACAGGTAATGTGACCTTATTCTTCAGGTAAGGCGAATTCTTCTTCTTTGTCCATGTCACTGATCCCATTATTTGTGGTCGGGTCACCTCAGTCGTCTATGCTAAGTTTTCTGCCTTTTTAGGTCAGTTTTGGCGATTGGGTTTGACAATTAAACATTCACTTTAAATATTTGTTCTCCCTACTGTATTTTTCTTACCCGTATTATTCAAACGAAATATTCATATTGCTTCGATAATAAGGCATTATTTTTCGTAAAAAGAAAATGTCAAAAAGATGCTATTGTGGGTTATTCATATGAGATAGACATATACCATCGCGGAGTTTTCTGTAGACCTTTTCAAGGTGTACAAATACTTAGTACATTATTTTGATAAATCTCTATTCAGGCTGTGATTGCAATGTAAGCTGAAAAAAAATGTAATTATAACATCACATTAGAAACCTCAAAAACTACAGTATTTCTCTACTCGGTATCGAATGTTATTATACATATAAACCTTCCTCTTCTATCACAATATCTATTAAAATAAAAACCGAATCAAAATCTGTTGCGTAGTTTTAAAGATTTAAGCATACATAGGGATATAGGGACAAACAAAGAATGCGACTTTGTTTTATACTATGTAGTGACGACATCACATTAGAAACCTCTAAAATTACAGTATTTCTCTACTCCATATTGAATGTTATACATATAAACCTTCCTCTTCAATCACTCTATCTACTAAAAAAACCGCATCATCTGTTGCGTAGTTTTAAAGATTTAAGCATACACAGGGATAAAGAGGATTTGTTTTATACTATGTAGTGACATGTCAATCGGCGATTATCTTCACAGTTCACTTCAAATGACTGTCAATTTTTGTAAAAGATAAACAATGTTTAAGGTATGTTACCATTGTGATTATCGAAATCTGCATGAACAGATCTCGTGTTATGTAAGATGAGGAAACATACGGGCGTAGAAATGGAACGGGCCAGTTAGTTATCGTGTGTTTAGTGCGAGTTCTTTTAATAATGGCATAAGCGTAACGCAGCAGGGGGGTCTTCTTGCATACCCTTGAGGGGTAGGCGGGGTACGGGCCTCGAGGCGAACCTCTTTGCCCGGGCTGGTCCTCGCAGGCTTTGTGGCCTGGACTGTGTTTGGGCCGTAGGCCAGGTCACCTAGGTGACCTACGGGAGGAAAGCATCGCGGACAGACGACGGGTCCCTCACGGCATTCCGAGTATGGACGTGCCGGAAGATGCACCGTCTCAGACGCGCTAGGGCATAGTGTTCCAGTAGGATGCACATTAGAGCCCTAGGATCTCATAGCGATGTCGATCTAATTGACGCTGGAATAAATAAAAAAGAGGCCACTAGATGTCACTGTTGCAGTGCTATACAAATTGGCGTTACGTTAACGGCATCGAGTAGGTTAAAAAAACTCGCACTAAGCACACTGGACGCTTTCTTCTGTTATGCTTTCACAAGGCAAATCCGTTAAAGCAATATTGATCAAATTTGTTACAATTGTAGCTTATATACGTTTATTATCATCATTCTCCTGCCCTTATAACACTCTAAGTGGAGCACATAATTTGGCTAGGTATTTTACGGCCGGCCGCCTGCCTGACGTCAACTCACCTTAGTCGCTTTTTACGACATCTTGGTTAGAAATGATGGCGGGCTTATTCTACTCAACCTCTCACCTACTGCATAGCACTAGCCTTTGTCGCCTTTTACGACACCTCGGTTAGAAATAAGGTTGGTCTATACTAATCAGCCGGATACCACAAGGTCAAAACTTTAGTCACCATAACGGTCAGTAAGTACATTTCGTTAAAAGCTTTTTTCAAACCGTATTTAAATTGACTACTACAATTTCAACTGAATTTTGAAAGAATCATCATCCTCCTGCCCTTATCCCACTCTAAGTGAGATCGGCACAACATGTTATAAACATGTAGTCACATAATTTGGCTAGGTATTTTATGGCCGGCCGCCTGCCTGACGTCAAATTACCCTAGTCACCTTTTGCGACACCTAAGTAAGAAAGAGGGAGGCGAGTATGTTATAATTTTTCATCGAACTCATATTTAACGCCACGATCACGGTGCGGATAAGCGCCCGTATATTCCAACAATCTAGATATACAGATAAGCGATATCTCGATGCGGTAAGTTTTAATGCACCCTTAAAAGGTAATCGGCAATCATTAAAGTTCAGAATCTGCGAACGCCAAGATGTGGGTATTGTTATGTTTAATTTTATCCATAGGTTTAAGCCAGGGTAAGGTCAGATTAGATCCTCTTGTCCAGACGGAGCAGGGTCTGATACGAGGTCTACGAGCCAATGATGGAGACTATTACATGTTTCTTGGGATACCGTACGGAGTTGTGGACCAGAAAAAACCATTTGGGGTAAGTTAATTATGTTCTTTCAAATCAAATTATTCTTTATTCAAATAAGCTCTTTCAAGCACTTTTGAATCGTCAAGGATCAATATGATTTATTTTATTTATTTATTTCTTTTTATAAATATATTTAGAAAAAAGAAAGAAAAAAATTAAAAAAGGACATGTATAAAGGCGGACTTATCCCTAAAAGGGATCTCTTCCAGTCAACCTTTGAGTAATAGAAGGAAAAGAACAAGAATTAAAGTAGAAGGAGAGAGTCATATAGAGAAAAAGAAAAAGTTTATATAAATTTAACTAATTGAACTATTAATTTATTTATAAAAAAAAATGATTAATGAACCTACAACTGTTTCGGAATATTGCTCTTACCGAAAAGAAACAGCGAGATACTCGGCGGTCAACCTTTTAATCAACTTCAGTTTTACATTATTAAAACTGAAGATGTATGAAGCTAAAAGGATTTTCAAATCCAGGCATTTTTATCATCCAAATAATCTTCAATGTTGTATTATGCTTTACTTATAAGCATATATCTTAATTTTAACCTTTTTGTAAACTAGTATATTTTTCTTTAGTTAATAATTCAGGTGGATGGCTTTTGATGAAAGATCAAGATATATATAAGTTATATTTTACTTCCTCAAACGTCATCTGCTGGGCACATGGTACTATATTATGCCGCTTAGCTCCAGCGGATGCCCACGACATTCTTGAGGTGGTCAGTCCACCTCGTAGAGAGTCTTAACCTATTCATCATTGGTAGCACGTGATACGTAAGGAAATATCTCCATCATGGGCTCCATGGCCTACTTAATTTTTTTTACCAGGAAAACCCCTTATAAGTCGTCGTCTACCGATGGAGACTGAATCATAACCTGATGGTGCTCTCACACGCTACTTGTGGCTAGGACAGTTCATCGTACATCCTTGCCATCAGCAAATGGCAGAGATAGGGATTAGAAGAGCCCCATCTTCTTGTTAGAGCCTCTCTCAACTAATAGTTGTTGCATCGGGAGAACCAGATGCAGAGACCGAGAGCGGGTTCTTTATCTAACCTAACCTATTGTTTTAGGTCTCAACACCGTCACCAAAATTCGAGGAAGTTTACGACGCCTACGACGACTCCGTAGTCTGTCCTCAAATTGAGAACGGAAACTTCATGGGGATTTTGGACTGTCTTCGTCTAAACGTGTACGTCCCACCAAAGGCCACCTCCCAAAACAGATTGCCAGTCCTTGTTTGGATACACGGCGGCGCGTACGACCACGGCTATGCTTGGAGATATTTGTACGGGCCGAAATATCTGGTCAGACATGATGTTGTTATTGTCACTTTAAATTACCGGGTTGGACCGTACGGCTTTATGTGTTTGGGAACGCCAGAGGTACCTGGAAACCAAGGTCTGAAAGATCAACTGCTAGCTCTCAGATGGATCAAATCAAACATAGCCTCCTTTGGTGGCAACGTGAGCGATATAACAATTATGGGAGAGAGCGCTGGCGGTTCCTCCGTAGATGTACACCTTCTGTCTAAGCAAGAGAGATTTTTCAATAAAGCAATAATACAAAGCAGCACTCTATACAAACCTAGAGGTATATCAGATTTGGACGGAACACCCGCTTTGCAAATTGCCGAAACGTTAGGTTTTGTAACGCAAAACGTTTCAGAGGCTATGTCATATCTTGAGCAATCCGATCCAACTTTAGTGATAGGAGCATATAAACAACTGTCCTTAATATTAAGAGTATGCGTGGAAAACGAGTTAGATGGTTTGGAAAGCATATTAACTGAGCATCCATTGAATCTTGGCATACCAAAAATTAAGGGCATACCAATATTAGCAGGATTTACAAGCAGGGAAGGTATATTTAATGATGTAGCCTACCCAAGTGGTTACTTTAAGAGTGCCAGCTACTTTAGCGACAACTTACGATATGTTTTTAACGCTGACGAAGATTTCCAGATATACGATAACATAGTGAGACGTTTTTACGTAGGCGATGAGGAAATGACCGAGGACATCCGAGAAAAGATCATAGATTTCGAATCAGACTTTTATTACAACTATCCTGTACAATCAACCCTACCTAAGTATGTAGAGAACGGTGCCAGTAATGTCTTCCAATATTTATTTTCTTATGATGGAGGAATGAATTTGAAGCTGAACAAAAATATAACATTTAAAGGTGCATCTCATGCTGACGAATTAGGTTATTTGTTTGACGTATCGTATACTGCGGAGCCGTCTGATTTAGATCAACTGGTCATTGATAGGATAACAACCCTTTGGACGAATTTTGTTAAATACGGGTAAGTGGTAAAATGTTTATTTTTCGATTAATAGAGATTTAAATGTACGCTATGTGGTATCCGGCTGAACAGAATAGTACCACACTCATTTCTTACCGAGGTGTCGTAAAAGGCGACTAAGGTAAGTTGACCTACTGTGTGGTATGCGGCTTAGTAGAATAGACCACCCTCTGTCTTACCGAGGTGTCGTAAAATACGACTAAGATAAGTTGACGTCAGGCAGGCGGCCGGTCGTAAAAACGCAGCCAAATCATGTGACAGCATGTTTATAGCATGTTGTGCCGACCCCACTTGGAGTGGGATAAGGGCATGAGGATGATGATAATAGAGATTCAAATGTAGATCTTGAAGGCATTTTAATGCTAGTAGAATTTGTGTCGCCTTGACAAAGTTGGATACCCGACATCATATTAGCGTCTAAACATCAAGATCGCTGTACCTTAGCATGTCAAAATTTCTTAGTTCTAGAAACTAGAATAAACGTAATCTGAGCCTTCCCCGGAATCCAATCTAATGAAATTAGACAACACAATTCATTAAATCAGGCAACACTATTAACCTCGCAAAAACAAACATATGTATGTACCGATGTAAGTAAGTAGCAGCCTGTTACTATCCCACTGCTGAGAATAGGCCGCTTTTTTCCGTTTTTTGGAGAGAAGGTTCGGAGCTAAGACCTACCACGCTGCTCCAGTGCGGATTGGCAGGTTACACATATCCCCAGAATTCTCTAGAGATATGCAGGTTTCCTCACGATGTTTTCCTTCACCGAAAAGCGTGTGATAAATTGCAATTATCAATTAGACATATAATTTTTTTTTAGAAAACTCATTGGTGACCGGGTTTGAACCCTAGACCTCCTCAAAAGAGGCGCACGGTGTTACCGCTGGGCTACCACAGCTCATGTACCGATGTGTTATGGCTTATACTTAAGTGAATACAGTTTAAGAGTTACAAGTTAAGGTTATAGCAGTTGGCGGAAAGAATTTAAGTACACCCTTGTGGGATAGCTTACAGTACGGTTTGCTTATATAAGATCCATTTAACACTGTAATGCACAAATAAAAATATTTGATTTGAAATATAAATGACAGTAAAAATATTTAATACTAGCGGCCTGCCCCTGCTTCGCACGGGCATAAAATATATATCCCATGTCAGTCAGTGTAAAAAAAAAAATGTTTAAAATCGATCCAGTAGTTTTGATTTATTCATTACTGCCCGCAAGCGTTAAATTTGGAGAAAAACAATTTCCTTTCCCTATATCAAGATGATTTCCTGCTATCTTTGGAATATCTAAATTCATATAGTACATTTTTACTTATTTCATTTTACATTTTCCCTATGTATTTTATTTTTAAAATTAATTACAGAATGTCTTTAAACAAACTCTTGAAAGAGCGACATATAGCTGCTAGATCCGAAGTGCTATAGGGCGAAGCGCGGCGTCCTCACGGCATTTTAAATCTGTAATATCTCCGAAAATGTTCACTTAAATTACATGCTGTAAACGGCCATATTGATCTATATTAAATCAACAATTTATTTAAGGTACTTAATTGGATAAGGATTAATGCTGTATTGTATAAAAATTCCTTCAAAAATAAGGCATTATTTTTCGTTAAAAATAAATGACAAAAAATACTATTGTGGGTTATCCATAAGAGATAGACATATACCATCGCGGACTTTTCTGTAGACCTTTTCAAGTACAAATATTTAGTACATCATTTTGATAAATCTCGTAGGGTTTAGCCAGCGTTTGCAATGTAAGCGGAAAAAAATGTAATTATTTACAGAAACCTCAAAAATTACAGTATTTCTCTACTCCGTATTGAATGTTATTATACATACAAACCTTCCTCTGGAATCACTCTATCTATTAAAAAAACCGCATCAAAATCTGTTGCATCAAAAAAAGTTTTATGCATACATAGGGATATATCGACAAATAAAGAATGCGACTTTGTTTTATAATATGTAGTGATTTCATACTAAATAGAAGTGCATAAAAGCGTGCATTTTTATCGATTTCAGTATCGGTATCACTGAATTCAATCTTTCACATTTATCTCGTTCTAAAAATATTTATGAACACTATGAGAGTGCGATTACTTTTTGAAGTACCTTTTATCTTTTTATCATTACATCACTTTTTGGTTTTTCATTACCAGTCATTTCTTGTGATATCTGATGACACGACATCACGAGATGAGTAATATATAAAATAAATACAAGTAGATTTAAAAAAGCTTTTAACTAAATGTCCCTACTGTTAACCATTCTCTTCCCTTGTCTGGAGCCAATCCTGTCATCAGGTCATGCTTATCATAAACATTGTCATCGGGACTGGACCAGTATGTAAAATTTAAGCTCAATCGGACACGGGAAGTGGGTCAGATTTAACTTGCAAGATTCCACCTTCACATACATATATGACAAGCTAAATAAAAACTTTTAATTAACTGTGCCCGCGACCTCATAAATCCAACCCCGTAGAAATTATAGGATATAAACATGCATTGTCATCAGGACTGGACCACTATGTAAAATTTAAGCTCAATCTGACACAGGAAGTGGGTCAAATTTAACTTATAAGATTCCACCTTTACATACATGTTGAATAAAAGTTTTCAATAAGTTTTAGGTTGCAAAGTTTCTACTACCCAGGGTACCTAGGTTACCTAGAGTATCGGGAAAGTTTAATATATAATAAAATTTATAAATATTATAAAGATTCCATTAAAACTTCCAGAGATCCGACGCCAGAGACAACAGATTTGCTGCCAGAAAAATGGTTACCAATAACCAAGGATACGTCAAACTATATGAATATTGACAAGGACCTGACCATGAAGAAACGGCCTTTCAATGATCGACTCACCTTCTGGGAGTTGTTCTTTAAGGCAAATCTGGGAAGACTGAAGAATTACAAAAGGACAGCGTAAAGTTAAATAATCTAAATATCTATCCCAACAATTCCAGTGGACCAGATAATGAAAATGAAAATTGTTTATTCCACAAAAGTGCTAATATGACATAAACAAATATAGAAAATTAAACTAAAGCTAAATCAAGGATCTAATAAATAAACAATTAATAAATACATAAATGTCCGTAGCACAATGCAGAATAGGCTTTAGATTGCATAGACTTAAGACGTTAGCATAATACTGTGTGCCCCAACAAGAAGCACACAGAACTGATTTTCAGCTAAAACCTATTGAGTTACGTCACGATAAAAGATATATTGTAATTTTTGATACAGGTGTATCTGCAGTGTTCCAAATAACAATAGTATAATAAACTATATTCTATTCTTCTATTAAATTTGTTTTCATTGAAAGCGAAGACATTAAAGACAAATTAAGCTCACAAAGCATTGTATCAGCGAGTGAGACTTCAGTACATTTTTATTTAACTTGCAATGTATGTGTGAAGGTGGAATCTTGCAAGTTAAATATGACCCACTTCGCGGTGTCCGATGGGCTGAAATACATACTGGTCCAGTCCCGATGACAATGTTTATGATAAGCATGACCTGATGACAGGATTGGCTCCAGACGTTAACAGTAGGGACATAAAATTTTGTTAAAACTTTTAAAATAAGGATTACAGTGTATCCAACTCAAGCCTAATTTTGATTTAGCCTTACTTTATTACTTAACGTGCGTTTCATATTATGGACCTCTTCTGGATTCATTATAGTAGATACTGTATAACACGAGCGTGTTATATAGTATCACACGAGTGTTATAAGACCAAGTTATGTACAGTGTCATACACTACTTTATCTACTCTCATACTATAATACGTAAAATACTATTAATAAAAACCAAACTTTGTTTATATATTGAAAAGATTTTTTAAATGTCAAATGTTAGCGCCAAGGCGCAAACATCGATTGTGCATGCGTGTTGCGTCGCCGCGGACTCGTTCATTGAAAACTTTTTTTTTTAGGTAGAGGTTCAACCTCCTCGGTCCAGCTGGAGGTTATATAGGTGTATCGTTATGATTAAAAAGTTATATTATGATACAGGTGGTGTCCACATAAAACCTGTATCGTAATAAAACATTTTAATTTTTTATTTTTGACCTGTACGTAATGTTTGCCATAAGAATTTTGGTTTCAGTTTTATAATCTTTGTATTATAGTATCACAGTAGATTAAACTTTTTTGTTAAAGATTGTTTTTAATCTTTTTTTATTATTATCTGTAATTAAGTTATCGATCTTTTAGTCACATTTAAAGGTCGTACAAAGATCGCCGGGTCAACTTGATATAAAAACACTTATTTATTTACTCAGCTGCAATTAAAAAAATTATAATCAGATACATATTTGGTCGTGTGATAAGTCACGGTGGTGCGATTAAGATATTAAAAAAAATATAGTGAGTGTTGAAATTAACGCCGTGTGGTATCCGGCTGAGTAGAATAGACCATCCTCATTTCTTACCGAGGTGTCGTAAAAGGCGACTAAGGTAAGTTTACCCGCCTAGTGGTACCCGGCTGAGTAGAATATACCGCTCTCATTTCTTACCGAGGTGTCGCAAAAGGCAACTAAGGTAAGTTTACTCGCCGTGTGGTATCCGTGTAGTATCCGGCTGATAAGAATAGACTAGCCACATTTCATACCGATGTGTCATAATAGGCGACTAAGGTAAGTTGAATCACCGTATGGTATCCGGCTGAGTAGAATAGACCATCCTCATTTCTTACCGAGGTGTCGTAAGGGGCCACTAAAGTAAGTTTAGCCGCCGTGTGGCATCCGCCTGAATATAATACCACTCTCATTTCTTACCGAGGTGTCGTAAAATACAACTAAGGTGAGTTGACAACAGGCAAGCGGCCGGTCGTAAAATAAGTAGACAAATCATATGACGACATGTTTATAGAATGTTGTGCCGACCAGTTAAAGCGGGATAAGGCGAATGATGTAACCCATCATAACTTTTGTATTTAGGAATTCCGCAAAATAACGCCTACATGAACATAAAAGTGGTTATTGTTAGTTAACCATAAGAGATAGAGACATGCTGTCGCGGACTTTTTTGTAGTATGTTTTTAGATCTACAATTCTCTAGTACATTACTTCAGTGTATTTCTACTGGTTCACGCGGCGCGCGCGACTAAAGATCGCAGCAGGCGAGTTTTTTTACAACCCGATCTCTTCAAACAATCTTTAATATTTAAATGAGTTAATCTTGTATGTATGTATATATATTTTCGGAATTTCGGAAACGGTTCAAACGATTTTCCTGAAATTCAGCATGCAGGAGGTTTTGGGGGGAAAAAATTGATCTCGATCGATCGATCGAAAATTAAACGAATTTTTAAAATAAAACCTAGCTAGGTTTTAATAAAAAAAATTCGTTTTATCCCTGTTTTTAGGCATTAAAAAAATACAAAAAGTAAGTAACGGCTTGTTACTATCCCACTGCTGGACATAGGCCTCCTCTCTCCATTTTTGGAGAGAAGGGTAGGAGTTAAGACCTACCACGCCGCTCCAATGCGGATTGGTAGGTTACATATATCCCTATAATTTTCTAGGTTTCCTCACGATGTTTTCCTTCACCGAAAAGCGTGTGATAAATTGCAATTATCAATTAGACACATAAGTTTTAATAGAAAAACTCATTGGTGTCTGCCCGGGTTTGAACCAATGATCGTCTCTAGAGATTCACACGGTCGCACCGCTAGGCCATCACAGCTTTTACATTGAATATTCATTATTAATAAACATTCTTTTTGCCTCTATTACATTGAATATATAAAACATTGTCTCGTCGACCGTCCAGAGTTTTAATTTTCAAAACACTGCATCAATGCAAAAATAAATAAGACACAAAACGTAAATTAAAAACTTCTATTCAAGGTTAATATATAATTACGTTTTTATTAAGTTATTTCTGTTGATTTTTTGATTGTATATAATGATAATAATTATATTTACATATCACAGAACACAGTACAAAATCAAGTTTAATAATAACCCAGTAATTCATATAATGTCTATACTAATATATAAAGCTGAAGAGTTTGTTTGTTTATTTGATTGAACGCGCTAATCTCAGGAACTAATGGACCGATTTGAAAAATGCTTTCAGTGTAATAGTCCATTTATCGAGGAAGGATAGATATAGATCAATATGGCCATTTACAGCATGTAATTTAAGTAAACATTTTCGGAGATATTACAGATTTAAAATGCCGTGAGGACGCCGCGCTTCGCCCTATAACACTTCGACTTTAGCAGCTATGTCGCTCTTGCAAGAGTTTGTTTAAAGACATTCTGTAATTAATTGTAAAAATAAAATACATAGGGAAAATGTAAAAGTAAATAAGTAAAAATGTACTATATGAATTTAGATATTCCAAAGATAGCAGGAAATCTTCTTGGTATAGGGAAAGGAAATTGTTTTTCTCCAAAATTTAACGCTTGCGGGCCACGGGCAGTAATGAATAAATCAAAACTACTGGATCGATTTTAAACATTTTTTTACACTGAGTGACATGGGATATATATTTTATACCCGTGCGAAGCAGGGGCAGGCCGCTAGTTATATATATTCTATTTTACTTCATCGCGTATTATAGCAAAATAATTTTGTTATTACTTTTGTATTATGGATCTCCGCAAAGTAACGCCTAATTCTATAAATTAATAAACACTTGGTAAATTTATTGACTAATAAAATTAAATCGATTAAGCAGCGGGAAAGCGTTAGTTAAGCTTTAATATATCATATTTATCTCAGTTGATTAACATTGAACATTTTACCGTACTTTAACCAGCACGGTGGTGAGAATATGTGGATCATTTCGCTGGTGGTAATGGTGGTGGGGACAGCCCAGGGTCTGGTCAGGTTGGATCCACTGGTGGACTCGGCGGCCGGTTTATTCCGAGGACTGAGAGCTGATGACGGGGGGTACTCCATGTTTTTGGGGATACCGTACGCGCAGGTCGATAAGGTCAATCCATTTGGGGTAAGATTTATTTAAGGAATAAGCTTTTTTAAGCACTTTTGGATCAATCAGTATGATTAATGAAGCTACAACTGGTTCGGAATGTTGCTCTCACCGAAATGAAACCAGCCAGAAAATTGGCAGTCTTTAAAACATTTTAAAATTTTACATTATTAACCCATTGGATGAAGCTGAAAAGATTTTCAAATCCAGGCAAATTTATCATCCAAATCTTCAATTGTGTTATATGCTTTACGTGTAAGCATATTGACGTGACTTAAGTTAGGTTGCGGCTTGGAGTCACTCATGAAAAAGTGTAACGCCCGCTCACGTCTGTTACGATGAGTCACTGAACGAAAGAGAGGCCCGCCGTACTGGCGAATGCCTTGCGTCTCTCTCCCACTCCATTCCATCACATTTAAAAAGACGTTGTCACGTAAAATCTTTGCCCGTAAAACCGACTTTACAGGCAACCGTTTTTTTTACACTTAAATCTTTATGTAGAAGTAAAGTTTCATGAGTGAATGTTGTCTTGATTGAATCAATATTATAAATCCGAAAGTTTGTTAGAAGACCAGTCCGCCTGAGAAATATTCAACCTCAATCGTGTATTAATAATATGTAAATGTAAAAAAATGAACGGAATTTGAGAAAGAGCCAGTTAATTTGTAAAGTATTAATCTCAACCAAGACGGTGAAGTTACTGCCGAAATTTGTGGAGTCAGTTTAACAGTGGCTCTTTTTTTCTTCATAAAATGTATTTTCATCGACAAGTCAGTGGTGCGTCACTACGCCTGCCGTAAAGCCCATAAGTGCGAGAGAGAGCGCAATATAGGGCATCCTTTTTCCACATTTTATCATCCCGCGAGCAGCGACTCTTTGATATAATACTGTTAGGAATCCAGATTTCTAAGCTGTGACAACCTATATATGGCAACGTCATTCGTTCTATTTTTTCTATTTTGGTGTGCGGCATTCGTAGGAGGTAGACGTGTTTGGGGACCTCTTTTGTGTTTCATGTTATTAGAATCTAACCTCAAATAATCGCTATTCGTGATGTTAGCGACCACTGAGTTTGTTGCCAGTTCTTCTTCTCAAGTGGATTAGCGTTCCGAACTGATGGTAGAATCATTCTGTCGTTGGATTTTGTAGTAAGAAGTGTTGGTGCACAGTAAGGTCATTTCTCTAAACGGATTAGTTTATGTTTTTATTATTCATTTTAAATTGAATTTAGACTTAATTTCTAACAGTACATAAAGTTATATCCATCTGTTTGTCTTCAGTCCTGCATACCTCAACCTATATTCGAGACGGTGTTCGACGCGTACGACGATTCAACGGTATGCCCACAAGTGGAGGAGTTTGGGAACACTGTAGTGGGCAGTCTGGACTGCTTGCACCTGAACATCTACGTACCGGATGTGGCCAGCACGAAGAACAGACTGCCGGTGATCGTGTGGATCCATGGAGGAGGGTTCATCACGGGATCAGGGAATAGGTATTTGACCGTGTAACTTTTTTGAAGTGAAAACTTTTTTCTTTGTTGTCATGGGTAAAATGTTGAACTCGCGTGTAAACCTGTTGTGCCGACCCCACTTAGAGTGGGATAAGGGCAGGAGGATGTGGTTTTATGTAAAGTTGAAGAGACGCGCAGTCGTGAAAAAAGTCGCCTGTTAGGAGCTTAAGTCGCGGGCGCCGCGTAAACTAGATAAGGCAAACAGGCTAGACCATCAGATCCATTTTGGCAAACCAAAAAAAAACTTCTTACTTTGAACCTTGATACCATCATAATATATAATATTATAAAACTTTTTGCAAAGAACTTTTTTCCATGTGATTGCGGAATTTAATTTATTATAATTAATGTAAATCCATCAAGTAATTTTACTGTGGTGCGCACTCCACCGTAAAATTATTAATATACGATACGATACGATACGATATAAAATTATTATTAATATGTTTGTTTTAACGAGCTAATCAGGAACTACTGGACCAATTTGAAAAATTCTTTCAGTGTAAGATAGTACATTTATCGAGGAAGACTATATATAGGGTATATAAAAAAAAAAAAAAAAAAAAAAAAAAAAAAAAAAAAAAAAAAAAAAAAAAAAAAAAAAAAAAAAAAAAAAAAAAAAAAATCTAAGATTTTTACAATATAAATGTGGTAAACATGACCCTAGTTATGAGATGAGATGTAAAAGACATCATTTACTTCCTCTTGTCGTGAGACGACATATTGCTGACGTTAGTTTCTTAATAAATATTGCTCAAGGTAAAATAGACTCCCCACAGTTGTTATCTTCAATTAAACTTAACGTGCCTAAAAAGCTTATTTCAAGACGGCCCTCTGATAACCTATTTGTAACGCTTGGCTCCGCTAACTATCGCAGAAATTCATTTTTCTGTCGTGCACCAGCAGCGTTCAATCAATTGGTAAATCGTCATGAAATAGACTTGTTTACCTCAAAACCCAAAGAAATAAAACAACATATGTCTGAAATGTGGTTTGACTCGATTCCCATACTTCGTTAATTTTTATTTTTGGTCTACTTTGTTTCTCACTTCTTTCTTTGCTCACAAATTGTATCCGAATGTATTATTAAGTAAGTAGTTTATATGTGAAAATGTATAATTAGCTTTAGCTGTTCATTTTCCAAATAAATAAAAATAAAAATAAAAAATAAAATAACATCACGCTAAGATGAATAGGAGAGGAGCAGCAATATAAAATATTGCGAAAACAGCAAAATCGAAAGCTTTCCTTGCGTGCGCTGAGTAAACGGTCATAATTATTAAAGAATCATGTACTACAAAATTGTTCCCCTATAAAAGTTCTAAATTAGAGTCCGCGGCAGAATATATCTAGCTTTTAAGGTTGACTCACTTTAACCATTTTTATGGTTTCAAAAGAGTATATTACGCCGCTGGCGATTGCTAGTATTTTGGATTGCTTTTAATGAAATTATCGAGCAAGGCTCGGCCTTTTTAATTATTTGTGTAAGGTTTTTTAAATCAAATTTTACTATTCAAATTCTTTATTAATAGTGTACGGGCTAAAACGTATATTTGCAACATCGGCATTTACGCCATATTTTTTAATATAGAATCAATTGGAAATCAGTACGACGTTAGCGACCGCGCGTGCTCAACATATCAAAACCAAAGATCGTATAGGATAGTAGCATCTTTTTGACTGATCTGATCATCGATAACTTAACTCGTTACAGATATATATACGGCCCCAAATATCTGGTGGAGCATGACGTCATATTAGTGACCTTAAACTATAGGCTGGGACCGTATGGCTTCCTCTGTCTCAACACACCCGAGGTTCCCGGAAACCAAGGACTAAAGGATCAGCTCCAAGCACTTCGCTGGATCAAAGACAATATATCTTCTTTTGGTGGAGATATAAATAAAATTACGCTTATGGGCGAAAGTGCTGGCGCAACTGCTGTAGATTACCATCTCTTCTCTAAACAAAATAAGCTATTCGACAAAGCTATATTGCAGAGCGGTTCTGTATTCCTACCAGAGCTCCTTGGAGAAGCAGATACGGGTAAGCCATTGAAACTAGCTGAGCATCTTGGATTTGTTACTGAAGATATGACTGAGGCTCTAGCGTTTCTAGCGAAGACAAAAGCTGCAACAGTGATAGCGGCAGTGTCTAAACATGGTTACTCATTCCTGCCTTGCGTAGAGAAAGAATTTGAAAACGTCGAAAATATATTAACTGAATATCCAATTACTTTAGACGTGCCTAAAGCCAAAAGCACACCATTATTGGTCGGTTTTAATAACAAGGAGAGGATGGCAATTTATGTCAACGTGGTAGACGATAAATTCAAAACACTTAATGTATTCGAAAAAGCTTTGAAAAGAGTTTTCAATTATGATCACGAATTTATAGAAATGGAGGACGTCGTGAGACGCTACTATATTGGCGATAAAGAAATGGGCGTAGCTCTGCGCTGGAACCTTACTGATTTCGTATCAGATTATTGTTTTAACTTTCCTATACAAATGAGCTTGAAGAAATATCTAAAAAGTGGCGCCCAAAACGTTTATTATTACATGTTCTCGTATAACGGTGGTAAAAATTTAATTAAGAATAGACTTAACATCACAGCTGAGGGTGCAGCGCACGAAGATGAAATAGGATACTTGTTTGATTTGGCTTACGAGAAAGATGCAGCATCCAAAGAAGACCAGCTAATGATCGATCAGATAACGACCTTATGGACGAATTTTGCTAAATATGGGTAAGCATTGATGAGCTATAACTGTCCCCGAGGCGGTCGGTGCATCTGGTGCTCCCAATGCACCGGTTAGCGGAGGGGGGCTTCTCTTTGGAGCGGCCCTACCTGAAGGTGTTTGTTCTCTGGGGGTCAGAGCTGTCGGCGGGGACGGGGGCAATGTGTACAATGATACCCTGTCGTGGTAGCGTGGTGGAGCACATAGGTCGTTTTAATCGGTGCGAGTCCGAAATAACCGCCGCCTGTCCCCGTCGGGCGACGGCACCCATAAGCGGTTTTTTCCTGCATTAAAAAAATAATGAGCTATAACTGACATTAATCTATACGATATTAAAAATGCGAAATTGAAGTAAACATACCGTGCTAGCACAAAGAATTTAAAGATTCACGTTTGTCTTTCGGGACGAGGAAAAAACATATTGCTATTGTAATGTTTTTTGTAAATGAAGTCATATGCACAGTTCTTACCTAACGGAAATTTAGGTTTAAAATAGACTGTTTATGTAAACAGTCTATTTTAAACCTAGCTTTCCGTTGATTATTTTATATAATCACTGTTATATTAGATCGTTAACGCTGCACGATGTGACAGTCGTCTGCTGATTTTTAAATGAGTTAATCTTGCGTATATAAGAATATATATAGGTATATTTTCCGAATCTCGGAAACGGCTACTACGATTTTTACGAAATTTAGCATGTAAGGGGTTTGTTGGGGCGGAAAATTTGATCTAGCTAGGTTTCATTAAAAAAAAATGACATTTTATCCTGTTTTCGGACAGTGGAAAGAAGCAAAAATTTGAACGTTGAATACAAAATCATTTCTTCAAATGTCAATTGTAAAGTCATGGTAGCTCATTTGGGGAACGGTCGGTTTAGACAGGTGAAAATACCAAGGATCGAGCCCCACCTGCCCTATTATTTTTTCCCTTTTTTTAGTTTTGAGCAAGGCTCTGTCACTCAGCTACTTATTCATTATGTGTGTATGTAAAGCAGAAATATTATCTGTATGCTTTATACTTTTCAGTGACCCGACACCAGAAATAACAGAGCTATTGCCAGTGAAGTGGACACCTATAACCGAGGACACTTACACGTATTTGGACATTGGGTCCGAGCTGGTCATCAGCAGGCGTCCATACAGCGACAGAATGACCTTCTGGGAGCTGTTCTACGACGTCAACAAGAGCAAGATCAAGGGATATAGAGAGACATAGAGAGACCTTATTTCACAATTAAGAAGTCAACAAGATATTAGTTAAAACTCTAGGCTTGTAGTTTGATTTAAATTAATTTTTAATAGCCATGAAGATGTTACCATACAACAATTCCGTTAAGACACAATAGTATCAAATTAAGCGCAGTAAGCTGTTGTAGACCAGCGGTGCGCTAATCTCAGGAGCTACTGGATCGATTTGGATAATTATTTCAGTGTTAGATAGTTCATTTATCGAGGAAGGCTAAAGGGTATATAACATCACGCTATGATGAATAGGAGAAGAGCAACAATGAAAACTATTACGAAAACTGCAAAATTGATAGCTTTCCTACGTGCGCTGAGTAAACGGTGAAGTTAAGTAGATTATGATACTGTTTCATAAAAAGGGATCTGTTCGGGTATGTTATAAGACCAATGTACAGTGTCATACACTACTTTATCTACTCTGATACTATAATACTTAAAACAATATTAATAAAAACCAAACTTTTGTTTAAATACTGAAAAGATTTTTTAAATGTCAAATGTTAGGCGCCAAGGCGCAATCATCGATTGCGCATGCGTGTTGCGTCGCCGCGGACTCGTTCATTGAAACCTTTATTTTTTAAGGTAGAGGTTCAACCTCCTTGGTCCAGCTGGCGGTGGTATAGGTGTATCGTTATGATTAAAAAGTTATATTATGGATACAGGAGTCTATACAAGACCTGTATCGTAATAAAAAACAATTCATTTTTTATTTTTGGCCTGTAGGTAATGTTTGTCATAAGAATTTTGGTTTCAGTTTTATAATCATTGTTTTATAGTATCAGAGTAGATAAAAAAATTATGTATTACAAAATTGTTCCCCTCTGAAAGTTCTAAATAAAAGTAATCGAAAGCATACGTCTATCTTTTAAGATTAACCCAGTTTAACCATTTTTATGGTTATCAAAATACTATATTACGGTTTAAATCTTTCCACACGGGCGGAGCCGCTGGCGATTGCTAGTATATAAATATGATGACAAAGTTGCGGGAAACATTCACTGTAAATGTGTCACATCTGAAGATTCGATATCTTGAGATATGATAAGATTTATCTCAAGAGTCGAACATCTTCTGATATAGTGTGTGATCAGTGTGTGTAAGACCACGGTAGGAATATGTGGGTCACTTGGCTGGTGGTAATGGTGGTGGGGGTAGCCCAGGGTCTGGTCAGGCTGGACCCTCTGGTGGACACGGCGGCCGGCCTCATCCGAGGACTGAGAGCTGATGACGGAGAGTACTCAATGTTTTTGGGGATACCGTACGCTCAAGTTGAAGAGGACAACCCATTTGGGGTAAGTATTATTTAGGACGATAGACATTAACACAAGTTGATTTCGCTTTTGCGTGTTAACTCTTTTCTCAACAAACCACTCTTTTTCTTTGACGTTCTATCGCTAAATTTAATGGCCACTGTTTTTATTTGTGAATTCCATGTTAGTATTTGCGTGACCGAGCCTTTCTCGGTATTAATAGTAAATAGTTGGGCAGATGGGACTCTATCCCAGGTATTTTCACGTTTCTAGAACGCCCGTTTCGCTACCATGACTTTACATTTGACAGCAAAAATTATATTCTCTATTTAACATACATTTTAGGACTTTTTGAATGCCTTAAAACAGGTATAAGACGATATATTTTTTTTAAATAAAACCTGGCTAGATCGAGTTTTCTCCCCCGAAATGCACTAAAAAATTATCCTCGCAGTTATGATCCTACTAGAGTAGAGCGACACAATCTAATTCAAAACGAATAAAACCGGGTAATTGAGTGATATAAAATGCATATTGTGAAATATTCCTATCAATACGTCCAAATGAAGTGATGTTGCAAATCCGTAAGATATCGTGCAGATTAGAGATATTGCATCTCGGCCATCTCATCTCCGGTGGTGGTGTACTTATCTGAAATATGTAGAAGCTCAACAGATAATGGTATGTGATGTTCAGATAAAATATCACCTAGATACTATATTTGTAGTATTACATACAAATATTATTGTACTATTGGTTCACCAAATGCACCAATAAAAGAGGATTCTAAAAGCTATTCAACAATAAATCAAACACGTCATGATTCGTCAACCAGTGTGTCCTACCTGTCATGACTTACGGTGCCGAAACGTGGACACTAACAGTTAAGGAGGTCCACAAGCTTAAAGTCGCTCAGCGGGCTATGGAAAGAGCTATGCTCGGGTTTCTCTGAGGGATCGTATTCGCAGCGAAGTAATCCGTCAGAGAAATAGAGTCACAGACATAGCTCAGCGCATAAGCAAGCTGAAGTGGCAATGGGCCGGCCATACCTGTCGCAGAACAGATGACCGTTGGGTTAGACGTGTTCTGGAGTGGAGACCGCGAATCGGAAAACGTAGTGTAGGACACCCTGAGACTCGATGGAGTGACGACATACATAGGACAGCGGGCAGTGGATGGAAGCCTAAAGTCCAGGATCGAGCTAAGTGGCGAACAATTGGAGAGGAAAGTCCAGCCGTGGACGAAAGTGGGTTGATAATGATGATTAAATTTGATACTATTGGTTCACCAAATGCACTAATAAAAGAGAATTCTGAAATCTAGTAATCTGTAGTAATATATAAAGCTGAAGAGTTTGTTTGTTTGATTGTTTGAACGCGCTAATCTGAGGAACTACTGGACCGATTTGAAAAATTTTAATTGTAAGATAATATATTTATTGAGGATGGGTATAGGCTATATAACATCACGCTAAGATGAATAGGAGAGGAACAGCAATAACAAATAGCAAGAAAACAGCAAAATTTAAAGCTTTCTTTGCGTGCGCTGAGTAAACGGTAATAGTTATTCAAAAATTCTGTATTACATAATTATTCGCCTTTTAAAGGTTTTAAATAAAAGGCCGCGACAGCATATGTCTAGCTTTTAAGGTTAACCCACTTTAACCATTTCTTATGGTAAGCAAAAGACTATATTTTTATACGGTTTTAAAGGTAAAGTAGAAAAGGAACTCGACTCGAGGAAGCATCACTTGAGAGTCAATTAAGCCTAAATATACATTTGACGTTGAATTTATCGTGTATCATGGTTTCTAGGCATCCATACCACAACCAAAGTTCGAGACGGTGTTCGACGCGTTCGACGATTCAGCGGTGTGCCCACAAGTGGAGGAGTTCGAGAACAAAATAGTGGGCACTTTGGATTGCCTGCATTTGAATATCTACGTGCCAAACAAAGCAAGCTCGAAAAACAGACTACCAGTGCTTGTATGGATCCACGGCGGCGCTTTCAGCATTGGTTCCGGAAATAGGTATGACCTATATTTGCGACTTTTAACTAGTAGAGTATGAGTATAAAAGTAAAAACGTGAACCGCTAAGGTTCTGGACATAGGGCTCTCTCCGTTTTTGGAGAAGGATTGGAGCTAACACCTACCACGCTGTTCCAATGATTGGTAGGTTACACATATTCCAGAATTCTCTAGAGATTTGCAGGTTTCCTCAAGCTCATTAGCTTCTCCGAAAAGCTTGTGATTAATTGTAATTATCAATTAGACAAAGCTAATAAAGTTTTACCAGAAAAACTCATTGATACCTGCGTGGGGCATTCATCACACTTTTAAAATTTATACTTTTTTGCTGTAATTTTTTTATATCTTATTTTAACTTTACTCATTACAGATATCTGTACGGACCCAAATATCTGGTGGAGCATGACGTTGTATTAGTGACCTTAAACTATAGACTAGGACCGTACGGATTCTTCTGTCTTGACACCCCTGAGGTTCCTGGAAACCAAGGGCTAAAGGATCAACTCCAAGCACTTCGCTGGATTAAAGACAATATAGCTTCTTTCGGTGGTGACGTGAATAAGATTACACTAATGGGCGAAAGTGCCGGAGCCGCTTCTATTGAATACCATCTGTTTTCTAAGCATGACAAGTTATTTAACAAAGTTATATTGCAGAGCGGTTCTGTATTTCTTCCGGACCTTTCAGTTGAAGCAAATACAGATACACCACTGAAACTAGCTGAACATCTAGGGTTGGTTACCGAAGACTTATCAGAGGCTTTGGAATTCCTAGCAAAGACAGATGTTGCATTAGTAATAGCAGCCGTATCGGAATTAGGACTTTCCACAATGCCCTGTGTCGAGAAGGAGTTTGAAGATGTTGAAAGCATTTTAACTGATTATCCTATTAATTTAGACGTGCCTAAAGCCAAAAATACACCAATTTTAGTCGGATTTAATAATAAAGAGTCAATGGCAACCTATGCAAATATGAAAGACGATGATTTTAAGACACTGAACGTGTTCGAATCATCTTTGCAATATAAATTTAACTACGATGATGAATTTAAAGAAATGGAAGACATCGTGAGACGTTTCTATATAGGTGATGAAGAAATGAGTGAAGCCTTACGCTGGAATCTAGCAGATTTCGCGTCAGACTTTACTTTTAACTTTCCTATACAAATGAGCTTGAAAAAATATCTCGAAAGCGGGGCCCAAAACGTGTATTACTATATGTTTTCGTATAGTGGTGGCAGAAATTTCGTAAAGAAGAGGCTTAATATCACTGCTGAAGGCGCAGTTCACGCTGATGAAATAGGTTACCTGTTCGATTTATCTTACGAAAAGGATGCACCTTCCGAAGAAGACCAATTGGTGATCGATCGGATAACGACCCTTTGGACTAACTTTGTTAAACATAGGTATGTCTTTAATAAAAAAATTGAATTACATTAAAAGACATAGCTAATGTCTTTAAATGTAATTCAATTTTTTTCAAACCCTAATGATTTGCTTGATAAATTCTATTGACCCTGAATCGATACAACGCAATATTGAATACTTGAATATTGACTGATAATAGTAAAGTGTCAGTGTATATAATTTTTTTTCTGAATGAAGAAGATACAAATTCTGTTTACGAGGTCACTTTGACCTGTAGATAGTTTGAACTGACGAAATGAAAAACCTTTAACAAATTTTCATCAAGAATTTTTCTCCAGCTTGAACTTTAGAGGTCTATGCACCAATTGTCTTATTTCATATTAGTCAAATGCCTTAATTATCCAATTAGATACTTCAAGATAATTTCCATTTTAATTTAAGTTTCAAAAAAAAATTTGAAAAATCAAGCACCTTCTACTCAAAACTTAAGACATCATTTTTGTTTCTGATTCTATAAAATTCATAATCTATGGATCTATTTGCCTTTTTCTACACATCTGATTAGCAAAAAGTTTATCTGTGTCTGTGTCCTTTTCAGTGACCCGACACCAGAAACAACAGAGCTATTGCCAGTGAAATGGACACCTTTAACTGAGGACACTTACACGTATTTGGACATCGGCTCCGAGCTGGTCATCAGCAGGCGCCCTTACAGTGATAGGATGACCTTCTGGGAGCTGTTCTACGACGTCAATAAGAGCAAGATCAAGGGATACAGGGAGATATAGAGAGACCTTATTTCAAATTTAAGAATTTAACAAGATATTAGTTAAACTCTAGGCTTGTAGTTTGATTTAAATTAATTTTTAATAGCCATGAAGATGTTACTTTTCATTAATTCCATTAAGACACAATAGTATTGAATTAAGCGCAGTAAGCTGTAGTAGACTAGCGATGAGGCCGTGCGCTAATCTCAGGAGCTACTGGATCGATTTGGATAATTCTTTCAGTGTTAGATAGTCCATTTATCGAGAAAGGCTATAGGGTATATAACATCACGCTGAGATGAATACGAGAAGAGCAGCAATAAAAACTATTACGAAAACGGCAAAATTGAAAGCTTTTTTACGTGCGCTGAGTAAGCGATGAAGTTATTAAAAAAATCATGTATTACACAATTGTTCTAAATAAAAGTCCGCGAAAGCATACGTCTATATTTTAAAGTTAACCCAGTTTAACCATTTTTATGGTTATCAATGTACTATATAATGGTTTTAATCTTTCCACGCGGACGGAGCCGCTGGTTATTGCTAGTATATAAATATGATGACAAAGTTGCGGGAAACATTCACTGTAAATGTGTCACATCTGAAGATTCGATATCTTGAGATATGATAAGATTTATCTCAAGAGTCAAACATCTTCTGACATAAATCATCAGTGTGTGTAAGACCACGGTAGGAATATGTGGGTCACTTGGCTGGTGGTAGTGATGGTGGGGGTAGCCCAGGGTCTGGTCAGGCTGGACCCATTGGTGGACACGGCGGCCGGTCTCATCCGAGGATTGAGAGCTGATGACGGGGAGTACTCCATGTTTTTGGGGATACCGTATGCTCAAGTTGAAGAGGATAATCCATTTGGGGTAAGGTCAATTTAATCAATAAACTCTCTCAAGCACTTTTGAATCGTCAAGAATCAATACGATTAATGAAGCTACATTTGGTTCGGAATGTTGCTCTTACCGAGAAGAACCAGAAAGAAACTCGGCGGTCAATCTATTAAACATTTTACATTTACATTATTAAACCACCGTCTTGCATGAAGCTGAAAGTATATTCAAATCCAAGCTTTTTATATCATCCAAATAACCTTCATTGTGTAATATGCCTTATGTATAAGGATATCTCTTATACTTAATTTAAACCTTTCTGTAGACTGGTCTAGTATGGATTGCGGAATATTGTAGAAGCGAATACCGACACCAACGAATGAGTTGCTAACTCTGCTGAGTCGCGACAAAGAAATCAAAAGCATTTTTGGCCTCTCGTAGGTCTATGATATACATCAAATTTTGTACATATTGATATTTATCCGTACAAAGAGAATATTACTATATATATTGTGGGACTACAGTAAGTATGCCTATTTGTTTAAACTTTTCGTTTCCTTAAACGCTTAAATTGCGAAGTACCACTAGTAAAAATAAATTCCCGTTTTTTAATTAGGCAACAGTACATAGTACATAACTGAAAGTATTAGAACACTCGATGATGCAAACAAAAGCGTGGCCTATGTAAAATCTAATTCAAAACGAATAAAACTGGGTAATTTTAGATTGTTTTAGTTTTAAGTAAAAATGGTCGCCATTGAAAACCAGCGTTGAGGTACTCCTCAACTTAAGCTGAATGATGGTCCAATTTATAACGTCACATTTCTGTATATCTTGTATGTCTTAATTTTATTTTATAATACTTCTTCTTTCTATAATTTTACTGTTATTTACTTTGTTAATTTACTGTGATGTTATAAATAAAAGGTTTTTGATTTGATTTGATAATTTGAGTGTATATACAATGCATATTGTGAAATATTGCTATCACCACGTCCAGTTGGAGTGATGTTGCAAATCCGTAAGATATCTTGCAGATTAGAGACATTACATAATCGAACATCTCATCTCCGGTGTTGATGTACTTATCTGAAATATGTAGAAGCTCAACAGATAATGGTATGTGATGTTCAGATAAAGTATCAGCTAGATACAATCTCGTAGCATCGACTATATTTGCTGTATTACATACAAATATTAATATTGATACTATTGGTTCAACAAATGACACCAATAAAAGAGGATTCTAAAAGCTATTCAACAATAAATCAAACAGGTCGTGGTTCATCGTTCAGATTTTCAAATCGGGACTATAGGTCAACCTCGAATAATATTCGAAATAGTTTGTATCGCGGGCCACCCTTTTAAACGGTCTCGAAAACGGTTCAAGATCCAAGTTGTTGAAAATTTAATTCTTTACAATATAATGAATACAAATAGCATAAATCTCATAGAAAACAAGATATTTGATATAAATGTGCAAAAATTGATTATTTGACCTATGATCTTAGAGTATTTGCACCTTATGATAGGTAGGTTTTGAGACAAGTCTTAGATGATCAAAATAAATAATTTTTAGAAATTTATAGCCTACTATCTCTGATTCTGAGGTGGAACCCCTATTTGCCTGGACTACTAGCTTAATTCATAGTCCTCCTGCCCTAATCCCACTCTAAGTGGGGTCGGCACATGTTACGAACATGTTGTCACATAGTTTGACTACGTATTTTACACCGGCCGCCTGCCTGACATCAAGTTATCTTAGTCGTATTTTACGACACCTCGGTAAGAAAGAGGGTGGTCTTTTTTACTCAACCGGATACCACACAGTAGGTTATCTTACCTTAGTCGCCTTTTACGACACATCGGTAAGAAATGAGGGTGATCTACCGAATTTTTTAATTATTATGACCCAAAAGAAAACGTTTTAATCTAAAAAAATCTGAATAGTTAGTTAAATTATGAGTGGTTAAAAAAATTAAATATTCCGTACTGGTTACAAAACTCAGAACTGCCAAACTAGACAAAGTTACATTACGAATTGTGAACCCCAAATTTTTGGCGACGTCAACGTCTAGTCTCCTGCAAACCTCGCACCACTAAAAGGTAAAGTAGAAAAGGAACTCGACCAACGAGCATCACTTGAGAGTCAATTGCCTAAATATACATTTGTTTAATCTATCATGCATCACGGTTTCTAGGCATCCATACCCCAACCAAAGTTCGAGACGGTGTTCGACGCGTTCGACGATTCAGCGGTGTGCCCACAAGTGGAGGAGTTCGAGAACAAAATAGTGGGCACTTTGGATTGCCTGCATTTGAATATCTACGTGCCAAACAAGGCCAGCTCGAAGAACAGACTACCAGTGCTTGTATGGATCCACGGCGGCGGATTTAGCATCGGGTTCGGAAATAGGTATGTCATATATTTGAGACTTTTAAACTAGCAGAGTATGGGTATAAAAGTAAAAAAGTAAAGTAACTTAATTATCTCACTGCTGGGCATGCTTTCTTCGCTTTTGGGGACAATGATTGGAGCTAAGACCTACCATGCTCCAATTCCCTGTGTGGAGAAGGAGTTTGAAGATGTTGAAAGCATTTTAACTGATTATCCTATTAATTAAGACGTGCCTAAAGCCAAAAATTGGCCAATATTAGTCGGATGATAGGTTACCACATATCCCTATAATTCTCTAGAGGTATACGGGTTTCTTACAATGTTTTCCTTTACTGAAAAGCCTCTGATAAATTGCAATTATCAATTAGACACAAGTATGTAACAGAAAAACTCATTAATACCTGCGCGGAGCTTGAATCCGTAACGACTCGAAAAAAACGCACGGTCTCACCGCTGGGTTATCACAACAAAATAATATAGGTTTAATTTTGCAAAAACATCAAGGTCAATATGCTGTCAGCGGGTAGATAGGTTAAAGCAGAAGTATAAGCAAAGAATACGTTGACAAGATTCAATAAAATTTTGTTTATCATCAGCACTTGTCTCAGCGCAAATTAAGTTTTTGTTTACTCTTATTATATAATAACTTTTCTCGTTACAGATACCTGTACGGCCCTAAATACCTGGTGGATCATGACGTCGTATTAGTGACCTTAAACTATAGGCTGGGACCGTATGGTTTCTTCTGCCTTGACACCCCTGAGGTTCCTGGAAACCAAGGGCTGAAGGATCAACTCCAAGCACTTCGCTGGATCAAAGACAACATAGCTTCTTTCGGTGGCGACGTTAATAAAATTACACTAATGGGCGAAAGTGCCGGAGCCGCTTCTATTGAATATCATCTGTTTTCTAAACAGGACAAGTTATTTAACAAAGTTATATTGCAGAGCGGTTCTGTATTCCTTCCGGGGCTTTCAGAGGAAGCAAATACAGATAAACCATTGAAACTAGCTGAACATCTAGGTTTGGTAACCGAAGACTTATCAGAGGCTTTGGAGTTTCTAGCAAAAACAGATGTTGCATTAGTGATAGCAGCCGTATCAGAACTAGGACTTTCAACAATGCCCTGTGTGGAGAAAGAATTTGAAGATGTTGAAAGCATTTTAACTGATTATCCTATTAATTTAGACGTGCCTAAAGCCAAAAATACGCCAATATTAGTCGGATTTAATAACAAAGAGCTAATGGCAACCTATGCAAATATGAAAGATGACGATTTTAAGACACTGAACGTGTTTGAATCAACTTTGCAAAATCCATTTAACTACGACGATGAATTTAAAGAAATGGAGGACATCGTGAGGCGTTTCTATATAGGTGATGAAGAAATGAGTGAAGCGTTACGCTGGAATCTTGCAGATTTCGCGTCAGACTTTACTTTTAATTTCCCTATACAAATGAGCTTGAAAAAATATCTCGAAAGCGGCGCCCAAAACGTGTATTACTACATGTTTTCGTATAGTGGTGGCAGAAATTTCGTTAAAAAGAGGCTTAACATCACTGCTGAAGGCGCAGCTCACGCTGATGAAATAGGTTATCTGTTCGATTTGTCCTACGAAAAGGATGCGCCTTCCGAAGAAGACCAATTGATGATTGATCAGATTACGACCCTTTGGACTAACTTTGTTAAACATAGGTATGTCTTTTATTAATGTTATTCAATTTTTTTTGATAATGATTTGCTTGATAAATTCAATTGTCCCTGAATCAATGCAACGCAATATTAAATACTTGAATATTGGCTGAATACACAAGTGAAGTGTCAGTGTATATAATTTTTTTTTCTGAATGACGAAGATACAAATAAATTCTGTTTACGAGATCACTTTGGCCCATAGACAGTTTGAACTGACGAAATTACATACCTTCAACAAATTTTCTTCAGAAATCTTCATTCCAACTTGAACTTTAGAGGTCTACACACAAATAATACATTTGCTATCGAACGACTTGAGATTTCAGCCTTAATTATCCAACAGATACTTCAAGATATTTCCATTTTAAAATAAGTTCACAAATCCTTTGAAAATCAAGTACCATCTAAGCACATATTAGGACATCTATTTTTGTTTCCGATTCTATAAAATTCATAATCTATGGAGCATTCCTTTTTTCTACACATCTGGTTAACATAAAGTTTATCTGTGTCTGTATCCTTTTCAGTGACCCGACACCAGAAACAACAGAGCTATTGCCAGTGAAATGGACACCTATAACCGAGGACACTTACACGTATTTGGACATTGGCTCCGAGCTGGTCATCAGCAGGCGTCCATACAGCGACAGAATGACCTTCTGGGAGCTGTTCTACGACGTCAACAAGAGCAAGATCAAGGGATATAGGGAGACATAAGCTAGAGCGATTATAATCAGTTAATATTTTAGCTGTATATTACATTTTTAGACTGGACTGTAAACATTTTAATAATATGTAGTTGTTTGTTATCAAAATTACAAATAAAATTGAATAAGAAAAGTAAAAGTACTATATTTTTTATATATGATCCTTTTATCCTTACTCATACTATAAAGGCGAAAAATGTTTGTTTATCCTTTTTCCGGCTAAGTGCCCAATGAATAAGATATTTAAAGTTAGTCATGATTACTTATTTTACATTTTAGAGGTTGCTAAATGCAGGGAATGAAGTTCAGAAGTTCTACTGACTTTGGGGAACGTTGTTTTAGGGGTGCCTTCTGTGAAACCGATCCACGTGTAGTGAAGGGCTGGTGGTATGACTGTGACTAGTTATCACGCTGTTGTATGAAGCTCTAGAAGCTATGGGGAACGTCGTCTTAAGAGTGCCTCCTGTGAGGCCGGACCTGGGTTTAGGGCGACGTGTAGTGGAGGGCTGGTGGTATGACTCTGACTAGTCATCAAGCTGTTGTATGAAGCTCTACTAGGTATGGGAAACGTCTTCCTAAGGGTGCCTCCTGTGAGGCCGGACCGCGGCTTAGGGCGACGTGTAGTGGAGGGCTGGTGGTATGACTGTGACTAGTCATCACGCTGTTGTTTGAAGCTCTACTAGGTATGGGGAACGTCTTCCTAAGGGTGCCTCCAGTGAGATCGGACCACGGCTTAACCTTTAGGGAGGTCAGAGTGAAAACATTGTGTACATATTTTAGCTTTACAGGGATTTTTTATCGCGAACGTTGAGATTGAGCGGGCTATACTGTATCGGAGATTTAAGTCCCGTTTATGCAGTTCAAATGAAAGCCATATTCCTTTATTTCTTAGAATTGTGTTGGAACCAAAACAGGCAGTTTTGTGTACATCAAAGACGCGCCGATTTTGAAATTTTGCTCGTTACCTTCAAACAAGTTGCGGACATGTCAAGTGATGGAAACGTAAAATCGAGTGCATCTCATATCATATCTTAAGATATCCAAATCTATGATAGTAGATAAGTTATCTCACAGAATTCGATCAGTGGAATAATACCACGTCAAAATTATTTCTGACATGGTTGTGGTGCAATGTGGGTCACTTGGCTGGTGGTAATGGTAGTGGGGGTAGCCCAGGGTCTGGTCAGGCTGGATCCTCTGGTGGACACGGCGGCCGGTCTCATTCGAGGACTGAGAGCTGATGACGGAGAGTACTCCATGTTTTTGGGGATACCGTACGCGCAGGTCGATGAGGACAACCCATTCGGGGTAATTATTTAGTATAGTACCGGAATGTTACTATTCAAAAGCTAAAGGCTTTTTTTTTTGGAGTACGAAGGTTTTTGCAATTACACATGAATTTTACTTATTTTATTCTTATACTAGTAAGCTGTGATGTCACGGGTACAAAGCCCGGACAGGCACAGATGAGTTTTTCTATTAAAATTTATGTATGTAATCGATCATTGCAATATATTACACACTTTTCGTGACGAAACCTGTATATCTCTTAAGAGTTCTAGGGATATGTGTAACCTACCAATCCGCATTGGAGCAGCGTGGTAGATCTTAGCTCCAAACCCTCTCTCCAGAAACGGGGAGAGGAGGCCTATGCCCAGCATTGGGATAGTAATAGGTATTCTTATAGTATATTTTGAGCAATTTTATTATATACACAAAAATATTAAGAATTATAAAAGGATTGGTGATGTATGTAATAGACAAAGTAGGGTCCGACATAAGCTTGCGGCTCCTGCTTTGACGAACAAAAGTACGTAAGTCGTTAGTGGGTTTGGGTATAAGATTCTATAAAAACATTCCGCAATCAAATTTAGCTTTGCCATTACAGCAGTTTAAAAACACTGTTAAAGGGAGGCTGATACAGAAAGAATATACTGTTGAGGATTACATATATGATAAGAATGTGTGAATATAGCTCTCTTCGAACCTGTAAAATATGTTGTGCCGACCCAATTAGAGTGGTATAAGTCAAGGAGAATGATGATGATATATACCAGACTAGAAGAATCAACAAGTTGTTTATCATATGTTGTAGTAATCGAATACGCGACCTTTGGAGTCGAAAGCAGGGTCACTGCTACCGGTATGGTCTAGTAGAAGATTTATTTATCGTTTCTAGGCGTCTATTCCTCAACCTAAATTCGAGACGGTGTTCGACGCGTACGACGATTCAGCGGTATGCCCACAAGTGGAGGAGTTTGGGAACACTGTAGTGGGCAGTCTGGACTGCTTGCACCTGAACATCTACGTACCGGATATGGCCAGCACGAAGAACAGACAGCCGGTGCTCATGTGGATATACGGTGGCGGGTTCAAAACTGGGTTCGGGAATAGGTAAACAAATAATAACTGAAACTATGTCCACATCTACTCATGTCTTTAACTTCGAAAGTAATGATTTAACTATAATCCGCGACAAAATCGTAAAGCTTTACGATTTTGGTCGTGGCGCATATGCAGATAATAAGGCGAAATGATCTAGACGGAAATTTTGAGATTCTCTCAATGAACGTGTGCGGTTAGTGTTCAGTAGTAGGCAAGATTTTACCTGAATAAGTCATGAGAACAGATTATGCTTTCTACACTTGACATTACATTTTCATAAAAAACCCCATAAAAAGCAGACCAACCAAAGCAAAATCTCTTTAAAGATCAAGAAAAGCCAGACCAAATCATTCAATTACATCAGTCCTATGTTATTCCGCTTAATTACACCAATTTATATCTTAATTGAATCTATTAATTATGTTAAAATAGATATATTTAGTACAATAAATCAAAAAGTTCAAATGTTGGATCCTTTCCTGTTCACCAAAGAAAATCTGGAAATAGTTATCCCATATGTTAGCCCGATTTATAATCTTAATTGTACCAAATTTCATCAATAGTAGCCCAATGGATTAGCTATAAAAGCAGAAAGACAGAATTTCGTTTTATAGTATATGGACTAAACAGTACAGTAAGGTTTGAAGGTCATCGACTTTAGAGGTTAAGGTTAACATTAATTCCTGATATTTTTCCTCGATATTAAATCCCTCCTTGTTATATTTATCTTCGTTAATGGCCTCAAGTTCCATTTGGATGTTTTCGAATTTGCAGTACAGATCCTTTAATTGTTGTATGTACATATTTACCGCTCGAAGAGTAGGCTTTCCAACTTGAAATTTATTTGCAAGCGCAGTTATTTTTCCTTTTATGTATTTTCTAGAGGAAACTAGTTTTTCTTCGGCCATTATAGCTGTTTAATTAATAATTATTATTGAACCAAAACGTGGCGTCAATAATGGCGGTCGTCGTACCTGTGGCGTTGTTCCGATTTTACGAAATATGTCGTCGCGTGCGCCGCTGTCGACTTTTTTGCAATAATCCGTAAGAAGAACCAAAAATATGGTGGAGAGAGAATAGAAAGTCGCTGGTTTGTTCAGTATTTAGTATAATTTTCGAGAGCGTTTTACTATGCAACCTTACTTGACAAGATACAGGAAGAGAAGGAAAGTTACACAGACAAATAATTTAAGCTAAACATCAAAATTAACACAGAGTACTTAACAGTTATTATAACTAATAAACTTATTCCAGATTCCTCTACGGTCCCAAATATTTGGTGCGTCATGACGTCATACTTGTCACATTGAACTACAGGTTAGGCCCGTACGGATTCCTCTGTCTCGACAACCCCGAAATCCCTGGCAACCAGGGTCTGAAGGACCAACTACTAGCCATGAGATGGATTAAGGACAACATAGCTTCCTTTGGTGGCGATGTGAATAAAATCACGCTTATGGGCGAAAGTGCTGGAGGAGTTTCTATAGAATACCACCTAATGTCCAAGAATGAAAAGCTTTTTAACCAAGTGATATTGCAGAGCGGCAGTGTTTTCATTCCGACGCTATTAACAAATATCGGAGAAAGTAAACCTTTGAGAATCGCCGAGCATTTAGGTTTTGTTACAGATGATGTTTCTGAAGCAATAGCTTACTTAGCGAAGACCGATGTCGCGTTAGTTATAGCGGCAACATCTGAACTGAATCTAGCAGCACGACCGTGTGTAGAGAAAGAGTTTGAAAACGTAGAACATATATTAACTGATTATCCGATAAACTCAAATATGGATGAAGCGAAGAATATACCTGTATTAATAGGATTTAACAATAGAGAGCTCCTGGCAACTTACGCTAATATGCCAGCTGAAAATTTCAAAAATCTCAACGTTTTCGAAACAGTTATGAAGGACAATATTGAATATGACGAGGAATTTAAAGATATGGAAACTATTGTACGACACTTCTACATGGGAGATGAAGAAATGAGTGTAGATTTACGTACGGACATTACAGATTTCCATTCAGATTACATGTATAATTTCCCCGTTCAGATGAGCTTGAGAAAGTATTTAGAGAGTGGTGGGAAGGACGTGTTCTACTACATGTTTTCGTATAGCGGGGGTAGAAATTTTGTAAAGAAAAGGCAAAACATCACGGAGGAAGGCGCGTCGCATGCTGATGAAATAGGTTATCTTTTCGATTTGTCTTACGAGACAGATCCACCGTCAGAAAATGATCAATTGGTTATAGATAGAATGACGACTCTTTGGACAAATTTTGCTAAATACGGGTAAGTTCTTCAGTAACGAGGTTAACTAAAGAACACCAGATATTCTTCACTTCTGAGATTATAAGCTCAGAGTCCCTCAGCGGGCGATGGAGCGAGCTATTCTCGGAGTATCTGCCATTACAGCAGTTCAAAAAAACTGTTAAAGGGAGGCTGATACAAAAAGCCTACTATACAGTTGACGAATATTTAGATGATAAGATTGCGTGGATATAGCTACTGTCGGATCCTGTATGTACAAGATAGTAATTACTTAATGTAACTAGTTATAAAAATTATTTTGAAAAGAACAATCGCTGAACTTCTTCTTGGTAACAGCTTTCCGAACCAGCAGTAGAATTGACGACTCAAAAGCACTCAAAAGCAAAATTTTGAATTTGAATATCTCTATGTGCTTAAATCAGAAATGGGATACGTAGAAGAACCTAAGTCACCGATGTAACTCAGCATGTCGCAAAGCTGAAGTGGCGATGGGCGGATAGTGCAAAAAATCGATGGACGTTAGGGTGTCAAGGTGTTGGAATGGCGACCCCGCATTTGAAAACGCAGTGTAGGTGAACCCAATACGAGGTAGACTGACGATCTCAAAAAGGTCGCGAGGAGCCGCTGTATTCTGGAGATCCCATGAAGAGACCTATGTCCAGGAGCGGTCTTCCATCGCTTGAGAAAGAAAAAGAAGTAGATTGTAGGTGGTTTCCTTCAAAAGTAGGTCTTTTTTCCAACGTCCATCGATTGACAAAAAAGATTTTGTGTTATGGAGTTTCCTTAAAAAGACCTATGTCCAGCAGTTGAAAGAGATGAAAATAGCGAGTATATCATATATTTCTTTTCCCTAGAGACCCAACACCGGAAGTAACAGAGTTATTGCCAGTAAAATGGCCGCCAGCAACCGAAGACACCTACACGTATTTGGACATCGGTTCCGAGCTTGTGGTATCCCGTCGCCCGTTCAACGACAGGATGGCTTTCTGGGAGCTGTTCTTTGACGTGAACAAGAGCAAAATTAAGGGATATAGGGAGAAATAGAGTTTTTGAGACATAGAATTTCAAAAATGAGAACTTAACAAGAAATAAGTTAGTCTAACTTGGGCTGTAGTTTCATTTGAATCTACTCTATTTATTTCCGCTATGTATTTACCCTAAAACGAAAACCGACATAAGCTTGCGGCTCCTGCTTTGCGCCTTGCAAAAGTGCGTAAGTCGTTTGTGGGTTTTGGTATAAGATTCTATAATAAAATCCGCAATCGATTTCAGCTTTGCCATTACAGCAGTTTAAAACACTGTTAAAAAGAGGCTGATACAGAAAGCCTCTTACTCTTGAAGATTATTTAGAAGATAAGAATGTGTGGATATAGCTCTCTTACAAGACAGTAACGACTTAATGTAAATAGTATTAAGAATTATATTTTTAAAAGAGCAACCGCCGAGTTTCTTGCTGGCTCTTCTCGGTAGGAACAGCTTTCCGAACCAGCAGTAGAGTAGACGATTCAAAAGCACTTCTTTACAAGTTTATTTGAATAAAGAATATTTTGAATTTGAATTTAGAGTCCCTGTTTAAACTTGCAGGTCTCACCACTGGGTTATCACAGCTCATCGCATAAATGTAATCAATAATTAAGCACGAAATTTTTATCATTACCTGACCGGCGTTTGAACCCGTGACCCTCAATCAAGATAACCTTTCATTCACAAAAAAATGCATAGATTTATATAAATAAATCTTGTAAACATAACATTAGTAAGTTATGCGACCTTGACACGGTGGAAAAAAAATTGCGACAAACTAATTTGAACCATGTTGGTTTGGATATAAGGTTTATTCTCATTTGGTGGTGACACGGTTCCCAAAGTGCACAGGTCAGTTTTTAAGATAATTCTTTTTTTCGCATACCGGATTCCGATTTTGGATTTGATGGTAATATAAATCGCAATTTGATGAGGTTATGTATGCTGTAAGCTGTGATAGCCGAATGGTAACAGCGGACTCTTTAAAGACGATCACGGGTTCAAACACTAGGCAGGCACCAATGAGTGTTTCTATTAAAACTTATGTCTCTAAATAATTTATAGAATTAGGCGTTACTTTGCGGAGATCCATAATACAAAAGTAATAATAAAATTATTTTGCTATAATCCGCGATGAAGTAAAATAGAAAATATATATAACTAGCGGCCTGCCCCTGCTTCGCACGGGCTATATAAAATATATAGTTTGCCACTCAGTGAAAAAAATGATTAAAATCGATCCAGTAGTTTTGATTTATTCATTACTGCCTGTGGCCCGCACGCGTTAAATTTGGAGAAAAACAATTTCCTTTGCCTATACCAAGAAGATTTCCTGCTATCTTTGGAATATCTAAATTCATATAGTACATTTTTACTTATGTATTATGTATTTTATTTTTACAATTAATTACAGAATGTCTTTAAACAAACTCTTGAAAGAGCGACATATAGCTGCTAGATCCGAAGTGCTATAGGGCGAAGAGCGTGAGAAGGCCTCACGGCATTTTAAATCTGTAATATCTCCGAAAATGTTCACTTAAATTACATGCTGTAAACGGCCATATTGATCTATATTAAATCAACTATTTATTTAAGGTACTTAATTGGATAAGGATTAATGCTGTATTGTATAAAAATTGCTTCAGAAATAAGGCATTGTTTTTCGTAAAAAGTTAATGAAAAAAAATGCTATTGTGGGTTATCCATAAGATATAGACATATACCATCGCGGACTTTTCTGTAGACCTTTTCAAGGTGTACAAACACTTAGTACATCATTTTGATAAATCTCGTAGGGTTTAGCCTGCGTTTGCAATGTAAGCGGAAAAAATGTAATTATTTACAGAAACCTCAAAAATTACAGTATTTCTCTACTCCGTATTGAATGTTATTATACATACAAACCTTCCTCTGGAATCACTCTATCTATTAAAAAAACCGCATCAAAATCTGTTGCGTAGTTTTAAAGTTTTATGCATACATAGGGATATATGGACAAACAAAGAATGTGACTTTGTTTTATACTATGTAGTGATTAAAAGCGCTAATATTAGAAAAGTGGAAAGCGAAAAGAGACTAAGCTACAGCAACACGTGGCTCAGTCTGCTAGTAAAAATAAAACAAAGACCGAACTGGTGACCCCTCAAGGCGAGCCGCACACACCTCTCTATGCCACTGCCATTAAAAGCCTATATATACAGAGGAAAAAGCGTATTGCGTGTCAGTTAATCGGCAGAGCTGCAAAACATATACCATGGTGAGTGGTTATTTATTTAAGCATTAAGTTAATTAAGCCTGGTTAAGCATCGCTGGGTAATGTGTTACAAAATAAAAAAAGAAACTTCAAAAAAAAAACAAATAAAAATTATTAGGTAGGTGGGTTTTCTATCCTAGGTATTTACATTTCTCGCAACCACCCGTTCCCCGAATATACAATGTGAGTTGACAATTTACGACAAAAATATTGAATGCTATTTATAACTAACTAGGAGTCCTGCCCCAGCTTCGCACGGGTATAAAGCATATAGCCTATGTCACTCAGTGATAATCACAGTATTTCGCTACTTCATATTGAATTTTATTATACATATAAACCTTCCTCTTCAATCACTCTATATACTTAAAAAAAAACCTCATCAAAATCTTTTGCGTATTTTTAAAGATTTAAGCAAACATAGAGATATAAGGACAGACAGAGAAAGTGACATTGTTTTATACTATGTAGTAACGTTTATAGCTACTACCATTTTGATAATTGTCATATTTTTACCATACTTATCCAAAGACTAATTTACGTTTAGTTGTCATTTATGTTTTGTTTTTCCATGTCATAGTCGTTTTTGCTATACCACGTAATATAGTGACTTGACGGGATAAAATAAATGCGGTCGAACGGGATAAAAAGTATCCTATGTCCGTCTCCTGGTTCTAAGCAACCTCTCCACCAATTTTCAGTCGAATTGGTTCATCCGTTCTTGAGTTATAAATAGTGTAACTAAGACCAACTTTCTTTTATATATATAGATATTAAAAAAAAGTATTTTTATGGCAAATTGCAAGAAAGCCTTTAACGCCTACAAAACTCGTAAACTAAAGAGACTTTTAGCAATAAAACAATAGCTTTTTTAATAATACGTATTTCTGATATCATTGATGGCATTGAAAAAGCGGTTATGATGTACTTAATAACTCTATTAAGCTTTATTTTGAATTAGGTCATTTTAATACTAAGTGTGCGATATATGGGGCAACGTGAAGGATAATTTTTAGAGAATAGGAAAATTGATAAAAGCTTGTATATATACTTATAAAATCAAATCAAAATAATTTTTAATTAATGTATAGAAACCGGCTATACTCACGTGTTATTTTATTGGATGAGCCCGACTAGTGAATAAGAGCCCCGTATGGGCTTGAAACTAGTCGGGCTCATCCGATAAAATAACACGTGAGTATAGCCGGTTTCTATACATTAATTATGAATTCCACTCACGATAGTTTAAATTCAAAAATAATTTTTATTCAAATAAGCTCTTTCAAGCACTTTTGAATAGTGAACGGATCGTAGATCGTAAATCGTGACTTAAAATTAGTTAAATTTAAATTTTAATATATTTTTTTAAATAAAACCCAAAACCCTGATGCTGAATTTTAGGAAAATCGTTGGAGCCTTTTCCGAGATTCCGAAAATATATATACATACAAGATTAACTCATTTAAATATTAAAGATTTATAATTTAAGCCCGCGTGATTCCCTGCGAGAGAAGTTTAAGGAAATAGGTATTCTTACATTTGCTTCACAGTATATTTTATAGTAATTCAATTTTTGTACATAAAAATATAAAGAATTATAAAAAGAGACGTGATGTATATAATAGACAAAGTAGGAATCGACATAAGCTTGCGGCTCCTGCTTTGACGAACAAAAGTACGTAAGTCGTTTGTGGGTTTGGGTATAAGATTCTATAATAAAACTCCGCAATCAATTTTAGCTTTGCCATTAGAGCAGTTTCAAAAACACTGTTAAAAAAGGCTGATACAGAAAGCCTACTACACTGTTGAGGATTACTTAGATGATAAGAATGTGTGGATATAGCTCTCTTCGAACCTGTACAAGACAATAATAACTAAATGTAACTAATAATAAGAATAACATTTTAAAAAGAGCAACCGCCGAGTTTCTCTTAGGCTCTTCTCGGTAGGAACAGCTTTCCGAACCAGCAGTAGAGTTGACGATTCAAAAGCACTTGTTTACAAGTTTATAAATTAAGTTTGAATAAAGAATATTTTGAATTTGAATCGTCTGATTTAAACTCAATATTGACCAACTTCGAGCGAGAGTTAATTGAAACTTTGTGCACTTATCAAAACCGCTTATAATATAATAAAACTAATTGATAAAGTTTTTAATAATCCATGGCCTTTAACAAAATTTCATGTCCGTTAACTGTTGAGTACTCTCGTCTGGAGCCAATCCTGTCATCAGGTCATGCTTATCACAAACATGCTTTTTTAACTTGAATTGTTTTAATTTAAAATAACGATTTATTTTAAACACGCTTTCTGTATCTCCCTTTTGCAGTTATTTATGCTGTGTAAAGCTATATCAAAGCTAAAAGTGATTTGAGCTTTGCAATTAAAGCAGTTTAAAAACACTTTTAAAGAGAGGCTGATACTAAAAGCCTACTATACTGTTGAGGATTATTTGGACGATAAGAATGCGTGGATATAGCTACTGTCCGACCCTGTACAATATAGTAATGACTTAATGTGACTAGTTATAAGTATTATGTTGAAAAGAGCAACCGCTGAGTGTCTTGCTGGCTCTTCTCGGTAGGAACAGCTTTCCGAATACCAGCAGTAGAGTTGACGATTGAAAAGCAATTGTTTACAAGTTTATTCGAATAAAGAATATTTTGAATTTGAATTACAAAATTTTACATCAAACACCATGATATAATTACCACCTACATACTTCTCATCGGCTTATTTAAGCTTTATATATATAAAAGAATCCCATAAAAAATTGCCATGCCTCACTATAGGATACGAGTTTTAATTTTTTGTTAAACACTACTGCAGTTAACCTCTGACCTACAAACCTACAGCCCGAAGCGATGAATTTAACTTGGGGATCTGACGGAATTACCACATAGAAGATGGTGCAAAACAAAAGCTTTAACGATTAAACATTTTATAAGAGAAATAATAACGTTATCCTTCCTAATAATATTTTAAATGCGAAAGTTTGTGAGTATGGATGTATGTTTGTTACTCCCGCGACAAATCCCCTGAACCAATATCGATGAAATTTGGCACAATTATTCCTTATACACCGAAGTAACATATAGGATATAGAAATCCTGTTTATTGTACAGGAATAGTATGACATTGAAAAGCGCCATCTATTATCAACCTATCACACGACAACAGTCCACGCAAACGAAGTCGCTGGTAAAAGCTAGTTTTGCTATAATCCGCAATAAAGCAAATAGAAAATATGTATATATAATGCTAAATATGCAGTTGATCATTTGTTTTCATAAATAAATAAACAATAAATGAAAAGATAAAACCCGTATACTTCATCTTTGTCTAATCGCACATAAAAAAAGAGAGACCTATTGATACAGTCTCTCATTAGCTCTCTTTATTGCAATACAAGCAACGCCAGCGGTTCCGCCTGCGTGGTAAGAATAAAAACGTATTATAGTCTTTTGATAACCATAAAAATGGTTAAAGTTGGGTTAAGCTTAAAAGCTAGACATATGGTGTCGCGGACTTATTTAAATAACTACCACCGTCTAGTCAGCGCACGCACGTAAAGATTTAAATTTTGCCGTTTTCGTAATATTTTTTATTGCTGCTCCTCTCCTATTCATCTTAGCGTGATGTTATATAGCCTATAGACTTCCTCGATAAATGGACTATTTTACACTCAAAGAATTTTTCTAATCGGTCCAGTAGTTCCTGAGCTCAAACAATCAAACAAACAAACTCTTCAGCTTTATATATTAATATAGATTAGTTTCGTGATATGGATTGAAATAAACGTATAGACCTAAAAGCAATTTTCAAATAGCTTTTCCAAAGCAAGTTTAATTTTCCCAAAAATTCGCCTTGTTATAAAAAGCAGGATTTAAAAACTATAATCCGCTCCGCTTATGATTTGGGCCATACACAAATATGGCTTAAATGTCAGCGATGCGCCATGACCTCAAGAGTTCTTTGAACAACTCGATTGCGCAATTTTAAATGTATTTTAAAATTCATTATATGATATATTAAATTAATGCCGTGTGGTATCCGGCTGAGGAGAATAGACTACCTTGATTTCTTACTGAAGTATCGTAAAAGTCGACTAAAGTAAGTCGGTCTGTCGCGTGGTATCCGGTTGAGTAGGATGACCACCTTCATTTCTTACCGAGGTGTCGTAAAAAGCGATTAATGTAAGTCGATCCGTCGTGTGGTATCCGGTTGAGAAGAACAGACCACCCTCTTTTCGTAAAGAGGTGTCGTAAAAGGTGAATAAGGTAAGTCGACCCACCACGTGGTAACCGGCTGAGTAGAATAGACCGCCCTCATTTCTTACAGAAGTGTCGTAAAAGAACTAAGATAAGTCAACCCACCGCGTGGTATCCGGTTGAATAGAATAGACCACCCTCTTTCTTATCAAGGTGTCGTAAAATACGACTAGTCATCATTCTCCTGGCCTGTCCTGTTCACAAAAGCTTTTCCCGGATAAAAAATAAATAAATTACAAAATACTAAAATTTATATTGAATATAAAACACTATTTTTGGCATAAACTATCAATTCAGCGTAGCTTATTCGGGTAACGGGCAGTCTCAAGAAATGTAAAAACCTAGAATCGATACACAACTAACTTGATATATTTTCTTTTTTTATAATTAATGTACATAAACCGGATTTACTCACGTCTTATTTTATCGGATTAGCCCGACTAGTTTCAAGCTCATCCGATAAAGACGTGAGTATAGCCGGTTTCTATACATTAATTATTAATACCACTCACGACAGTTTAAATTCAATAATTGCTAACCTTTTTTTATTTTATAAAACATTACCGAGTTTAAAAAGCTCTTCTGAGTAGGAACAGCTTCCCGAACCAGCAGTTAAGTCAAAAACCTTCTACTAATTTCTAGAAACTCCTGTTGTTGACCGTATTCGTGGCGTTCGCGGCGGCCGACGTGTCCCACATCGTGGGAAAGACCGGGGAGGCGTCTGCCAAGATTCTGAAGCAGGAATTGGACGTTGGCGTGGAGGGGCAATACCAATGGGCCATTGAGACCGACAACGGGATTTCAGCAAGGGCCCAGGGTGGACCAAAGAGCGTGCCAGGAGTGAGTCATTTATGATAATTTATAGGACAAAATGCTTGTCAACCTTTCTGGAGGTTGACCATTGAGGCAGCTGCAAATTTTTTAACAGTAAGAAGGCTAAAAGATCTACAATAGGATCTCTGCAAAAACCCAAAGCGGAAGGCTCCAAAAAAATATTATAGGATGGTTGAGCCATCCATGAAATCAAGACTCTCATGGACTTTCGAAGTCTATACAACTTTTAGCAGACTAACAAACGGTCTTCTGATGCTTTGATCATAAACACGTCAATTTAAACTTTTAAAAAAGCGTTTATTAATTTTTCATGTCCCTCCTGTTAACCGTTGAGGAGTTCTCTCATTTGGAGAAAAACAATTTCCTTTCCCTATACCAAGAAGATTTCCTGCTATCTTTGGAATATGTAAATTCATATAGTACATTTTTACTTATTTACTTTTACATTTTCCCTATGTATTTTATTTTACAATTAATTACAGAATGTATTTAAACAAACTCTTCAAAGAGCGACATATAGCTGCTAGATTCGAAGTGCTATAGGGTGAAGCGCGGCCTCCTCACGGCATTTTAAGCCATCTGGAGCCAATCATGGCAGCAGCATCAGGTCATGCTTATCATGAACATTGTCTGATGTCTGATGGGCTGAACCAACATATAAAGTTTCAGCCCAATCGGACCCCGGGAAGTGGGTCAAATTTAACTAGCAAGATTCCACCTTCACATACTCGTACATGCATCGCAAGTTGAATAAAAGGTTTTAACACTTGGGAACTCTATTATACATCGGTTCTTCGAAAAGAACAAAGTCTAGGAAAGGGGAGCGTTAAGTTCTAAGTAAGAAATGCCAAATCAGCACTAGGTTATGGCAACCATACAAATTTACCCTTTAAAAATAATTTCATATATTTCAGTCCGACATCCCAGCCGAAGTGGTCCAGGGTGACGCGAAATGGACAGCGCCAGGTGGAGAAGTAGTCGAGATCAGCTATGTAGCTGACGAGAACGGATATCAGGCACAGGTAGATTAACAAATTAAGCAATTCACTAGAACTTAACCTTTATTCCTGATGAACGAGATTTTTAAAAACCAACCTCGAATATGTAATGTATATTGTTAGAAATTAAGTCTAAATTCAATTTAAAATGAATAACCAAAAAAGAAACGAATGCGTAACACTTTTCACTACAAAATCCAACGACAGAATGATTCTACCACCAGTTCGGAACACTAACCCACTTGAGAAGAACAGGCAACAAACTCAGTGGTCGCTAACATCACGAATTGCGATTATTTGAGGTTAGATTGTAATTACATGAAATACAAAAGAGGTCTCCCAAACACGTCTACCTCCTACGAATGCTGCACGCCAAAAGAGAGAATGACATCAGCTGTTGTCTTATATAGGCTGACACAGCTTAGAGATCTGGATTCCTAACAATATTTTATTGGGGAGTTCTCAAATTTAGGTGATCAGCTAGGTCATTAGTTTGGTTAAATACCTCTTAAGTTTTTACCTTAACTATTGCAAGACTGATGTGGTTCCTCTTAAGGAATCTTCAAAGTTATGAGATTCCTACTAGAATGTTTAATTGTTTTGTAGTAGTAGTAGTAGCACCTTTTGAGTTGTTTGGAACAAATCTAGACAATGACGGAACAAATGCGTTCATTACGAGAAACGTTATGTGGAAAGATCTAGTTGGTATATTGGAAGAAATTAAAGTTTAGGACTTGGAAAAAAATTAAGTGCATTAGATGAAAACGACTTTGTTAATGTGGCAGAGAGCAATTTTCATACATTATATATTCCTTTATGCATCAAGTTGAAAGGGGGTTAACACAAGTCCAGAGCAAGAGGGTAAGAGATCTTTAATGGACTCAATGTTGCCCATAATTTTCAACTTTAAACCACTCTTTTGGCTCACAATGTCCCACCAAAAAAATATTGTCTACATTATCGTCACATAATAAATAGTATTGTCAATAACCACAGTAGATGATATGGCTTGGAAATCAAGACGCTATAGATTCACTTGCGATTTTAAAATTTGTAGATTAATATTGTTCTTGAGCCCTACATATAGAACGGATTTTTCTCTGATATTTCTTAAACACTAAGTACTTCCGGCTGAGTAGAATAGACCACTTTCATTTCTAACCGAGGTGTCGTCAAAGGCGACTACAGTAAGTTGACCTGCTGCGTGGTATCCGGCTGTAGAATAGACCACCCTCTTTCTCACCGAGGTGTCGTAAAAGGCGACTAAAGTAAATCGACCCGCCGTGTGGTATCCGGCTGAGTAGAATGACCACCCTCTTTCTTACCGAGGTGTCGTAAAATACGACTAAAGTAAGTGACGTCAGGCAGGTAAAATACGTAGCCGAATCATGTGACATGTTATGTGCGGACCCCACTTAGAGTGGGACAAGGGGGGGAGTATGATGATTTCGAAAAACACTAGTGATACGTTGCTAGTATGGATAATTGCAGATCTAGTAAGTAACAGGATAGGTTTTGAGTGGACTAAAATTTATGCTTTCTTTCAGGGACCCTACATCCCCACTCCACCCCCCATCCCGGAGGCCATTTTGCGCGCTCTGGAATACATCAGAGCCCATCCACCACCGGAACAAAAGAATTAATGGAATAACCAACATATAATTAAGTTAGCCCATAGTTATAAGAGATTCCCTCAAATCTACGTAGGATTTAGAAACCAATAGTGATTGGGTTAAACTCAATGAAGACTTGGGGTAATTTATCTAATACTTTTATCTGATTGTGCTACTAAATTTATATAAGAAGTATAGTAGAATTTTCATCCAGCATTAATCTGATTAACGTAATCTTGTCAATAATTTAATTAGATTTATTTTGTTAGGAAAAAGTCCAACAAAAGCCGTATATTAAAAAACATAAGTACTTATATCTGATTTAAATAACGGAGTCTGTTACATAATGATAAAGGTCAGTTATTATATGAAATAATCAAGTCTATATCAAATTTAATCAAAATCTGTATTCAATTAAGCTTTTGCAAGCACTTTTGAATCGTCAAGGATCAATAAAGCTACCCACTGGTTCGGAATTTTGCTCTCACCGAAAAGAACCAGCGAAATTGGCTTAATTTTTTGATTGGTTTGATAATGACCAATAGCGACATCTAGCGACAAGAAACTCATTTCAAACTTTATTAGATCTCCGCTAGGTGTCGCCAAGTGTGTAATGTATGGCAAATAGTTATTTTAAGTGGTTATATAAGTTATAACATCTCAATCTTAGACTTTGCCTCAGGAGTTATAATACAAGAATAGGGAAGTCAGTTAAAAATGTGCCATATTACAATAAAGCAAGCTAATGAGGGTGTATCTGTCTGTCTCTTTTTCTTATGTGTGATTAGATAAAGATGAAATATACGAGTTTCATCTTTCCTCGTATTATTTACTAACCTTGCAAGCGGCTTTCACCAATTTATACCATATTGAAATTTTGAATATAAAAGTAATTATTGTGAGTTAACCATAAGAGATAGAGACATGCTGTCGCGGACTTTTTTGCAGTATTTTTGTAGATCTACAACTCTCTAGTACATTACTTTCGTGTATCTCTGTTGGTTTACGGCGCACGCGACTAAAGATCCCAGTAGGCGAGTTTTTTTTACAACCCGACCTATTTAAAGCAATTTACATAAAACTGTAATGTACTGTGAATTTAAACCATCCGTAAGAATTGGACTACTTTATAGATACACATACAGACAGAAAGCTTTTGGGGACTTTGCTTTATATGTATAGATTTTGTCACTCTCACTTGTAGCGCTGTCTATGGCTCCCCTAATCTATAGTATTACTCCATGGGCACAAGGTTTAACTTTTCTTCTCTTAGTCCCTGTTTCACAAGTTACCAATAACCTGTCAGTTAACTTATTCAGAACATATTTGACACATATCTTGGAATTTTGCGTTTCTCAGGTATCTGATAGGCTTATTCAGCACTTAGTCCCTAAGTTAAGAGGTAGATCATGTGGCTGTTATTTTGTTTATCTGCTGGATAGCAAATACCTATTTCAAAATGGACGCGATTTTTTTTTTAATTTTCACTTTTTAGAGTCTCTTTATCGAGACATTTAACTGCTATTTAGTTAATTTGTCGGTTAACTATCCGACACTTTATCAGTAACTTGTGAAACAGGCCATAAGTATGACGTTTCTTCGGCATAATGTCTATGGACGGATATTCCGTCGTGATCGGTTCTAAGTTATTGTACGATATACCATAGACATGTAACCGTGAATCCAGTATATAGTCAATAATATATATTTTTTTCTTTCTGTATCAATACTCATAGTATTAACTTCATGATGGCGTTAGGAGAATAAAATTAAGTTAATTTCAAGTTAAGAAAGCCTAAGAAAATTACATGTCCCTACTGTTAACCGTTGAGTCCCCTCGTCTGGAGCCAATCCTGTCATCAGGTCATGCTTATCATAAACATTGTCATCGGGACTGGACCAGTATGTATCATCTCAATCGGACCAAGGGAAGTGGGGCATTAACTTGCAAGATTCCACCTTCACATACATGCATTGCAAGTTAGAAGCTTTTAAAAACAAATGTGATTTCTATGAAGTCGGCCATATTTTCTATATTGTGATAATAAAATAATACCAATTTAAAAATGTTTTCTTTTTTTCACTTTATATTAGTTCCATGGCATAGGTCTCCTCTCTCCCTTTGGAAAGAAGGATTGGAGCTAAGACCTACCACGTCGCTCCGATGATTGGTAGGTTACACATATCACCAGAATTATATAGAGATATGCAGGTTGCCTATTCCCAGCAGTGGGATAGTAACAGGCCGCTACTTACTCTTACTACCAATAAATAATAACAGATTCACTGTTTCTGAAATTCAATTAAAATGTCTGGCTAAGGTTACATCCAACAATGCATATCTAATCTTAAAGTACAAGTAAAAAGAGTAAAAAAGAAATTAAAGGATTATTAAAATAATCGATTTTTAATTAACAAAAAATCGATTATTTACAAAAATCGATTAATATAAAAATCGATAATTTTTCACATCGCTAATCGACGGTACCTATAATAAAATGTGAGATGATGGTATATGAAGCCACTCACCCTGGTCCCGCAGCACGGTGACGGCCTCCAGCACCCGCTTGGTGTAGATGCAGGGCTCGTAGTTGTCCATCTCCTGGGTCACCACCGAGCACACCCTGGACAGCGGACGGCCCTGGGTTAACGACAGTGGGGAAGGCTAAAGGGGGGTTGGAAGATGCGAGGGGGGCAGGGGGGCGCGAAGGGGGGAGGGAGGATGTAAAGAGCCCCGCCCCTCTTAGGGAGAATGCGAAGGGGAGCGCAAGGAGGACGCGACTGGGAAATCGTTGGGGGGGGGGGGGTAGTGTGAACAAGGGGGGCGTAGGAAGAATGTGAATGGGGGGCAGGGAAGAGGGTGCAAGAATAACGCTAGGGGGGCGCAAGGAGGACGCGAATTGGGCGCAAGGAAAATGTTGGGGGGTAGTGTGAACGAGGGGGGCGCAGGGAGAATGTGAATGGGGGCAGGGAAAAGAGGGGTGCAAGAATAACGCTAGGGGGGCGCAAGGAGGACGCGAATTGGGCGCAAGGAAAGTTGGGGGGGGGGGAGTGAACGAGGGGGTGCAAGAATAACGCTAGGGGGACGCAGGGAGAACGCAAATGGGGTCAGGGGCGGGGGGAGTACAGGGTTAACGCGAAGCGGGCTTACACAGGGAAAGACGCTGAGACAAAGGGGGTTGCGCAAGGATTATGAAGAGCAGGGTAATGAGAAGATCATGGTGAGCAATATACTGATGAAGATTATGACCACTAAAGCGATAAACATGAAACGGATGGAGATGGTGTTCAAAACGGCTTTAAAGATGATGATAGTTATCAGTGTTACGATATAGATCATAAGGATACCGATGATTATGTAATGATAATCATAAGAGTAATAATTGATAATTATAAAGGTGAATAAGATGGTAATGGTCAAACCGGTGATGAAGTTGGTGATGTAGGTAATAATAATAAACGTAATAAAGACTGTGGTAATGACAACGAAGTATCGTATGATGTTCTTAAGGGTAACTATGACGATAATAAGGGTGATAATGATCATAGGGGTGAATAAGATGGTGATGATCAAAAATGTGATGCATTTGGTGATGATTGTAATAATAATAAACGTAATAAAGACTGTGGTAATGATTACGAAGTATCGTATGATGAACTTAAGGATAACTATGACGATAATAAGGGTGATAATGATCATAGGCGTAAATAAGATGGTGATGATCAAAAGTAAGATGCAGTTGGTGGTGATGATGACAGTTATAAAGTTAATAATGATCATAAACATAATAAAGACGGTGAAAGTGATAACGAAGTATCGTATGATGTTCTTAAGGGTAACTATGACGATAATATGGTTGATAATGATCATGGGGGTAAATAAGATGGTGATGATCAAAAGTGCGATGCAGTCGGTGGAGATGATGATGGTTGTGATGGTGATGATGATGAACTGTACCTGGCAGCCCGTCCACGGATCGCACCGGCGGTCCTCTCCAGCGAGTCGGGGTCGGCCTCCTGCAGCGCCACCACGCACTTGTTCACGTCCTCCAGTATGTGGTTCTCTGTAGGGAGAGAAGAAGATAGAAAAAGAAGAAGAGAACGAAGATATTCAGTCAAGTATAAATATTCGTATGAGATATAGTCAATGGTGCACTGTGGTGGTTCAGTAGTTTTGCTTGTATGGTGGTGTTGTGTTATGTGTAGGGTTGCCACTTTTTTTGAAGAAAAGTAGTATTTTTCTTTTTAAATCAAAAAAATATAGTACTTTTAGGAAATTCAGGAAAAAAATTAGTACACATCTATTTTCAATCATTATTTATTTTTCCATGATTATATATTATTACTTTTCGCTGGACAATGACACGGAGTTAGAGTCACTAACTAACTAAGCCCTGTTAATACATGAATGAGTTTCGTTCAAACATTCCCTATGCAGTGCTGCGGGAGCGTTCCATTTACAGTTGATTCAAAAAAAGTGCGAGAATTATCGATAAAAATATAGTATTTTTCGTCCTATATTGTTTTTCTTTGTTTGTAATGCCATGAAGGTATTGCCAGTAATCACCACGCTTGGCCTGCGGGTTGGTGATGCGGGTTGGTGGTGAGATGGTGATGAAGTGTTGGAATGGCGACCCCGCACCGGAAAGCGCAGTGTCGGAAGACCCTCTACTAGATGGACAGACGACCTCAAAAGGGTCGCGGGGAGCCGCTGGATACAAGCGGCACAAAATCGTGTGTTCTGGAGATCCCATGAAGAGGCCTATGTCCAGCAGTGGACGTCCATCGGTTGAAGAAGAAGAAGGATATATAGTACGATACTATATAATATAGTACGGGTGGCAACCCTAGTTATGTGGTATAATGTGGTCACAACGGTGTAGTGGGATTGTGATATTTCACAATGTATGTGGTGTTGGTGTGGTGGTATGGTGGTACTCACCGCTGACGGCGAGGAAGTCGTCGATGGTGGTGATGTCGTCAACGGCGTCGGTAAGTAGCCTCACGGCCGCCTCCCAGGCGCGGGCGAACGCCGACGCGTTCTCCTGGGCCACTCTGGACCGGCTGCGAGCGGCCAGCACGCGGGCCGCGTTGATCACCTGCGATAGAACCGCACTTATTAACTGCGATTGAACCGCACTGATTTACTGCGACAGAATCCGATCATTAATAATAATAATAATAAATATATGGGACACTTACACACACGGTCGTCCGTCCCCAAAGTAAGTAACTTAATACTTGTGTTATGACAGACAACTGGTGAATATATACATATTACTTACTAGTAGTAGTACTGTAGTAGTAGTACTTACTACTACTACTACATACTTAAATACAAATATACACCCAGACTCAAAGACCAACAAATTCATTTATAGAAAATGTTGGCCCTCGGTTGGAATCGAACCCGCGACCCGCGAAACTGAAGGTAGGGTCACTACCAAATGCTCCAACGAGCCAGTCAGTCATTGGTTACTTGTTTCGTTCACAGTAAATATTGTTGTTTTTTTTTCTACCTATTATAATATTAATATCAAATGCTTAAGTTTTTATGTAATTTTTTTTTTATGTTCATTGTTTAATAACTTTTTGGTGCATGCTGTGACACCTTCATATGTTGTACATGTTAAATTTTTTTTGTTTCTATTTTTATTATATGTAAGTTTTATATGTAACAACAACTGGCTGTCCAAATAAATAAATGAACTGCTTGTTACTTTTAAAAACAGCTCTTATGAATAAGAGTTCGTTTTGCATGTCAGTAAATAGTACCTGGGTGACCGAATCTTGCATTTCAAAAAAAAATTTCAAAAAAAAAAACGGTTGCCTGTAAAGTCGGTTTTACGTGACAACGTCTTTTTAAATGTGTTGGATTGGAGTGGGAGAGAGACGCAAGGCATTCGCCAGCGGGCGTTACACTTTTTCATGAGTGACTCCAAGCCGCAACCCAATTTAAGATGTTGTCACGTCAAAAAAAAATTAAATAAAATGAAAAAATAATACGGCGGGTGGGGCTCGATCCTAAATATTTTCACCTCTCTAGACCGCCCGTTCCCCAAATGAACTACCATGACTTTACGTTTGAAAAATTTTCATCAACATAAATTTTAAAAAAATTTAGATTCCAAAATCAGGTATGAAATGAATTTTTTTCAAATAAAACTTACCTAAATCGACTTTTCTTCCTCAAAACCCTTACATGGTGAATTTCAGTAAAATCGTTGGCGCCGTTTCCGAGATTTCGAAAATATATATACATACAAGATTAAATCATTTAAATATTAAAGATTACTACTGTATTCACAATATATATGTTTTGACAGAACCGCACTCAGTATCTACGACAGAATCGCACTTACTATGTGCAACAGAATCGCACTTACTATGTGCGACAGAATCGCACTTACTGCATCCGATATACCAGACTTACTATCTGCGACTGAACTGCACTTACTTTGTGTCAGAAACGCAATGATTACCTGCGACAGAACCGCACTATCTGCACTAGAACAGCACTGATTGCCTATGACAGAATCGCACTTACTATCTGCGCTAGAATAACACTTAATATCTGTCACAGGATCGCACTCCTTGCTTAAGACAGAATCGCACTCAATGCCTACGACATAATCACATTTACTGCCTACTACAATACCGCAGTCATTACCTGCGGCAGAAACGCACTCATTTCCAACGACAGTATCGCAGCGATCACATATAATACTGAGCCGCTTTGATCGCAAGAATTTCTATGACCCCCTTCAAACCTTCGGATATCTTAAATCTCTTCGGATATCTTAAAACAAGCCCCACCAGCACCCCCCTCCCCCAGACGCCCACCATTGAATTCCTCCAACGCTTTCCCCTCGCGTTAATTTTAAGCCTTCCCCTTCCCCAGAAGTAAACAACTGATTTTCCCTTAAGCCCACAACACCCCACGATATCCCCCCAGTCCCCCTTTCACCCTGCCGTTAATTTTACCAACCCCCTCCCCTTCCCCAGAAGTAAACCACTGATTTCCCATTTAGCCCACAACACCTGACGATATCCCCCCACTGCCCCCCCTTCGACGAAACCACTCACCTGCGGGCACAGAGCCTCGATCTGCCCAGCGGCGTGCCTCACCATCTTGACGCCGTCCTCGTTGTTGGACATCGAGCACACGAGGTTGGCTACCTGCAGCGGGAAAATGACGTCACTGATGACGCACGTGATGCGTTTTACGTATAAATATATCGGCGCGAACGCAGTGTTGACAACCCCACTACTGACGCAGTCGCATTATCAACCCCACCTTGTCGCAGACTATAAATAACGGCGCTTTGTCGTTGGAGGGGCTCATTCGTATGTGAACACTCTCAGCTTGAAGTCGGTCTTATGTGATGGTGATTTAAAGAGATTCGCTTTAAATTGTGTTTTAAAAGTTAGTGGAGTGATTTCTTACTATTGTGTACTAATGATACCGACTCTTACAAATATACGTAAAAAGCATTTTACGCATTGTAAAGTGCGTGGTAATTATTATATGTGTCGACAGAATGGAGGTGTTTTAATCTCGGGGAATAAAGAATAAATAATAATTAATTTCCAGAGAGGAAGTTTAGGGAGGAAGGGGGGGAATTTCCAGAGGAGAGGAAGTGTGAGGAGCAAAGGGGGCATGTTAGGCGGTGAGGGAGTGTTAAGGTGGATGCATGTACTAGTGTAAGTGGAAAATATACTATCCATGTCAACCACCCGTATCACTATATGGAGGGGGTGATAAGGGAAGTTGAGGAAGCTAGGGGGGAAGGTTACGAGAGAAGGGGGGGTTCCAGAAAAGAGGAAGTTTTAGAAGGAAGTTGGGGACATGTAAGACGGTAAGGGGGTGTTAAGGTGGTTGCTGAAGGGACTAGTGTAAATGGGTAACATACTTTCCATTTCGACTACCCGTATCACCATTGTTGGGTAATATGGGAAGTGTAGGAAGCTTGGGGGTTACAAGAGAAGGGGGGTTCCAGAAGAGAGGAAGTGTTAGGAGGAAAGGGGGCATGTTAGACGGTGAGGGGGTATTAAGATGGGTGTAGGTGCTAGTGTAAGTGGGGAATATACTTTCCATAGCGACCACCCGTATCACCATAGGGAGGGGGGTGATAAGGGTTGTGTAGGAAGCTTGGGGGAAGGGGGGGGTTTCCAGAAGAGAGGATGTGTCCTAACACATCCTCTCTTCTGCCCCTCTTTGCCCCTGCAAAGAGGGGCATGTTAGACGGGAATGGGTTGTTCAAGGGGGTGCAGGGGCTAGTGTAAGTACACCATGTACATACCTCGACCAGCTTGTTGGCGTGCTCCGTGAAGACCAGAGCATACTCCTCCACTTCCTTCTCGTTACCACTGCGTGCCGCCTCCAGCAACACCAGCAATGGCACGTTAGTCTCCAGGAAACTGGGAGCCAGAGGAACAGTATATTTAGAACACTCTAGAACGACCAAAAACTATATAGCCCATATGTTACCCCGGTATATCATTACATAGTATAAAACAAAGTCGCATTCCATGTTTGTCCATATATCCCTATGTATGCATAAAACTTTAAAACTACGCAACAGATTTTGATGCGGTTTTTTTTAATAGATAGTGATTCCAAAGGAAGGTTTGTACGTATAATAACATTCAATACGGAGTAGAGAAATACTGTAATTTTTGAGGTTTCTGTAAATAATTACATTTTTTTCCGCTTACATTGCAAACGCAGGCTAAACCCTATGAGATTTATCAAAATGATGTACTAAGTATTTATAGACCTTGAAAAAGTCTACAGAAAAGTCCGCGATGGTATATGTCTATCTCTTATGGATAACCCATAATAGCATTTTTTGGTCATTTATTTTTTACGAAAATAATTCCTTATTTTCGAAGCAATTTTAACAATACAGCATTAATCCTTATCCAATTAAATACCGTATATACATTTTTGATTTAGTATAGATCAATATGGCCTTTTACAGCATGTAATTTAAATGAAAATTTTCAAAATGCAGCGGTTTTTATTTTTCTCCAAATTTAACGCTTGCGGGCCACGGGCAGTAATGAATAAATCAAAACTACTGGATCGATTTTAATCATTTTTTTACACTGACTGACATGGGATATATATTTTATACCCGTGCGAAGCAGGGGCAGGCCGCTAGTTAGTTAGCTAGAGAAGTCTTTGTTCTCTATATTTTCTATTTCTTATGTCTACAGTCTATGGTCACCTGTCGGAGACGTGGTCCACGACGGCCTTCCGCAGCTGCCGGCGCAGGTCCCTGGTCTTGCGGCACATCTGCTCCAAGGCGCGCTCCAGACCCTCGGACTGCTCCGGACGACCGGCCTGGGGGACGAAACGATTGACTTAAAATAAAAAAAAGTGTAAAACGTACTATACTGCGTCCATCATATTATCAGTCTTTTGACAGCTCACGCTCATTAAGTTTTGTATTGCTTACGTACAAATATCATACAAATAATATTTGTACTTTATGGATGGGTACCGCCCACTTAGTGATGTCACACATAATGGGTTACTACGATTATGCCACAGATTAAAAATAATCGGTAGAAATCGATGTTACGAGTATTAAAAGACATTTAATAACATTATATAAAGTTTTACTTTCTTCTTAGTTAATACGTGAATACAAATAAAACAATCAGGATATTTTAATTTATTTTATTAGCACGAGTCGTCGGAATGATAATCAACACTAGACTCCTCCGATGAGGAGTCTTCAGTAGCAGTTATTATTAGCTCTTGTGTAGATAATATATTATCAAACGCAATATCACGTTCCCAATCAGAGAATATTACTCTTTTAGTTCTTTCCACCACACTTGCCCAGTTCTCGGCCGTTACGTGGGTGCAAGCATTTTTTAGCAATTGCAACATTTTATTCGCTGTGAATGGGGGGCTTGTATTGCATCTCGCAGCATGCCCTTTTACTTGTGCCCATATAAGTTCTATTGCGTTGTACTGGCAGTGGTATGGAGGAATCCGAAGAACAGTATGGCCATATTCTGCTGCCATTTCATTGATTACATAGCGTTTTGCTCTCTTTTTGGTTTTTAATATTTTTATTAATTCAACTTTTAACATTGAGTCGTCCACATTTTCTCCATTGTCCCGAAGCCAATTAATTATTTCATGCTTTTTATTAGCCTGTGTTGGCATTTTGTCAATTTGACGGGAGTGGTAGGGCGCATTATCAATAAAAATTATTGATGGTTCTTCCAATGAAATGAGCATTTTTTTGAACCACTCTTCATACACATTTGCATTCATCTCTTCGTGGTAGTCATTTGATTTCTTCGATTTAAATGCCAACAGTGCGTCTTGTACAAATCCTTTTGCTGTACCTGCATGGCAAATGATTAGGCGCTCACCTTTTCCCATTGGTACTGAGGAAGTGGAATCAGCAGTATCATCAGTCCAGAAACGAGATAGTGTGTGGTTAGCGTTGAGCCATGTTTCATCCGTGAAAACAATATTTGCCCAATCTTGTATTTTCTTTGCCTCTCTTAAAAAATCACAACGTGCTATAGCTATATCTGTGCGTTCCATTAATAATTTTCTTTTATTTAACTTTTTATATGAAAAGCCAATTGTGTTCAAAACTTTGACCAAAGAAGATTTTTCACCATGAAATAGACCACTTCTTTTCAAAGAAACAATAAGTTTTCTCAAAGTTGGAATTTCTTTTCTCAAGTAGTAATCTAGTTTACGTAGGTTATCATTAATCGAATTACTTAGGTACGTAATTCGATTAATGATAGTAGGTACTATAATCGGAATGGTATCGCATACGAGAATCTTTAGGACATCACTATCGTCAATCTGTCAAAAGATGGTTAATATAATGGACAGTGTATAGGAACACATAATTCCGTACTAAAATACTAGATATACTAGATGGTGGGGAGTAAGGGGAGGGGGCTGGCTGTGGTAGCCCCGCGGTAACACCGTGTTGAGGAGGTCACGACAGACACCAATGAGTTTTTCTGTTAAAACTTATGTGTCTAATTGATAATTGCAATTTATCACACGCTCTTCGGTGTAGGAAAACATCGTGAGGAAACCTGCATATCTCTATATAATTCTGGTGATATGTGTAACCAATCATTAGAGCAGCGTGGTAGGTATTAGCTACAATTATCTCCAAAAATGGAGAGAAGAGGCCTATTCCCAGCAGTGGGATAGTAACAGGCCGCTATTTACTAAGGGAGAAATTGGTAATTTGCACCAGCCCCAAGTCTACCTCGTCTGCACGCGCCATATGGCGACGGCAACCAAATGGTTTCCGTGGTGGTCCCTCATATATATCAGAAGAGGATCTGGCGACCGATTAGTGGCGGAATAACCATACACCCAACTGCGAAATTGGTTGGAAGAAGCAACAGAGGCCTAAGGGCTTAAATAACCCTTTAAATACCTGGTGCAGAAGGCAACGGGAAACCACTGCACTATTAACCCAAGAAAGTCGTAATGCAGGTACAAAAAAGGATAAATCTGTGGTTATTTAATCCCCTTAGCAACCGGCGCCATCTTGCTTCCGGGCAGATGGTGTGAAATTGGATACCGGCCGTAATGTAGGTGACCAATAACCATGACCGATCTGCCAAAAGTGTAGCGACCAAGAAGAAGAAAATACTTGTTGTCGCCTATGACTTTCGCTTTGTATTATATAGCAACACCGTAATGAAACGAGTATCGCGCCCATTTGACTGAAATGGTGGCAACACTGTCGTGTTGTTCCCGGTGGAGTCTACCTATATATTGCTAAAACGTTTCAGTTGCATTCAGTCTTTGTTCGTCATTCAAGAGAAGTGCATCTCGGAACGGGAATTGTGGTATTCCTATTATATCGTTTAACGGCTCCAACGATGTTTCTGAAATTTTGCATGTAGGGGGTTTTGGGGGAGAAAAAACGATCTAGATAAGTTTTATTTAAAAAAAATCATTTTATCCCTGTTTTTGGGCATTCAAAAAATACTAAAATTTATATTGAATTGATTTTTTACCATTAACTGTCAAGTCAGCGTAGCTTATTCGGGGAACGGGCGGTCGCGAGAAATGAAAATATCTATCTACCCTACCGACCTAATATTTTTTTCTTTTTTTTTGAAGTTTCATTTTTTTTTTGTTAAAAATTACCTGGTCAAACTGGTACTAAGTATGATTCTATGATGGGTTTTAATATTTCTTTTAATGCTATGATGATGAGGGGTACGATAGTAAAGGTGATGATGATTGGGATGTGATGATGATGAAGTGATACATACGTTGCTCATGTACTCGTGCAGCAGATCCTGCAGCGCCTGTCGTACCGCGTTGCATTCCGCCACGATGCGCTCGCGACGCTCGTCCCTGGAACACACCACCCTCTTTTCAATTCCCACTGTTGGGCATAGACCTCTCTCCTTTGTGAAGGCATTTTTATACCCCATTCCAGAGATATGCAAATATCACGAGCGTGGTATCCGGCTGAGTAGAGTAGACCACCCGCATTTCGGTGTCGTAGAAGGTGACTAAGGTAAGTTCACGTCAGGCAGGCGGCCGTTCGTAAAATACGTAACCAAAACATATCATCATCGTCCAGCCCTTATCCCACTCTAAGTGGGGTCGGCACGACATATTATAAACATGCTGTCACATGATTTGGCTGCGTTTTTAAGACCGGCCGCCTGCCTGACGTCAACTTACCTCAGTCGCATTTTACGACACCTCGGTAAGAAATGAGGTTGGTCTATTCTACTCAGCCGGATACCACACGGCGGGTCAACTTACCTTAGTCGCCTTTTACGACACCTCGGTAAGAAATGAGGGTTGTCAATTGTACTCAACCGGTTACTACACGGCGGGTCGACTTACCTTAGTCGCCTTTTCGACACCTCGGTAAGAAATGAGGTTGGTCTATTCATTCAGCTGGATACCACACGGCGGGTCGACTTACCTTAAGTCGCCTTTTACGACACCTCGGTAAGATATGAGGACGGTCTATTCTACTCGGCCGGATACTAGCGATGTGAAAAAATAATCGATTATTTTTCTAAAATAATCGATTTTTTTTAAATCAAAAATCGATTTTTTTAACTATTCTCTTTTTATTTTTTACTCTTTTTCTTGTTTTTTTTTTTAATATTAGACATGCATTGTTGGATGAAACCAAAATTTATCCAAACTACACCATTTGTATCCAATTTCACAAACAGCGCATGTGATATTATTTCTTGGTAGTTGTCCACTTTAATTAGCCTTTATTGTAATTAATTATTAATATTAAAAAGGAAACTTTTGAAATAGTCATAAAATATCGATTGTTAAAAAATCGATTATTTCGTATCAAATTAATCGATTTTTTAAAAATCGACATAATCAATTATTAATATTAAAAAAGGTAACTTATCAAATAGTCAGAAAAAAATTGATTATTTATTAATCGATTACTTCGTATCAAATTAATCGATTTTTTAAAAACCGATTTATTTTAAAGGGGATGAAATCGATTATTTATTAATCGATACGACCCTACTGGATACGACACGGCGTATTCATATAACAGGCTTTTTATAGGATAAAAAAATCGGGTTTCTTTAACTTGAGGGTACTTATTAATAAACTTAAGTTAAGTAACTTATTAATAAACTTAAGTTAAGTTAAGTAACTTATTAATAAACTTAAGTTAAGTAATTTCAAAATTTGTATTTGTAGCTCTACATGGTGTCTATATTGTTGATGGCCTTTTAAAATAAATAAATAAAGTTATGGAAATGTATTTGTAGGTAAAGTTACTATTATTTTAAGGTACCTGGTACAAGAGCTGTCGGCCATGAGGGCTGCGCCAGATATGATGGATTCGAGCCGCTCCTCCAGCGAGGGTCTGGTGCGGAGCTCAGAGTATGCTAACGGCTCCATCACCATGCGCTCCTGGGAACGTTCACCAAGGTCAGAAGTGGGAGAATATGAAAATACACTTTAAAAAAGTAGCAGACTGATGACAGTCTGTTATAAAAACACCTATCCACAACTAATGCTTACACGTTTACAATGCTTAACAGCGTTGGGAAAGCTTTAACGGTAGCAGACTGACATCAGTCTGTCAGAAAGACTGATCCAAAACTAATGCATAGACAGTCTACAAGTCGAACAACGTTGTGAACGCCTTAACAGCAGCAGACTGACAACAGTCTGTCAGAAAGACTGATCCAAAACTTATGCATAGACAGTCTGCAAGTCGATCGTTGTAAACGCCTTAAAAGTAGCAGACTGACATCATTCTGTACGGAAAACTGATCCAACATTAAAGCTTCGATTTTCGATTGTCTGCAATCCTCCAGCGTTGAGAGCGCTTTAATGGTAGCAGACTGACATCAGTCTGTACGTAAAGACTGATCCAACAATAATGCATTGGAAATCTGCACGTCTAACAACGTTATAAATGCTTTAGCAATAGTATACTGGCATCAGTCTGCACTTAAAGACTGATCCAACACTAATGCTTGGATTGTCTGCACGGCTGCAACGCTCAACAACGTTAAGCGGTAACAGACTGACATCAGTCTGTACGAAAAGGCCAAATCAACAAAAATCTGTGAATAGTCTGCATTTCTACAACGATCAACGACGCTGTGAAAGCTTTAACAGTAGCAGACTGATATAAGTCTAACATAACGCCTATTAATCAGTCCAATGTGATAAATACAGACTGAGTATTGAACAGACTGACTCCAGTCTGTAAAATGGTTCACTCACATCAAAATCGTCGAGCGCTTGAGCCAACTCGCCGGGACCTTCCACAGGCACGCGATTGTTACCTGAAATATTACAAAAGAACTTAGAAACATAATATACGCCGTGTGGTATCCGGCTGAATAGAATAGTACCTCCCTCATTTCTTACCGAGGTGTCGTAAAAGGCGACTAAGGTAAGTCGACCCGCCGTGTGGTATCCGGTTGAGTAGAATAGTAGCACCCTCATTTCTTAACGAGTTGTCGTAAAAGGCGACTAACGTAAGTCGACCCGCCGTGTGGTATCCGGCTGAATAGAATAGTACCACCCTCTTTCTTACCGAGGTGTCGTAAAAGGCGACTAAGGTAAGTTGACCCACCGTGTGGTATTCGGTTTAGTAGAATAGTATTACCCTCATTTCTTACCGAGGTGTCGTAAAAGGCGACTAAGGTAAGTCAACCCGCCGTGTGGTATCCGGCTGAATAGAATTGACCAACCACATTTCTTACCGAGGTGTCGTAAAAGGCGACTAAGGTAAGTCGACCCATCGTGTTGTAGCCGGTTTAATAGAATAGACCACCCTCTTTCTTACCGAGGCGTCGTAAAATACGACTAAGGTAAGTCGACCCGTCGTGTGGTATCCGGTTTAGTAGAATACGACAGAGATAAGTTGACGTCAGGCAGCCGGCCGTAAAAACGCAGCCAAATCATGTGACAGCATGTTTATAACATGTTGTGCCGACCCCACTTAGAGTGGGATAAGGGCAGGAAGATCATGATGTCAGTATATAAAATTAAAACGTGTCAAATTTGTTTTACTACAATAAAATCGGGTATTGAAAAATGCTGAAATGTTGAATAGAATCTTAATGATATTTTAGCTGTCATTTGTCAAGTTGTGATAGCTCAGTGGGCAACGGGCTGACTAAAGAAGTGAAAATACCCATATTTTTCCATTTTTTCCAAGTTAGTTGCAGTGGATTGGCCGTGAAAGTGTAACAACAGACAGACTCCCATTTGTAATATTAGTATGGAATCTATACCATACTAGCGGCCTGCACCTGCTTCGCACGGGTATAAAATATATAGTCCATGTAACTCAGTCAAAAAAATGATTAAAATCGATCCAGTAGTTTTGCTTTATTCATTATTGCCCGTGGCCTGCAAGAGTTAAATTTGGAGAAAAACAATTCCCCTCTCCCTATACCAACAAGATTTCCTTGCTATATCTAATATCTAAATTCATATACTACATATTTACATTTTACATTTTTCCTTGTGTATTTTATTTTTAAAATTAATTACAGAATGTCTTTATATACAACATTGATAGCTTTCTTATCATTAGACAATACAAACACGTTATCGAGTTTACTCTTGAAAGAGCGACATATAGCAGCTAAATTCGAAGTGTTATAGGGCGAAGCGCGGCGTCCTCACGGCATTTTAAATCTATAATATCTCCGAATATGTTCACTTAAATTACATGCTGTAAACGGCCATATTGATCTATATTAAATCAACTTTTTATTTAAGGTACTTAATTGGATAAGGATAAATGTTGTAATGTATAAAAATTGCTTTGAACATAAGGCATTATTTTTCGTAAAAATTAAATGACAAAAAATGCTATAGTGGGTTATCCATAAGAGATAGACATATACCATCGCGGACTTTTCTGTAGACCTTTTCAAGGTGTACAAATACTTAGTACATCATTTTGATAAATCTCGTAGGTTTTTAGCCTGCGTTTGCAATGTAAGCGGAAAAAAATATAATTATTTACGACATCACATTAGGAACCTGAAAAATTACAGTATTTCTCTACTCCGTATTGAATGTTATTATACGTACAAACCTTCCTCTTGAATCACTCTATCTATTAAAAAAACTGCATCAAAATCTGTTGCGTAGTTTTAAATATTTAAGCATACATAGGGATATATGGACAAACAAAGAATGTAACTTTGTTTTATACTATGTAGTGATATACAGTACCCAGTGGTGGTAGCGGCCGTCCCTGGGCCACTGCGGAGATGGTGTCGACCGCCGAGCAGACTGCGCGCAGTACGAAGTCACGGTTCGCCTTAGCCGCTGCCAACTCAGGATGACGGACGTACACCTGGACAAACAGATCATTAGCCCACTGCTGGGCGAAACCACTCTAACAGAGATAAAGTCATCATCCTCCTGCCCTTATCCCACTCTAAGTGGGGTCGGCACAACATGTTATTAACATGCTGTCACATGATTTGGCTGCGTTTTTACGACCGGCCGCCTGCCTGACGTCAACTTACCTTAGTCGTATTTTACGACACCTCGGTAAGAAATGAGGGTGGTACTATTCTACTCAGCCGGATACCACACGGCTAAAGATTAACTCATTTAAATATTAAAGATATATCTCTATCTGCATTACTTTGATTTCGCTCCAACAATAGAGAAGTCAACACATCAGGCAGGCGGCCGGTCGTTAAAACGCAGCCAAATCATATGACAGCATGTTCATAACATGTTGTGCTGACCCCACTCAGAGTGGGATAAGGGCAGGAGGATAACGAATAGAGAAGTTAACAAAAGCAAACAACATCAGCACACTGGATCATATCTACTATCATACCTTGGAGGCAGTAAGCAGCATGGTGGAGTGCTTCTTGAGAACAGCTCGAGCCGCTGCCAGCTCGTCCTTCATCCTGGGCTCCTTCAGCTCGAACTGGCGGCGAGCAGCCTGGGCGGCCAGCTCGTTGGCCGATCTGCCGAACTGGCGAGCTGACTCCAGGAGTTCCGACTGCGAGGAAGCCGATTTTAACATGTCCAGGTCGTTCTCCACCTGGAAAGTGTTATTTGTCCATTTGTATTACGGGAGCTATCCGATTTGTCCAGGAGTTACGGACTATTCCACCCATTTTCCAAGTTGGAACATGGGTTTCCTGATAATATCCCTGAAGGGGATATTTATCAACTCAACTTTTCAACCTTAGGTACCTCCTTCTTCGTCAGCCGATGGATATCCACTGCCGGACGTAAGTCTTTTTATAGGATCTCTACACCATAATATCCTGTTCCGCTTTGACCCAACGGCTCCCGGGCGTAAGTCTTTTTATGGGATCTCCACACCATAATATCCTGCTGCTTGGTTGGGACTTTTTTGAGGTCGACTGTTCACTTCGTATGGCGTCTACCGACATCGCATTTTCTGACCATAAACACTTAAAACCCCAACGTTCATCGGTTTTCCACACTAGCCATCGCCACTTAGGTACCTAGTGGGTTCCATCTTACCAGCTAGTGCATGGGGCACTCAGCCATAAGGTAAAGACTGGTAAGGAATATCTTTATATTCCTTACCAGTCCTTTTTTTAAAGGTAAGGTTCCTCTCAATACAAGGAACATAAGGAAAGGTTCCTCTCAACACTGTGGGCAAGCTGCAATTTTCTTTATTCTCATTATTGACCTGATTAGTCTGTTTAACAAGTGCCCAGTGATACCCGTTATTACAACTTTTCCCTGATATTGGATATGTGCTGTTTAGTTTTCTATGTGTTTAGTTTTCTATGTGTGTAAGATTTAAGGATCAGTTTTTAATATCTGAGCGTTGCCTCCATCTTGTAAGCAGGCATGCAGAGGTATTGATGTGAGAGGTACGTGCGACAATGAATGCGGTGCGTGCGTGCAAGAGAGCCCGTGCGTTAATAAGTGTTGTGTGTGCGTGCGTAAGCGAATGCGTGCGTGCGAGCGCGCCCGAGTCTTTATAAGTCTGGTGCGTGCGTGCCTAACAGAATACGTACGTGCGAGCGTGTCTGTGCGTTAATAAGTCTGGTGCGTGCGTGCGAGCGCGCCAGTGCGTTAATGTGTGGTACGTGCGTACGTAAGCTAATGCGTGCGTGCGAGCATGCTCGTGCGTAAATATGCATGGTACGTGCGTGCGAGCGCGCCCGTGCGTTAATAAGTGGTGGTCTGGTGGTATGTTGGTGAATGCGGTGCGTGCGGTGTGGTAGTATGGTGCTCACCGTGCGCAGGTTGGTCAGCAGCAGGTGCACGTCCACCATGTCGGCCAGGATCAGCAGCCGCGTGACGGCCGACAGCAGGCCGCGCGCCGCGCGCACCATGCCCGAGCGCACGGCCGACGCGCACGGCTCCTCCGAGAACTCGCGCGCCGCCAGGCTCATGGCCGCGCCTGACCACACACGGCGGTGATCGCAAAGTATTTATAAGGAAGTATGTCTGTATTCTTATATTAATATAACAATATGGAGATATAATTAAGCCAATATGGATAAAGAAATATAGAAACGAAGATATGGGTAGTGAAATATTGATATGGAGGTACGAATGTGGAAATATAGATATGGAAAATTGGATATAGAAATAATACAGAAGTACTTATATAAAAGTGTATAGCAAACTTCTGTTCTTTATCAACCGATGGCCGTCCACTGCGGGAAATAGCTGGTCTCTTCACGGGATCTCAACACCGAACGATCTAGTATCGTTTAGCGGGTCCCGCGACCCTTTTGAGGTCATCAGTCCAAATCGTAGGGAATCGACGCTGTGTACAGTACGAGGTCGCCATTCTAACACCTTAAGACCTAAACGCCCATATTTGGTTTATATTATGTGCCCCCTAGGAACGCATGTATTTCCATGGCAATTTTGAAATAAAAACTATATAAAAAACACTCAGCCATATGTATTACATCGTGTACAAATTTCAAATTCCATTAGTTTTCGATTTTTGCAAACACATACGTTATCTTGTGGTGTTTGGATCTAGATCTCCCCGAGACCTTAAAGGTCCTCAGTCCACATTATAGGGTTTATTTTCCAGTGCAGCGTCGTCATTCCAACACCTTAAGAACCCAATTCCCATCGTTCCTCCACACTATAGGCCAAAATCACTTCAGCTTCAACACACTGAGCTATATCAGTGACTCTGTTTCTTTTACGGATCTTCTCATTCCTGATGACGAAGAGATATTCCAAGCATAGCTCACTCTATCGCGCGCTGAGTGACTCTGTCCTTTCGTATGAGGCCCATAGTCATCAGATTTATGGATTACTAGCAATCGCCAACAGCTTCGCCCGCGCGATAAGATTATAATAGTACTATAGTCTTTCGATAATCATAAAAATGGTTAAAGTGGGTTAACCTTAAAAGCTAGACATATGCTGTCGCGGACTTTTATTTAGAACTTTTAGAGGAGAACAATTTTGTAATACACGATTTAAGAATAACTATCACCGTTTTCTCAGCGCACACAAGGAAGTGTTAAATTTTGCCATTGTAATATTTTTTATTGCTGTTCCTCTCCTATTCGTCTTAGCGTGATGTTATATAGCCTATAGCCTTCGATAAATGGACTATCTTACACTGAAAGAATTTTTCAAATCGGTCCAGTAGTTCCTGAGATTAGCGCGTTCAAACAAACTTTTCAGCTTTAGATTATAGATTTGTCTGTGATCATACTATTTTTTATTGCTGCTCCTCACCTATTCATCTTAGCGTGATGTTATATAGCGTATAGCCTTCCTTAAATGGACTATCTTACACTGATAGAATTTTACAAATCGGTCCAGTAGTTCCTGAGATTCGCGGGTTCAATCAAACAAACTCTTCAGCTTTATATATTAGTATAGATGAGTTATCAGACCAAAGTAGTACAATCTCCCACTGACCTGCCTTCCGCACCTCCTCCACAGCAGCCAACATCTCCTGGGTGATCTCAGGGTTCTCATATGCTATGGTCTGCCCCCTCTCTATGAAGATCTCCGTAGCTCTCTCCACAGTTGCCACTAAAGCACTTGCTCGCTTTGATTTGCCAGCTGGAACGGGATTAAATATATATTTAAATATATGTATTGTTTGACATTTTGAACATAAAAGTAGTTATCGTGAGTCAATTATAAGAGATTTTTGAATACCTTTCACCGTTTACTAAGCACTCATTTCTCACTCACTCACTCACGAGCCTCGCATATTTATACTTTCAATACTAAGTTAGACATCCACAAACTTAATTAGAAAACTATGTTTTCTACTATTTTTTTATTCCATCCATGGGGTCGGGACAACATGATCTAAAAATGTTGTCACATATTTTGGCTGCGTATTTTACGACCGGCCGCCTGCCTGACGTCAACTTACCCCAGTCGTATTTTACGACACTTCGGTAAAAAAGAGGGTGGTTTATTCTACTCAGCCGGATACCACACAGTGGGTCGACTTACCTTAGTCGCCTTTTACGGCCTTTTACGCCTTTTTCAAAATCCGGACAGAGACCAATGAGTTTTTCTATTAAAAACTTATGTGTCTAATTGATAATTGCAATTTATCACATGCTTTTCGGTGAAGGAAAACATCGTGAGGAAACCTGCATACCTCTAGAGAACACTGGAGATATGTGTCACCTACCAATCATTGGAGCAGCGTGGTAGGTCAATCCTTCTCTCCAAAAACGGATAGAAGGGGCCTATGCCAAGCAGTGGGATAGTAACAGGTCGTTACTTACTTACTTTTACAAAAGTAACAATAAAATTATTTTGCTATAATCCACGATGAAGTAAAATAGAAAATATATATAATGGCTAAATGTAGAGTGGACAATCGGTTATCATACCTGATACATGTAGGATTCGTAAAAACACATGCACAAACCTCCACCACATCACCACAATACACAAGCACTACACACGTTCACTATCACAAACTCAACAATCGTTTCGCCCCGCAACCGAAGCATCATCAGGAGATAGACTCCTCGACCAAGATCGCAAAGCGAAGCAATACCCAATACCAATACCCAAGTGGGTATGTTTATGTGGGCATGTGTTTTTACGAATCCTGCCTGCCTGACGTCAACTTACCTTAGTCGTATTTACGACACCTCGGTAAGAAAGAGGGTTGTACTTACTTACTTTTACTTAAATATTTCTATAACTTTGGTAAATATACACTCACGTCGTTTCTTCTTGGCAGACTTATCCTTGCTGTTGACGAGGGTTGTCACTTGAAGCACCAGAGGTTCCAGGGTGCGCTCCACCGACATGGTTCTGATCTCCAGGTTCTTGGGGTCCCACTTGAGGGTGAGCTGGCCGGTCGTGCCGTAGGGGTCAGTGAGGGTTGCCATTGTTGCTGGTATCCTGGAAATGATAAACTTGTTATCAATGATGTATTCCATAAGTTAGAAAAAAATACCAATGGAGATAAAAGTGAATATATAAACTGGCTCGTTGGCGCAGTGGTAATCCTGCCTTTAGCTCAGAGGGTTGCAGGTTCGATCCCGCCTACAACACACATTTTCTATAATTAAATTGTTGACCTTTAAGTCTGGGTGTATATTTGTATTAAAGTATGTATTAAAATTATATAAGTATATATTCACCAGTTGTCTGTCATAACACAAGTATTAAGTTACTTACTTCGGGGACGGACGGCCGTGTTTGTAAGTGTCCATATATTTATAACAGTAATTTATAATACGCTGCTCACTGCATAAATGGAGTCAAAGGGTTACTCTCTGGTACCCCAGGGATGGGAAAAGAGCTAGAGGGCGGCCAGTGAGAAGATGGGAGGACGACCTCATACTAACTGCTGGGCCCTGCTGGACGAGAGTAGCGCAAAATAGGGGTCAATGGAAAGAGTTGGAGGAGGCCTATGCCAAAAGGCACACCGAACTAAGAGATTTCATATAAAAAACATATAAATAAATAAATAAATATATGGGACACTTACACACACGGTCGTCCGTCCCCAAAGTAAGTAACTTAATACTTGTGTTATGGTAGACAGACAACTGGTGAATATATACTTATATATTTTTAAATACATACTTAAATACAAATATACACCCAGGCTCAAAGACCAACAAATTCATTTATTGAAAATGTTCGCCCTCGGCGGGAATCGAACCCGCGACCCGTGGTGCCGAAAGCAGGGTCACTACCCACTGCGCCAACGAGCCAGTCTAAAAAAAAATAATAATATGTATATATTTAGTTCGGAATAAAAGGCTTATTATTATTATTAATTTATAATAGTATCATCATCTTCCTGCATTTAGTAAGTATGAATTTATGTTCATTATAGACTCCAGAAGGCTGGACTGATTTTAATGAAATTTTTAGACAATATTTAGATTGACCCTGCATATAATTTTGTAATGTTTGAAGCATTTTAGAAGTTATTCATAGTATAGTTTTTTTTTCTTTTTCTTTTTATTGGGATAACAAACAATTACACACTAGGATTACATATTTAAACTTAAATAAAATATTTATAATTATGTCGGTGTGTTACCCACACCGTTACCCACGTATTAATTATTGTGTTAGAGTGTTTTCTTAGATAATGAGGTTATTATGTTTATAAGAGTTATGTTTTAACTGTCTCATTTAACTGATTTAATAATTTCAATAACTCTGTTTCTATATTGGGGGGTTGGAGTTACTCGCGTCCGTAGGTTAAACTAAAGTAAGGTACTTATTTAAAAAGTCCTCATAACCCTACACGTGATCCCTGGGTAGTGCTAAACGAGTAACATTCATGGTGGTAGGCTACGGCCGTGGCTATTGTTACCACCCTACAGGCAAAACCGTCCCGCCAAGCGACTCCTCGTGTTCCGGTACGATGCCTGTAGTAGCTAATTAATGGGAGAAGGGTCTGTACAGCTACGCTGCATTGGATGGCAGGTCCCGACTCACGATGTCATATCGCCGGGCGGCTCAATATGGAGAGCAGCGGGATCCGAAGCACGGTGCACCGCTGGCCGACCGCAGGTTATAGGGGGCCCAATTAGTAGAAAAGCCATCTACGAAAGGCTGCCCCGCTGCCTCGCGAAAAATCCTGGAATTGCTCCATCGTGCCGGTTGGCGACCGGAGAGAGGACCCGATGGCGATTTCCAGGGGGGTTCGGGCGTCCCCGCGGTCTCCAATTGAGCCTACCATCAGCGCTTTGACATCAACAGTCGCGTTGTTTAAAAATGAAGCGTCTCCTACAACTTCCTTTTCTCATTCCTGTTCACCCGCTCAAAAAATTAAAATGAAAAATAAAAGGAAAAGTAACGTTTTACAGCGGCTGCACTTCCTCTCATTCAAAGTACACCTCGCTAACATTCGAGGTCTACACTCCAACCTCTTCGCGGTCCATCACCACCTAGAGACCGACAAGCCGCACCTGCTTTTCCTTACGGAGTCGCAGATTTCCAGCCCAGCAGATACGTCATACTTATTATACCCGGGTTATGCTTTGGAGCACAACTTTAAACCCCACGCAGGGGTTTGTATGTATGCTCGTAATGACGTCTGTTACCGGCGACTCCGTAACCTGGAAGTACCCAATTTTTCTATCATGTGGTGTTTGATTGATACAGGCTTGGACCAAACTGTTTATGCTTGTGCCTATCGATCGCACAGCGGTGACCAGGAGACAACTCGATTATTTAATTATCTCAGCGAAACGACCGACATCGTTCAACACCGGTATCCGTCAGCTCAGCTGGTGTTTCTGGGAGATTTTAATGCCCATCATAAGGATTGGCTATTCCCTTATCAAAAAACTGACCACGCTGGAAGAGAGGCTCTAAATTTCGCCCTCTCTCTAGACCTTTCCCAGCTGGTCAAAGAAGCCACAAGAATACCGGATGTTGACGGTCATACACCCAGTTGTCTGGACCTTCTGCTGACTACCGACCCTGACCGATTCTCAGTCTCAGTTGCATCCCCCTTAGGTACTTCTGATCACTGTGTGGTAAAGTCGGTTTCGCACCACTATCCGCCTGATCTTAGCTTCACTGGGACCAGGCGCGTATGGCGATATAAGTCGGCAGACTGGGATGAGATGCGGCACTTCTTTGCATCTTATCCTTGGCGGAGATTATGCTTCTCTTCTAATGATCCGTCGAGCTGTGAGAATGCTATATCGGAGGTCATTCGACGGGCTATGGAATACTTCATAACTTACGCGGATGTACCTCTGAATAGTAAGACTCCCCGATGGTACAACGGTGAATGCGCCGCTGCAGAGGCCATTAAGAATTCAGCGTTTGTAGCCTGGGTTGAATCTCGATCTCAAAAAGCTCCGGACATTACAGCTAAGAAGAGAGCATATAATATTGCTGCCAAATCCTACAAGAGGGTTCTTAAGAAGGCTCGATTTAACCGCACTAATCGTATTGGGATCAAATTAGCATCCTATCCCAGTGGTAGCAAAGCTTTTTGGTCACTTGCGAGGTCGGTTGAGTCGAACTTCTGCTGTCCAACGCTGCCGCCATTGCTTAAGCCAGATGGGACACTGGTTTTTTCCGCAAATGACAAAGCAAATTTATTAGCTCGGTTGTTTGCGGAAAATTCACAACTCGATGCAGGAGGAGCCTCTCCACCCATCCTACAACCTTGCGATTCGGTCATGACAGAGGTTCGAATTCGCCAGAAAGAGGTTTTGAGAGCCCTTCGCAGCTTAAATGTGAATAAGGCCAGTGGTCCCGATGGCATACCAGCAATCGTCCTGCGGAATTGTGCACCTGAGTTGTCTCCTGTCTTAACTCGCTTGTATCGCCTCTCTTTAAAAACGGCTCATGTCCCGAAAGCATGGAAGATTGCCAATATACAGCCAGTACCAAAAAAGGGTACCCGAGCTGATCCAGCCAATTATAGACCGATTGCAATCACGTCCATACTTTGCAAAATCATGGAACGTGTATTGAATAAAAAGCTCCTGGCATACTTGGAAGAAAACGATCTCCTGTCGGATTACCAGTTCGGTTTTCGACGAAATCGTTCTACAGGAGATCTTCTAATGTATGCCACTCACATCTGGGGCGAAGCCATTGAGAGACATGGCGAGGCGCTTGCCGTGTCCCTTGACATCTCGAAGGCTTTTGACCGTGTCTGGCACGATGGTCTTCTTGGCAAGCTTCCTGCTTACGGGCTGCCTACTATACTCTGTAACTGGATATCTGATTTTCTGAGTGAACGATCGTTTAGAGTGGTAATTAACGGCTGCTCTTCGGAGCTAATGACCACGAATGCCGGCGTTCCTCAGGGATCAGTTCTTTCCGCGACACTTTTCTTGCTGCATATTAATGATTTGCTAAGTCCCGGTGTCTTTGGGTACGCAGATGACAGCACTGTCACGGAGAGATATATGTCCAGTTCTAGAGCTAGTAGTGCTGAGATTCTCCAACACAGAGAGGCCATGGTCGAGCGCATTAACTTGATACTGAATGAGGTTTCTGACTGGGGTGAAGCCAATCTAGTCAAGTTTAATGCTACAAAAACACAAGCGTGCCTATTCAGCGCTAAACGGAGTTCCTTCCCCCTAACTCCTACTTTTCGAGATATATCCATACCGATTTCCGATAGCACTGAGCTTCTGGGTATAAAATTAACTTCCAAGCTCAACTTTGGTAAATGCATCGAGTCCAAAGCAAAAACGGCCGCCAAGAAACTTGGCATCCTGAACAAAGTCAAACAGTACTTCACACCAAAACAACTTCTAGCTTTGTACCAAGCTCAGGTACGATCGTGTATGGAGTACTGTAGTCATTTGTGGGATGGATCTGCCAAATATCAACTGGATGCTTTGGACTCGGTGGATAAACGTGCCAGAAGACTCATTGGCGATGAAACCCTAACTAATGCTAAATTGCATAGCTTGCAACATCGGCGCAGGGTTGCCTGTCTATCGGTCTTCTATCGGATATATTTCGGAGAGTGTGCTCAGGTACTTCATGAACTTATTCCGGCATCGCCGTTTTATTATCGCACCGCTAGGCACCGAGAGAGATTCCACCCCTACACCGTAGATATCCCGCGAAGACGCACGAAGCGTTTCGATTCCTCTTTTCTGTTGCGCACAGCACGGGAATGGAATGCTCTCCCGGCATCTGTTTTTCCCAATGAATATAATATAGGTATTTTTAAAAGAAAAGTGAATAGGCATCTTCTAGGCAAGCGCGTTCCATCTTAGACTGTATCATTGCTTATCATCAGGCATGATTACAGTCAAGCGCTCGTCTATACACAATAAAAAAAAAAAAAAAAAAAAAAAAAAAAATATATTGAACAGACGATAAAAAGAATATATCAAGATTTTCAAAATCATTGGTATATGACTGGCTAGTTATGGTTATTAACTTATTTCATAATCAATACTTCAGCTTTGTCTATGAAATAAGTGTGCATACGACATAAGTGATTTGACTTCGTATTTTACGACCAGCTGCATACCTACTCGTATTTACTTATATTTAATTTTAATTAATTTATCTGCTTGAAAAATCTCAATTTTTCGCTGTCAAACGTAAAGTCATGGTAGTTAATTTGGGGAACGGGCGGTCTAGAGAGGTGAAAATACCTAGGATCGAGCCGCACCTGCCCTATTTTTTTTTTCCGTGTTTTATCATGCGATCAGTCGATAGACTATGAACAGATGTGGTGTTAGTCTGATTTGTCGTTCGGAGTTAACAACCCCAATTCAAATTCAAATTCAAAATATTCTTTATTCAAATAAACTTGTAAACAAGTGCTTTTGAATCGTCAACTCTACTGCTGGAATGGGTAATGCTACAATGGTAAATGCTACAATGGGAAGAACTCTGTGTTTCAGTCAAGTATATGGCGTCTTTTCAGCCGGTGAATCGTCTGTGGCAGTGTCAATTGCACCACACTGATTCGGATGATTTTCAAGTCTTTTTATGTACGAATAGTTGTGTTTTTCGATTTCCTGTTTGACAGTGTTTATTTTTAAATTATCATGGAGCACGGCTATTCGTAGGAACCATGGCGAGTTGGAAATTTGTTTCAGTATATAGTTCTGAGCTCTTTGGATTATCTGAATATTAGAGCCACATGTTGAGCCCCAGAGTTCTATTCCGTATGTCCAAATAGGCCTGCCCTATTAATTTTTCGATTTTCTCTTCAATTTTTTTTACAATATTTTAAAAATTACCGATTAAGGCTCGTTCACCCAGGTATTATGTACATAAAAGATTAACTAGAACGTAGTTTCGATGAACAATGGTGTACCGATTCGGTTATTCAGTCAAATTCCATAAGTAATGGGAATACTCATGTATGGTATTTAAAGAATGATTAGAGCTTGATAATGCTTTATGGTGAAAGTAGGTATATGAGTCATTCATGAACAAAACCTTGGAATAAGATAAAGTATTACTTAAAAAATTAAATTTTCTGAGAATAAAACCTTTCTTGTTATCAAAATATATAAATATCAATGGATTCTCGTAAAAATAAACTTTAAACAATATAACTAATAAATATAATACGACCAATTGCAATTTACTTTGTTAGAATCCAATTATTTGAAACAAGCTTACTTCTTGATTTTGTCGTATAAATTATTGACATTTATTGTTGTAGATTTACCTGATTTTTGCGGTAATATTGAAGATAGTCAAACTAATAACACAGTACACAAAACTTAGTAATTGATTATACACAAAACTTCACACACAAAACACCGGAATATTACAAGTAAATATGAAAAATGTAGAAAATAAGGAAAGTTCTCACGAAGGCGTGTCAATAACAATTCATTGAGTTGCCACTTGCCAGATTAAAAATTTTCGTGAAGAGAATATTTTCTACCACATTTAACAAAACGGAATACTGACAGAGCGTCATTTGTTATCGGAAGGCTGCGTTGATATTAACATTTAACTTTACATACTATTAACGTAAACAATATAAATTGCAGGATGTTATAGGTATGAACTAGTTGTTCTTCGTTTGGTGGTCGTTCCTATAATAAATCTGAGGCTGTGGTAATATTATTAGAACTTGTTAAAAATACATGAAAACATGATCTCTCTGATTTCAATATAAAATCATAAGTAGGTAGTTTAAGACAGATATAACTTGTACATTTTTGCTGTAAATAAAAAAGTTTTCCTTACAAATTATAAACTTTTAATTAATTTCACGAATATTTTTATTACCTATGCATAAAATTTCTTTAACATATAACATGAATATATACATATTTGTTTAAATCAAACGAATATGTTATTTTTAATTATTTACCCTGAATGGTATGTTGAGCATAAAATATAATCTATATGCTTAAAATTATGTGCCACTGCATAATTTAGATATTCTTCACTTTATTGAAGTAAATTGATTATTTATTTTTATTTTTATTATTCATAACAGTTAGTATTGTAGAATTAGTAGGTAGTAGTAGAATTTCATACAAATCTACCGTAAACTAGCAATGATTCTAACAATTTGGTACATTCAACAGTTTTTAACTTTTTGAGCTAGATGGCGTTGTAAACAAACATAAATTATCAATTCAATTTTGATCCAAAAGCGTATTTTGTCGGCTTATCCAAAAAATAAATCAATTATCACAATAAGTTGACGATAAACCTACACATATTTCTTAACCCCACTAAGGTTTAGAATAGACCGCCCTCATTTTGTTACCGAGGTGTCGTGAAAGGCGACTGAGGTAAATTGACACGCCGTGTGGCATACGGCTAAGTAGAATAGACCACCCTCATTTCTTACTGAGGTATTGTAAAAAGCGACCAAAGTAAATGTCTGTCAGGTGGCCCGTTGTAAAATAACTAGCCAAATCAGATCAAAACAAGTTTAAAACATGTTTTGCCGATCCGACTCAGAGTGGGATAAAGGCAGGAGAATACATTCATATATAGAAGAAAAAATATTTATTTCAAAGGGCTTAAATCGAAAGCGTCATCCAATGCTTCAAATATATCCGTGTATGCTTCGGTAGTAGCATTAGTTATTGGAGAAGCAAACAGTTTATCCAGATCTTGCTTCATCTTACGTTCTATTTCTTTCCTCTTCTTATCATCTTCTATATTCTTAATATCGGAGTTCTTTATATAACTTTTTACATCAAATGATGAATTTACTTGGTTAGTTGTTTTTGTTTCAAAAGTAACGTTTTGAGTCGAATCTCTTTTTAATATATTTGCTTCTGTATTTTTGGTGACATCAAAGAATGATTTTCTATAATTTTCATTTCCATCTCTTTTAAATTCAGTAATGTTTGTTAGAATTTCATTTACGATATCACTTTCTGTGAAATTTGAAACTTTCTCTCTAATAGTGGATTGCATTTTTTCGGTCATTGTTTCATAATTATACAAATTATTTTTTGTATTGTTTATATTTGAAATGTTTTCAAATTTCGTTGGAAATCCTATTTTATCTACTTTCGAACGACTAAATTCATTCGCACGTCTATAGAAATCTGACTTAGTGATATCAACATTTTTAGATGTTAGATCGGTTGTTATATTTTTTGTAAATGATGTATTTCTTTCATTAACTTTAGAGTTTCTATTCTCTGTTATATTTTCGTATTTTTTCAAACCGTCCGTTTTTGCACGCCTATACCACTGTAGGAGTTTTGAAATATCAAAATTTTCATTTGTTACTACAGTCTCTTTAGGTTCATGTCTATTTATATCATTGTTGTTTATCTTAGTAGTTACATCTTTAGATTCATTAAATGAATTTACACGTCTGTACCATTTTAGTTTTGAAACATTATTGTTTCCAGACGTAGTTTCAGTTGCTGTTAATTGCTTATCAGTTAAATTTCGTTCAGTATTTTCAGTAGTGTTTGTATGTCTCTTTATTTCATTTGCGGTCTTATAAATGTTTTTCTCATCTGATTTATCTATTAAAGTTTCATCATTTTGTTTATTTAATTCAAGTTTATTTGTAATATAACCCGAACTACTTCTTTCGGTGTTAATTTTTAGATCTTTGCTTTTATACAAGCTACCAAAGTGTTCGACTGAAGTTTCGGGTGTAGAATAAAATTCTTCTTTTTTAGTTTTATAGTGTTTGAGATCATATTTGAAGCGTTTATTTATTTTTGTTGTTCTATGATTCTTGGTTTTATAGCTGAAAATTTTGAAATATTTTAGAAAACAACATTAATCATAAATCTTTGTATAAATATATTAAACAATAAAAATACTTTTAAAGAATGAATAAGTCGCTACAAACAAGGTTAAACTTGCAAACTATAAATTCAACTAGTGAAAATTTTAAATTTTTTTGTTAATTATTGGTTAGTAAGTTACAAGTTTTTTTTTTAGGACACTTACACGCACGGTCGTCCGTCCCCAAAGTAAGTAACTTAATACTTGTGTTATGGACAGACAACTGGTGAATATATACTTATATATTTTTTTAAAATTTCGCACAACTTAAGTCAGACTGGCGTTTTCGTGTCAAGGAGGGTATTAAATGTTTTGAGGATACGCGACTGCTCGACCTTGATGCGAGGCGCCAACTTCGTAAAACTCGGCCGAAAATTACATATAATTATACATATAACAGTGCTGGTCAACTCTACTGCCCAACCTGTGACCGCACCTTCACGCACAAGTTTGGATTTGCCAGCCACATCCGTGCTCACGCAAGGAATGCATAGGGTCGCCGTTGTCGGATACGACAAGGAGCAATATATATATATTTTTTAAATACAAAATGTTGGTCCTCGGCGGGAATCGAACCCGCGACCCGTGGAGCCGAAGGCAGGGTCACTAACCACTGCTCCAACGAGCCAGTCAAAACATACTGAACAAACGATTTTAAATAGATAGTAAAATTCAAATTCAAAATGTTCTTTACACAAATAAACTAAAAAACAAGTACTTTGAATCGGCAATTCTACTGCTGGTTCGTAAAGCTTTTCCTATCGCGAAGAGCCTAAGAGAAACTTGGCGCTAGCTCTTTTCAACATAATATTAATAACTAGTTACATTAAGTCATTACTATCTTGTACAAGGTCGGACAGTAGCTATATCCACACATTCTTATCATTTAAATAATCCTCAAGAGTATTGTTGGCTTTCTGTATCAGCCTCTCTTTAACAGTATTTTTAAACTGCTGTAATGGCAAAGCTAAAATAGATTGCGGAATTTTATTATAGAAAATGTACAGAATTTTATTAAAGAATACGTTACAAGTTCCAGTTTGCTACACGCGTTCAAAGACAAAGTCAACTAAATGGTGGGGGGTTTAACTCGTTACTATATAACTCTGCTTGCTTGGGTAATGCTTCGCTTTGCGATTTTGTCGTGGAGTCTATCTCCTTGATGCTTCGGTTACGGGGCGAAACATTGTTGAGATTGTTGTGGTGAATGTGTCCAGTGCTTGTATATCGTTGTGTCATCGGTGTCGGGTAGTGCATGAGTTATTACAAATTCTGCATGTATCAGGTATGAGAACGAATAGTACACTATATTTAGCATTACATATATTTTCTTTTATCGTGGATTATAGCAAAATAATATTCTCATTACTTTTGTAGAATAGTACAGTTTGGGTCATAGTTTATTTTTTGCCAAAGGGCCTATAGTTACTTAGCTACCGGTAATATGTGTGTTTGAAGCTAAAATATCTTATTACCTGGACGCTCTTAATTTTATAGGACGATATAAATCATTGCTTTCATCACCATTGCTACTTATAAAATTTACATTTATCTCTGCACTTTGACTTATGGAGGATAATGCTAAAGCATCTTCAGGAATATTTTCGTATTTAGCACCTTTTAGTTTAATACTATCATAAGGTTCTATAGCTTTATTTCTATAGCTTAATTTATATGAGTCCATAGTCTCTTTTGGTTTTCTAGTATAAGAAGGTACTAAATTTGTAGCCTCGAAATTAGCCATCTTTCTTTTATCTAATATTTCAGGGTACAATGTTATATGAGTTGACTTGATTCTCGGGTTAGTTTTAACACCAATTGTGTTTATAAATAGTGTTTTATTAATTCTGTCTCTTTTTATATTCTTTATAACATTATAGACTTTTGGAATATTTATAATCTTCTCTTTTCTTTTAACAAGTTTGTGTTTTGATATTGTTTTTCCTACATAATTTTTTAGTTTTGTAGGTTTAATTTTAACTTTATTCCTTTCGTATTCTAGTGAATTTTTATTAATATTGTCTCTTAAATAATTATTAAGATAATCTCTGATTTGTGATTCTACCATTATTTTAGTATCATCAGACAGTTTAGAAAAATGATCAAAAATTATTGATTGAACTGCTTTTCTTATAGTATTCTGTAAGTTTTTGCTTCTTCTATGGCTACGGCGAAGTATTTTCAGTTTTCTTATGAAATTTGTAAGTTTTCGTTCTGAATCTTTTTTGTATAACGTATTAATGAAGCCAAGGAAATAGTTGTCTTTATCTTTGTTAGTAGATTTTAACTTCCTTAGAAGATTGTCGAAATGTTTTCTTATGCTTCTAGCTGATTTTATATTTACACCATCTAATTTATTTGATAACAATTCTTTAATGTTGTTTTGTAATGTATCAGTATTTTCTCCTTTACGTATTTCAGTGTCTATAATTTGAATAATTTCTTTTAAAACGTCATCGTTAAATGTATTTAGATTAATAATTAAATTTTCAAGAAAATCTGTAAACTTGTACCGTTGTTTGCGTCTACTAGAAGTACTTAGATCATGGTTTTCTATGACATCTTTTACTTTGCTTATGAAATGTTGAATGTTATTTAGGAAATCAATATCGGATGTCTTTTCGAACTCAAATACAGTTTCTAGGGCGACATTGACACTTCTAGGCTTAGCTGCTTCTACGGAAACTGAAACAAAATGAATATAGAGTTAGGAATGCTAATTTTATTTATATAATTTATAGAATTAGGCGTTACTTTGCGGAGGTCCATAATACAAAAGTAAATAGAATATTATTTTGCTATAATCCGCGATAAGAGACAATATATGTAATGCTAAATGTAGAGTGTACTATTCGTTCTCATACCTGATACATGCAGAATTTTTAAGAACTCATGCACTACCCGACACCGATGATACAACAATACACAAGCACTGCACACATTCACCACCACAATCTCAACAATTGTTTCGCTCCGTAACCGAAGCATCGTCAGGAGATAGACTCCACGACAAAATCTTACTTATCCTTTTTAATGTTATTTATGTTATTGTTATTCATGATAATAGCAACCAATGAGATTTTTGCTAGTTTCTATCGCGACTGAAGCTTCGCAACACGCTGAGCTATGTCGGTGACTCTGGTTCTTCTACGGATCTCCTCATTACTGATGTATGTTTATGATAAGCTGATGCTGTCAGGATTGGCTCCAGACGAGGGGCTCAGAACGAGGGGCTTGGGCACTCCTCAACGGTTAACAGTAGGGACTGTTGTCGCCAATGACTTCCACTTTGTATTTTATAGCAACACAGTCATGAAACAAGAGCATCGCGCCCTTTTTGATTAAGATGGTGTGACGTTGTTGTTCCGGTTGAGTCTTCCTATTGATAAAACGTTTCAGTGACAGTCAGTCTTTGTTCGTCATTCAAGAGAAGTGCATCTTGGAACGGGAATTGTGGTATTCCTATTATATCGTGTTATTGTATATAGTGTGCGTTAACAGGACATAAAATTTTGTTAAAAGCCTTTTATGACTTTCTATGAATAATTTCACCAGGGGTATAGATAGCCGGGATATATAATAGATATAGAAAATTCCGGATCAGTGGTATCTTTATTGAAAATAAAATACATTTCAAAGTGCTGAAAACAGTATATTTGAATAAACAATATTTTGAATTTGAATTCTAAAAATAAAGGTTATTAACACCTTCAAATTCAAAAATTAAAATTAATTGTACTTCTGCAATAAGTTCGACGTACCAACTAAGTTGGTCGTATACAGGGAAATAAGCAAGTCTTACGTCAAACAAGGATATGCTCTTAAGGGACCCGAATACAACTAGTCTAATCCAGAAACTTTGAGTCATGTTGACTTTACAGTTTTACAGACTTTACAGACGGAAATTTCGTAACAGTGCAACTTTATTCATCCAAATTACTTGCGAATATTGTAAATGAATAATCGAGAATCTCATGAATGTATTCATGAGTTAGATTACTTTGTTAATCTTATTATGAAAAGTATTATAATAATCAATGTTAGTCAAATGTAATAGTAATCTATACTCATCATCCTCTTGCCTTTATCCCACTTTCAAATTGTTAACTCTTTTTTGGAAGAAGCAATTTACTAGTGTACAAATACTCACATACCAAATACAGTAAACAACATCGATAACGTGTAAACGATCATTTTATAACAATTGTTATACAATACGTAGTTCTAACAGCCGACTTAACTGGCTTTATATTGTTAGGAATAAAAATTTACGTACTGACAGTTTTTCTATTGAATTGATTGAAATCAAAATAATCTGTATTCAAATAAGCTCTTTCAGTCACTTTTGAATCGTCAATCAATATTAATGAAGCTACAACTGGTTCGGAATGTTGCTCTTACCGAGAACCAGAAAAAAACACTGCGGTCAATCTTTTAAACATTTTCAATTTTATTAAATCGCAGTTTGAATCTGAGAAGATTTTGAAATTCAGTCATTTTTTTCGTCCAAATAATATACAAAAATACAGCAAATATGTCCAAGTTATATCTATCTTAAATTACTTACACGCTAGGACTATACAAATCATGCCCACGTGGAATGGTCCCAAGAATGCTGGCAGCGTTTCCGCGCTGAATCGCTAAGCTGATTCTTTGTGCGAAAAAGGATTGATTGATTAATATTTGCAATTTATCGCACGCTTTCCGGTGAATGAAAATATCGTGAGGAAACCTGTATATTTCTAGAGAACTCTGGTGATATGTGTAACCTACCAATCATTGAAGCAGCGTGGTAGGTCTTAGCTCCAACCCTTCTCTACAAAAACGGAGAGAGGAGGCCTATGTCCAGCAGTGGGATAGTAACAGGCCGTTATAACATCTAAATGTGTTATCAATGATAGACTAAAGGTATTTTTGGCTATATAGAAAGCTAGCTTTTACCCGCAACTTCGTTCGCGTGTTGTCGTGTGATAGCTTAATAATAGATCGCGTTTTTCAATGTCATCCTATTCCTGTAGAATTAACAGGATTTCTTCCGGTGTATAAAAAATAATTGTGCCAAATATATTGGCCGTGAAAGAGTAACAAACATACATCCATACTCACAAACTTTCGCATTTATAATATTACTATATTAAATCAATAATATTGATCTATATTAAATCAACAATGTATTTAAGGTACTTAATTGGATAAGGATTAATGCTGTATTATATAAAAATTGCTTTGAACATAAGGCATTATTTTTCGTAAAAAGCAAATGACAAAAAATGCTATTAGGTTATCCATAAGAGATAGACATATACCATCGCGGAAATACAGAATACAGAAATACAGAAAAGTTTCTGTAGACCTTTTCAAGGTGTACAAATACTTAGTACATCATTTTGATAAATCTCGTAGGGTTTAGCCTGCGTTAACAATGTAAGCGAAAAAAAATGAAATTATTTACGACATCACATCAGAAACCTCAAAAATTACAGTACAGTATTTCTCTACTCGGTATTAAATATTATTATACATACAAACCTTCCTCTTGAATCACTCCATCTACTAAAAAAAACCGCATCAAAATATGTTGTGGAGTTTTAAAGATTTAAGCATACATAGGGATATATGGACAAACAAAGAATGTGACTTTGTTTTATAATATGTAGTGAAGTAGGATTTGTAAGAAAAATAGTCGTAAAATTTATTTTACTCTTGTACGGTATAATAGAAATATATTTTATAGTAATGTTGTTATTTTTTAATATTTATTTTTAATATATAAATGGATATTGGGTATATTTGGATACTGTTTGCGTTGAATTTAGTAGTGATATATGGAGGTATATTAATTTTTCATTTTATTTAATTTTCTTATTAGAAACACCAAAACGAGTGCAATTAGTATCAAAGTGACCTATTTCGAAATTAGACTTATATTTATATACTCGTATATTATAATCCTTGTTCTAATGTCATCATTTCAAGCTATGAGTCTCTTTGACACTCACGAGTCTGTACGTGCTACGCAACGATTTATTACAATTTATAACAAAACAACTTTTTCTAATTAGGTCACTTTAATACTACCTAAGCGTGCGATATATTTTTTAATTTATAGGATTCAGTAAAATTAATAATCCTCATAATATTTAACTTGCAGAGTTAAATAAGAATAACAAAAAACAATTTCATAAATTCAGCCCAAAATCACATATAGTAGATAAAAACCGTAGAGTATTAGAATATAATTATAAAGATTGGGAAGAGAAATCATCAGAAAACTATCATCTATATGATTATAGACACAATCCACATATATATTCCATTAAAGCAGATAAAATATTTAGAACAAACGAAACTGTAACTAATGATACACAAATAGTCGATGCTGCGATTGAAACAATAACTGAAACAACAGTTAATACAATAGTTAATGAAGAATCATCTAAACCAAATGTAACAAATGTAGAAACTGAAGTATCTAATGTTACTCAAACAAATACTTTAGAAACTTTTGTAAACATGGCCAGTGTTGATGTATTAAAAGTTACTTTACCCGATGAAGGTACTGTGGAAGATTTGCTCCAGGTTTATGTTACATCAACTCCAATTATCAACAGTACAGACAAAGCTCCGCCGACAATCGATCTTAACGCAGGTTTTATGGGAACCACGTATCACATATTTAATCTCAGTAAGTGGATATTTTAATAACACCATATAACACTAATCATTCGACAATAAGCAAATCCTAGCAGTGATATCATGGGATTCTTTGAGAAAATCATAAATTCAAACATCAATCAAATTCAGACATCAATGATTTTTTTCTGTCAAAACTTATGGTGAAAGAAAACATCACGAGGAAACCTGAATATCTCTAGAGAATTCTGAGGATATGTGAAACTTACCAATACTCATTGGAGCAGCGTGGAAATAAGCTACTCTACACTCAAAAATGGAGGCATATATCCAGCAAAGCTATAGAAACAGGCCATTACTTTGTAATGAGGGATGAAAATCGTTGCCGAGATTCGCTTACCCTTATACTTATATCACTCTAGAAAGCATCGGCACATCATCATTCCATTCTCCTCTATCATTTGTCAACTTTGTTGCTACTACTTTTATATGCATGGCCTCCCTCTGGTAATACATCCATTTAAAAAAAATAAAATACATTCATATTTAAAACTCTTTTGGTCACATGCTTTTTAATATACTTGTCCATACCAACATAATCTGTTGACGAGAGAGTTTTAATTATGAATGTGGATGGATATATGACTAGAGACGCTGAAAATAGTAGATAGATCAGTGAAGAATCATGCATATAAAAAGAGTAGGGCCAGAATTAACGAGTGATAAGAGAAAATCAGAGATTCATTAACTCTATGGATAATTTTTACATTCCAGCGCAACCTTTTGTCACGACTACAAAGAATCCAAATCTTCTTGAGATCAAAAAGGAAGTGGATGAAAGAAAAACAGGCTACTTCACATCGAGCTTAATCGTTCTTCTACGACATTTAAATACGAAGAACGCCACAGAAGTACGCGCGCTGCTTAGAGGAATGAACTTTGTCATTGAAAGGCTGGTATTGATATACATTGTCAATTAAGTCAAGTTCTACTAGCTATGAGGAACGTCGTCCTAAGGGTGCCTCCTGTGAGGCCGGACCGCGGCTTAGGGTGACGTGTAGTGGAGGGCTGGTGGTATGACTGTGACTAGTCATCACGCTGTTGTATGAAGCTCTACTAGCTATGGGGAACGTCGTCCTAAGGGTGCCTCCTGTAATGCCCGACTGTGGCTTAGGGCGACGTGTAGTGGAGAGCTGGTGGTATGACTGTGACTAGTCAACACGCTGTTGTATGAAGCTCTACTAGCTATGGGGAACGTCGTCCTAAGGGTGCCTCCTGTGAGGCCGGACCGCGGCTTAGGGTGACGTGTAGTGGAGGGCTGGTGGTATGACTGTGACTAGTCATCACGCTGTTGTATGAAGCTCTACTAGCTATGGGGAACGTCGTCCTAAGGGTGCCTCCTGTAATGCCCGACTGTGGCTTAGGGCGACGTGTAGTGGAGAGCTGGTGGTATGACTGTGACTAGTCAACACGCTGTTGTATGAAGTTCTACTACCTATGGAGGACGTAGTCCTAAGGGTGCCTCCTGTGAGGCCGGACTGCAGCTTTACAGGGTAACGTACAGTAGAGGGCTGATTTCTTCTTTCGGCGCGCTGTTTTTTTTTAATTTTATGTCAAACCTTTCATTTGTCAATTTTATTAATACCTACTAATCTTCGATATAGAAAGGTCCGAGAAGAATCATTGGCGATATTCGGCGAGTCTGCAGCAGAAGTGTTTCAGGCTGTGCTGCAGATGATGGTGTTGGAGCCTATCGACGTGATGCATGGTAAGATACTTCTCGGATCTAGAGGATAATCCCATAATTCCAGTTTATCTAAGCTTATATATCAATTCAAAATTAAACAAGACATCAAAATTTCGAGGGTAGCATTGCAATAGTAATTGTCTTGTGTTTCTCATATGCATATATCTATATTATAAATATAAGAGATTGCTGTTCTTCTATTGTTGAAGGACTTTAAGTATTGCTAGTTTTAAATAGGTGTGACCAGTGACCTCCTAAATTACCAAGAATCCTCGATTGATAAGTAAACTGACTGAATATTTTGAATTTGAATATGTACGTTCAAGCATCTATTTAATTTCTTGGCAGATCATTTCGCGTTCGCCATATTTGCCCTCGAAAACAGAAGAACCTTCCTCCGTCAAGATTTGAACACTCTGTTAGACGTGGTGGACAATATATACATCGATCAAGATATAGAGAACATCGCGACAATCATCAAAGAACAAATAGATGGTAAATTGGACATGAGATTATTAGTTTATTAAAGGTAGTTTATAAATAGCCCAGCGGTGAGATCGCGCGATTCTCTCGTGAAATTCACGAGTCGAAGTCACGAGCCCTGGTCTAATGAATTTTCTATTGAAACTTGTATCTAATTGATAATTGCAATCACACCCTTTTCGGTGAAGGAAAACATCCTGAGGAAAGCTGCATATCTCTAGAGTTCTGGTGATATGTGTAACCTACCAATCATTGGAGCAGCGTGGTAGGTCTTAGCTCCAATCCTTCTCTCCAGAAGTTCTGTTACTCAAAGGATGACTGGAAGAGATCCCTTTTAGGGATAAGTCCGCCTTTATACATGTACTTTTTCTTTCTCTTTTCTAACTATATGTATAAAAAGAAAAACATAAATAAAAAGGGATCAAGGTCAGTTGACATGATATGTGGTATCCGGCTGAGTAGAAAAGACCACCCTCTTTCTTACCGAGTTGTTGTGAATTATGATTATGGTAAGTTGATGTCAGGCAGCCGGCCGGTCGTAGAATACGTAGCCAAATCATGTGACAACATGTTTATAACATGTTGTGCAGACCCCACTTAGAGTACGATAAGGGAAAGAGGATGTATTGTTAGGAATTTAGATCTCTAAGCTGTGCCTATATAAGACAACGACTGCCGTCATTCTCTCTTTTTCGTCGTGCGGCTTTCGTAGGAGGTAGACGTGTTTGGGGACCTATTTTTATTTCGTGTTATTAGAATCTAACCTCAAATAATCGCTATTAGTGAGGTTAGCGACCACTGAGTTTGTTGCCAGTTCTTCTCAAGTGGATTAGTGTTCCGAACTGGTGGTAGAATCATTCCGTCGTTGGTATTTTGTAGTGAAAAGTGTTGCAAAGTAATGTGCCCGGCGTGATTCCCTACATGCATTCCTTTATTTAATTATTCATTTTAAATGGAATTAAGACTTAATTTCTTAAGTAATTTAAGCATATATTATAGGTTATCCAAACACTATGAATAACACGCAAGCTATAGCCGAGAATGCGTTGAGAGCGTTTGTTCTGACACCGTTTTCGAGGATCGAAGGAACTGCGCGGGAGAGGCTGTTGGTGATGGAGCTGAACCTCGTGATTAAGAGCAGAATGTATCCTGGAGAAGACTTGAATAGAAGATCAAAGAAGAGAGTAGGCGTACAAACTAGTAACTGACCTTTGTCCGGACTTAAAATACAAAAACGGTTGCGGTTTTACGGGCAAAGATTTTACGTGACAACGTCTTTTTAAATGTGATGGATTGGAGTGGGAGAGAGACCAAGGCAAGGCAAGGCAAGAAAGGAAGGCCTCTCTTTCGTTCGGTGACTCATCGTAACATACGTGAGCGATACGTTACACTTTTTCACGAGTGACTCCAAGCCGCAACCTAATTTAAGACGTTGTTACGTCAAAATCCCTTTATGTTCTTCTGCTATCTGCCGCCAACATGCGTTTATGATACTTCTGTACCTATTCTGTGCCAAAATAAAACGGAGGTGACGTGACTCTTGCCGCCGTTGTCCCCCCTTACCAAGGGAGGGGATTCAGTCAATATAAGCCGCACGTATTTGTTAGACGTCTTTTGATACAGTAAAAGTGTTTGTCTTTACTAATTTGACTTTTATTTCATAACACTTATACAATACAAAATGAATGCTTGTATCTTTAATCTTAATTATTTAAATGAGTTAATTTTCCTGAATTTCAGCATGTTGGGGGTTTTAGAGGAGAAAAATCGATCTAGCTAGGTTTTACATAGAAAAAAATGGTTTTATCCCTGTTTTTGGTCATTAAAAATACTAAAATTTATATTGAATATTATTTTTGCCATAAACTGTCAAGTCAGCATAGCTTATTCTGGGAACGGGCAGACTCGTGTAACGTAAATACCCAGGATCTATCCCCAACAACCTAATTTTTTTTTTTCTTTTTTTAATTTCCTTTTTTATTATTTTGTAAAAAATTACCGGGTATGATTCGATCAACCAGATACTCTATACTTATTATAAAATGTGTCTGTCTGTATGTGATAGATTTTTTCAAAATTGTCTGAGCAGATTCTGCTACGCTTTTTACTTAAAGATTGTGCAATTATTGAGGAATATTAAGTTTGATAGAACATTCTCTGGAACGGGTAAACCAATTTTATTAAAACTTTCACTGGAAGATAGAGGAATTTGTAAGCCCTATAACCCTTTAACCTTCCTATAATTCCTGCGGGGTTGGATTTATGGAATCGCGGGCAAAATTAATTTAAATCTTTTATTGCAATGTATGTGAAGGTGGAATCTTGCAAGTGAATGCCCCACTTCCCTTGGTCCGATTGAGATGATACATACTGGTCCAGTCCCGATGACAATGTTTATGATAAGCATACCTGATGGCAGGATTGGCTCCAGCCGGGGGAACTCAATGGTTTACAGTAGGGACATGGAATGTTGTTAAAGTCGAATTAAAATCTTTGATTACGTTTAATTATATATGTAAAAGAAAAAGTATGTAAGTATGTTACGAAAACTACAAAAGGGCTGGATCGATTTTAATGAAATTTTCAGACAATCCTTACATAGGAAGACCTACTCTTCTTTCATCCTTCTTTTGGGAATAGTCCTAACCGATACATTACGACCATTTTATAAATTTTCTCCTTAACTTTAAGAGGTGACCGAATTCCTCTCATATTGTTCAGGAAACCTGTAACCACTTCATCCATCCTGCATTTATTCTTTTACCCACAACTATTTCACCCTCGTTACACCGAAGAATGTAATCTATACTAATATATAAAGCTGAAGAGTTTGTTTGTTTGAACGCGCTAATCTCAGGATCTACTGGACCGATTTGACAAATTCTTTAAATATTAGATAGTCTATTTATCGAGGAAGGCTATATAACACCACGTTAAGATGAATAGGAGAGGAGCAGCAATAAAAAATGTTAAGAAAACGGCAAAATTTCAAGATTTTTTACGTGCGCTGAGTAAACGGTGTAAGTTTATTTTAAGAAAGTATTACAAAATTGTTCTTCTCTAAAAGTTCTAAATAAAGTGCGTGATAGAATATGTCTAACTTTTAAGGTTAACCAGCTTTAACCATTTTTATGGTTATTTTAATATTTCCGCTGGCGATTACTAAAAAAGTAAAAGTAAGTAGCGGCCTGTTACTATCCCACTGCTGGGCATAGGCCTCTTCTCTCCGTTATTGGAGAGAAGGATTGGAGCTAAGACCTACCACGCTGCTCCAATGCGGATTGGTAGGTTACACATATCCCCAGAATTCTCTAGAGATATGCAGGTTTCCTCACGATGTTTTCCTTCACCGAAAAGCGTGTGATAAATTGCAATTATCAATTAGACACATAAGTTTTAATAGAAAAACTCATTGGTGTCTGCCCGGGTTTGAACCCATGATCGTCTCTAGAGATTCACACGGTCGCACCGCTAGGCCATCACAGCGATTACTAGTCAAGTATATTTACATTTAAGTTTTATATCCAATTTCGTTGAGCATTAAATTTTATTTGCTTTGTATAAATTTCCTATAACGTGTTAAAGCAAATTCAGATCAATCTTATGGTGATTTCAAATTGACATTGATGAATGTTTGTATTAAGGAGTTTACTAGCATTTTGTTTGATGGAGAATATGGTGTATATGATGATAAAAGGTAAGTTATAAAGTATAAAGTTTCTGTCTCTCGGTAAGAGCAACATTCCGAACCAGTTGTAGCTTCATTAATATTGATTGACGATTCAAAAGTGCTTGAAAGAGCTTATTTGAATAAAGATTATTTTGATTTGATTTGGATTTCTCTGATTACTTTAGAAGATTTCGTGACAAAAAATATAATATGTTTTTTTTTTTTTTTTTTTATGGAATAGGAGAGCAAACGAGCATGCGGTGCACCTCAAGTGATCACCGCCGCCCACGACCTCTCGCAGAGCGAGTGTGTTGCTGTCCTTTAAAAAGGTGGAAAATACGCTTTTTGAAGGTACTTATATCGTACCGATCCGGGAACACCGCTAAAGGGAGATCGTTCCATAAAATGGTGGTGCGCGGAAAGAAATTATTAGAAAACCGCACTGTGGTGGATCGCCACGCATCCAGATGGTGAGGATGATATTTTAATCTGTGACGTACAGTGCGGTTGTGGAATTTAGCGGCAGGAATCAGGTCATGTAGTTCAATGGAACACTCTCCGTGAAAGATGCGGTAGAAAACGCACAGTGATGACACGTTTCTACGCATCGCTAACGAGTCCAACTGTTTGCTAATCACCTTGTCCCCAATAATACGAGCTGCTCTGCGCTGTATGCGATCAAATGGCTTAAGTTGGTACTGGGGTGCACCAGCCCAGAGATGAGAACAGTACTCCATGTGAGGCCGGACTTGCGCTTTATACAGCGCTAGTCTATGGGACGGCTTGAAGTACTGTCTCGCTCTATTGATAACACCCAATTTTTTGGAGGCCAACTTAGCCTTCCTTTCCAAGTGATCGCGATACTTGCAGCTATTGGAGATGTCGAGACCCAGTATTTCGATACTACTCGAGTGACCTAAAAGAGTGTTCTCGAAAGACGGTGACGCAACAAATGGTGATGTTTTTGCGGTTAACGCGCAAACTTGTGTCTTCTGGGGGTTAAATTGTACTAAGTTAAGTTTACCCCAGTCGGAAATCTTCCGTAAGGTGGTTTCAACAGAAGACACAAGATTTATTCGGCACTCATCGACCTTTTCCCAAGAAAGGCTTGCGCTACCGGTGTATGTGGCATCCACTGTGCTGTCATCTGCATAGCAGTGAATGTTAGGATCATCTAACATGTCATTGATATGCAGAAGAAACAGTGTAGGGGATATCACGCAACCTTGGGGAACCCCAGCATTCACTGGCTTAAGATTCGAGCAGAAACCATCGACAACGACACGTATGCTACGTCCAGTGAGAAAGCTGGAGATCCAAAAGCGCAGACTTTCCGGGAGCCCATAGGAAGCTAGCTTCGAAAGAAGTGCCCTATGCCATACACGATCGAAGGCTTTCGCCATATCCAGACTAACTGCGAGACCTTCTCCCTTGCTTTCTATTGCCGCCGCCCAACGGTGAGTCAGGTAAACCAGAAGATCACCAGCTGATCGACTGTGTCGAAAACCGTATTGACGGTCGTTGATCAGCTCATGATCCTCAAGGTAAGACAGAAGCTGACGGTTTATAATCATCTCCATAACTTTGGAGATAAGGGAGGTAATAGCAATAGGCCTGTAGTTAGCCGGATCTGAAGCATCGCCTTTTTTAGGGATTGGATGTATCAGGGCTGACTTCCATATATTCGGGACTATGCCTTGTGAGTAGGAGAGCCGAAATAGACGCGTTAGCACAGGAGTTAACTCGGGAGCGCACATTCGAAGCACAATTGGAGAGATACCGTCTGGCCCACTCGACTTATGAATATCTAAGGAGCACAGAGCTCGCCGAACAGCTTTTTGGCTGAACTTAATATCTGGCATTGAGCTCTGACATCGCGGGATAGTAGGTGGTGGGTTTCCTTGATCATCCATAGTCGAGTTAGAGGCAAAGAAATTCCCTAAAAGATCGGCTTTCTCCTTTGCTGTATGAGCCAGTGCGTTGTTCTCTGTGCGCAACGGTGGAAGTGACGGTTGGTCAAAATTACCAAGCGCCGCTTTGGAGAGTGCCCAGAACCGACGCGTTCCAGATGGGTATTGCTCAAGCTTCTTGCCGATTTTGCCAATATACTTAAACTTCGCTCTGGCAACTTCCCTCTTAAAGAACCTGGAGGCGCGGTTATAATTTCTCTTGAGTAATGTCGAGTTCAGGTTCCTTGTAGCCATCGCTTCAGCCCAAGCCCGATAAGCCACTCGTTTGCTATCAGCTGCTGCCTTGCAAGACTCACTAAACCATGGCTGCGATCTACCACCGATTGGAATTACGGAGCTAGGTATATAATTATCCATACCTTGCATCACCACTTCGGCGACAGATGCACCACAAGAATTAGGTTCACTCACGGAGAAACAAACCTGCCTCCATGGATAGGACGCATAAAAGGAACGCATACCATCCCAATCTGCTGACTTGTAATGCCAAACACGTCGTGTCGCGGGTGTTCTGCGACAACGACGTGCGATAGGCACTACACACCTTACTAGGCAATGGTCAGAAGAGCCTAGAGGAGCATCGACCGAGACCTGGTAATTTTGGGGATGTGTGGTCAGGAAGAGATCCAATAAAGACGGATCTTGACCATCCATGTCTGGAATTCGCGTTGGCTCCTTAACTAATTGGGATAGACCATTCGCAATTGCAAAGTCAAAAGCAACTCTTCCCGCATGGTCTGTGGTATCCGAGAAGCCAAGCCATTCAGCATGGTGGGCATTAAAATCACCAAGAACTACGATCTCAGCAGAGGGAGTCTGTGAAAGTATATCGTCAATAGCCGCTTGTAAGTGTTCCATAAGCCTATCCGATTCCGCATTACCACTATGGGACCTGTAGAGGCACGCATAAACTCTGGCATGATCGTCACAAGCCACGCGCCCCCAGATGGTAGACAAGTTCCGACCTTCAAAATTGCCAAGATGGTGAAAGCATATATCATCCCTTACGAACACAGCAACCCCGGCATGAGGCACAAAGTTATGTTTGAGTTTGTAGCCTGGGAAGTGTAAATAGGCTGTGTCACTTGGGCGTGAAATTTGCGTTTCTGTTAAGAATAACAAGGCTGGCCGAGATGTCTCGAGATGGTAGTGGACAGCATTTAAGTTGGAATGTAGTCCACGGATGTTACAGAAGTCCACATTGAGAGTAGGACGGGATGCTGTCGTATTATTTCCTTGTCTGCCATTGACATTAAACGTTTCGTTACCCGCCCCAGAATACGACGGGCAGCCCGAGCGAGATTGCTCAGGGAGGGATTCTCCAACTCCGTCAAAGTCGGTACCCTCCTGGGGTATTAAAACTCTTTTTCGAACCGTTGTCATATTTGGGGAGGGAAGGGGGGGGGGCTCCGGTGCTCAACACTCACCTATGCGAAACGCAGCGGCAAGCCGCTCCTTCACGCTGGTTTTCTGTGTGAGGGTGGTATGAAACCGGTCGAGTCTGCCCATTCGGTAAACCAACACATGTTGGAAACGTGACTCTACCACCAGAAAAAGTTTTGTGGCGCGCCAAAAAGCGTTTAAAAAGATAGTATATTGTTAGGATCCAAAATAGGACTTATAAAAAGAGAACAAAATTAATACATTTGTTACCAAACAAACAAAATGGCTGACGTGAACAGAATAACTAACAGAGCCTTCGCACGCAAGTACCGGTCGTAAAAGAGACCTCTGCTCTTGACCTGACCATTTTTGTACTCTAGATGAGAGGTAATTATGAAGTGTTGCTAGCAACAATAAATTAAAACACTGATTAAAAATGTTGCTGTTTACAATATAGTATTTTAGTATGAAATCTTCATTAATTAATAGTCCCCTGGGTGATCGAGCATTACTCGGTAATTTTTTTTAAGATATAAACAAATGCAATTAAAAAAAGAAAGGGCTGATGGTATCTGGGTATTTTCACTTCTTTAATCCGCACGTTCCCCATTGTTGTAATTGACAGCGTAGTTAAACATTCCATCATCTTCCTGCTCTTATCCCACACTAAGATTGATCAGCACAACATGTCGTAACATGATTTGGCTACGTATTTTACAATCAGCCGCCTGCCTGTCGTCAACTTACCTTAGTCGTATTTCATATATGTATACAAGATTAACTCATTTAAATATTAAAGATTCAAAACTCTTTCTTCAGTTACAAAAAACAAAGGAGAGTCATTGTATATAAAAACCTGGAGACCACCTAACGTCCATACTGCACATCAAAAATACAACAAATGGCGCGTCTATAGAAGAAAAACCGAGTTCAACTATGACTTCGAGGATTGGGAAGACAGAAAACCTGACGTTTACGATGACTTATTTTTCATTACATCATCTACTACAGCTGCGTCATCAAATACGTCATCACTTACCAATGGTACCAATTCTACTTTAACCAGTACTGAATCTACAACTATGATTACTACAAGAGAGAATGTAGAACTGACTAGTTCGCAGCACACTGAAACAGTTACAGAAACAAGTGTTAATACTAGTTTGAGTTTAAATGAAACAAATAGTACTATATCCCAAGATGTTATACATACTGATGTAACCAGTCCACACATAGATGAAAATATTACATCAGAAGTACCTGCGACTAATGTTTCTCTACAAACTACGATCGCAGTGGAATCAAGTAAGATATCTACACTTTATTATTATGCGTAAGTCTGTCTTTTTCCTTTTCATAGCTAATCTGATAGACCAATATTGTCGATTCCCCTTTTACATATAAACAACAAGAGAAATATTAATAACATTTGGTATAAATAGAGCTTATACCGGGCATATAGGACAAAAATTTCGGTAATTCTTTCGGGAATAGGAAAATTTAAAAAACAGCTATAACTCCTATCTTATTATATGGATTAGAATGTTGAGGAATGGACGAGACGAATGAAAGAAGAGTGCATACAAATTAGATGAGAATGTTGAGGATATATGGTGTGACAAGACAGGATAAAATACGAAATGAGTATATAAGGGGAGTCTGAAAGTTGGGCCCATTATAGAAAAGAGAAGTGCAAGATGAATATGGGACATGTAATGAGGAATGGAAATCATGAAAGAACGAGTGTTAAATATGAATGTGTAACGAGAGGAAGGCTGAGAGATGGTTGTATTGTATGCAGTATGACATATAAAAGAAGTAGCGACAGAGTTAAACGATAGGAGAGAGTGGAACAGAGAAACATGTTGTGAAACATGTATAGTTCTTACTTAGAGTGAGATAAGGACAAAAGAATGAGAATATAGTTTCTTAAGTCAAATTAAATCATGTGAGCAAGCGAGTGTTAAATATGAATGTATGGATATGTGACTAGAGAGAGGCTGAGAGATGGTTGCATTGTGTGAAGTATGACATGCATATAACAGGAGTAGCGACAGAGTTGGATGATAGGAGATGAAGAGAGAAACATGTTGTGGAACACTTAGAGTGGGATAAGGACAGAAGAATGAGAATATAATTATGCGCCCGTTTCTTAAGGCAAATTAAATCATGCGACCAAGCGAGTGTTAAATATGAATGTGGATATGTGACTAGAGGCAGGCTGAGAGATGGTTGTATTGTGTGCAGTATGACATATAACAGGAGCAGCGACAGAGTTGGATGATAGGAGAGAATGTGGAGGGATATGTGACTAGAGGGAGGCTGAGAGATGGTTGTATTGTGTGCAGTATGACATATAACAGGAGCAGCGACAGAGTTGGATGATAGGAGAGAGTGTGGAGGAATATGTGACTAGAGGGAGGCTGAGAGATGGTTGGATTGTGTGCAGTATGACATATAACAGGAGCAGCGACAGAGTTGGATGATAGGAGAGAGTGTGGAGGGATATGTGACTAGAGGCAGGCTGAGAGATGGTTCTATTGTTTGAAGTATGACATATAAAAGGAGCAGAGACAGAGTTGAATGATAGGAGAGAGTGTGGAGGGATATGTGACTAGAGGCAGGCTGAGAGATGGTTCTATTGTTTGAAGTATGACATATAAAAGGAGCAGAGACAGAGTTGAATGATAGGAGAGAGTGTGGAGGGATATGTGACTAGAGGCAGGCTGAGAGATGGTTGTATTGTGTGCAGTATGACATATAACAGGAGCAGCGACAGAGTTGGATGATAGGAGAGAGTGTGGAGGGATATGTGACTAGAGGCAGGCTGAGAGATGGTTCTATTGTTTGAAGTATGACATATAAAAGGAGCAGAGACAGAGTTGAATGATAGGAGAGAGTGTGGAGGGATATGTGACTAGAGGCAGGCTGAGAGATGGTTCTATTGTTTGAAGTATGACATATAACAGGAGTAGAGACAGAGCTGAATGATAGGAGAGAGTGGCAGAGAAAAACATGTTGTTCCGTGATAAAGGGTTAAGGCAGCAGAATGATAACTAATATATTTTGTTGTTACAGCAACAAATTCCTCGATCACAACGGTAAATCCCCTCGTTGAGGAGATCAGCTCTCTGAAGATAAAGCAACGTGGTGGATACTTCAGTGCATCGCTAATAGTGCTCATGAGGATTATTGCCACGAAGCACCCTGAGGAAGTCTCGCCGTTGTTAGGGAGCTTACATGGGGAAATTGTTAGGTAAGATATCATCATTCTCCTGCCTTTGTCACAATTTAAGTGAGGCACAACATGTTATAAATATGTTGTCAAATAATTTGGTTACGTATTTCACGACCCGCCTGCCTGATGTCAGCTTACTTTAGTCGCCTTTTATGACGCCTCGATAAGAAAGAAGGTGGTATGTTCTACTACCGGATACTACACGGCGGGTCAACTTGCGTTAGTCGAAATGTTAGGTGAGATATATCTTTTATAACTTCATGGGCCTCACAAGATACAAAAACACACAACGGGTGATGGAGTGGAGTTGCAACGTTATCAAATCAGAAATGAGGAGATCCGTAACCAAAGTCACCGACAGTTCAGCGTGTAAGCTGAAGGGGCAAAGGGCGGGACATAGTGCGAAGAGCCGGGCGTTAAGGCCCTAAGGTTTTGGTAAATAGCGACCCTGCACCGGAAAACGCAGCATTAACCTTCTAAGTGGACTAAATATCTCAAATTTCAAATAATTTGATCAAAATTACTTGGAAGATAAGAATGTGTGGATATAGCTCGCTTAGACCCTGTACAAGACAGTAATGACTAAATGTAACTAGTCATAAGAATTGTAGTTTTTAAAAGAGCAACCGCCGAGTTTCTTGGCTCCTCTAGGTAGGGACGGCTTTCCGAACCAGCAGTAGAGTTTACGATTCAAAAGCACTTGTTTAGAAGTTTATTTGAATAAAGAATATTTGAATTTGAAATGTCCACACATTCTCTCGTCATCTAAGTAATCCTCAGCAGTATAGTAGGCTTTCTATCAGCCTCCCTTTAATTATATTTTTAAACTGCTGCAATGTTACAAATTCATTGTGGTTTGATTTTGGTTGAGAATAAGTAGATGAAACTCATGAAAAACTTAACTCTTTTTTTATTTAGGTTCATCATATATTTTTTACAGATTAAACGCTGAACACCAGCTAGCATTCCTCGGTGGTTCGGTATTAGACGCCATTGACTCATTGGTTCTGTTGTTAGTGAACACACCCGTTCAATTAGTGCAGAGTGAGTTAAATTCAAATAATTCTTTACTCAAATTGGCTTTTACAAGCACTTTCGAATCGTCAAATTACAATGAAGCTACGACTGGTTTGAAAAGGGTGATCTTACTGAGGAGATTTACATTTTAACATTTATAATATACTAGCGGCCTACCCCTGCTTTGCACGGGTATAAAATATATATCCCATGTCACTCAGCGAAAAAAATTGATTCAAATCTATCCAGTAGTTTTGATTTATTCATTACTGCCCGTGGCCCGCAAGCGTTAAATTTGGAGATAAACAATTTCCCTCTCCCTATACCAAGATTTCCCGCTATCTTTGGAATATCTAAATTCATATAGTACATATTTGCTTATGTATTTTTACATTTTTCCCTATGTATTACATTTTTACAATTAATTACAGAATGTCTTTATATACAACATTAACAGCTTTCTTGTCATTAAACAAACTCTTGAAAGAACGACATATAGCTGTTAAATTCGAAGTGCTATAGGTGAAGCGCGGCCTCCTCACGGTATTTTAAATCTGTAATATCTCCGAAAATATTCACTTAAATTACATGCTGTAAACGGCCATATTGATCTATATTAAATCAACAATTTATTTGAGGTACTTAATTTGATAAGGATTTATGCTGTATTGTATAAAAAATGCTTTGAACATAAGGCATTATTTTTCGTAAAAAGTAAATGACAAAAAACACTATTGTGGGCTATCCATAAGAGATAGACATATACCATCGCGGACTTTTCTGTAGACCTTTTTAAGGTGTACAAATACTTAGTACATCATATTGATAAATCTCGTAGGGTTTAGCCTGCGTTTGCAATGTAAGCGGAAAAAAATGAAATTATTTACAATATTTATTAGAAACCTCAAAAATTTCAGTATTTCAGCGTATTATAGCAAAATAATATTCTCATTACTTTTGAAACATATATCAACTTATCAATTTCTAATTTAACCTTTCAGTGCAAGCCACGTACGCTCGCACCTTATTGATGAACAGACAGACTGAAATACCACCTGATGCTAACGGTATTATAGACGTAATTGATTCTATATACAATGATGAAGATGTCCAAAACATCAGCAAAGTTCTAGACGATGTTCAAAAATATCCTAACATAGATAAAACGGCATTAGACATAGCTCGTGAATGGTTAGAGGTTATGGTGTTGAAACCCCATGATAGAATCATTGGAACTCCCCAGGAGAGGTTGTTGATGATGGAAATAAATGATGTAGTGAAAAACAGGTTCACTCCTGGAGGAATGGGAGGTAGGCGGAATGTGAAGGATAACTTACAGATTAAATATAAAGGTATTTAATTATTTTATGAAAGATTTCATTACATCCTCCTCCTGTCCTTATCCCACTCTAAGTGGGATCGGCACAGCATGTTATAAACATGGGGTACCAAAGTGGTCGGCCTCCTCGTGACGCGCCCTGGGCAAGCTTGGTCTTGGCGAACGGACCACTGTGGGGTGGTCAATCCAGTTGTCCCTCTGATTAGCAGAGGGCGATCTGAACGGGCCGGAGACAACGGGGGGTTGGGGTGCAGTCTCTAATGAGCGACGGGTCCAGTTGGCTTACTCTAAGTCTGACTGGACATGGTCTTCTAATTTAACACCCGGCACTAAACGAATTTTGATAACGCTATAAATATCAATATAAATGTGTTATCGATTAATCGATATTGTCAAATGTCTGTCTGTCTATAACGCTTTCAAGATTAATCTGCTGGACTAAAATTGATCAAATTTAAAATTTATAGACTGGGTTATAATATAGAATAAAACTGTTTTTCTATCGGACTCAGAGGAACAACACTTATTGTATTATATAGGGTTTATAAACGCTTAAGTTAGCGCAAACTCATGACTAGTAATTTTAAATATTGTATATGAAAAAAATTCACCAAATCACAGTTTAAGTAAAATCTTAAATAAATATAATCTTTACAGCATTTAATAAAGATCACCTACTCATCAGCAAGTCATCGAAGACGAAAATATACTTCAAAACGAAAGGGTACCTCCGGACAAAGAAACAGACATCAGACGAAGCGAAATATACAGACTACGTTAAAAATAAAACTATAATGAAGCAGTTGAAGAAGAACATGAGACAATTCAAAAAGAAGATGAAGAGGATACGCGGGAGAGATAAAGAGAAAGGTACGAAAAGAGGTCCGTCTACCACCACAACGACAACCACGACGACCACCGTTAGACCACCGATGCATAAGAGCAAGTATTACATGAGGAAATACGTGAAGAAGAACCTATACAAAATGAAAACAACAACAATAAAAACCACTACATTCCAATGGAGATATCAGGGGAAGATAAGAAAATTTAATAATGAAAAAAGCAGTTGTGAAACGAGCAATTCTAATATTATAGAATGCTCAAGTATTAATTCTAGTGAAAGTAAAGAAGTAAATACAGAAAATGGTGCTAATGTAATAAAAGACTCAATGGAAGATTTTCATAATCTTCAAAAATATTCAGCACAATTCAGACAAATACCAATGTTATATAAATCTGATATTAAAGAAATTAGTGACAGTAAAAGTAAAAGTGCAGAATTGAATTCAGAAAGTGTTGCTAATGAAATTTTGAAAGACTCAAAGAAACATTCTTATAATCTGCAGATTAATAAACATTTAACAAAATTCAGACATACAAAACCAATGCGATATAAATCTGATATCAAATATGAAATTAGAGATAATCAAAATTATGTGAACGACAATGACGAAGGTTATAATGATAAAATGTCTGCTAAAAAAGCAAAATATAATAAATTCAAAAATATAGCAATAGATTCTGAATCAAACGATTATGAAAGTATTCTCAAAGCCAATATTGACGACGCGATTTTTCATAGAGAGAATTTAACGGATTTAAAGGACAAAAGAAGATATTTAATAAATAAGTTAAAGGATAAAGAAAGTTTAAGCGATGATGAAGCTCTGCTGAAGGCAAGAATATACCAAGTGTTTGGATATAGCGATAATTTTGCTAAACGCCTTCGAACAATGAAGAAAATTAGATAAAGTTAAAAAAGTGTTTAATTCAATTTCATATACCTACTGTTAACCGTTGAGTTCCCTCGTCTGGAGCCAATCCTGTCATCAGGTCATGCTTATCATAAACATTGTCATCGGGACTGGACCAGTATGTATCTCAATCGGACCAAGGGAAGTGGGGCATTAACTTGCAAGATTCCACCTTTTAATAATAAGGGCCTCAGTTAAAATAAGTGTTGATAAACTTTGTAAGGTGCATTGTTAAGTACTCTAAAACAAAGGTGTTTGGACAAGACTGCATGTCTGTTTGTCTTCTCAGGAGGCTGGTATATATGCTAATCGTTTTGCAAATAAAACGCAGCTAGTGAATTTCTTGCGAACAAAGCTATACGCAGTTCATTTGACTTACATTAATCTTTTTTTAAAGCCCAAAAACAGGGGTAAAAGATTTTTTTTGTAATAAAACTTAGCTAGATCGATTATTCTTACCCAAACCCCCTGCATGCTGAATTTCAGGAAAATCGTTAGAGCCGTTTCCGCGATTCCGAATGTATACATATAAATACTTATACATATTTTGACGGTCCGTTAGTGCGGTGGGTAGGGATCCTGCCTTCAGCTTCACGGGTTGCGGGTTCGATTCCTGCCGAGGGCCAACAATTTCTATAAATGAATTTGTTGGTATTCGAGTCTGGGTGTATATTTGTATTTAAGTAAGTATTTAAAATATATATAAGTATATATATACCAGTTGTCTCTCACCCATAACACAAGTATTAAGTTACTTACTTTGGGGACGGACGACCGTGTGTGTAGGTGTGCCATATATTTACATTTTATACATAAATACATACTAGATTGACTAATTTTTAATAACAAAGATAAAGTAAGATTAAAGATTTAAACTATGCTTTCAGAAGCGCCTGTATTATTTACGATAGCAATATCATATATCCATGCAAACTATTTCTACAGGCGCTTTCTCTGTGACAATTATTCTTGACAATTGTTTTTGAATGATGGTGTGATAGTAAAATCATGGTATTCCCGCTATTTGTATAGCGATACAATAACCATAGAGTTATTTTAAGGAAACTTAAAATATGAATAAAGATCACAATATAGATAAAATTGACAGTAATTTATGGTATTAGTCGTTACTTTGCGGAGGTCCATAATACAAAAGTAATGAGAATATTATTTTGCTATAATCCGCGATAATTTTTTTTTATCGCGGATTATAGCAAAATAATATTCTCATTACTTTTGTAGTAATTTATAGAATTAGGCGTTACTTTGCGGAGGTCCATAATACAAAAGTAATGAGAATATTATTTTGCTATAATCCGCGATAAAAGGAAATATATGTAATGCTAAATGTAGATTATACTATTCGTTCTCATACCTGATACATGCAGCATTTGTTAGAACTCATGCATGCATGGATTATAGCAAAATAATATTGTCATTGCTTTTGTTTTTTTAAAATTGACAGTATTTACTTGGTATCCGGCTGACTAGAAAAGACCACTCTTATTTCTTATGGAGGTTGTCGTAAAAGGCGTTTAAGCTAACTTGACATCAGGCAGGGTCGTAAATACCTAGCTTAACATCTATCAACATGTTTATAACATGTGTTTATAACTTACAATGGGATAAGGGCACGAAAATGAATGATTATTTATGATAATCACATTCGTGATTTATAAGTTGTGCAAAGCTTTTTCGTCTTCATCATCATCTTCCTGCCCTTATCCCACTCTAAGTGGGGTCGGCACAACATGTTATAAACACGTTGTCACATGATGTGGCTGCGTTTTTACGACCGGCCGCCTGCCTGACATCAACTTACCTTAGTCGTATTTTACGACCGCTCGATAAGAAAGAGGGTGGTCTATTCTACTTAGCCGGATACCACACGGCGGGTCGACTTACCTTAGTTTTACGACACCTCGGTGGTCGTGTGGTATCCGGCTGAATAGAATAGTACCACCCTCATTTCTTACCGAGGTGTCGTAAAAGGCGACTAAGATAAGTTAATCTACAGTGTGGTATCCGGTTTAGTAGAATAGACCACCCTCTTTCTTACCGAGGTGTCGTAAAACACGACAGAGGTGACTTGACGTCAGGCAGGCGGCCGGTCGTAAAAACGCAGCCAAATCATGTGACAGCATGTTTATAACATGTTGTGCCGACCCCACTTAGAGTGGGATTACGGCAGGAAGATGATGATGATGATGATGATATTCGTCAATTAGCCCAAATTATAATTTATGTAGAACAATATCATGTTAATGGTAAGTAAGTAGCGGCCTGTTACTATCCCACTGCTGGGCATAGGCCTCCTCTCTCCATTTTTGGAGAGAAGGGTTGGAGCTAAGACCTACCACGCTGCTCCAATGCGGATTGGTAGGTTACACATATCCCTAGGATTCTCTAGAGATATGCAGGTTTCCTCACGATGTTTTCCTTCACCGAAAAGCGTGTGAGAAATTGCAATTATCAATTAGACACATAAGTTTTAACAGAACTCATTGGTGCCTGCCCGTTGTTTGAACCCATGATCGTCACTAGAGATTCACACGGTCGCACCGCTAGGCCATCACAGCTTTTTTTTATAATGATAATATTCATCAATTATCCCAAATTATAATTTATGTAGAACAATATCATGTTAATAATAATTATTTTCTAAAAAACACGCTTTGCCGGTTTTTTAGGTTATATTTTGGTATAACAAGGACAGTAATATGTTCCGTCTCGCTTGATTACGTAATCCATATAATTTGGTCGCTCTGACGTGCTTTACATGAAAATCGGTGGATGGCAACAATTTTGATATCATTCGATAAAATTACGAACGGAATTTAAGTTATTTTAATCTATCCTATCCTACTAATATTATAAATGCGAACAACGTTTACGATGAAATATCGATAAAAGTTGTCACAATTATTCCTCATACACAGGGGTAACATAAATGCTATAGAAATCCTGTTAATTCTACAGGAATAGGATGACATTGAAAAGCGCCATCTATTATCAACCTATCACGCGACAACGTCCCACGCGAAAGAAGTTGCGTGTAAAAGCTAGTTTTAGCTAGTAATTATATACATTAACATCGCGAAAAATAAAATTCAAAATATTCTTTATTCAAATATACTTGTAAACAAGTGCTTTTGAATCGTCATCTCTGCTGCTGGTTCGGAAAGTTGTTCCTACCGAGAAGAGCCTAAGAGAAACTTGACCGTTGCTCATTTCCAAATATAAGTTAGTCATAATCTTGTACAGGGTCGGACAGTAGCTATATCCACACATTCTTATCATCTAAGTAATCCTCAACAGTATAGTAGTCTTTCTGTATCAGCCTCCCTTTAACAGTGTTTTAAAACTGCTGTAATGGCAAAGCTAAAATTGATTGTGAAATTTTATTACATAATCTTATCAACCCCCGTTCAAACCCCAGGCAGTTAGCAATGAGTTTTTCTATAAAAATGTATGTTTCTTATTGATAATCGCAATGTTTCACACGCTTCTCTTTGAAGAAAAACATAGTGAGGAAACCTGCATATCCTACCTAATAATCATTGGAGCAGCATGGTAGGTCTTAGCTACAATCCTTCTTTTCAAAAACGGAGAGGAGGCCTATGCCCAGCAGTGGGAGAGTGACAGGCCGTTACTTTACTACTTTTATAGTTAGTTCTTGGCTGGCCCGTTGGAGCAGTGGGTAATGACCCTGCCTTCAGCTCCGCGGGTTGCGGGTTCGATTCCCGCCGAGGGCCAACATTTTCTATAAATGAATTTGTTGGTCATTGAGCCTGGGTGTATATTTGTATTTAAGTATGTATTTAAAAAATATATAAGTATATATTCACCAGTTGTCTGTCACTCATAACACAAGTATTAAGTTACTTACTTCGGGGACGGACGACCGTGTGTGTAAGTGTCCCATATATTATAAAAAAAGTTCTATACATTAACTAATTATAACATGTATATCTAATAAATAATTATTATACCGTGTGGTATCCGGCTGAGTAGAATAGACCACCTTTATTTCTTACCGAGGTGTATTAAAAGCGATTAAATTAAGTTAACCCGTCTTGTGAGCGTGTGCATAGAAAAGGTGACTAAGAAAAGTTGATTCGCCGTGTAATATCGGACTGAGTATAATAGACCTACCTCATTTTTTTGCCGAGGTATCATAAAGTACAACTCAATTAAGTTGACCCATCGTGTGGTATCCGGCTGGGTAGTATAGACTACCCTCATTTCTTACCAATTAAGATAACTTAATGTCAGGCATTCGGCCAGTCGTAAAATTCGTAGCCAAATTATGTGACAACATGTTAATAACATTTTCCGACCCCACTTAAAGAGGGATAAGGGCAGGATGATATCTAATAAATAATTGAATGGTGCGTAACATTCAATTGCCATTAGGCCCAGTTTTCTGCCTCCTTCACACAAAAGTCTCTACGATCGTGTCGGATGTCTTTGTTAGAGGTATCAGGTTGCTGCGTTATTTATTTCTGGAGATCAATAAACGTCACAACCAAAGTTATTTAGTACCTGAGTTTTTCTGTATGTTTAGCAGAATTGTTGTGTTGTAGATTAGATTAGAAATCACCATGTTTTATGGTCAAGGTTCCAATTTTTGCGGAATGTATCTACGTAATCTATACATATAATCATTACAGCAGTTTTAAAAACTGTTAAAATGAAGCTGATTCAGAAAGCGTATATACTGTTGAGGATTACTTATTTTACTTAACGATTTGATATAGATTCTACGCCCTGTGGTATCCGGCTGAATAGAATAGTACCACCCTCATTTCTTACCGAGGTGTATAAAAGGCGACTGAGGTAAGTCGACCCGCCGTGTGGTATCCGGCTGAGTAGAATAAGCCACCCTCATTTCTTACCGAGGTGTCGTAAAAGGCGACTAAGGTAAGTTGACCCACCGTGTGGTATCCGGTTTAGTAGATTAGACCACGCTCCTTCTTACCGAGGTGTCATAAAATACGACAAAGGTAAGTTGACGTCAGGCAGGTGGCGGGTCGTAAAAACGCAGCCAAATCATGTGACAGCATGTTTATAACATGTTGTGCCGACCCCACTTAGAGTGGGATAAGGGCAGGAAGATGATGATTGGATATAGATTCTCTTCGACCCAATACACAATATTAGTGACTAAATGTATCCTTAATATTTAAGTGAGTTAATCTTGTATGTATATTTATATATAAATATATTTTCTTGATCTCGGAAACGGCTCTAACGATTTTCCTGAAATTCAGCATATAGTATAGTTTATTTATTTTTTTAAACAACGTTTTATCCCTGTTTTCGGATATCGAAAAAATGCTATAATGTAGCACATTATATTTTTGCATGAATGCACATTATAGCTGTCAAACGTAATGCTGTGATAGCCCCCCAAAATACCCCTCGGGTTTGGGGGGATAGTTTTATTTTTTTAAAGACGTTTTATCCCTTTTTACGGGTATTGAAAAAATGCTAAAACGTAGAACTGAATGCACATGATATTTTTGGCTGTCAACCGTAATGCTGTGATAGCCTAATGGGAACAGGCGGACCAAAAAAATCAAAATCCAGTTTTGAATCTCACATGCTGATGATGATTTTTTTAACTACAGAGCAAGGCTAGGTCACCCATATACTAAGAATTATATAGAAAAGAGCAACCGCTGAGTTTCTTGCTGGCTCTTCTCGGTAGGAACAGCTTTCCGAACCAGCAGTAGAGTTGACGATTCAAATGTACGTTAATATAAACAACAATAACGTGTCAGTAACCAATCAGACTAAGAATAATATTCACTTGAATTTCAATTGACATGATATTTGGTTAAATGTCAAACAATAAACTCCTTTCAATTTCTACTAAATATGACTTTGTGCGGACATCACAATGGCTAAATATCGAACCCGCATTTTTTCTTCCGCCCCGACCTCACCGCTAGACCGTTTTATACTAACAAAGGAAATCTTAAATTATCCCATCTTTTTTTGATTCTCAAAAGACGTTGGATTCTAATAGTATCAATATTTCATCAAATTCAAAATATTCTTTATTCTATTAAACTTGTAAACAAATGCTTTTAAATCGTCAATTCTTCTGCTGGTTCGGAAAGCTGTTCCTACCGAGAAGAGCCAGCAAGAAACTCGGCGGTTGCTCTTTTCAACATAATTCTTATAACTAGTTACATTATGTCATTACTATCTTGTACAGGGTCGGACAGTAGCTATATCCACCCATTCTTATCATCTAAGTAATCCACAACGGTATAGTATATAGGCTTTCTGCATCAGCCTCTCCTTAATAGTGTTTTTAAACTGATTTATAGAATTACTTTGCGGAGATCCATAATACAAAAGTAATAATATCAATCGCAAAATCGCAAAGGCTTTGAGATTTTTTGCGATTTTTTGCGATTTTGTCGTGGAGTCTATCTCGATTGTTGAGTTTGTGATAGTGAACGTATGTAGTGCTTGTGCATTGTGGTGGTAGTGGTGGAGGTTTATGCATGTGTTTTTACGAATCCTGCACGTATCAGCTATGAAAACAGATTTTCAACACTACATTTAGCATGATATATAATTTCTATTTTTCTTCATCGCAGATTATGGCAAGATAATTTTATTTTTACTTTTGTATTTTTAATCTGCTGTAATGGCAAAGCTACAATTGATTGAGGAATACCCAAACGCATAAATGACTTACGTACTTTTGCAAGGCGCATCATATTATTTACTAGCGGCCTACCCTGCTTCGCACGGGTATAAAATATATAGCCTATGTCACCCAGTGAAAAAAATGATTAAAATCGATCCAGCAGTTTTAATTTAGGTATTCATTACTGCCCGTGGCCCGCACGCGTTAAATTTGAAGAAAAACAATTCCCCTCTCCCTATACCAAGAAGATTTCCTGCTATATCTAATTTCATATACTACATATTGACATTTTCCCCTATATATACATTTTACATTTTTCCCTATATATTTTATGTTTAAAATTAATTACAGAATGTCTTTATATACAACATTCACAGCTTTGTTATCATTAGACAATACAAAAATGTTTTCTTTAGAGGTTACTCTTAAAAGAGCGACATTTAGTTGCGCGTCCGATCGCTGCTAAATTCGAAGTGCTATAGGGCGAAGCGCGGCCTCCTCGCGGGATTTTAAATCTGTGATATCTTCGAAAATGTTCATTTAAATTACATGCTGTAAACGGCCATATTGATCTATATTAAATCAACAATGTATTTAACGTAATTAATTAAGAATTAATGCTATATTCTATAAAAATTGCTTCGAAAATAATGCATTATTTTTCGTAAAAAGTTAATGACAAAAAATGCTATTGTGGGTTATCCATAAGAGATAGACATATACCATCGCGGACTTTTCTGTAGACCTTTTCAATGTGTATAAATACTTAGTACATTATTTTGGTAAATCTCGTAGGATTTTAAGTAGCCTGTGTGCAATGTAAGCGGCAAAAAAGTAATTATTTACGACAGCACATTAGAAACCTCAAAAATTACAGTAATTTTCTACTCCATATTGAATGTTATTATACATAAAAACCGCATCAAAATCTGTTGCGTAGTTTTAAAGATTTAAGCATACATAAGGATATAAGGGACAAACAAAGAATGTGACTTTGTTTTATACTATGTAGTGATAATCCTTATAGCATGATTCAGTATTCACGCGCGATGGTTTATTATTAGCGTATTTCATGTATAACTTTGGTGTTTCTATACCGATTTCAATGATTCTTTTTTTATACAATGGTTAATACTATTCACTTTTTTATTTAGGGATGACTGAGAGTGATATAAATGTAGGAGTAGACAAATATAACCAGAAAGCTTCGAACTGCTAAGCTATCGGGAGTTACACGTGTTATTGTGAGTCAACAATAAAAGATAGACATATGCTGTCGTGGGATAGTTTTTATATAATTTTAAGGAGAATATTTCCGTCATACATGACTTCTGTGTAGCTTTAACCATCAAGGTTGCACACGCGACGGAAGCTTAAAAAATGGAGTAACTTCTCCCGTTTTCCCAACATTTCCCTTCACTGCTCTGCTCCTATTGATTGCAGCGTGATGAAAAGTATACTATAACCAGCCCAGGAGTATGAAAAAAAATTGTACCGAGTTTCGTTAAAATCCGTCGAGTAGTTTTTGTTTCTATAACGGTTATACAGACAGACAGACAGACAGACAGACAGACAGACAGACAGACAGACAAATTCAAATTCAAATTCAAATTCAAAATATTCTTTATTCAAATAAACTTGTAAACAAGTGCTTTTGAATCGTCAACTCTACTGCTGGTTCGGAAAGCTGTTCCTACCGAGAAGAGCCAGCAAGAAACTCGGCGGTTGCTCTTTTTAAAAAAAAATACAATTCTTAATGCTAGTTACATTTAATGTTTCTATCTTGTAGACAGACAGACAGACAGACAGACAGACAGACAGACAGACAACATTTTTACTGATTGCATTTTTGGCATCAGTATCGATCCCTAATCACCCCCTGATAGTTATTTTGGAAATATATTCCAGTTACAGAATTGACCTTTCTACAGATTTATTATATGTATAGATTAGTAAAAATTTTAAAATATCAATATTTTAATTATAGATTTTAAATGTTATTATGCGTTTTTGTTGATCCGTGTAATTATCACGCGCAACTTTATCGCTCGCTTAGATAATACATTCGCGACGTAAAAATAAACAGAAATCACAAGCTTAGCGACGTAACTGGTTTTCGAACGGGCCGGACAAGATGGCCGCTGGACGCCAAAATCAGCTGTTTAATTGTTAGAAACGTTTTAAACTCTTTTTACAATACATTGTTATTGCTGAACAAATGTACATTGTTGCGGAGACATTGTTATAACAATAGAAAGGCCATTTACGAATGGCCGCCGTGTTTTGGCGGGAATCAGCTGACGGCGCGTCATAGAACCTGTTTGCGGGTCGATGTTTTGCAACCTTGAAATGTTTTTATTTTATTTTACGAATAGTGGCATATTTTGTCTCTTGTCTCGTTTTTGAATACTGAGCATTTCTATCTATATATATAAAAGATAGTTGTTATTAGTTACACTATTTATAACTCCAGAACAAATGAACCAAATCGGCTGAAAATTGGTGGAAACGTTGCTTAGAACCAGGAGACGGACATAAGATACTTTTCATCCCATTCGACCGCATTTATTTTATCCCGTCAAGTCACTATATAACGTGGTATAACAAAAACGACTATGACATGGAATGACAAAACATAAATGACAGCTAAACGTAATTTTGTCTTTGGTTAAGTATGGTAAAAAATTTGACAATTATCAAAATAATAGCTAAACTTCACTACATAGTAAAAAACACAGTCGCTTTCTCTGTCTGTCCATATAATTTTATACCCGTTCGAAGCCGGAGCGGGCCGCTAGAATTATATAAATAACTATAGCTTACGCCGTGAGGTATCCGGCTGAATAGAAAAGTACCACCCTGATTTCTTATCGAGGTGTCGTAATAGGCGACTAAGGTAAGTGACTCACCGTGTGGTATCCGGTTTAGTAAAATAGACCACGCTCCTTCTTACCGAGGTGTCGTAAAATACGACTAAGGTAAGTTGACGCCAGACAGGCGGCCGGTCGTAAAAAACGCAGCCAAATCGTGTGACATGAGGAAGATGATCATGATGATGATAATAAATAACCATAGCTTGTCTATATTATAAAATATATATCCCCCTGCCCTTATCCCACTCTAAGTGGGATCGGCACAATATGTTATAAAATTGCTGTAACATGATTTGGCTGCATTTTTACGACCGGCCGCTTCCCTGGCGTCAACTTACCTTATTCGTATTTTACGACACCTCGGTAAGGAGGGTGGTTTATTCTACTAAACCGGATACCACACGGTGGGTCAACTTACCTTAGTCGCCTTTTACGACACCTCGGTAAGAAATGAGGGTGCCTTATTCTACTCAGCCGTTAAAAAAACATATTGTTTTCATAAAAGCTAGCTAGATCGATTGAAATTTCGAAAGTTCTTGTAAAAGCCAAGAATGTAAACAATTTATAAAACTAAAGTTCCCAAAATCAGCCTGTATGTATTGTGATCGATTTTTTCAAAATCTACTGAACGGCATTTTGTGCGGTTTTTACTAAAAGATAATGCAATTCTTAAGAAAGGTGTAGGGTACATTTCCGGTACAGTTAAACTGATTTTAATGCGACTCACACTGGAAAATAGTAAAGATTCTGGAGAAACATATAAGCTTTTTATACCAGAATTAAAGCTGTGGCCCAGCGGTAACACCGTGCGACTCTTTCGAGCAGGTCACGGGATCGCCGGGCAGACACCAATGACTTGTTCAGTTAAAACTTATGTGTCTAATTGATAATTACAATTTATCACACGCTTTTCGGTGAAGGAAAACATCGCGAGGAAACCTGCATATCTCTAGAGAATTCTGTAGATATGTGTAACCTACCAATCATTGGAGCAGCGTGGTTCTTAGCTCCAAACCTCCGAAAACGGAGAGAAGAAGCCTATTATCAGCTGTGGGAGAGTAACAGGGTACTTACTTACTTTTTTTTACTAGAATTCTTGCGATAAGTGAAATTATTTGTTGTTGCGTGACAGGCTTATAATAGATGGCGCTTTTCAATGTCATTCTATTCCTGTAGAAGTAACAGGATTTCTATAGCCTATATTTTATTCCGATGTATGTAATAATTGTGCCGAATTTCATCGATATTGAATCAGTGGATTCGCCCTGAAAGAACAACAAATATATCCATGCTGGTAAACTTTCGCATTTATAATATTAGTAGGACTAGAAAGAAGTTGCGTGTAAGATATAAAATTAGGTGTTACTTTGCGGAGATCCATAATACAAAAGTAATAATAAAATCCGCGATGAAGTAAAATAGAAAATATATATAATGCTAAATGTAGAGTGGACAATCGGTTATCGTACCTGATACATGCAGGATTCGTAAAAACACATGCACAAACCTCCACCACCGCCACCACAATACACAAGCACTATATTCAAATTCAAATTCAAAATATTCTTTATTCAAATAAATTTGTAAACAAGTGCTTTTGAATCGTCAACTCTACTGCTGGTTCGGAAAGCTGTTCCTACCGAAAAGAGCCAGCAAGAAACTCGGCGGTTGCTCTTTTAAAAATATAATTCTTAATACTATTTACATTAAGTCGTTACTGTCTTGTACAGGTTCAAAGAGAGCTATATACGTTCACTATCACAAACTCAACAATCGTTTCGCCCCGCAACCGAAGCATCATCAGGGGATAGACTCCACGACCAAAATCGCAAAGCGATAGCTACATTTAGCATTATATATATTTTCTATTTTACGTATCGCGGATTATAGCAAAATAATTTTTATTATTACTTTTGCGTGTAGTTAATAAGAAAATATGTCTGGTCGAGCGCCTCTCAGGATCAGCTGATCGCTTGAATGTACTCGTTTCGTTTTTTTTTTCCACCCGTTTTTTTCCCTCACGTCATTACAGAACAGGTCCGCGGCGCTCTCTGTGGGTTTCTGGGAATGCTTCGGTTACAAAATCTTTTTTTCCGGCAGCGGGGCAGGTAGGTTTGGTACTGTTTTTATTATGACACGTTTCGCGATGTGGGGGACAAAATGGCGGTAGTTCTATATTTTATTATACTAAGCGCCTGTTTTATAAGTTACCAAACTGTCAGCTAATTCGGAACATATCTGAGACATATCTCGGAATATTGCGTTTCTCAGGTTTCTGATAGGCTTATTCAGCACTTAGGGCCTGTTTAACAAGTTACCAGTGAACTGTCAGCTTATTCGGACCATATCTGTCACATATCTCGGAATTTTGCGTTTCTCTGGTTTCTGATAGGCTTATTCAGCACTTAGGGCCTGTTTAACAAGTTACCAATAAACTGTCAGCTTATTCGGAACATATCTGATACATATCTCGGAATATTGCGTTTCTCAGGTTTCTGATAGGCTTATTCAGCACTTAGGCCCTGTTTCACAAGTTACCAATAAACTGTCAGCTTATTCTAAACATATCTGATACATATCTTGGAATATTGCGTTTCTCAGGTTTCTGATAGGCTTATTCAGCACTAAGGGCATGTTTAACAAGTTACCAATAAACTGTCAGCTTATTCTAAACATATCTGATACATATCTTGGAATATTGCATTTCTCAGGTTTCTGATAGGCTTATTCAGCACTTAGGGCCTGTTTAACAAGTTACCAATAAACTGTCAGCTTATTCGGAACATATCTGACACATATCTCGGAATTTTACAGGTTTCTGATTGGCTTATTCACTTAGGACCTGTTTCACGAGTTACTGATAAAGTTTCTCGGATAGTTAACCGACAAATAAGCTAAGTAGCAGATAAATGTCTATAAAAAGAGACTCTTAAAAAGTGAAAATTAAAATAAAAATCGCGTCCATTTTGAAATAGGTATTTGCTATCCAGTAGATAAACATAATAACAGCCACATGATCTACCTGTTACCTTATTAGGGACTTTAAGTGCTGAATAAGCCTATCAGAAACCTGAGAAACGTAAAATTCCTAGATATGTGTCAGATATGTTCCGAATAAGCTGACAGTTTATTGGTAACTTGTGAAACAGGGCCTAAGCTGTGGTTAGTTAATATACCAGAGTACGGAAGCTCGTCTTAAATCCTACTAATATAAATGCGAAAGTTTTTGAGTATGGATGTATGTTTGTTACTCTTTCACGTAAAACTATTGAATGGATTTGAATGAAACTTTACAGTAATGTATGTTATACATCGGAATAACATATAGGCTACAATTTGTAATGATTTTATGTAATATAACGATTACATAAAATCATTACAAAATATCAATAATTGCTACTTCTACTCATCATCTGGTGCCATCTTCACAATGAAGTTCGTAGGTCAGCTGGAGAAAACTTTTCCGGTCTTGTGCTATATTTTTTATTTCATAGTATCTAAGTCCCGTCCACTCTCTTATATTATCGAACCATTTAAGACGTTGCCTTCCAGGTGCTCTCCTGCCGTGCATCTTTCCTTCTAGGATCAACCTAGGAAATTGATATCGGGATCCTCTCTGCAGATGTCCGAAAAAGGCAACCATTCTTTGCATGACGGTTTTCATCAGCATCCGCTTGCATTGAGCTCTCTCCAAAACCTGTAAACTTCTACTATTCGTGTACTATAAACCTAAACTTTCCTCAAGAATTGCTCTATCTTTTAGAAGAAACCATACAAAATTCCGTTCAGTAGATTTTGAGAATGTTTTTGGGGACTCTGTATTATCTATACTAATATATAAAGCTGAAGAGTTTGTTTGATTGAACGCGCTAATCTCAGAAAGTACTGGACCGATTTGAAAAATTATTTCAGTGTAAATTAGTCTATTTATCGAAGAAGACGATATAACATTATGCTAAGATGAATAGGAGAGGAGCAGCAATAAAAAATATTACGAAAACGGCAAAATTTAAAACTTTTCTTGCTGAGTAACGGTGACAGTTATTCAAAAATCATGTATTACAACATTGTTTCCCTCTAAAAGTTCTAAATAAAAGTCCACGACAGCATATGTCTATCTTTTAAGGTTAACCCACTATAACCATTTTTATGGTTATCATAATACTATATTACGGTTTTAATATTTCCATCTCGATTTCTCGTAGTTTATATACCAAAAAAATACACGCGGGTCAGCTAGTATAACTATAATATATATCAAGTTTTCTTCGATGAATATGTTTTTAAACGAAAACAATATTACCGTATACATTTGCCCAGCAGTGGGATAAACAGCCACGCCCGTTTTTACAGCGAAATGTGATAAGACCGTATAGGTATATGATGTCACCGGATGTATGGCGGGATTCCTACAGACTGACTACAGTTCATATGATTTATTAGATAGTGTTAGCAATTTTAACATTTGTATAATAAGATAATAATTATTGTAAAAAATTGCTATTGCTTATTGATAATAATAATTATTGCTAATTGATAATAATTATTGTAAAAAATTGCTTTGCGATTTTGGTCGTGGAGTCTATCTCCTGACGATGCTTCGGTTGCGGGGCGAAACGATTGTTGAGTTTGTGATAGTGAACGTATGTAGTGCTTGTGTATTGTGGTGGCGGTGGTGGAGGTTTGTGCATGTTTTTACGAATCCTGCATGTATCAGGTATGATAACCGATTGTCCACTCTACATTTAGCATTATATATATTTTCTATTTTACTTCTTCGCGGATTATAGCAAAATAATTTTATTATTACTTTTGTATTATGGATCTCCGCAAAGTAACGCCTAATTCTATAAATAATTATTGTATTAAGCTTTGTGTATTATAAAGTATAAATATTGGGATTAGTCTCAATATTGTAATCTTAACTTAAGAGATTTCAAAATGGAAGATGAATTCATTTTGGCGGCATTCTGTTCTGACGAAAAATAATTGTTATTAAAGTAATTAAAAGTAATAAAGTATTTAGGAATTGTTTTGATATATTTTGGGAGTCTTTTCTAAGTATTTTAATAATACTCTCTTAACGAAAGCGGATTTTCTATACTAATATTATAAAGAGGAAAATTTTTTATGTATGTTTGTAATGTTTACACAAAAACTACTGGACCGATTACAAAAATTCTTTCACTATTGGAAAGCTGCATCTTTACTGAGCAACATAGGATATATAAAAAAATAGGTATCTGTAATAAAAATTTAATAAGGTGTAAAAAATTAGCCATGTTATCGCATGCGCTGCGGAAATTATTGATGATATATTTAACAAAAATAAATCAATAGTCCAACTTAGTATATACGCGGGTGAAACCGCGGGATAATACTAGTAGCAAAATAATTGTATTTTAATAATCATCCTCCTTCCCTTATCCCACTCTAAGTGGGGGCACAACATGTTGTCATATGATTTGGCGACGTATTTTACGACCAGCCGCCTGCCTGACGTCAACTTACCTCAGTCGTATTTTACGACACCTCTGTAAGAAAGAGGGTGGTCTATTCTACTAAACCGGATAGCACACGATGGGTCGACTTACCTTAGTCGCCTTTTACGATACCTCGGTAAGTAAGAGGTTGGTCTATTCTACTAAACCGGATACCACACGGTGGGTGGACTTACCTTAGTCACCTTTTACGACACCTCGGTAAGAAATGAGAGTGGTCTATTCTACTCAACCGGATACCACACAATGGGTCAACTTATCTTAGTCGCCTTTTACGACACCTCGGTAAGAAATGAGAGTGGTACTATTCTACTCAGCCGTATACCACACGGTGAGTCGACTTACGTTAGTCGCCTTTTACGACACCTCGGTAAGAAATGAGAGTGGTACTATTCTATTCAGCCGGATACCACACGGCTAAATTTTATCATAATAATAATATCATAATTTCTGTACTATAAAATTTCGCTAATTTACGCCTGCTTCTATAAATCACATATATATAAAGAAAATAAAGTCGTAGATATGATTTTGTAAGAAGTAACTTCCACTTAGACTGATTTCCATAGAGTTCTAGACCTTCCTATATAGCTATCCAATATTAATGCACTTATAATAGATAGATAACCCAGCACGAGATTTGAACCTGTGACCTCCTAAAACACGCCCGTTATCGGGCCATTTACGAATATCAATAAAACAATGTGATTAATTTAGTTATTTAAATACTTAAGTTTAACTACATGTCATATGGTAGTTCTAAACCCGAAAGCGAGATATTTTGCCCAACAGTGGGCTAAACATCATATTTACTTAACTATGTGTTAAGTCACAGGAAACAATTTGAAGAATGTCTAATAATAAATCAAAGAATCCGCCATTATCGGTGTATTATTATTACATAATCTGTTGATACGTCACCTGTTTGAAATATCAAATAAATACAGACAAAATTAAAACCTATCAATAATCTAATAGAGTGTAAAATCGTTTGCAGTTTGTTATTAAATTAAAGAGGTTTTCCCTCGCTTTTTCAAGAGGTCATTGACGGTCAACAAACAGGTATTCCTTATAACTCCATTGTAATTTAAACCTTATATATATCGAGTTAAAGTTGAAATTGTAATGTATAAATTTTATTCTCACGATCCATATTATAATGCCGCGAAATGAACTTGTATGATATTAATTTTAAATTGAATCTTATGTTAGTTGTATTAAAGCATATATTAGTTTGGTATAATTTTCGCGCGCTTTTGGTGACGGAAGAAACACGTGGTCTATGGCATGTCTTATACAGGTTGTATGTTAAACTTGATTCGATAACTCGGCAGTTTTTTATATGCGCCTGTTGGATATACTCCAAGCGAGTAGTTAATTTAATGAAACTTGTAACGGCTTGCGATGAGGCCCATGGGTTGTATGTTTTTAAACTTTTTTGAAAATCCCGAAAACGGTATTTAAATCTTATATTGCTTCTTAGACAAGTTTTGAAGGTATCGTAAAACTTAGGACTCTGTTCTTCTCTCCTTATCCCACTTTAAGTGGGGCACATGTTTTAGAAATGGTAATAGTTTTGTCATGCATTTTAGGACCGGCCTGTCTGACGTCATTTTACCAAAGTCGCCTTTTACGTCACCAATACGTTACGACAAAAATATAGGTGGTCTGTTCTACTTAGCCGGATACCACACGGCGTTTTACTAGTGCTACAAAATTACAGATTATCTATGTAATATATATTTTTTTAAATCGTAAATATTTACTGAACTGAAATGATTGAAATATAACTATAAATAATTTTAGTGTTTTTATTTAAGGGTTCCGTTGAGTTTCTAACTGGTTCTTCTCGTTATGAGCAAACATCCGCATCATTAGTAGCTCCTTTAATAATATGAGAGCGGTTTTTACTTCATACACTTTGCATTTATTTTCATAGACTTTCTTAACAAACGCAGATTATAATATAATTCTATCATACCTTTTGTTTTAATATTAACTTATATAATCCATAGTATAATACCAAAATATTTTTATTACTTTTGTACTTTTAGAATGTATTTAAAAATTCAAAATCAAATAATTTTTTATCGAACTGAACAAGTGCTTTTGAATCAACTCTACTGCTGGTTCGGAAAGCTGTTCCTACCGAGAAGAGTCTAAGAGAAACACGGCGGTTGATCTTTTCTTATAACTTATAGTTACATTTAGTCATTACTGTCTTTGTGACCCTACACAAAGTAGCTATTTCTACGACTTCTTATCATTTAAGTAATCCAAAAACAAAAAAGCAAAGCAAAATGTTTGCAAACTTTTAGTTCAAAGTCTTACAAGCACAACATTATTTCAAAAACATGAAATAATTTCTTCTTCTTCTTCTTCTTCAACCGATGGACGTCCACTGCTGGACATAGGCCTCTTCATGGGATCTCCAGAACACACGATTTTGTGCCGCTTGTATCCGGCTCCCCGCGACCCTTTTGAGGTCGTCTGTCCATCTAGTAGGGGTCTTCCAATTTAAATTAATTAACCTGTAAATAAGATATTCATAAATTGCGCATATATGGAAGAGTTAGACCAAAAAAGTATATTTTAACTGCAAAATACAAATTCTTTAGTTAAATTATATATCCTCCTGCCCGTATCCCACTCTAAGTGGGGGCACAACATGTTATAAACATGCTGTCACATGATTTGGCTGCGTTTTTACGACCGGCCGCCTGCCTGACGTCAACTTATCTTAGTCGTACTTTACGACACCTCGGTAAGAAAGAGGGTGGTCTATTCTACTAAACCAGATACTACACGGTGGGTCAACTTACCTTAGTCGCCTTTTACGACACCTTGGTGAGAAATGAGGGTGGTACTATTCTATTCAGCCGGATACCACACGGCGTACAAATTCTATAGTTACATCTTAACAATATCGCGTTATACTTAGAAATGAGCGTATACTTTAGATTTTGCTTTGACGGTTGAAATAACGGTTCTATGCTTTTCTGAGAACTCCATTTATAAATTCTATGCAAAACAGCGAGTTCATAAGGCCAAAGGAAATATACATAGTAACAAACTTATGGATTTTTCTTTAATAATATTTCTTCTCGCATAAGGGAAGGGAAAAATATGTTTTAATTCAATTCAATGTTTTATTTTGAATCTGCTCAAGGGGCTTCGCCCGCGTGGAAATAAAAGTAGTTATTGCGAGTTAACCATTTGAGATAGAGATATGCTGTCGCGAACTTTTTTGTAGTATCTTTTTAGATCTACAATTCTTTAGTACATTACTTTAGTGTATCTTTGCTGGTTTACGGCGCACGCGACTAAATCCCTTGACAGACGAGTTTTTTTACAACCGCGCGATCTCTTTAACACAATTTACATAAAACCGCAATGTACTATTAATCTAAACTTTCCAGAAGAATTGGACTACCTTTGAGTAAGTGTGATATCCGGCTGAGTAGAATAGACCACCCTCATTTCTCACCGAGGTGTCGTAAAAGGCGACTAAGGTAAGCCGACCCGCCGTGTGGTATCCGGCTGAGTAAAATAGACCAACCTCATTTCTCACCGAGGTGTCGTAAAAGGCGACTAAGGTAAGCTGACCCGCCGTGTGGTATCCGGCTGAGTAGAATAGACCAACCTCATTTCTCACCGAGGTGTCGTAAAAGGCGACTAAGGTAAGCCGATCCGCCGTGTGGTATCTGGCTGAGTAAAATAGACCACTCTCTTTCTTACTGAGGTGTCATAAAATACGACTAAAATTAGTTAACGTCAGGCAGGCGGCCGGTCGTAAAAACGCATACAAATCATGTGACAGCATGTTTATAACATGTTGTGCTGACCCCACTTAGGGTGGGATAAGGGCATGAGGATGATGATGACAATAAGATGTAAACTCTATTCCTGTAGGTAAATACGTTACGATGTGTTCACTGACACCCGAGGTAGGGTTCAAGGACGGGATATTCTGAATGGACAAGATTCCATTCTCGCATTCACTGTATCCAAACTGATATTATAAATATCCGTCTGTCTGTTATTGCTCCTTCAATAGCCCAATTTAGATGAAATTTAGTGCAATAGAAGCTTATATACCGGTCCAACATATAAGATGAAGAATTCCTTTGAAGAAATTCCAGGAATACACTACACTAAATTAAGGGCAATTTAACACTAAATTCGAATAAAGTTGCGGGTATCACTAGTGTTACATGTATTTAAATTGTTAACAATTTCCTTGTTTATACACGCATTAAGAGAAGTATCTGGGTGATAGAATCTTGCTTGGTAATTTTTAAAATGATAAAAAAAAAATTGTAATGAAAAATTAAGAAGTAATAGGGCAGGTGGGCTCGATCCTAGGTATTTCCACCTCTCTAGACCGCCCGTTCCCCAAATGAACTACCATGACTTTACGTTTGACAGCGAAAAATTGTAATTGTATTCAACGAAAATTTCAAAAAATTTTAGAGCCCAAGAACAGGGATAAAATGATGTTTTAAAATAAAACCTATCTAGATCGATGTTTCTCTTCAAAACCCCCTAATTGCTAAATTTCAGGCAAAACGTTGTTGGAGCCGTTTCCGAGATTCTGATATATATATATATATATACATACAAGATTAACTCATTTAAATATAAAGAAGAAGAAGAAGAAGATACTAAGCTAACATGTAGGATAAAAATCCCGTTTCCTTCTCAGGGATAGGTATACAACAAAACACTTAAATTGAGGAAAATATCACACAAATTCAACTCGAATAAAGTTGCTGGTATTACATATATTTTAATTGTAAACAATTTCCTTGTTTATACATAAAGAGAATAACTGAAAAGTCACAACCCTACTAATTAAAAATGCGAAAGTTTTTGATTATGGATTTATATTTTTTACTCTCACGGCGAATCCGCTGAACCAATATTGATGAAATTTGGCACAATTATTCCTTATACACCCGAGTAACATATAGGCTATAAATATCCTGTTCTACAGGAATAGGATGACATTGAAAAGCGCCATCTATACGCAACAACAGGCCGCGCAAATAAAGTTGCGTGTAAAAATTAGTTAATAATAGTTAAACATACAAAAAGCTTTTAATAAAATTTTATATCCTCACCGTTGTTCCCTCGTCTGGAGCCAATCCTGTCATCAGGTCATGCTTATCATAAACATTGTCATCGGGACTGGACCAGTGTGTATCATCTCAATCGGACCAAGGGAAGTGGGGCATTAACTTGCAAGTGTGTCTCACAATTAAACATTTAAAACAAACATGTGACGTAAAGCTATTAATTTAGAAATATAAAAAGAAAGAGTGTAACATAAAACAACAAAATATATAACTTAATTAATATTAAATATTAATTAAGTTACTTATATACTATATCAGGCAGGCATCTTAATATTATTGAGGATACTGAGGGGGAGACAAATATTAATCTTTGTGCTGTAGGGTGCTGGAGCGAGAGGGATTCTTGTTAGTGATGTGGATTTGTTAGGTTTCGTAAGATATATTTAAGGATAGAAGTCATGGGAAATTGATAGTATTGCAAGCTATAACCTGTTGCCTGTGGGTAATTTAACCAGCAAACACAGTATTTCCAAGTAGACAAGCCAGCTATTTTCCGTTCCGTATTCCTGCGGATGTTGGCCGTGCGTTTGTTTGGAAACAAATTGCCCATAACGGTGTTATATTGCAGTCTATTTGAGTTTGCCAGGCGGTCGACGACTTGTGTTAGCATGTTGAGAAAATATTCAATGTTCCTGTGCTTTTTGCGAAAATTTGTTAAATATTAACTTATGTGGTGTGATCATAATCATCATCTTCCTGCCCTTATCCCACTCTAAGTGGGGTCAGCACAACATGTTATAAACATGCTGTCACATGATTTGGCTGCGTTTTTACGACCGGCCGCCTGCCTGACGTCAACTTACCTCTGTCGTATTTTACGACACCTCGGTAAGAAAGAGGGTGGTCTATTCTACTAAACCGGATACCACACGGTAGGTCGACTTAAAACCTTCGTCTTGAATTTCTTTACTTATTGATGAAATATCTAATGTTTAATTTTTCAGTTAATCGTAAACAGACACGCAGCGGGCGACTTGTTATTAAATTTGTTAGGACTAGTTTATTAGGAATTCTTGGTATCATATCGATACCAAGAATTCCTGTAATAACTCGCCATGCCTCATTTTTGCCGTGTAGTATGTTCAACTGTATCACTAAAGATAACACAAGATCTTTTTGCCTAGCTATGGGGAACGTCGTCCTAAGGGTGACTCCTGTGAGGCCGGACCACGGCTGATGACGACATGGTTACCACATGACCGCTTGACGTCAAAAAACTGTGTGTAGTGTATCTATGTGTATTTGTTCTTACGACATATTCGTCAAGGTCATATTTCAAATGCTTTATACATATACTAGCGGTCTGCCCCTGCTTCGCACGGGTATAAAATATATATACCATGGATTCGAAGTGCTATGGGGTGAAGCGCGGCCTCCTCACGGCATTTTAAATCTGTAATATCTCCGAAAATGTTCACTTAAATTACATGCTGTAAACGGCGATATTGATCTATATTAAATCAACTATTTATTTAAGGTACTTAATTGGATAAGGATTAATGCTGTATTGTATAAAAATTACTTCAAAAATATGGCATTATTTTTCGTAAAAAGTAAATGACAAAAAATGCTATAGTGGGTTATCCATAAGAGATAGACATATACCATCGCGGACTTTTCTGTAGACCTTTTCAAGGTGTACAAATACTTAGTACATCATTTTAATAAATCTCGTAGGGTTTAGCCTGCGTTTGCAATGTAAGCGGAAAAAAATGTAATTATTTACAGAAACCTCAAAAATTACAGTATTTCTCTACTCAGTATTGAATGTTATTATACGTACAAACCTTCCTCTGGAATCACTCTATCTATTAAAAAAAACCGCATCAAAATCTGTTGCGTAGTTTTAAAGTTTTATGCGTACATAGGGAAATATGGACTTTGTTTTATAATATGTAGTGATGATAGTGATTTCAGTGATTTTGTAGTGATAACGCACTACATTGCTCAGAAGTAACATTTTTATCAATTTAATTATACTCTTTTTTGAAACACTCTGTATAAACAATATTCCAAAATTAAAATTTTTGGAATAGACAATGTGTATTTTTTCAATTGGAGTGTACTTAGATGTTTAATTAAATGATATAGACTTAAAAACAAATAGGTTTATAATTATTATTAATTGTAATTACTTATAATTGATGTAACTTAGAATGATGTGATTTCCTATACATATTTAATTTATAATTATACTATACAAGGTATTTTTTGAATTATTTAGTATGTAATGCTGTTGGAGATATGAATAAATAAATTACACTTACATATATATTCATCTATATAAATAATCACGTGTTTGCAATGTTTCAAATTAAAAAGTTTTTACATAGACAACGTGTTACTTTTTTATATATTCACGTGTACTTCAAAAAAAGATTCAATCAATCACATCGAAATCCGTTTAATGCATCATCATCTGCCCTTATCCCACTTTAAGTGGGGTCGGCACAACATGTTATAAACATGTTGTCACATGATTTGGCTGCGTTTATACGACCGGCCGAACTGACGTCAACTTACCTCAGTCGTATTTTACGACACCTCGGTAAGAAATGAGGTTGTACTATTCTATTCAGCCGGATACCACACGGTGTAAATCCGTTTAATGCATATGGTTTAAAATTAGTGAGTTATTTTGACGACTAAACAAGTTGTCACGTATACAACAATAATGTTACATTTGTTAAATAAATGTTATTCAATTTACGACTCTATTGCTCTGTAATAAAGAGTGTTGAACGTCAAAGAGGCCATCTTATATTCGTTGGCGGGAGATGTCGGGAATAACATTCCAGATTTAAAAAAGTGAACGCCCCCAACGGTACCGTAACGGCCGCGGTGGTTTCGCGCGCTTTCGCATCAGCGCCACGGACCATTAGCATGGTAATTAAATCAATGCATTTCAGAAACGAGGTTTTATATTTGTCAGGTAGTTTTGTAGAGGCAGGTTATGTTTTGATACGCATATTTATATAATTAGGCGTTACTTTGCGGAGGTCCATAATACAAAAATAATGAGAATATTATTTAATTAATCAGCGATAAAAGGAAATATATGTAATGCTAAATGTAGAGTGTACTTAGGGTTGCCACCCGTACTATATTATATAGTATCGTACTATATTTTAGTCAATTGTACTATATATTATAGAAAAATAGTATAGGACGAAAAATACTATATTTTTATCGCTAATTCAATTGTCGCGCTTTTTTAATCAACTGTGAATGGATCGCACCCGCAGCACTGCATAGGGAATGTTTGAACGAAACTCATTCTTGTATTTACGGGGCTTAGTTACTTAGTAACTCTAACTCCTTTGTGATTGTTCAGGGAAAATTAATAATAAATAATCATGGAAAAATAAATAATGTTTGAAAATATATGTGTACTATTTTTATTTCCTGAATTTCCTAAAAGTACTATATTTTTTTGACTTAAAAAGAAAAATAGTATTTTTCTTCAAAAAAATGGTGGCAATATTAGTTTTGATACGCATCTTTTTATAATTTATAAAATTAGGCGTTACTTTGCGGAGATATAATACAAAAGTAATGAGAATATTATTTTGCTATAATCCGCGATGATGTGAAATAGAAAATATATGTAATGCTAAATGTAGAGTCGGCAATCCCTTTTCATAACTGATACATGCAGGATTCATACACATATACAAACCTCCACCACCGCCGCCACAATACACAAGCAGCACTACACACATTCACTATTACAAACTCGACAATCGTTTCGCCCCGCAACCGAAGCATTATCTGGAGACTATTAAGCAAAATTATTATTATTTTTGTATTATGGATCTCCGCAAAGTAACTACTAATTCTATAAATTATTGAAATGTTTTTTATGTCAACTGATTATTGTGACTGGCTCGTGTGACTGTGACTGCTTACAGCTCTGTGGGTCGTTGGTTCGATTCCCGTCCCATGAGATATGAAAGACAACGCCAAGTTACTTTCTGGTTCTTCTCGGTAAGAGCAACATTCCGAACCAGTTGTAGCTTTATTAATATTGATTGACGTTTCAAAAGTGATTGAAAGAGCTTATTTGAATAACGATTATTTTGATTTAATTTGATTTATTTAACTTTCCGTGAAGGTGGAAAGTTAATGCCCCACTTCCCTTGGTCCGATTGAGATGATACATACTGGTCCAGTCCCGATGACAATGTTTATGATAAGCATGACCTGATGACAGGATTGGCTCCCGACGAGGGAACTCAACGGTTAACACTAGGGATATTAAATTTTGTTAAAAGCTTTTTACTAGACTAGTTTATTTATAGATCTGTATGCACTTTCGCGACACTCGTCTGTGTTTTTGTCCACCGCCGTATCTCTTATCAGTCGCTGACCCCAGATAATGTTTAGCTTTACCCACGCTTTCTTACGTGTAGCTTTAGATCGTTGTTAGTAAAAAAGATCGCGGGTTCAAAACCCAGGCAGGCACCAATAAGTCTGATAAACTCCAATTTATCACACCCTTTTCGGTGAAGAAAAACATCGTGAAGAAACCTGCATATCTCTAGAGAATTCTGGAAATATGTGTAACCTAACAATTGGAGCAGCGTCTTAACTCCAATCTTTTCTCCAAAAAGGGATAGAGGTTCTGTGCCCAGCTGTGGGATTGTGAGAGGCCGTTATTTTATTGAATTCGCTGTGCAAGCGGCTTTGCGTGGTAATCATGACACAATTTTCAACAGTTTTTGTGAGTTAACCATAATAGATAGAGATATACTCTTGCAGACTTTTTTATAGTATTTTTATAAATCTACAATTCTCTAGTACATTACTTTAGTGTAACTTTGCTGGTTTACGGTTTTTTTTTATTCTTTCACGGCGAATTCGCTGAACCAATATCTATGAAATTTGGTACAATTATACCTTATACACCGGGGTAACATATAGGCTATAGAAATCCTGTTAATTCAACAGGAATAGGATGATATTGAAAAGCGTATATTATAAACCTATCACGTAACAACATTCCACGCGAAGTTGTGGGTAAAAGCTAGTCATCGCCATATATTTACTTATCCAGCTCAGCACAGACCGTAAAAATGTATATATTTAGTTTCCGGACCTCCATGAAGGTCCTATAACCCGTTACTGAATTATCTCTAGAATCTCCGATAGCACTTTTATGGTGCCATAACAATTTATATCGTGTGACATTGGTTTAACATGGCGGTTGAATTATAAACATGTTAGAACATAGACTTATTATACTAGAAATGTTCCATCTATAAGTAAATAAGTAGCGGCCTGTTACTATCCCACTGCTGGGAATAGGCCTCTTCTCTCCGTTTTTGGAGATAATTGGAGCTAAGACCTACCACGCTCCAATGATTCGTTACACATATCTCCAGAATTATATAAAGATATGCAGGTTTCCTCACGATGTTTTTCTTCACCGAAAAGCGTGTGATAAATTGCAATTATCAATTAGATACATGAGTTTTATCAGAAAAACTCATTGGTGTCTGCCCGAGTTTGACCCGTGACCTCCTCGAAAGAATCGCACAGTGTTACCGCTGGGCTACCACAGCTTTTGCTCCATCTATACTAATATATAAAGCTGAAGAGTTTGTTTGTTTGAACGCGCTTATCTCATGAACTACTGGACCGATTTGATATGATAGTCCATTTATCGAGGAAGGCTATAGGCTATATAACATCACGATAAGATGAATAGGAGAGAAACAGCAATAAAAAATAGGAAAACGGCAAAATTTAAAGCTTTCCTTACGTGCGCTGAGTAAACGGTGATAGTTATTCAAAAATCATGTATTACAAAATTGTTCCCCTCTAAAAGTTCTAAATAAAAGTCCGTGACAACATATGTCTAGTTTTTAAGGTTAACCAGCTTTAACAATTTTGATGGTTATCAGAATACTATTATGGTTTTATTTGTTCTAATGCAAATGCTAGTATACAATATAAACAAACATTTTAATCGAATCATGTAAACAAAGCATTTATGTGTTTTTGTTAATTGAAATTCACCTTGAATTAGTATATTAATATTAAAAATAAATTTTTTGAAATAGATTATTAAAATCGATTATAAATAATAGAAATCGATTATTAATCATCGATTTTTTCAACTCCAAGGTACATGTTAAAAATATTATTTAAGCCATCTAAAACTTGATGTTGCCAATTATATTTTTAAAATAACTACTATTTACTACTTAAATTTAAATAACAATAATATTAAATAACTAATATTATATTCTAATAATATTTAGACAGAAATATTTTTAAGAGACAAATTAAAACATATCTCGACCTTAGAGGCATAAAGTCTTTGATGTCTTTGATGTCATAAAGATGTGTGTTTTGATGACTTTTCGGGAGAGCGAAAACAATATTTGCAAACTAATCGGGCTAATATTTTCGTTTTTATAGATAATTCTTAATGAAATATCGCTAATATCTTAGCGAAAGCTCATATCTTTCGATTCCTAACACTTTTAATCTAAAATTTACCTAATTAGATTAAAAAAACTTATTTTTTTAGATATTTCGTAACTTCGGACCTTATGCTCGAATTTTTTTACGAAATTGACAAAACTTTTAATGCTTAATACTTTATTAAAATTTGGGTTATAATAATGATGTTCATTTTTAAAGTTGGCCCTTTAAAAAGGTATGCTATGAAGTTGTCAATATATTTTTATTTTTCCTCTATATTTGTCTTCAGAGTTTTAAAATTTGTTTATATGTTGTTGTTTTTTTACGAGATCAGTATCTCTTATTACAGCTGATATTTTATTCTTGCTATTAGCAATTTGGGATTTTTTCTGATGGAAGAATCGAGTTAAAAAAATTCTCGGGTTATTCTTTTTTTTTTTTTTTTTTTTTAATTTATTATACAATACAATAAGATAATATATAAACAAATATAAAAACACACCTGTCGAAAACCACGAAGGGTTTATATGAAGGTGTGGAGTTCGCATTATTTTTCTATATACTATATATATTTTATATTTTATTCTATATATTTTATTACATATACATTTTGACTATTATATTTTGTTACATATACATTTTGTTTTTTTTTAATAGCTTTTGAAACTTATTAAGTAATTAGTTACATATAATTAAAGTTAATTAAAGTTAACATGCAAGTTTACAAGAGTTTAAATAGAAACAGTTGTTTGTATTAAAACTCATGCACACCTGCATGTTACCCCTAAATTCATCCAATCAATACAGTCAAACAATATGCTTTATATCATTATTTTCAAGCAAATATCTTTTAAACTTCCTAATAAATACATTCTTTTTTAGAGATTTATCTTGTAACGCAATTGGACATTCATTTAAAATTTTTGCAACAATATACTTATAATTCCATTTACCGCGAACATTGTTAAATGCAGGCAATATATATTTCTTTTTATGTGACAATATTCTAAGTTTACAATTTCGAATTTTTACCTTAATGTTATGTAATTGATAAAAATATTCTTTAAGCAATGATAATTTAATTTTGTGACTGCACTGTCAAAACTTCGCAGTATTTAAATAAGTTGTTGTAATTTTCTTTATTGATTATTTTAATATTTCTAGGTACTATAGTTTTAAGAATTTTAAGTTGTAAGTTATATATACTTGTAATGTTCGTTTTGTACGTTCTCCCATAACTACTGAGACCATATTCTACTACAGAGTCTGCCAGTGCCAGGTACAACAATCTTAAGATCTTATATGGTAGTTTGTGTCTTAATATACTTAGCTTGCCAAGAATTGACCTAAGTTTATTACATACATGGTTTATATGTGGTTTCCAATTAAATTATATAGTACAAACCGTACGATTCACTCCAGTGGATCACGAGTTCAAATCCGGGCGGGCACTAATGAAAGAAAGATGAAAAACTTTATTTATAACGTACACCACTAAGTTTTACATATATACACAATAATTATGATAAATTTATTTATAAAGGCGCGGTGTGACGCCATAAAATGGGTAACCACTCGGCTTTATTTATTTATTTATTTATTTATTTATTTATTTATTTATTAGATACACCAACGATATATTATATATACATTAACAATAAATTCTTATATTAATTCAAGTTCCAATATAATAATCATTTACAGGCGTATTCAGCATTATTTTTATTTTTTTTTGTTAGTTCTTTCTGAAAAAATATATATGTCAAAAAAATTTTTAAACTATAAATTATTCTATATGTCAAAAAATTTAAGTATAAAATATTAATAAAATAAAGATAATAAATGTCATACTCAGAAATAATGTTATTATGTCAACTGAACAACTGGCTTTGGTTCGAATTTGAAACCCGAACACCGATTTTCAGTGGCCGCCATTTTTTACGCACGGACGTCAGCAAGCAAGCTGTAATGCAATTTTTTTAATGCTTTTCGGTGAAAGAAAATATCGTGGAGAAACCTGCATATGTTTAGAGAATTCTGGGGATATGTTTAACCTACCAATCATTGGAGCAGCGCGGTAGGTCTTAGCTCGAAACTTTCTCTACAAAAACGGAGAGAAAAGGCCTATGCCCAGCAATGGGTTAATAACAGGCAGTTAATTCAATTTTTTACTTTTACAAGAATTTTGATAGAAAATATAATAGACTTAAAATTGGTAATAGATTTGAAGTGTTTTATTTAAATTTTAAAATAAGACAGTACTATTAAAGACCTTTGTATGTTTTTATTATTAGATAATGCTATAGTAAATTCAAATTCAAAATATTCTTTATTCAAATAAACTTGTAAACAAGTGCTTTTGAATCGTCAACTCTACTGCTGGTTCGGAAAGCTGTTCCTACCGAGAAGAGCCAGCAAAAAACTCGGCGGTTGCTCTTTTAAAAATATAATTCATAATACTATTTACATTCAGTCGTTACTGTCTTGTACAGGTTCAAAGAGAGCTATATCCACACATTCTTATATTAGTAGATTATGATAATGTTGCATAATAAGGGTTAACACGAGTGTGTTCTATAGTATCACACGAGTGTTATAAGACCAAGTTATGTACAGTGTCATACACTACTTTATCTACTCTCATACTGTAATACGTAAAACAATATTAATAAAAACCTAAGCTTTGTTTAAATATTGAAAAGATTTTTGAAATGTCAAATGTTAGCGCCAAGGCGCAAACATCGATTGCATGCGTGTTGCGTCGCCGCGGACTCGTTCATTGAAAACTTTTTTTTTAGGTAGAGGTTCACCCTCCTCGGTCCAGCTGGAGGTTGTATAGGTGTATCGTTATGATTAAAAAGTTATATTATGATACAGGTGTCCATACAAGACCTATATCGTAATAAAACTTTTTAATTTTTTATTTTTGCCTGTACGTAATGTTTGTCATAAGAATTTTGCTTTAGTTTTATAATCTTTATATTTTAGTATCAGAGTAGATAAAAAAATTATAACATTCCTAGAATCTTAGAATGAATGAAATAGAAAACAATGTAACGCGATATTGTATTCAAGTACCCAGTACAATAAGACAAACTAATCGCTGAAATAGCTATTACTCATATGTAAAAGTAGAATCGTGGATAGCTTATACTTATCCCTCGTGCAATCTGAGAGATATTTACTCTACTAACGTAACGTAGAATAGATTGTAGAGTAATGTATAAGTAAAGTAATGCAGAAGTTATATATAATGCTCAATGTAGAGTGGACAATCGGTTATCATACCTGATCGCAAAGCTTTGCGATTTTGGTCGTGGAGTCTATCTCCTGATGATGCTTCGGTTGCGGGGCGAAACGATTGTTGAGTTTGTGATAGTGAACGTATGTAGTGCTTGTTTATCGTGGTGGCGGTGGTTGAGGTTTATGCGTGTGTTTTTACAAATTCTGCAGGTATCAGATATGAGAACGAATAGTACACTCTACATTTAGCATCACATATATTTTCTTTAATCGCTGATTTTAGCAAAATAATATTTTCATTTGTTTTGTATTATGGACCGTAATGCCTAATTCTATAATCTATTTTTTCACTTTAGATACAGGAAAACTAAGCTTTTTAAGTGAGTTATCTTCAACATCGTTATATGTACTGTTAACTACCCAATCGACCTCGCCTATTGCAAGAAGGTTACATGCCATGTAAATCTTTGAACAATCAATCATGAATCCCTGAACAGCATTATACGTCTAACGGTTCCTATTCTATATTAAGAAAAAAATGGATTGTACTGCCGTGTGGTATCCGGCTGAGTAGAATAGACCAGGGCTTCTTAAACTGTGGGTCGCGACCCCCAGGGGGTTCGCGAAACTACTGAAAGGGGCGTCACAAAGATCTGATACTTTTCAATCATTATTGATACAACTACATAGCTGCAGCTGCCCTTTAAAGAACTTTTCTAACAAAGATTTATTGATATTTCTCCCCCTAAGTTCCTTCGTTACCCCTTTTCATTAAATTTAATTAAATAGATTTTATTAAATTTATGATTGCTTAGTTTACAACAATTATAAATAAAATTTTAAAATTAGTATACACACTACGTACAAATATAAATACAAATAAAAATCATACAAAATACTATTGTAGTTTTATTATAACTGTTTTTTGAAAAATATTTATATGGAGGAGGGGGTCGTTTAAAATTTCCTAAGCTTAACGGGGGTCGCTATATAAAAAAGTTTAAGAAGCCCTGGAATAGACTACCCTCATTTATTACCGAGGTGTCGTAATAGGTGACTAAGGTAAGTTGATGTAAGGCAGTCAACTGGTGGTAAGAAATTGCCAAATCAAGTAACAAACATATTTTGCTGACCCCATTTAGAGTGGGATAAGGGCAGGAAGATGATAATGTACTTTATGAGTTCAGCAACTTATTAATGCAATATACAGGACGATTAGTAGAAATCATCCAAAAGATATTGCTTATTAAAGAATAATGTACTTTAATAAGCAATATTTGTTTAACAATAATAAAGAATATATGCTTTTCTCATTAGCTTATGATGACTATGTGCGTATCTATTCTACTAAGGGTAATTATAAATATATTTATAACAAAAGTAATAATAAAATTATTTTGCTATAATAACCAAAATCGCAAAGATTTTGGTTGTGGAGTCTATCTCCTGATGATGCTTCGGTTGCGGGGCGAAACGATTGTTGAGTTTGTGATAGTGAACGTATGTAGTGCTTGTGTATTGTGGTGGCGGTGGATGTTTGTGCATGTGATTTTACGAATCCTGCATATGTATGGTATAATAACCGATTGTCCACTCTACATTTAACATTATATATATTTTCTATTTTACTTCATCGCAGGTTATAGCAAAATAATTTTATTATTACTTTTGTGTTATGGATCTCCGCAAAGTAACGCCTAATTCTATAAATCTTTATAACGTTAAAGGCAAACTCTGGTCTCCCAAAATACAGTTTTACCTAGTTTGGAGGCTACTAGTAAATCTCAATACTTAGTTTTAATATATAGCGTCTATTTAAGTTAAGTTTACCTGAGCAATGTAACCACTTGTTTGGAAATAAAATTTTTGTAAAAAATCTTTTTAGTTTATCAAATGAAAACACTTTTTGGAGGTAAATAATTATCGATCAAAACATTTTTTTCCGCTTACATTGCAAACGCAGGCTTAAATGCCGTGAAGAGGCCGCGCTTCGCCCTATAGCATTTCGAATTTAGCAGCGATCGGACGCGCAACGAAATGTCGCTCTTTCAAGAGCAACCTCTAAAGAAAACATGTTTATATTGTCTAATGACAAGAAAGCTGTGAATGTTATATATAAAGACATTCTGTAACTAATTGTAAAAATAAAATACATATGGAAAAAGTACGCTGAAAGGCACTTTGGTGAAATCTGTTTATAATTTTAAGTTAAGGAGGCAAACCTTTTTAATGTTCTCAGCATTAATTTTATGTTTCATTGGACATGCATCCGATATGATTTGCATTTCAACCGGAAATCCTTATCGTTGTAAATATTTGTTAGTGTATTAGATAATTTAACGCCTGTAGATTGTTCGCTTTAGGTATCCGACTGAGTAGAATAGACCAACCTCATTTCTTACCGAGGTGTCGTAAAAGGCGACTAAGGTAATTTGACCCACCGTGTGGTAGCCGGTTTAGTAGAATAGACCAACCTCATTTCTTACCGAGGTGTCGTAAAAGGCGACTAAGGTAAGTTGACCCACCGTGTGAGATCTGGCTGAATAGAATAGTACCACCCTCATTTCTTACCGAGGTATCGTAAAAGGCGACTAAGGTATTTTGACCCGCCGTGTGCGATCTGGCTGAATAGAATAGTACCACCCTCATTTCTTACCGAGGTATCGTAAAAGGCGACTAAGGTATTTTGACCCGCCGTGTGCGATCTGGCTGAATAGAATAGTACCACCCTCATTTCTTACCGAGGTATCGTAAAAGGCGACTAAGGTATTTTGACCCGCCGTGTGCGATCTGGCTGAATAGAATAGTACCACCCTCATTTCTTACCGAGGTATCTTAAAATACGACTAAGCTAAGTCGACCCGCCGTGTGGTATCCGGCTGAGTAGAATAGACCACCCTCATTTCTTACCGAGGTGTCGTAAAAGGCGACTAAGGTAAGTTGATGTCAGGCAGGCGGCTGGTCGTAAAAACGCAGCCAAATTATACGACAGCATATTTGTAACATGTGCCGACTCCACTTAAAGTTGGATAAGGGCAGGAAGATAATGAGTTAGAGATGATCGGGGTAAATTTGTTTACGGGAGAGCGGGTACTAGATGCCTTAATATAAATATAATATATAAATACAATATAATATAAGTAATATATATAATATATAAATTTAAGTCTAGGGTACTTTGTTATTTTAGATTAAATTTAAATAAGATATTTAATGAAGTTAATTTGGTTAATGTTGTTGTCACTGCCTTCCGTGGTGGTCTCTGAAAACCAGCGTCAGAGGTTACTCTTCTGAAAATGCTGAGCAGACCATCCATTTTGGGACAACACACTATACTGTTATTAGATTTATTGTTAATTTATGGTCATAACTGTGTTTATCTGTTTAGTAATAATAGTTTATTTTAATTTATATGTTAATTGTTTAAATAGTATAGTGTTTAGTACCAAATAAATAATTCATTCATTCATTCATTCATTCAGATATGTTATCCCGGACCTTTTTTAGTACATTAGTTTAGTATCTCTGCAGTATGCTGTAACAATGCAGCGCATGCGAATAAAGCTCTCATCAAGCGAGTTTTATCAAAACCACGCGACCGTAATGTTATATTAACTTAAACCTTCCGGAATCGCACCTTTTAGTAAAAACCATACAAAATCTGTTAAGTGACTGTCCCGTTGGAGCAGTGGGTAGTGACCCTGCCTTCAGCTCCGCGGGTCGCGGGTTTGATTCCCGCCGAGGGCCAACATTTTCTATAAATGAATTTGTTGGTCTTTGAGCCTGGGTGTATATTTGTATTTAAGTATGTATTTAAAAATATATAAGTATATATTCATTAGTTGTCTGTCATAACACAAGTATTAAGTTACTTACTTTGGGGACGGACGACCGTGTGTTTAAGTGTCCCATATATTTATTTATATTTATTTAAGTATATTTTGAAAAAATTTTGGGCCTACTCTTGATTTTGAACCGCTCTCATCATCTTCCTACCCTTGTCCCACTCTAAGTGGTATCGGCACAAAATGTCATAAACATACTGTCACATGATTTGGCTGCGTTTTTACGACCGGCCGCCTGCCTGACGTCAACTTAACTCAGTCGTATTTTACGACACCTCGGTAAGAGAGAGGGTGGTCTATTCTACTAAACCGGATACCACACGGTGAGTTAACTTACCTTAGTCGTCTTTTACGACACCTCGGTAAGAAATGAGGGTGGTTGTTTCTACTAAACCGGATACCACACGGTGGGTCAACTTACCTTAGTCGCCTTTTACGACACCTCGGTAAGAAATGAGGGTGGTCTATTCTACTAAACCGGATACCACACGGTGGGTCAACTTACCTTAGTCGCCTTTTACGACACCTCGGTAAGAAATGAGGGTGGTTGTTTCTACTAAACCGGATACCACACGGTGGGTCAACTTACCTTAGTCGCCTTTTACGACACCTCGGTAAGAAATGAGGGTGGTTGTTTCTACTAAACCGGATACCACACGGTGGGTCAACTTACCTTAGTCGCCTTTTACGACACCTCGGTAAGAAATGAGGGTGGTTGTTTCTACTAAACCGGATACCACACGGTGGGTCAACTTACCTTAGTCGCCTTTTACGACACCTCGGTAAGAAATGAGGGTGGTCTATTCTACTAAACCGGATACCACACGGTGGGTCAACTTACCTTAGTCGCCTTTTACGACACCTCGGTAAGAAATGAGGGTGGTTGTTTCTACTAAACCGGATACCACACGGTGGGTCAACTTACCTTAGTCGCCTTTTACGACACCTCGGTAAGAAATGAGGGTGGTTGTTTCTACTAAACCGGATACCACACGGTGGGTCAACTTACCTTAGTCGCCTTTTACGACACCTCGGTAAGAAATGAGGGTGGTTGTTTCTACTAAACCGGATACCACACGGTGGGTCAACTTACCTTAGTCGCCTTTTACGACACCTCAGTAAGAAATCAGGTTGGTCAGGTTGATAAAAAAGGATTATAATATAAGTACATAATATGTGGAAATGTATAAATAGCTTAAGCTGTTCATTTTCCAAATAAATAAATAAATAGAAAAAAATACCTTATTAAATTAATTAATAGATTAAATAGTTAATTTATTATAAACTTTTTCTTTATCTCTATACTAGCGGCCTGCCCCTGCTTCGCACGGGTATAAAATATATATCCCATGTCAGTCAGTGAAAAAAATGATTAAAATCGATCCAGTAGTTTTGATTTATTCATTACTGCCCGTGGCCCGTAAGCGTTAAATTTGGAGAAAAACAATTTCCTCTCCCTATACCAAGAAGATTTCCTGCTATCTTTGGAATATCTAAATTCGTATAGTACATTTTTACATATTTACTTTTACATTTTCCCTATGTATTTTATTTTTACAATTAATTACAGAATGTATTTAAACAAACTCTTGAAAGAGCGACATAGCTGCTAAAGTCGAAGTGTTATAGGGCGAAGCGCGGCGTCCTCACGGCATTTTAAATCTGTAATATCTCCGAAAATGTTCACTTAAATTACATGCTGTAAACGGCCATATTGATCTATATTAAATCAACTATTTATTTAAGGTACTTAATTGGATAAGGATTAATGCTGTATTGTATAAAAATTGCTTCAAAAATATGGCATAATTTTTCTTAAAAAGTAAATGACAAAAAATGCTATAGTGGGTTATCCATAAGAGATAGACATATACCATCGCGGACTTTTCTGTAGACCTTTTCAAGATGTACAAATACTTAGTACATTATTTTGATAAATCTCTTAGGGTTTAGCCTGCGTTTGCAATGTAAGCGGAAAAAAATGTAATTATTTACAGAAACCTCAAAAATTACAGTATTTCTCTACTCCGTATTGAATGTTATTATACGTACAAACCTTCCTCTGGAATCACTCTATCTATTAAAAAAAACCGCATCAAAATCTTTTGCGTAGTTTTAAAATGCGTACATAGGGATATAGGGACTTTGTTTTATAATATGTAGTGATGACCCGTACTCTCTTCTTCAATTGTTGTCCTTTTCCTTCTATTACTCAAAGGTTGAGTGAAATCCCTTTTAGGGATAATTCCGCCTTTATACATGTTTTTTTTTAATTTTTCTTTTTCTTTTCTAAATATATGTATAAAAAGAATAAATAAATACGTTATTATCATAAAACAGCTGATATCACACAGATATACCAAAATACCATTCGTCCTTCAGTTTTGAGGTACCGACATCTGATCCTTTGAATAACGTTAACGTCATATGGTTCAAGCTTGAATCAACTGCAAAGGATAATCAACCATAACTTAAATCACTAAAGCTTATATTAACTTGTTTAGTTCCTGAATGACCATATGATTTAACTTTGAATAAACGTTATCTGTGTGTGTGAGTACCGTCTTTATATTTTTTGACAATTAAAATTGTATCTTATTTTAATATAAATAAAGTTTAATTTCTATTGCATTAATTGGAATTGTGTGCGTTGAAACAGGATTCGCTTCCCATATGATTTTTGTATGACATTCCTTTTGTGATAGCTGTTATTCGATTTTATATTGTGTTTCGTTGTAATATAGTTTAAATTCACTTGTTTATGTATCGATAATCGATCTAGTTAGGTTTGTAGGGTCAGACGGGTTGGCCTGCGTCTGACCATGTTTAATGGACAGCCTAAAATATATAAAATGTACCAAAATATATTTTATTAAAAAAAAAGAAGCTTCGTCTTAAGTTATTATGCAAATTATTTCGTTTCTGTTACATTTAAGTTTGAATCTACAGCTGATACAAAAGTAATGAGAATATTATTTTGCTATAATCCGCGATAAAAGAAAATATATGTAATGCTAAATGTAGAGTGTACTATTCGATCTCATACCTGATACATGCAGCATTTGTAAGAACTCATGCACTACCCGACACCGATGGCACAACAATACACAAGCACTGCACACATTCACCACCACAATCTCAATGCTTTGCGATTTTGTCGTGGAGTCTATCTCCTGAAGATGCTTCGGTTACGGGGCGAAACAATTGTTGAGATTGTGGTGGTGAATGTGTGCAGTGCTTGTGTATTGTTGTGCCATCGGTGTCGGGTAGTGCATGAGTTCTTACAAATGCTGCATGTATCAGGTATGAGATCGAATAGTACACTCTACATTTAGCATTACATATATTTTCTTTTATCGCGGATTATAGCAAAATAATATTCTCATTACTTTTGTATTATGGACCTCCGCAAAGTAACACCTAATTCTATAAATTATCTACAGCTGATGTAAATCAGCTTTAATTTCAAACTTAAAACTGCTCCTATCAAGAAATGTCGACAAGAAACTCAGTGGTTGCTAAAGTTAATATAATTCAGTGGTTGCTCTTTTCCAGCTTTTTAGACATTTAGTACGGTATACAGGTAAATATTATAAATCATTAATACCACACACACTAAGTATAAGATATGTGTGTTTGTCTTACTTATAGTTCGATCAGAAAAACGGATAGATGTGAGTTTTCTTATATAAACAGTTGAAGATTTGTAGATTAAAAAGGTAACTTTTTTTATAATAATATTACAACGTAAATTAATTTAAATATCTTATAGAACGATAAAGAAATTTCTAAACATTCTTTATCCAGGATAAAGAGTTCCTAGTAAATTGTCTTTTATTTATTGTATATCATATATTATGCTTTCATAATAAGCAAATAAGCACAACATATTCATAATAAGCTAATATAACTTTATTTACAAAACGTATACTTTATACTATACGTTTATATATTCTTCTATTCTATATTTCTATATTCTTTAGTTTAGTTACTTTAGTTAGTAACTACTTTAGTTTAGTTTACTATATTCTTCTAAAACAAATGTTATATTTTATGCCACTGTTATTTTATTCATTAATATAATTAATAACATTTATATAAACATTTATATAATAATTAATAATTTCGTATAATTCGTATACATTTCTACTAAAATGGTAGAAATTTTTTAAATATGTCATCCAAAACGACAAGGGTGGCGGGAGAAACGTCATTGGGAAGCGCTGGGAGTTCGTTGGGAACGAGGGAACTGTTAGTCGGCGCTTAACTGCCAAGCGTGGTACTCGTGGAGTGTTGCTACGTTAAAGCACCGTGACTGTGATTTAAAAAGACTGAAATTATAAAATGGACCTATAATTTGTGATCGTGTAAAAGGAACTCTGTGCAAAATGTGGGGGGAAAGTAGCAAAAACTGTGAGATAAACTGCCAATGTTCGGGGTACGTACTTTTTAAAACATTTTATAAACTGTGCTTCAGCTGTAATTTTGTTATTCGTCCATGTATGTGTTCTTTTCCGTAACAAAAAAAAAAAATTGAAACGCCTTACGCCATTTCAAAAATCGAATCTTTTACTTACATATTGTTTCATTGATTCAAATCACATACTTTTCAATAACTTAAACATCGTAATTGAATATTACAATAAAATTAATATTTGATTACTTAGTTAATAGATAATGTTAATTTCTATATGCAAATGTTATATATTATCTATTTATGATTTTATTTTGCATATATTATTGATCATTATTTGTTTGCGTGTTTGCTTACCAAAATGACGAAGTATAAAAATTACATAAATATATCAAATCGAATAAAATAAAGACAAGCAGATCAAATTGTTGTAATTATTTTACTGATTACTACATATTAGTTAAAATGAATAGAACATAATATGTTGATAGATATGGATATTCTGTAATGTTGGCGATTTTGGTTGCTAAGTACTCCTCTTTTTAAAAATCGAACTCTCCATCCAAGTCGGTATAGGTTCGACATTCTATATCTAACCTATTTCTTTGCGTATATTACCATTTGAATAGAATATTTAAAGTTTCACACGCTTATTAAGTTGTTGACAATAATATAGTACATTAAAACTAAACTTGAGTTACATTATATGCTTTGTTTAACATATATTTCGACAAGTACTATAAAGTATAAAACTTTTAAAAAGTATACTTTTTCTGCTGATTACGTTTAAATTGTTTAAAGATGCAACTTACCTTGGAAGACAGCCACACCCCATAAAGCGTTCTCAAGACGTATTTTTTAAAGAGTTATAGCTAATATTTTATATTAATATGTAAATTATTAGATACGCTTCCTTGCTTTATTCATTCCACATTCAAAATAAACATTTTCGTATACTTTTATACGGGAATAAGTCTTCAAAAGTTAGTCCATAGACAATTACAGAAGACTCGTGTTTTTTGAACGTTGAAATACGTAAGCATTTTTATATAAAGTTTAACATTATACGCTTGTATATAAGTGGTAACTTTTAGTTAAGCTAGTTAACATGTCGGATCGGAAATATGCAATTGACATTATGAAGTTAGTATTGTGTTATTAGTTTCTTTTAATAACAGGTGATCGATGAAGCTTAAGTCGTTCTGAACATTGACTAACATCAAATCAAAATAATCTTTATCAAAATAAGCGTTTTCAAGCACTTTTGAATCGTCAATCAATAATAATGAAGGTACAACTGGATACCACACGGCGAGTCAACTTATCTTAGTCGCCTTTTACGACACATATGTAAGAGAGCTTGATCTACTAAACCGGATACCGCATGGTAGGTCAACTTATCTTAGTCGCCTTTTACGACACATATGTAAGAGAGTTTGGTCTATTCTACTAAACCGGATGCCGCATGGTAGGTCAACTTTTCTCAGTCGCCTTTTACGACACCTCCGTAAGAAAGAACGTGGTCTATTCTACTAAACCGGATACCGCACGGTAGGTTAATTTATCTCAGTCGCCTTTTATGACTCCTTCGTAAGAAATGGGGGTGGTTTATTCTCCTAAAGCGGATACCGCATGGTAGGTCAACTTATCTTAGTCGCCTTTTACGTCACCGTAAGAAATGAGGGTGGTCTATTCTATTCAGCCGAATACCACACGACGAGTCAACTTAGTCGCCTTTTACGATACCTCCGTAAGAAATGAGGGTGGTCTATTCTACTCCGTGTTCTACCACACTGCGGACCTTCGCTACTCTAGCATAATAATATAATATGGTAATACGAATTTAGTAAATACATATAATATGTATTTGTTCAGCGGATGTTAAAAATTGTCATTCGGTACATCACTAATTCGTATTAGCACAGATTACGTCATCCAACCTTGAAGCATAGACAAGTTTGCTAACCTCTATGGGATTAGACATTTAAGTTATGGCCCGGTAACAAGTGATCGCTGAGCGCGCGAAAGTTTCCATTTCATCGACGAAAGTGAAGCGTAGGATCTTTAAGTATAAAAGAAAGTAATTTATAGAATTAGGCGTTACTTTGTGGATATCCATAATACAAAAATAATGAAATTGTTATCTTTTATATTTAAATGAGTTAATCTTGAATGTATATATATTTTTTTCGGAATCTCGGAAACGGCTCCAACGATTTTCTTGAAATTAGAATCTAGGGGTTTTGGGGGAGGAAAATCGATCTGGCTAGGTTTAATTTAAAAAAAAATTCATTTTGGTCTTGTGTGTGACTGTTTTTGGGCTTGAAAAAATACTAAAATTTATAATTACTAAAATTTATTGAATTGAATTATTGCCATTAACTGTCAAGTCAGCGTAGCTTATTCGAGGAAAGCAATGAAAGAACGAGAAAATGAAAATACCTAGGATCGAGCTCCACCTACCCTATTTTATTATAAATTTTTTAAGTTTCTTTTTTAAGAAATGAAATCCCTAGGATCGAGCCCCAACTACCCTATTATTAATTTTTTTTAAGTTTCTTTTTTTATTATGAAAAAATTACTGAGCAAGGCTCGGTCACCCAGATATTTTTGTTATAATCCGCGATTAATGAAAATATATGTAACATTAAATGCACAGTGTACTCTTTCTCTGTAATATTTCGCAATTTTTTTATTCGTGCTCGTTCACTTCAATTAGTCTTTATTTATTTTTAAATTTAAAAAGTCAACTATTTTAATAGTCGGAAAATATTTATATTAAAAAATATTTTTTTATTATATATATTTATAATAAAAAATATTTATTCGAGTTAATCGATGTACAAATTTATTTATTTTGAGGGGAGAAAAATCGATTATACAATAATCGATTTTTTCCAGTCCAAGTCACATCCCTATTATTAGTATACAACTATACACTGTCCATTATATTAACCATCTTTTGACAGATTGACGATAGTGATGTCCTAAAGATTCTCGTATGCGATACCATTCCGATTATAGTACCTACTATCATTAATCGAATTACGTACCTAAGTAATTCGATTAATGATAACCTACGTAAACTAGATTACTACTTGAGAAAAGAAATTCCAACTTTGAGAAAACTTATTGTTTCTTTGAAAAGAAGTGGTCTATTTCATGGTGAAAAATCTTCTTTGGTCAAAGTTTTGAACACAATTGGCTTTTCATATAAAAAGTTAAATAAAAGAAAATTATTAATGGAACGCACAGATATAGCTATAGCACGTTGTGATTTTTTAAGAGAGGCAAAGAAAATACAAGATTGGGCAAATATTGTTTTCACGGATGAAACATGGCTCAACGCTAACCACACACTATCTCGTTTCTGGACTGATGATACTGCTGATTCCACTTCCTCAGTACCAATGGGAAAAGGTGAGCGCCTAATCATTTGCCATGCAGGTACAGCAAAAGGATTTGTACAAGACGCACTGTTGGCATTTAAATCGAAGAAATCAAATGACTACCACGAAGAGATGAATGCAAATGTGTATGAAGAGTGGTTCAAAAAAATGCTCATTTCATTGGAAGAACCATCAATAATTTTTATTGATAATGCGCCCTACCACTCCCGTCAAATTGACAAAATGCCAACACAGGCTAATAAAAAGCATGAAATAATTAATTGGCTTCGGGACAATGGAGAAAATGTGGACGACTCAATGTTAAAAGTTGAATTAATAAAAATATTAAAAACCAAAAAGAGAGCAAAACGCTATGTAATCAATGAAATGGCAGCAGAATATGGCCATACTGTTCTTCGGATTCCTCCATACCACTGCCAGTACAACGCAATAGAACTTATATGGGCACAAGTAAAAGGGCATGCTGCGAGATGCAATACAAGCCCCCCATTCACAACGAATAAAATGTTGCAATTGCTAAAAAATGCTTGCACCCACGTAACGGCCGAGAACTGGGCAAGTGTGGTGGAAAGAACTAAAAGAGTAATATTCTCTGATTGGGAACGTGATATTGCGTTTGATAATATATTATCTACACAAGAGCTAATAATAACTGCTACTGAAGACTCCTCATCGGAGGAGTCTAGTGTTGATTATCATTCCGACGACTCGTGCTAATAAAATAAATTAAAATATCCTGATTGTTTTATTTGTATTCATGTATTAACTAAGAAGAAAGTAAAACTTTATATAATGTTATTAAATGTCTTTTAATACTCGTAACATCGATTTCTACCGATTATTTTTAATCTGTGGCATAATCGTTATAGTAACCATTATGTGTGACATCACTAAGTGGGCGGTACCCATCCATAAAGTACAAATATTATTTGTATGATATTTGTACGTAAGCAATACAAAACTTAATGAGCGTGAGCTGTCAAAAGACTGATAATATGATGGACGCAGTATAATATCGTGTTTATCTGCTTTTTTACCTAGAAAAACCATTCTATCTAAAGTTAAAGCAAAATGACGTTGTTATTTATAGAATTCTATTTTAGAAAGCTTTTTTTTAATTACACAGCTATAAGATTACGCTTATCTAACAAAAGTTCGTCGAAATTTCCAAACCAACTGATATTTTTAGTGTTCATAATACGTAATAAATAGTTGAATGAGTTACGTTATCTGTGGACACTGGCCGCGTTATCGGATAAAGGCTGATTTATGTTTATATCGCTCTCCCGCTCTATCTTGTTGTAGGCGGGTTTGTTAGAGCGAGACGGGCGATCGGTTGGCGCGAACGTGACGCGTGACGTCACGAAGCGGCTCGCATTCGCGCACGTTTTGCGGCCGGATTATATTTGTTTGTATTCCAGCCGTGTAATATAATAATTAGAATGGATTTTATGAGTCGAGTATTTTTAAATGGCCGTTTTGATTTATTTCAAATAGATGGTAAATGCAAAGTTATTTTCGAGGACTATATCGGAAATATAAAAAAGAGTAAGCCTAATTTATTTAATTTGAAATTAGAACATAATTCAATAGGTCAATGGTACTGCTTAAGATCTTATGTGAATGTTATTTTAAGAGATTATGTTATAACTTTACATTTATATATAGCTTTACGGCTTTGAAGGAGTTAGTAGGTGGAATAAGAGTGCAAAATGTGGAGAGCAGTGAATATATTTTATTGGCGTAGATAAATATGATATTATAATTTATCGTTTCCTTTCCAAACAAAGATGGCGTACGATATGTCATACGCTATCTTAAAATAAAACTTTACACTTTAAGCTTTTTTAAATGTTTCTCTTTAATACAGGCTTTTGACTTGGAAGCTTTATTTTCCTTTACCCAGGGATGAGTTCTTTGTTTTAGTTTCTATTCTAATTTTGTTATTACTGAATATTAAGCGACCCGTTTAAGTTCGCCTTTATGAAGAATTTATGAAGTATTGAGAGATTAACAAACGATAATGATTTTTTGAAACAATTTTTCGCTGTCAAACGTAAAGTCATGGTAGTTCATTTGGAGAACGGGCGGTCTAGAGAGGTGAAAATACCTAGGATTGAGCCCCACCTGCCCTATTATTTTTTTTATTTTTTCTTAATTTTTTTTTTTACATCATTTTTAAAATTACCGAGCAACGCTTGGTCACCCGTGTAGTGTATATTAAAGTGGGTAAAGGTTTTTACGACTTTTAAAACTGTTACTGTCTCAGTGTAACTGTGCCTTAATACATTAAAGTTAGCAGGAATTATGAATGAATCGAGTAATTGCATGTCGAGTTTAAGGCGATATATTTAGTCGATACAATTTGTGTCTTATTATTAAAGGTAAAGAGTTTATTCTGTCTTAATTTCTCAGTACATGCTATCGATTAATATTCTGTCTGTGGAGGCGGCAATTTAGTGGACATTTTTGGGAATATGACGTGCTAGGGTTTCCAACTATTTTTTTTTTCAAAAAAGTTTATTGTCAACTCGGCTGTTTATTGGCAAATTTAACTGCTGCTTTGGAAAATTGCTACTACTGAAAAGAGTAAGAAACTCGGCTTTTGCTCTATACAAAATATATTACTTATAATTAATTTCATTTCGTCATAGCCATCTTGTTCAAAGTCGTAGCTAAATAATTTTTATCATATTAATAATCATAAGTAGTATAGTAGGAGAAGAACATTAAACGCGATTTATTGTTTTAAATATTTTTATAGCTTCTTGCGAAACTTATTAATTAACAATTTTTTTTAAAACTCTTTGTTTGGTTTTTTTTAAACTATGGATTCGCCGTGAAAGAGTAACAAACATAGATTATTTATAATATTAGCAGGATATAATTTGACGAGGAAATAGTAATTTTTACTAAATTTTTTGTTCAACAGCAAAAATTATACAGTACAGTATAAAACTATTTTTTTTTAAGTTGGCAACCCTAGTGACGTCATCCATATACATTGTGATATTATAAATGCTAGTTTGTCTGTTATTTTAGTATAATATATTGGTATATAGCAAAATTATTCTGTCAATACATTAGTAATAAATTTTTTAGACGTTTTTATTTAATTTGCAATGTATTTATTTGAAGGTGACGCCGTGTGGTATCCGGCTGAATAGAATAGTACCACCCTCATTTCTTACTGAGGTGTCGTAAAAGGCGACTAAGGTAAAACGACCCGCCGTGTGGTATCCGGCTGAGTAGAATAGACTACTCTCATTTCTTACCGAGGTGTTGTAAAAGGCGACTAAGTTAAGTTGACCCGCCATGTGGTATCCGGCTGAGTAGAATAGACCACTCTCATTTCTTACCGAGGTGTCGTTAAAGGCGACTAAGTTAAGTTTACCCGCCGTGTGGTATCCGGTTTAGTAAAATCGACCACCCTCTTTCTTACCGATGTGTCGTAAAAAACGACTAAGGTAAGTTGACGTCAGGCAGGCGGCCGGTCGTAAAATACGTAGCCAAATCATATGACAACATGTTTGTAACATGTTGTGCCGACCCCACTTAGAGTGGGATAAGGGCAGGAGGATGATGATATATGGTTTTTCATTATCTTCTATGTGACAGCGCATACACAGAAACCTTCGTTGTTAAAACTTAACTGCGTGTAGGAGACGAAAAAAAGGACACTAGACGTGTTTTATGGCGTTGCGTTTCACAATAGACCCCTATCCCTTACAGCGCTATAAAATCTAAAACAGGCTATATTCCTAAGGTTACTTTGCGTAATTCCATAGTACAGAAGTTATGATCCATGGCACGAGAATCCATAGGTCGCTAGTTTCTATCCGGCTTGAAGGACCAAAAAAATGAGGCCAAAAATAAAAAGTACTTGTTAAACTTTGAACCTGTACAAGACAGTAACGACTTAATGTAAATAGTATTAAGAATTATATATTTAAAAGAGCAACCGCCGAGTTTCTTGCTGACTCTTCTCGGTAATAACAGCTTTCCAAACCAGCAGTAGAGTTGATTCAAAAGCACTTGTTTACAAGTTTATTTGAATAAAGAATATTCTGAATTTGAATAACGCCTTTTAATACAGTGTTGCCAATTACAAATTCTCGTTCAGAAACATTTTTATGTATATTTAACAGATATCTATACTAATATATAAAGCTGAAGAGTTTGTTTGTTTGAACGCACTAGTCTCAGAAACTACTGGACTGATTTGAAAAATTCTTTCAGTGTAAGATAGTCTAATTATCGAGGAAGGCTATAGGGTATATAACACGCTAAGATGAATAGGAGAGGAGCAGCAATAAAAATATTACCAAAACAGCAAAATTTAAAGCTTTCCTTGGGTGTACTAAGTAAACGGTGATAGATATTCAAAAATCATACAAAATTGTTCCCCTCTGAAAGTTCTAAATAAAAGTCCGCGACAGCATATGTCTAGCTTTTAACAGGCTGCTTTTTGACAAGACATGTATAAGACGTTTTTTTGTCAAGTCGTCTGTAACACGGTGATGTGTTAATGCTTGGATAATAATTGCAAGACGTCAATGCTTGGTTCTGTGTACATGTTCAAGAAGACGTCAAGACGTGTTTCTGTGTCCGACATGAGGCCCGTAAAGAATTCTTCTTCGACAAGACGTTTTAACACGTTTTTGTGTTCAACAAGACGTTGCTGCCAAGACGTAACTGGCTGTTGTTTGACGAGATATGTCTTAAGACGTTTCTATTATATAAGTAGTGTCTAACACTTGTTCAACAAGACATATTTCTGTTTTCGACCTGAGGTCCCTAAAGAATTCTTTGGGACAAGACGTCATAAGGCGTTGCAGTGGCCGTCCAGACGTTACTAGTTGGTTACGAGGCGTTACGTACGACAGATGCCGCCCCGTTAAAGTACGTTGTAACGGCGCGTCACGGTGCCCGACTCGCTCCTTGCTAAGGCACTAAGCCACAAGCGACAGCGGTTGTCGAATACTAAGGGGTTTAACATAATTAACTATATTATTTTATACTAGTGTTAGGAATCCAGATCTCTAAGCTGTGACAGCCTATATAAGACAATGGCTGACGTCGTTTGCTCTCTTTTAAATTTTTCATGAGACAAGCCACCGGCTTTCCCTGGTTCGTGCGCAATGTCGACCTACATAGAGATTTAGGTCTTCCCTTCATAACACAGTTATTCAAAAGTCTCTCCAAGAGATACTTTGAAAAAGCTGAGGTGCATCCAAACCCGATTATCGCGAAGATGGTTGAATGCACCTGCTACGATAAAAAGTTTAAATCGAAAACTCATAGACGCCCAAAGAGCGTCCTCTATGATCCTGACGATCATATTACAATCGCCAACGTCCGATCCACACAAACACACACAACGTCTTCGCCGGCGAAGACGAGGTCCCCGTTTCCTCACGTCTAGCGGCCGGGGCGTCCAGCCCCGACCGTTATGACATTAGGACGTTTCCACTAGTAAGATAGTCCTCCACAACGCGTCATTTAAAGCCGAGGTCCGGCCTTACATGAGGCACCCTTAACGCGACGCTCCCAGGATGCTGCGAGTCTCGCTCAAGACTCGCTCTCCGAGTTTTTTCACTCCGGCGATGCTTCTGCGCTCACCCACTCTCTCGGTGACGCCGTCAAAGCCTCTAGAGCAGTGTTTCCCAACGTGGGGCCCACGACCCACAGGGGGGCAATTTGATGGTTAAGGGGGGCAACTCGACAAGTGTTTCCCTTTAGCCTTTAGCTCTGGGTCATTTAAGTGCAATGCTAGATTTCAGTGCCAAATTAAACAAAAAAAAGCAATTTTTCTTCCTAAAACCTAATATTTATGTTCTTTAAGTGAACAATTCAATTTTTAATATTAAAATTTTTGTATGTTACTTAGGGGGGCAAAATAATTTTTAACGTGGGGCATGGACCAAAAAGGTCGGGAAACACTGCTCTAGAGCTAACAGCATTAGTAAGAGTCCGAAAAAAAATTCGTTCGCTCTCTTTTGTCGTGCGTCATTCGTAGGAGGTAGACGTGTTTGGGAGACCTCTTTTGTATTTCGTGTTATTAGAATCTACCCTCAAATAATCGCTATTCGTGATGTTAGCGACCACTGAGTTTAATATGAATTTCGGAAATGGCTCCAACGATTTTCATTAAATTCAGTGTGTGGTTCGAAATCGATCTAGCTAGATGTTTAAAAAGTTATATCCTTGTTTTCAGGCTTTGAAAACTGCTTAAATATAAATAGAATACAAAGGTTATATTTGCTGTCATTACAGTTGTAATAGCTCAGTTAGAAACTAGCGGACTAAAGACGGAAAAATACCCGGGATCGAGTTTCAGATATTACCAGTCCTTTTTATCTCTTTTTATTTTTTAACTAGTAATATACCGCGGTTTCACCCGCGTACATACCGATCTCATGGCAGTGGAAAGTCCACTAAGTCGGACTATAGATTTCATCCTCCTGACCTTATCCCACTCTAAGTGGGGTCGGCACAACATGTTATAAACATGCTGTCACGTGATTTGGCTGCGTTTTTACGACCGGCCGCCTGCCTGACGTCAACTTACTTTAGTCGTATTTTACGACACCTCGGTAAGAAAGAGGGTTGTCTTTTTTACTAAACCGGATACCACACGGTGGGTCAACTTACCTTAGTCGCCTTTTACGACACCTCGGTAAGAAATGAGGTTGGTCTATTCTACTTAGCCGGATACCACACCGCGGGTCGACTTACCTTAGTAGTCGCCTTTTACGACACCTCGGTAAGAAATGAGGGTGGTACTATTCTATTTAGCCGGATACCACACGGCGTAAGTCGGACTATAGATTTATTTTTGTTAAATATATCATCAATAGTTTGCGCAGCGCATGCTATGATAGATATTTATGACAAATTTTTTACACCTAATCACATTTTTAATATGGTTCCCAATTTTTTTTAAATATAGCCTATGTTGCTCATTAAAGATGCAGCTTTCCAATGAAAGGTTTAAAAATTGAAATCGGTCGACTATTTTTTGTGTGAAAACATTACAAATATATCTACAAATTTTTCCTCTTTATAATATTATATTAAAATTAGTATTTTTAAATTGCATTTTCTTATATATTTTGTAATCTATGGTCAAATCGCTATTGTCTCATGACTTGGGACATAAAGTGAGCTTCCGATCGCGATGCACCGTCCGAAACGAGTGACCTTTGCATATTTCTTTGGAAATTTGATTTTCGCATTTATAAGCGAGGAGGAAAGGAGGGGGGGTCCAATAGCCTTATTGTAAGAAAGAAAGAATATTGATTTCTACTTCCCGTGATACACAGCACACTTATACAATAACCTAATACAACCTAACCTAAAGGGTGGGGTTGAACCGATTAGTATATAACTAAACTTATTTGGGTATTGCTTCGCTTTGCGATCTTGGTCGTGGAGTCTATCTCCTGATGATGCTTCGGTTGCGGGGCGAAACGATTGTTCAGTTTGTGATAGTGAACGTATATAGTGCTTGTGTATTGTGGTGGCGGTGGTGGAGGTTTGTGCATGTGTTTTTTACGACTCCTGCATGTATCAGGTATGATAACCGATTGTCCACTCTACATTTAGCATTATATATATTATCTATTTTACTTCATCGCGGATTATAGCAAAATAATTTTATTATTACTTTTGTATTATGGATCTCCGCAAAGTAACGCCTAATTCTATAAATTATACAAACATTAATACCTTAAAACTTTCATCATCTTCCTGCCCTTATCCCACTCTAGGTGTCGGGTCGGCACAACATGTTGTCACATGATTTGGCTACGTAGTTTACGACCGGCCGCCTGGCTGACGTTAACTTACCATAGTCGTATTTTACGACACCTCGGTAAAAAAGAGTGTGGTCTATTCTACTTAATCGGATACCACATGGTGGGTCAACTTACCTTAGTCGCCTTTTACGACACCTCGGTAAGAAATGAGGGTGGTCTATTCTACTCAGCCGGATACCGCACGGCTTCACTTGTCTCCTTTTAGTAATATAAATAATTTTTGTACATAACTACCTACGATAACGCTGTACTCGCCTTAAGAAATGTTTTACCTAGAACTTGCCGTATGTTTATGCTATTGGCTTGTCATAATAAATAGATAAATCCTAATGGTAACAAGCGAACCAAAAAAAGTTCTGAACTTGGTTTGAATCCCATATATCACCAGCGCTTTCTTTTTTTATATCATTTAAAAATTACCGACCAATGCTTAGATTCCCGGGTATTGTTTATATTATAACTAGCGGCCTGCCCATGCTTCGCACGGGTATAAAATATATATCCCATGTCAGTCAGTGTAAAAACAAATGATTAAAATCGATCCAGTAGTTTTGATTTATTCATTACTGCCCGTGGCCCGCAAGCGTTAAATTTGGAGAAAAACAATTTCCTTTACCTATACCAAGAAGATTTCCTGCTATCTTTGGAATATCTAAACTCATATAGTACATTTTTACTTATTTACTTTTACATTTTACCTATGTATTTTATTTTTACAATTAATTACAGAATGTCTTTACACAAACTCTTAAAAGATTCGAAGTGCTATAGGGTGAAGCGCAGCGTCCTCACGGCATTCTAAATCTGTAATACCTCACTGTTTCACTGTAATGTTCACTTAAATTACATGCTGTAAACGGTCTTATTGATCTATAATAAATCAACAATTTATTTAAGGTACTTAATTGGATAAGGATTAATGCTGTATTGTATAAAAATTGCTTTGAACAAAAGGCATTATTTTTCGTAAAAAGTAAATGACAAAAAATGCTATTGTGGGTTATCCATAAGAGATAGACATATACCATCGCGGACTTTTCTGTAGACCTTTTCAAGGTGTACAAATACTTAGTACATCATTTTGATAAATCTCGTAGGGTTTAGCCTGCGTTTGCAATGTAAGCGGAAAAAAATGTAATTATTTACAGAAACCTCAAAAATTACAGTATTTCTCTACTCCGTATTGAATGTTATTATACGTACAAACCTTCCTCTGGAATCACTCTATCTATTAAAAAAACCGCATCAAAATCTGTTGCGTACTATTAAAGTTTTATGCGTACATAGGATATATGCGACTTTGTTTTATAATATGTAGTGAAGCAACACCTCCACATTACATATTACAGTTTATGAGAGAATGCCGTGAAGAGAAAATCGATATTTGTGCTATTAAACCGACGACAATAAGTGTTAATTGATACGATTTAAAATCAACTGTATTTAATAGATATAAAGTTTGATTTTGCATCAGAAATTCGCACACCATCCCCTCGCAGGTGCCATTTCACCCCAATCAACGGACGCCATTTTGCTTTTTTCCGCACCATAGACAATTTTATTGTTTCCGAGATAGCGAATATTTATGATATCTATTTGATAGGTTTTTATAATCGATTCGATTACAATTTATTGGTTCTACGATCTTATTAAAAGCTTTTATTTAACTTGCAATGTATGTGAAGGTGGAATCTTGCAAGTTAATGCCCCACTTCCCTTGGTCCGATTGAGATATATACTGGTCCAGTCCCGATGACAATGTTTATGATAAGCATGACCTGATGACAGGATTGACTTCAGACGTGGGAACTCAACGGTTAACAGTAGGGACATGGAATTTGGTTAAAACCTGTTTTAAAAGCTTTCTTAACTTAATTTGTTTCCTATTGCGCAATTGATGGCGGAATTATAGTATAAAATCGTAGATTGGCGACTACAGCCCAGTATGTTCTCTACACGATTGTACTTGCTTAAGTAGCGGCCTGTTACTATCCCACTGCTGAGAATAGGCCTCCTCTCTCGGTTTTTTGTAGAGAAGGTTTGAAGCTAAGACCTACCACGCTGCTCCAATGATTGGTAGGTTACACATTTCAAAAGAATGAAATAGAGATATGCAGGTTTCCTTACGATGTTTTCCTTCACCGGAAAGCGTGTGATAAATTGCAATTATTAATGAGACATATAAGTTTTAACAGAAAAACTCATTGGTGTCTGCCCGGGTTTGAATCCGTGACCTCCTCGAAAGAATCGCACGGTGTAACCGCTGGGCTACCACAGCTTATATGAACAGGTATTATGTTTATAATACCAATATACTGATACAGAAAGCCTACTATACTGTTGAGTATTACTTAAATGATAAGAATGCGTGGATATAAATGACCGACCCTGTACAAGATAGTAATGACTTAATGTAACTAGCTATAAGAACAGAACAACCGAACAGAAATTAACAACCGCCGAGTTTCTTTTCAAATTCAAATTCAAAATATTCTTTATTCAAATAAACTTGTAAACAAGTGCTTTTGAATCGTCAACTCTACTGCTGGTTCGGAAAGCTGTTCCTACCGAGAAGAGCCAGCAAGAAACTCGGCGGTTGCTCTTTTAAAAATATAATTCTTAATACTATTTACATTATGTCGTTACTGTCTTGTACAGGTTCAAAGAGAGCTATATCCACACATTCTTATCTTCCAAATAATCTTCAAGAGTATAGTAGGCTTTCTGTATCAGCCTCTTTTTAACAGTGTTTTTAAACTGCTGTAATGGCAAAGCTGAAATTGATTGCGGAATTTTATTATAGAATCTTATACCAAAACCCACAAACAAATAACGTATTTTTGGAAGACGCAAAGCAGGAGCCGCAAGCTTATGTCGGTTCCTGCTTTGTCTATACAATAGTCTTTTAGTCTCTTCTCGGTAGGCACAGCTTTCCGAACCAGCAGTAGAGTTGATTCAAAAGAAATTGTTTATAAGTTTACTAGAATAAAGAATATTTTTAATTTGATTAGCAAGGCGCAATCGGTTAGTGTACAATGTTATAGGCAAATACCCCAGTAGTGGGGTGATGTGGGCGCCTCGATCGATTTTACCCCCGCAGTGCGTTGACCCCACCAGATGTGAGCACCCCTGCTAATATTATAGCTCTTGATTACCATAAGGGACATCCCCTATGTAATGCGGAAGACTTAGAAAAATATCTATAAATAATTAATAGATAGCGTTACTTTGCGATCCATACTTTTAAAAAGTAATGAAAATATTATTTTGCTATATCTAAATGACTTAAACTTGTAATATATATATACTAGGAGTCCCGCCCCAGCTTCGCACGGGTGTAAAGCATATAGCCTATGTCACTCAGTGAGAATCACAGTATTTCTCTACTCCATATTGAATATTATTATTTAATAAACCTTCCTCTTCAATCACTCTATATATTTAAAAAAAACCGCATCAAAATCTGTTGCATAGTTTTAAAGATTTAAGCAAACATAGAGATATAAGGACAGATAGTGAAAGCGACTTTGTTTTATACTATGTAGTAACGTTTGGCTACTACTATTTTGATAATTGTCAAATTTTTACCATACTTACCCAAAGACAAAATTTTTCAAGTTTAGCTGTCATTTATGTTTTGTTTTTCCATGTCATAGTCGTTTTTGTTATACCACGTTTTATAGTGACTTGACGGGATAAAATAAATGCGGTCGAACATGATAAAAAGTATCCTATGTCCGTCTCCTGGTTCTAAGCAACCTCTCCACCAATTTTCAGCCAAATTGGTTCATCCGTTCTTGAGTTATAAATAGTGTTACTAAGACCAACTTTCTTTTATATATATATATATATATATATATATATATATATATATATATATATATATATATATATATATATATATTCAAACTCTCGAAAACGGAGAAAAATCGATCTGGCTAGGTTTTATTTAAAAAAAAGTTTCATCCGTGTTTTTGGCCATTCAAAAATGCTAAAATTTATATTGAATTGAATTTTTGCCAACTGTCAAGTCAGCGTAGCTTATTCGGAGAACGGGAACCTCGAGAAGTTTTTTTTTATTTGATAAAACAATTACCGAGTAAGGCTCGGCCAACACGGTACTATATATATACACACATTTTCTGAATCTGGAAAACAGCTCCAACCATTTTCATGTTCAGGAGGGAAAAATGTAGCTAGCGTGTGGTATCCGGTTGAGTAGAATAGACCACCCTCTTTCTTACCGAAGTGTCGTAAAAGGCGACTAAGGTAAGTCGACCCGCCGTGTGGTATCCGGCTGAGTAGAATAGACCACCCTCATTCCTTACCGAGGTGTCGTAAAAGGCGACTAAGGTAAGTTGACACACCGTGTGGTATCCGGTTGAGTAAAATAGACCACCCTCTTTCTTACCAAGGTGTCGTAAAATACGACTAAGGTAAGTTGACGTCAGGCAGGCGGCCGGTCGTAAAATACGTAGCCAAATCATGTGACAGCATGTTTGTAACATGTTGTGCCGACCCCACTTAGAGTGGGATAAGGGCAGGAGAATGATGATGAGGGAAAAATCTAGCTAGGTTTCATTAAATAATGTAATTTTATCCCTGTTTTTAGGTATTAAAAAATACTTTAATTTTTTGAAAACGCAAAGGATAATTACGCTGTCAATTGCTAAATCATGATAGCTCAATTGGGTTTTGGCAGTTCTTAAATTATGAATACCAGTATCGATTCCAGATGTCTTTTTTTAAATTGCATTTTTTAATTAAAATATAATTTTAATAAAGAAGAATTACTTGAATTTTAATAACTCTATGCACGTTATATCAACAGCTAATATAAATATTGCTATTTTTATAAATACAGACACAGATCCTCGCTTCTAAAGCCGCACGTTTCTCCGTCACCGACCAATAACTCTATACCAAGGTCGCAGGAAACCACAGATTATCCCGCGTCAATGCGGCTTACGATCTTCGCGGATAGCCCTATAAAAAAACTAAACTTTCTGCGCTTTGTAACATTAAAAAATCTAACAATTTATCATCTTAAAAGTTAGTAATAAATGTTATAAAAATAATATTCAATATAGACAAAATCGCAAAGCAAAAAAAATGTCGTGGAGTCTATCTCCTGATGATGCTTCGGTTGCGGGGCGAAACGATTGTTGAATGTGATAGTGAACGTGTGTAGTGCTTGTGTATTGTGGTGGTGGTGGAGGTTTGTGCATGTGTTTTTACGAATCCTACATGTATCAGGTATGTCAACTCTACATTTAGCATTATAAATATTTTCTATTTTACTTCATCGCGGATTATAGCAAAATAATTTTATTATTACTTTTGTATTAGATAATACGTAAAAGAAAAGATGGTATAATGATGGTAAAGATGTATCTCACTTAGAGTGGGATGAAGGCGGGAAAATGATGAAGCATAATTTAAGGAAGAGTTATCGCGAAATGGAAAATATCGAGCGCCTAACAAAGAGGAAGTCAAAAATATACTGAGTAGCAGCAACCGTTTCCGTTTCTCCGTATATGTATAAAAAGCTGTACGATCTCACAAACCACAGACGTACACTCAAATATGTTCCTTAGGAACGATTACTAGGCGTTTTTAGGGCCGGTTTTGTCCACCTACAAGTCCGTTGCTTGTGTTTATAGAATCTATACTAATATATAAAGCTGAAGAGTTTTTTTGGCGGTGGTGGAGGATTGTGCATGTGTTTTTACGACTCCTGCATTTATCAGGTATGATAACCGATTGTCCACTCTACATTTAGCATTATATATATTTTCTATTTTACTTCATCGCGGATTATAGCAAAATAATTTTATTATTACTTTTGTATTATGGATCTCCGCAAAGTAACGCATAATTCTATAAAATATTATCTTATGTTTATTGTTATCCATTTATTTATTTCTTATTTGCCTAGGCACGTCGCTACAGTTTATTGATTTTCATTTCTTAATTATTTATGCCTATTACTTTTTCTTCTTCTGTTTGTTTGTTCGCTGCACCTATTTAAATTTACCGTTTGACCCTAAGGTTGACTGGTGAGAGCGCTGACTTTAGTATTAAGTCCGCCTTTTGTACTTTTATATCTTAATAGTGCAATAAAGATAAAAAACTGCACATGTTATAAACATGTGATTTGGCTACGTACTTTATGACCGGTCTGACGTCAACTTACCTTAGTCGTCGTCGTATTTTACGATACTTCGGTAAGAAAGAGTCTATTCCACTCAACTGGATACCAACGGTTGGTTAACTTATCTTAGTCTCCTTAGACCCCTTGGTAAGAAAGAGCAAAACATGTATCAACATGTGCTGACCACTTAGAGTGGGATAAAGGTATGATGGTTGTTTTAAATAAAAAAATAACACTAAATGTTAAACGGCTAGATGTTTTTTGCCTCGAAAATAAAAGTTCTCTATGGTCGCCATTAGCATTTGAATTAAGAACACCTTAACTGAAACAGCAAACTTAACTGCAAAAGTAGTTAAAATTATTTTGCAATAATCCGTTTATTTGAAAGAAAATCTATGCAAAGCTATTGAAGAAAGTTTTCAACTAAAATTTTGTACTTTGTGGTTAAGTAAAAGAATGACTGCTTCTATAAATTAAGTAAAGGATTCATTTCCTGAATCGTGGTATTTGGGACAAAGTCATCTTGTATTATTACTGGAGTAAAGCGGAAATATGATTCACGTTATTTGTGGAACTATGAAGTGTTTAACTTGGTAGTTATTACGATGTATGCATATAAATAGGCCAACAGTAAAGTATTTTATGTAAAATTAATCTTTAATTATATGAAACTTTATGTTATTAGTATCTGAGTGACTAGTAATATAGTAATTTTTAAAATTATGTAAAAGAAATTTTAAAAAATATAAAAGAAAAATGAAAAAATAATAGGGCAGGTGGGGCGCGATACTAGGTATTTTCACCTCTCTAGACCGAATCCCCAAATGAACTACCATGCCTTTACGTTTGACAGCGAAAAATTGTGATTGTATTCAACGTAAATTTCATAAATATTTTAGAGCTCGAAAACAGGGGTAAAACGATTTTTTTAAAAAAAACTTAGTTGGGTCGATTTTTCTTCCCCAAAAACCTCCTGCATGCTGAATTTCAAGAAAATCGTTGGAGCCGTTTCCGAGATTCCGAAAATATACATACATACAATATTAACTCATTTAAATATTAAAGATTTATTAGGAGTGCTTGTAGCTTCAGTGTATTTCATTGAAACTTTGTTCATAAAATCAGTTATTGTGAGTGAACAATAAGAGATAGACAAATACTGTTGCAGACTTTGTAGAATTTTGGTAGCTCTACAATTCTCTATTACATAACTGTCGCGACTAAAGCTCCCAGCAGGCAAATTTTTTTCAACACAATTTCAGCTATTCCAATATTTGTCTATTCCAATGTTTGTATATTTGTCTATAACTACACCCAAAATAATAGAGGAGACTATGGAAGAGCTGAAAGGCGGCCATGCTTGCGCGAGCTGTCAAAAGGAGTAAACTTAAAAGCGATAAAATGATAGATATTGTAAGTAGTAGTAAGTAACGGCCTGTTACTATCCCACTGCTGGGCATAGGCCTCCTCTCTCCATTTTTGGAGAGAAGGGTTGGAGCTAAGACCTACCACGCTGCTCCAATGCGGATTGGTAGGTTACACATATCCCTAGAATTTTCTAGAGATATGCAGGTTTCCTCACGATGTTTTCCGTCACCGAAAAGCGTGTGATAAATTGCAATTATCAATTAGACACGTAAGTTTTAATAGAATAACTGATTGGTGTCTTGCCCGGGTTTGAACCCATGATCGTCTCTAGAGATTCACACGGTCGCACCGCTAGGCCATCACAGCAGATAGATATTGTATTAAATTAAATTGTATGTATTATAGAGTTGAATAAAATGAATAATACAAAGCTGGACGTATTTCACTATAACTACTTATTGTCAAGAGAAAATGAACTTCTAACAACAAATATTTTCTTGAAATATCATTTCCCGTATTACAAGGCAGGTGTTATCAATAAAGTAACTCAATTAAAGCATCTCTATTACTACTTATTAAAACATCGCGCTGGAACGCGCGCTCTTTCCCACTAAAAGTAATAACGTCTCTATGGTCGACCGTTGGGATTTGAATTTCGAACGGGAACCAGATTTTTCGTAATTCAAACGTGTAAATAGAAAGTTCCAAGTTCAAATTTCTGGATGTTGCGCAAGCGATGTCTTAACTGGGAAAGACGTTAAATGATAAGATGGCGACATTATAGCGGGACTTTGTTTGTACTGTGATTATTTTTGGAAATTCCTTAGCTTTTAAGTTGACTGGCTCGTTGGTGCAGTGGGTACTGATTCGGCCTTCAGCTCCGCGGGTCGCGGGTTCGATGCCCGCCGAGGGCCAATATTTTCTGTAAATGAATTTGTTGGTCCTTTGAGCCTGGGTGTATATTTGTATTTAAAAATATATAAGTATACTAGCGGCCTGCCCCTGCTTCGCACGGGTATAAAATATATATCCCATGTCATTCAGTGTAAAAAAATGATTAATACCGATCCAGTAGTTTTGATTTATTCATTACTGCCCGTGGCCCGCACGCGTTAAATTTGGAGAAAAACAATTTCCTTTCCCTATACCAAGAAGATTTCCTGCTATCTTTGGAATATCTAAATTCATATAGTACATTTTTACTTATTTACTACATTTTCCCTATGTATTTTATTTTTACGGGTGAAGCGCGGCCTCCTCATGGCATTTTAAATCTGTAATATCTTCGAAAATGTTTACTTAAATTACATGCTGTAAACGGCAATATTGATCTATATTAAATCAACAATTTATTTAAGGTACTTAATTGGATAAGGATTAATGCTGTATTGTATAAAAATTGCTTTGAACATAAGGCATCATTTTTCGTAAAAAGTAAATGAAAAAAACTGCTATTGTGGGTTATCCATAAGAGATAGACATATACCATCGCGGACTTTTCTGTAGACCTTTTTAAGGTGTACAAATACTTTGTACATCATTTTGATAAATCTCGTAGGGTTTAGCCTGCGTTTGCATGTAAGCGGAAAAAAATGTAATTATTTACAGAAACCTCAAAAATTACAGTATTTCTCTACTACGTATTGAATGTTATTATACGTACAAACCTTCCTTTTGAATCACTCTATCTATTAAAAAAAACCGCATCAAAATCGGTTGCGTAGTTTTAAAGTTTTATGCGTACATACGGAAATATGGACTTTGTTTTATAATATGTAGTGATATTCACCAGTCTACCATAGCACAAGTATTAAGTTACTTTGGGAACGGACGACCGTGTGTGTAAGTGTCCCATATATTTATTTATATATTTAAGTGTTTAACAATTCACTTAGGCATGAAGAACTACCTAGTAATTTATAGAATTATGCGTTACTTTGCGGAGATCCATAATACAAAAGTAATAATAAAATTATTTTGCTATAATCCGCGATGAAGTGAAATAGAAAATATCCTTTCATGATCATCAATTTCATTCATTAATTCAAATCATTTCATTGATTTCATTTGAATCCTGCATGTATCAGGTATGATAACCGATTGTCCACTCTACATTTAGCATTATATATATTCTATTTTACTTCATCGCGGATTATAGCAAAATCATTTTATTATTACTTTTGAAGAACCTAGTAGTTATTTTTAACTTGACTACATCGAATTTATATATTACAATATGGAGACATTGACTGACTCGTTGGAGCAGTGGGTAGTGACCCTGCCTTCGGCTCCACGGGTCGCGGGTTCGATTTCCGCCGAGGACCAACATTTTCTTTAAAATGAATTTGTCGGTCTTTGAGCCTGGGTGTATATTTGTATTTAAGTATGTATTTAAAAATTATGTAAGTATATATTCACCAGTTGTCTGTCATAACACAAGTATTAAGTTACTTACTTTCGGGACGGATGACCGTGTGTGTAAGTGTCCCATATATTTATATTTATTTATTATAGCGGGACTTTGATTGTACTGATTATTTATCTTTTTTTGGAAATTCCTTAGCTTCTAAATGTAAGCAATTCACTTAGGCATGAAGAAGTACTTATTAAGTACCTAGTAATTCTTTCTTGCTTGACTACATTGTTAAATTACCCTGAATAATGTAACTGTTAGCTTTTATTATACGCGTGATAGGTTGATAATAGATGGCGCTTGTCAATGTCATCCTATTCCTGTAGAATTAACAGGATTTCTATAGCCTATATGTTATTCCGGTGTATAAGGAATAATTGTGACAAATTTCATTGATATTGATTTAGTGAAACTGTAAACAAACATACATCGATATTACTTCGCATTTATTATATTAGTAGGAATCATCTAGTAGTTCCTGAGATTAGCGCGTTTAAATATACAAACAAACTCTTCAGTTTTATATATAAGTGTAGATATAGAAACAAATGGGAAGACGTTACATTAATTGATATGATAACTTGATGAAAGCTTTAATGTTTAATTAATATACAGTTTAATGATATTCTTTATATCGCTGGTTGATTGGCTACACGACCAGATGTTCTGCGCCTCAGGAAGTAGTTGCGTCACTATGGAATTTGAATTGAAACTGGTCGCTTCATATTCCTACATTCTTAAATACATGTCTGTGGTATGACCATAGATACCACAGACACACACCACAGATGTTCGTTATCAGAAGCTTATGGAAAAAATAAATTATCAAATACATAGTTTAATAATTATTAAATAAGTATATAAAATTGTGACTGCAAAAACAATGGCGGTACAAAGTTCTAGTATTTCAATAAAACACAAAACCTTAACAACATATACATTAAAGCTTTAGGCGCTAACAACTCTGTATTAGTGAAAACCACGTGAAAAATAACCAATTTATCTATGGTCATATCGTCGTCTTCCTGCCCTTATCCCAACAGTGGGGTCGGCACAACATGTTGTAAACATGTTGTCACATGATTTGGCTGCGTTTTTACGACCGGCCGCCTGCCTGACGTCAACTTACCATAGTCGTATTTTACGACACCTCTATAAGAAATGAGGTTGGTCTATTCTACTCAGCCGGATACCACATGGCAGGTCGACTTACCTTAGTCGCCTTTTACGACACCTCGGTAAGAAATGAGGGTGGTACTATTCTATTCAGCCGGATACCATACGGCGTATTTTTTCATATAAACCATTTGATTAAATTAGAGATATGCAGTTGTCACGATGTTTTCCTTCACTAGAGCGTTGGATAAATTGCTATTATCGGTTAGGCAATTCTAATACCATCTTTTAAAGAAAATACGTCCGTTAATTGATATGTCGAGATGTATATAATTTTTGGTTCCGGTCACGAATGTGTCGCAATTCACCGTTGGCTATAGGAAATATCCAATTTGACGAATTAGGTCCAATCTCCACTACAAGGAGACATTACTGTATATATTAACTAGTTAAAGTTAACTTAACTACAAGCGGTAAGTGTTCCGAGAAGAAACAGTGCAGTGTTCGAAATTGCACAAAAGTAAACAATGATTCAGAAGTGACAATAAATTTATTTTGATGTAATCCGCGTTTGTTGAGAGAATTTATATTCAAATTCAAAATATTCTTTATTCAAATAAACTTGTAAACAAGTGCTTTTGAATCAACTCTACTGCTGGTTCGGAAAGCTGTTCCTACCGAGAAGAGCCAGCAAGATACTCGGCGGTTGCTCTTTTAAAAATATAATTCTTAATACTAGTTACATTTGATCGTGTCTATCTTGTACAGGGTCGAACAATATCTATATACACGCATTCTTATCATCTAAGTAATCCTCAACAGTATAGTTGGCTTTCTGTATCAGCCTCTCCTTAACAGTGTTTATTAAACTGCTGTAATGCAAAGCTAAAATTGATTGCGGAATGTTATTATATAATCCCATACCCAAACCCACAAACGACTTACGTACTTTTGTTCAAAGCAGGAGCTGCAAGCTTATGTCGGTTCCTACTTTGTCTATTATATACATCACCTATTGTTTTATAATTCTTTATATTTTTATATACAAAAATTAAATTACTTAAAATATACTGTGAAACAAATGTAAGAATACCTATTTCCATAAACTTCTGTCGCAAGGAATCACGCGGACTTAAATTGTAAATTACCAAAAACTAAAAAAAAAAATGTTAAAAAACTGCAAATATTTTTCCATATTCAGCAAATAATGTAATAAAAAAATTGCTTCTTAAACACGCGATATAGAAACGAAAATAGATTATCACATTCCTTTACAATGAAACACCATAGACAATAGATCAGTGCAGTTTAATCTCACATAAAAAAATACATTTCTATATCTAGAAATACATGTTTTTGTCACAGATTACAAAGAAATAATTCCATCGTGCCATATATTCTGTACTCGGCATCCATAATCGCTACATAGTATAAAACAAAGTCGCTTTCTGTCTGTCCCTATATCCCTATGTATGTTTAAATCTTTAAAACTACGCAACAGATTTTGATGCAATTTTCTAATAGATAGAGTGATTAAAGAGGAAGGTTTATATGTATAATAACATTCAATATGAAGTAGAGAAATACTGAAATTTTTGAGGTTTCTAATGTGATATTATAATTCCATTTTTTTCCGCGTACATTGCAAACGCAGGCTAAACCTTACGAGATTTATCAAAATAATGTACTAATTTGTACACCTTGAAAAGGTTTACAAAAAACTCCGCGATGATATATGTCTATCTCTTATGGATAACCCACGATAGCATTTATTGTCATTTTCTTTTTAGGAAAAATATTGCCTCATTTTCGAAGCAATTTTTAAACAATACAGCATTAATCCTTATCCAATTAAGTACCTTAAATACATTTTTGATTTAATATAGATCAATATGGCCGTTTACAGCATGTAATTTAAGTGAACATTTTCGGAGATATTACAGATTTAAAATGCCGTGAGGACGCAGCGCTTCGCCCTATAACACTTTGAATTTAGCAGCTATATGTCGCTCTTTCAAGAGTTTGTTTAATGACAAGGAAGCTGTGAATGTTGTATGTAAAGACATTCTGTAATTAATTGTAAAAATAAATAAGTAAATATTTAGTATATGAATTTAGATATTCCAAAGATAGCAGGAAATCTTCTTGGTATAGGGAAAGGAAATTGTTTTTTCCAAATTTAACGCTTCCGGGCCACGGGCAGTAATGAATTAATCAAAACTACTGGATCGATTTTAATCATTTTTTTCACTGAGTGACATGGTATATATATTTTATACATGCGAAGCCGGAGCGGTCCGCTAGTGTAGTTAATAAAACCTAACTAATTAATTCTAGAAAATAGCTTCCTAAGCGCGCGCTAAGGAACGTATACCATAAACTAGGCATCCAGTTCGCTTATCATGCCCTATAAGCCGATACACCATAGACAATAAGTTTTTTTCTTTGTCCCGGGGTACGGTATTTTAATATGCCGGATCATATGTGCGTGGGAGAGGCACGCGTTAGAAAAAGACGGGCGTCGACCGTTGGAGCAAGTTTCCTTGCTTTTTTTTTTCAATCATAGAGCGTGTTTTTTTTTCGACCACAGATTTCGTTCTATTCCCGCTCGCTTTGTTTTTTATCTGGGATTCTAAATTCGAATGGTCAGTTTGAATTTAATTGTGTTTTTTTCATACAGTTTAGAGTAAGCGACCACGTCTCGCTTACTCTAAACTGTCTGTGACTTACCTTAGTCGCGTTTTACGACACCTCGGTATGAAAGAGGGTGGTGTATTCTACTCAACCAGATATCACACGGCGGGTCGACTACCTTTATCACCTTTTACGATACCTCGGTAAGAAAGAGGGTGGTCTATTCTACTCAACTGGATACCCCTACCGGATACTAAATCGGATGTCTAATGTTAACCGTTGAGTTCCCTCGTCCGGAGCCAATCCTGTCATCAGGTCATGCTTATCATAAACATTGTCATCGGGACTGGACCAGTATGTATCATCTCAATCGGACCAAGGGAAGTGGAGCATTAACTTGCAAGATTCCTTCACATACATAAGTTAAATAAAAGCTTTAAACTACCGGAAATTAGTCCAGGATTGAAGTGACGTACGGTATGGTGTCAAGATGTGTATAGCAATGGGAAAGTATGTGTGTTTTTGTATGGCAGGCACTAGGCCGTCAACCCGAGTGGGTACAACCCGTTTATCAAGACAGGATGTTAGTAATAATTTGAGTATACACGCGCAAGTAAATGTTTTAGTATGATAATTCATTTTAATTTCTTTCGTAAGTTTTTTTTTTGATGAAATATTTATTTACAACAAAAATGTACAAGTTATATCTATCTTATATTACTTACACCTTAAAATGCACCTAAAAATGCAAAAAGAAAAGGTCCGGTGACATGTAGGAATTGAGCCAAGGTATTTTCACTTTTTTAGTCGGCTCGTTACCCATTGAGCTATCACAACTTTACAAATGAAAGCAAAAGCTTCTGATTTTATCTATATTTTAGTGGTTATTTTAGTACCCAAAAACAGGGATAAAACTATATATATAACCTAGCTAGATTTATCGCCCCTGAAACCTCTACTAAGTTTCATCAAAATCATTGGAGCCGTTTCTAGCCGATATGAGGTTAACTTTTATTATTTTCTTTTTTTAAATTTTTATTTACAGCAAAAATGTAAAGCTATGTCTATATTAAATTACTTACACGCTAGGACTATACAAATCATGCCCACGTGGAATGGTACCAAGAATGCTGGCAGCGTTTCCGCGCTGAATCGCTAAGCTGATTCTTTGTGCGAAAAAGGAGCCAGCCCTCTTGTCACTCGAAGAGGCAATTAACCGAGGTGTTAAAAGGATAAAATTTTTATTGCACTTTGACTCCATGGCCTCTTAGGGTCTCGACTGCAAACGGCACAAATATATAACTCTCGGGGAGAGATGCAAACTTCCGTTTGCCGGATTCGACCATTTCCGCCGCAGCTCCAGGTCTTGAGGCTGTCCCCCTGATATGGGACGAGGCTAACGTATCAACGCATGTTGCGTCCCACATTAGGACCCGTCCCCGTTCCCAAAGAAACAAAGGTCAAGCTACTTGAAAGTCTATTTTGATATAAATCCTCTGGCATATAAAACTTAGTACCGAGGAGGCCGAGCCTTGATCGTTATATTTTTTAAAGATATAAAAAAATAGAAAAAAATAAGAAAAGAGGCGCCAGTGACATATGGGATTCGAACCCGGGTTATCAACATTTTCGGTCCGCCCGTTACCCATCGGCTATCGCAACATTACGTTTGACAGCTTAAAAAATCCTTTGCTTTCAATTCTACACTTTACCATTTTTTTTAATACCCAAAAACAGGGTTTAAAAGATTTTTTATTTTTTTTATAAAAACTAGCTAGATTGATTTTCCCCCCCAAAACCCCATACATGGTTAATTTCAGGAAAATCGTTGGAGCCGTTACGAGTACCTTGGTTAACAAGGTACTTTATATATACAATATCTGGGTGACCGAGCTTCGCTCGGTAATTTTTTACAAAAAAAAAACTTAAAAAAAAAACTTAAAAAAAAAAACAATTATTTAGTCGGGGATTGATCCTTAGCATTCACATTTCTCGAGTCTGCCCGTTACCCGAATAAGCTACGTCGACTTGACAGTTAATGGCGAAAATTCAATTCAATATAAATGTTAGTGTTTTTTGATGCCCAAAAACAGGGATAAAACAATATTTTTTTACATAAAACCTAGCTAGATCAATTTTTCTCCCCCAAAACCTCCTACATGTTGAATTTCAGGAAAATCGTTGGAGCCGTTTCCGAGATTCGGAAAATATATATATATATACAAGATTAACTCATTTAAATATTAAAGACAAATACCTAGATACAATAAAACCTTGTAAAATATTTCCAGTAACACTTTTGAACACAACTGTCCGCTAAGACGTGTAACTCATGTTTATATCTGCCGCATCTCCAAACCGTTGGAGGCGAGTGACTGTTTACTGCAACAGCTGTGTGCTATACTTACACGCGATTTGGGATAGACGGACATACTTTACTTCATCATCTTCCTGCCCTTATCCCACTCTAAGTGAGGTCGGCACAACATGTTCTAAACATGCTGTCACATGATTTGGCTGCGTTTTTACGACCGGCCGCCTGCCTAACGTCAACTTACCTCAGTCGTATTTTACGACACCTCTGTAAGAAAGAGGGTGGTCTATTCTACTAAACCGGATACCACACGGTGGGTCAACTTACCTTAGTCGCCTTTTACGACACCTCGGGAAGAAATGAGCTTGGTCTATTCTACTCAGCCGGATACCACATGGCGGGTACACTTACCTTAGTCGCCTTTTACGACACCTAGGTAAGAAATGAGGGTGGTACTATTCTACTCGCCGGATACCACACGGCGGGTCGACTTACCTTAGTCGCCTTTAGCACACCTCGGTAAGAAAGAGGGTGGTACTATTCTATTCAGCCGGATACCACACGGCGTATACTTTATTTATATGTATTAATATTTAATTGTTTTTTAAATATATGGGACAAAACTAATGAGAATATTCTTCTTCTTCTTAGCGATATCCCGAAGACCGGGGGTCCGCTTTCCGACTCATTTTCCTTCATTTTGTCCGGTCTTGAACATCTGATTTTCGTAAATTATTGGCTCTCATATCGGCATTAATAATCTCAAGCCAGCGCTTTGCCACTTGGAATATAGATTATTTTGCTATAATCCGCGATAAAAGAAAATATATGTAATGCTAAATATAGTGTACTATTCGTTCTCATACCTGATACATGCAGAATTTGTAAGAATTCATACACTACCCGACACCGATGGCACAACAATACACAAGCACTGCACACATTCACCACCACAATCTTAACAATTGTTTCGCCCCGTAACCGAAGCATCGTCAGGAGATAGACTCCACGACAAAATCGGTGTCGGGTAGTGCATGAGTTGTTACAAATTCTGCATGTATCAGGTATGAGAACGAATAGTACACTCTACATTTAGCATTACATATATTTTCTTTTATCGCGGATTATAGCAAAATAATATTCTCATTAGTTTTGTATTATGGATCTCCGCAAAGTAACGCCTAATTCTATAAATTAGTAAATAATAATTGAAATATTTATTTACGATGACCATATAATATCCAAAATCAATTCATAAGGTCCATCTGTCGAACCCGCAATATCCTGGGAAGAAATCCTAATAATACAAAACTATTGTAAAACCTCTACAGAGAAGCGGTACACTGAAAAACCTACCCTAAATAAGGAAGCGTTAAAAAAAATAACAATAGATAATCAGATGATCCAGATTCGCACGGGAATTGGCGCGCTTTTGTTTGGCAGGTCGTGACCCCGAGGGCGCCATCTTGTTCTCTCTTGTCTATGGCCGTCACGTTCGAATTTCAAATTTTGTTTTTTCCGACAGTTCTCATGTAACTTATATGTGGTATATATAAATTTATGCGTTATTTAAATTTAGAATGTTTTTTTATAAGTTAATATTAAACTGAATGGATTCTAGCATTTTTAATTTATAATTTTTTAAATCCTGCCCTTGTCCCACTCTAAGTGGGGTCGGCACAACATGTTATTTACATGTATTTTATGACCGGCCGCCTGCCTGACGTTAACTTACCTTAGTCGTATTTTACGACACCTCGGTAAGAAATGCGGGTGGTATATTATACTCAGCTGGATACCACATGGCGGGTCGACTAACCTTACTGGCCTTTTATGACATGTTGGTAAGAAAGAGGGAAGTCTATTCTACTCAGCTGGATACAACATGGCGGGTCGACTAACCTGGCCTTTTACGACATGTCGGTATGAAAGAGGGTTGTTTATTCAACACAGCTTGATACCACACGGCAGGTCGACTAACCTTACTGGCCTTTTACGACATGTTGGTAAGAAAGAGGGAAGTCTATTCTACTCAACCGGATACCACGCGGCTGGTCGACTTACCTTACTCGCATTTACGACACCTCGATAAGAAATGAGGGTGGTACGGTGGTGGTATGTTATTCAGGCGGATACCACACGGCTAGTTCGGCCAGATATTGTTATTTATTTACAACTAGCTTTTATAGCTATTTATAACTGCAGCAGGGTCTTCTTACTTACGCTCCTTGAGGGGGGGTAGGCGGGCCTCGAGGAAATCCTCACTACCCGGGCACTTAAGCCCGGTATGTGTTCCGGCCATGGGCCGAGGTCACCTAGGTGATCTAAAGGTGTATGTATTTGGGCCGTAAGCCCAGGTCACCTAGGCGACCTAATGGATTTCTTGTTCGGTGGGGAGGTCTGGGAATAGTGGCTCCCAGACATCAAAGTCGTCTTCCGGTGGTATAAGTTCGAATGGTGTCAAAATCGGTGGTGTCATATCCGGTGTTTTCGCCCTTTCGCCCGTCGCGTCGTCCTTCGTCCGCGTGGACTGTTCTGTGATAGGTCGATCATAGATGGCGCTTTTTAATGTCATCCTATTCCTGTAGAATTAACAGGATTTCTATACCCTATATGCTATTCCGGTGTATAAGGAATATTTGTGCCAAATTTCATCGACATTGGTTCAGCGGATTCGCCGTGAAAGAGTAACAAACATACATCCATACTCACAAACTTTCGCATTTATAATCATCATTCTCATGCCATTATCCCACTCTAAGTGGGGTCGGCACAACATGTCATAAACATGCTGTCACATGATTTGGCTGCGTTTTTACGACCGGCCGCCTGCCTGACGTCAAATTATCTTAGTCGTATTTTACGACACCTCGATAAGAACAAGGGTGGTCTATTCTACTTAACCGGATGCCACACGGTGAGTTGACTTACATTAGTCGCCTTTTACGACACCTCGGTAAGAAAAGAGGGTGGTACTATTCTATTCAGCCGGATACCAAACAGCGGACAAACTTTCGCATTTATAATATTAGTAGAATTTATTATTGTTATATATAAAACAAGGTCTGTTACAGGGAAAACGGATCCGTTAACGAAGCTGTTTTCCGTTATCCTTATCACTTTGTTATTGAATATTGTATATAATTAGACTACAGCGAACATGTGATAACGTAACGGTTTTGCCAACGTGTTGTATTGAGATAAAATGTACAAACGGAAATATATACCACGCAGTATGTATATGTTGGTTATGGGTCGCTATATGCAATATGAAACATTGTTAGTCATTTTCCTGACCTTCTCCCACTCTAAGTGTAGCACATGTTTCTCTCTTCCATTCTTCTATCAACTCTGTCGCTGCTCCTGTTATATGTCATACTGCACACAATACAACCATCTCTCAGCCTCCCTCTAGTCACATATCCCTCCACATTCTCTCCTATCATCTAACTCTGTCGCTGCTCCTGTTATATGTCATACTGCACACAATACAACCCTCTCTCAGCCTCCTTCTAGTCACATATCCCTCCACATTCTCTCCTATCATCCAACTCTGTCGCTGCTCCTGTTATATGTCATACTGCACACAATACAACCATCTCTCAGCCTCCTTCTAGTCACATATCCCTCCACATTCTCTCCTATCATCCAACTCTGTCGCTGCTCCTGTTATATGTCATACTGCACACAATACAACCCTCTCTCAGCCTCCTTCTAGTCACATATCCCTCCACATTCTCTCCTATCATCCAACTCTGTCGCTGCTCCTGTTATATGTCATACTGCACACAATACAACCATCTCTCAGCCTCCCTCTAGTCACATATCCCTCCACATTCTCCCCTATCATCCAACTCTGTCGCTGCTCCTGTTATATGTCATACTGCACACAATACAACCATCTCTCAGCCTCCCTCTAGTCACATATCCCTCCACATTCTCCCCTATCATCCAACTCTGTCGCTGCTCCTGTTATATGTCATACTGCACACAATACAACCCTCTCTCAGCCTCCTTCTAGTCACATATCCCTCCACATTCTCTCCTATCATCCAACTCTGTCGCTGCTCCTGTTATATGTCATACTGCACACAATACAACCCTCTCTCAGCCTCCTTCTAGTCACATATCCCTCCACATTCTCTCCTATCATCCAACTCTGTCGCTGCTCCTGTTATATGTCATACTGCACACAATACAACCATCTCTCAGCCTCCCTCTAGTCACATATCCCTCCACATTCTCCCCTATCATCCAACTCTGTCGCTGCTCCTGTTATATGTCATACTGCACACAATACAACCATCTCTCAGCCTCCCTCTAGTCACATATCCCTCCACATTCTCCCCTATCATCCAACTCTGTCGCTGCTCCTGTTATATGTCATACTGCACACAATACAACCATCTCTCAGCCTCCCTCTAGTCACATATCCATACATTCATATTTAACACTTGTTTGGTCATGATATCCACCCCTCATTACATATCCTTACCATATTAATCTAGCACTTCTCTACAAAAGTAATTATAAAATTATTTTGCTATAACCGCGATGAAGTAAAATTGAAAATATATATAACGCTAAATGTAGAGTGGACAATCGGTTATCATACCTGATACATGCAGGATTCGTAAAAACACATGCTCAAACCTCCACCACCGCCACCACAATACACAAGCACTATATACGTTCACTATCACAAACTCAACAATCGTTTCGCCCCGCAACCGAAGCATCATCAGGAGATAGATTCCACGATATAACATCACGCTAAGATGAATAGGAAAGGAGCAGCAATAAAAAATATTACGAAAAGTGCAAAATTTAAAGCTCTCCTTGCGTGCGCTGAGTAAACGTTAGTTATTCAAAAATCATGTATTACAAAATTGTTTTCCTCTAAAAGTTCTAAATAAAACCGGGACAGCATATGTGTAGCTTGAAAGGTTAACCCACTTTAACCATTTTTATGGTTATCAAAAGACTATATTACGGTTTTAATTTTTCGACGGAGTCGTTGGCTATTGCTAGTAATAAATATATGGGACAATTACACACAAGATCGTCCTATCCCCAAAGTAACTTAATATATTGTAGTCAATATATTGTGTAGTTAAAATTTAAACCAGATAATCTAAGCTCTTAGCTTAATTAAAAGCTTTTATTCAACTTGCAATGTATGTGAAGGTGGAATCTTGCAAGTTAATGCCCCACTTCCCTTGGTCCGATTGAGATGATACATACTGGTCCAGTCCCGATGACAATGTTTATGATAAGCATGACCTGATGACTGGATTGGCAGACGAGGGAACTCAACGGTTAACACTAGGGACATGTAATTGTGTTAAAAGCATATAGCATGTCTATCTTTTAAGGTTAACCCATGTTAACCATTTTTATGGTTATTGAAAGACTATATTACTGTTTTAATCTTTAAACACAGACAGAGTCGTTGTCAATTGCTAGTAAATTATAAAATTATATTACAAACACCGTGGGAACGTGTATCCGGTGATAGACAAATCCTTGTCTTCGTGATCGAATAAATTTGAATAAATTTCGCGAATATCGCGATGTGTGAATGAAATTATACTTGTCGGTCGGGTTTTTTTGTTGCCGAAAAAAAACTAATTGTCTATGACGAGATAATGAATGGGACTTTTTGCAAGCTTTTATTTGACTCGCTAGGTGTCTTTCCGGTTTTCAAATTAGGTATGAAACAATCGCTAACTTGGAGGTGATATCCGTATATATAAATGCGAAAGTCTATCTATATTGCGCTTTCATAATTTCCTGCCCTTATCCCACTCTAAGTGGGGTCGGCACAACATGTTATAAACATGCTGTCACATGATTTGGCTGCGTTTTTACGACCGGCCGCCTGCCTGACGTCAACTTACCTTAGTTGTATTTTACGACACCTCGGTAAGAAAGAGGGTGGTCTATTCTACTAAACCGTATACCAGACGGTGGGTCAACTTACCTAAGTCACCTTTTACGACACCTCGGTAAGAAGTGACGTCGGTACTATTCTACTCAGCCGGATACCACACGGCGGGTCGTCTTACCTCAGTCGCCTTTTACGACACCTCGGTAACAAAGAGGGTGGTCTATTCTACTAAACCGGATAGCACACGGTGGGTCAACTTACCTTAGTCGCCTTTTACGACACCTCGGTAAGAAATGAGGGTGGTGTATTCTACTCAGCTGGATACCACAATGCGGGTCGTCTTACCTTAGTCGCCTTTTACGACACCACGGTAAGAAATGAGGTTGGTACTATTCTATTCAGTCGGATACCACAATCTATATAGCTCTTTAACGTCTAATAAAACGAACCCGGGTGACATTAAACAAAAAAGAAAAGGTTGGCGATATCTGTGGACTCGAATCCGGGTATTTTCATATCTTTAGTCCTCCCGATCCCCACTAAGCTTTGACAACTTTACAATGGACAACAAAATTAACCTTTTGATTCAATTTATATTCTAGCAGTTTTCCAATAAGTGAAAACATGGATAAAACTGAGAATTGAGTGAAAATCAGTAATAACTATTTGTATTATGGACCACCGCAAAGTAACGCCTAATTCTATAAATTATAAGATAAAGAGTTCATTGATAAATCGTGTATCCTTGGCCCGGATTATAACTGTTTGGTGATAAGAGATTCATTAATGGATGCTGTATGTACTGGCTATAACTGAGATGAGCGTCTTGGAGGATACAAATCATTTTGCTAAGAATCTTTATGCATCAGCAACTCCCTGAGACTGAGGGTGTCTCTTGGGAGACGAACCTTTGCTTAAAACGGTGCGTTTTGGAAGGCTATCTCAGGCGGTCCATAAGGTTAAAGTCGCTCAGCGGGCTATGGAAAGAGCTATGCTCAGGGTTTCTCTGAGGGATCCTATCCGCAACGAAGTAATCCATAGTTAATGTATAGAACCGGCTATACCCACGTGTTATTCTATCGGGTTAGCCCGACTAGTTTGGAACCCATCCCGGGGCACTTATTCATGAGCTCTTTACACGACGTTATCGCGGCGGGAACTGCTTCCAGCAGCTCGCTGGGTGTGACTCGTGGGGTGCGGGGGGACACGGTAGCGGCGCCTCTTCCGAGTGAAACACTGGGAAGAGGCTTTAACCCGATAGAATGTGAGTATAGCCGGTTCTATACATTAACTATGAATACTATTCACGATAGTTTAAATTTAATCCGTCAGAGAACTAGAGTCACAGACATAGCTCAGCGCATTAGCAAGCTGAAGTGGCAATGGGCCATATCTGTCGCAGAACCGATGACCGTTGGGGTAGACGTGTTCTGGAGTGGAGACCGCGAATCGGGAAATATAGGACACCCTGAGACTCGATGGAGTCGATATACGTAGGACAGCGGACAGTGGATGGAAATAGAAAGCCCAGGATCGGATTAAGTGGCGAATATCTGGAGAGGCCTATGTCCAGCAATGGACTAAATTGAGCTGATAATGATTGGAAGACTATCTGACCATTGACTTGGAAGAAAGTTTTAAGGTCTCCTGCGAGATTGAACCTTGGCTTAAAGTGGCGCGTTTTAGAGGACTGTATCTGAACCATTTGTTGGTTGGTGTGCTGATTCGGAAAGCTGTTCCTACTGAGAAAAGTCTAAGAGAAACTCGGTGGTTGCTCTTTTAAAAATATAATTCTTTATATTAGTTACATTCAGTTATTACTGTCTTGTACAGGGTCAAAGAGCTATGTTCACGCATTCTTATCATTTAAGTAATCCTCAACAGTATAGTAGGCTTTATTAGCGTGTAATAAATTGCAAATATCAATTAGAAACATAAGTTTTAATAGAAAAGCTCATTGGTTGCCTCGGATTTTAACTCGTGACCTCTTTGAAAGAGTCGCACGATCTTTCCGCTGGGCAATACAATACAGATTTGTATAATTTAAATTCTAATTCAAACTTTTCTTTATTCAAGTAAATTTTGTAAACAAGTGCTTTTGAATCGTCAACTCTGCTGGTTCGGAAAGCTGTTCCTACCGAGAAGAGCCTAAAAGAAACTCGGTGGTTGATCTTTTAAAAATATGATGATATATTAGTTACATTTAGTACAGTCTTGTACAGGGTCAAAAAGTAGCTTTAAGCTTTAAAAATATAATTCTTAATACTAGTTACATTTAACCGTTTCTATCTTGTACAGGGTCGAACAATATCTACATGTATCCACGCATTATTATCGTCTAAATAATCCTCAACAGTATAGTAGGCTTTCTATATCAGCCTCCCTTTAACAGTGTTGTTAAACTGCTGTAATGGCAAAGCTAAAATTGATTGCGGAATGTTATTATAGAATCTTATACCCAAACCTACAAACGACTTACGTACTTTTGAATGGCGCAAAGCAAAAGTATAACACTAGTATAACTTCTAAATAGCACAACCGTTTCAATAACAAAGAGTGTTGTAATGGGAGCAATGAGATCATGGCTATCTCAACGCACAATTAGAGCACTTGCCCAGCATCCTATCGCCGGATATGTAGGTCAAATTCTAACGGTTGGTCGGTACACGCGATCTTTGACTCGGGCACAATTTATACAAGTACCATGTAATGAAAGAGATATTTATACATAAAAAATTATGTACATAAAAATATAAAGAATTATAAAACGATAGGTGATGTATACAATAGATAAAGTAGGAACCGACATAAGCTTGCGGCTCCTGCTTTGCGCCTTGCAAAAGTACGAAAGTTGTCGTCGACTATTTGAAAAGTTGGCTTTTTAATATTTATAATTAAATACAAATATCTGGGTGACCGAGCTTCGCTCGGTAATTTTTTGCAAAAAAAAACTTAAAAAAAAGAAAAAGCAATTATTTCGTTGGAGATCGATCCTTGGCATTCACATTTCTCGAGGCTGCCCGTTACCCGAATAAGCTACGCCGACTTGACAGTTAATGGCGAAAATTCAATTCAATATAAATGTTAGTGTTTTTAATGCCCAAAAACAGGGATAAAACAATATTTTTTTTACATAAAACCTAGCTAGATCAATTTTTCTCCCCCAAAACCTCCTACATGTTGAATTTCAGGAAAATCGTTGCAGCCGTTTCCGAGATTCGGAATATATATATACAAGATTAACTCATTTAAATATAAAGATAAACGACGAAACAAAACTTATCTCGATTTAATCTTAAGGAGTAATTTAAAAAAGGTCGCGGGCCGTTACAAAAATGGCGGCTTGTTTGACAGTTAAAGCGAAAAAGCGCTCAAAATAGATATTTTAGTTAAACTTAAGGACATGAGATGATTTACGAGGGTTTTTTGCGCGAACACGATGTAAGGGATTTCAGAAATATGTTTTAAGTTCAACAATTAACAATGTGTCGAGAAAATAATTTCTTAATGATATATTACGTTTAAAAACATGATCGATGAAATGATAAACAACAGTTTATTAATTATTACATTTATTATATGTTATACTAAATCAAAATGATAAACTTATTGAAAAAAAAATAGAAAAATAATTAACAAACATTAAACTCGTTAAAAGATAATAAAATTGTTTAATTTTTATTTAAAAAGAATCTGTAAAAGACAAATTTTTTTTTTTTTTATGAGATAAGGCTAGTATAGATTGATTTAAAGAATTCAATGAAATATCAAATATTATTTCTTATACTATAAAAAATATTATATATAAACCTAAAATTTTTTAAAATAGATATAATTTTTTTTATTCAAAAAAGCCTCTTTTTATTATAAGATTATTAATCTATTTGCATTTTGTAGTTTTTGGTGTTTATATTGAAAAAGTGACAATGTTAGTAATTTCTTTAAATGAATATTTTCGGTTTTTCTATTACATTATTTAACCAATAAAATAAATGTAAATAATTAGATATATAAAAACTACCAGTAACTACCAAAAACTACTAAATTAAATTAAAAAGAATAGCTTAACACCAAAGATAATAGAGTTTCAGTGCTAATATCGAACGCCCACATTTCGTTGACAGCGTTCGAAATTCAAATCCGTACCGTTCGGAAACGGTAAAGCACACGTGATGATTACAAACAAGGAATGATTGGCTAGGTTTTTATCGAGTCGATTAATTTAAATTTTAAGATTAAAATTATTAAACAGGTTTTTTTTTTATTATTACAATAATTTTACTTCAAATGTAATAATAAAATTATTTTGCTATAATCCGCGATGAAGTTAAATAGAAAATATATATAATGCCAAATGTAGAGAACAATCCGTTTTCATAACTGATACATGCAGGATTCGTAAAAACACATGCACAAGCAAAAACAGCAAAATTGCAAAGCTTTTGCGATTTTGGTCATGGAGTCTATCTCCTGATGATGCTTCAGTTGCGGGGCGAAACGATTGTTGAGTTTGTGATAGTGAACGTGTGTGGTGCTTGTGATTTGGAAGGTTTATTCTTGTGTTTTTATGAATCCTGCATGTATCAGGTATGATAACGGATTGTCCACTCTACATTTAGCATTATATATATTTTATATATTACTACACCGCGGATTATAGCAAAGTAATGTTATGATTTTACTGTCCCGTTATTGCAGTGGGTATTGACCCTGCTTTCAGCCCCGCAGGTCGCGGGTTCAATTCCCGGCGAGGGCCAATATTTTCTATAAATTAATTTGTTGGTCTTCGTGCCCGATTTGTATTTAAGTATATATTTAAAGTTATATAAGTAAGTATATATTCACCAGTTGTCTGTCATAACACAAGTATTAAGTTACTTACCGTATGTGTAAGTGTCCCATATATTTATATTATTTTTGTATTATGGATCTCCGCAAAGTAACGCCTAATTCTAAGTTTATTTGAATAAATATTTTGATTTGATTTTATATATTTCGTAACTGAGGATTATAGGAAAATAATTTTACCCTTTATCTTGTAATACGACAGTTATGCTTATGGTAATGTATATGGTGGACATATGGTGGATTTTGGCTTTATTTTAAGCATATTCATTGAACAAATTTCACGTGTCGCTGCGTGCGGTGGCCACATGTTCACCGTGGGAGGTGGTGGGGAGGTCGAATGGGATATATAAATATTTGGTACCACATGCGTTGATCGGGGATATAAGTTATTATTGCTACCAGAAATCTATACTAATATATAAATTCAAATTCAAATTCAAATATTCTTTATTCAAATAAACTTGTAAACAAGTGCTTTTGAATCAACTCTACTGCTGGTTCGGAAAGCTGTTCCTACCGAGAAGAGCCAGCAAGAAACTCGGCGGTTGTTCTTTAAAAAATATAATTCTTAATACTATTTACACAGGAACTACTGGACCGATTTGGAAATACTTTGAGTGTGAGATAGTCCATTTATCGAGGAAGGCTATAGACTATATAACACGCTAAGATGAATAGGAGAGCACCAACAATATAAAATATTGCGAAAACGGCAAAATTTGGCTGGCCCGTTGGAGCAGTGGGTAGTGACCCTGCCTTCAGCTCCGCGAGTCGCGGGTTCGATTCCCGCTGAAGACCAACATCACTAAATAGTATAAAACAAAGTCGCATTCTTTGTTTGTCCATATATCCCTATGTATGCTTCAATTTTGACAGGGTTTTTTTAATAGATATAGTGATTCAAGAGGAAGGTTTATATGTATAATAACATTCAATGTGGAGTAGAGAAATACTGTAATTTTTGAAGTTTCTAATGTGATGTCGTAAATAATTAAATTTTTTTCCTCTTACATTTATCAAAATCGAGATTTATCAAAATAATGTACTAAGTATTTATACACCTTGAAAAGGTCTACAAAAAACTCCGCGATGGTATATGTCTATCTCTTATAGATAACCCACAATAGCATTTTTTTGTCATTTACTTTTTACGAAAAATAATGTCTTATGTTCAAAGCAATTTTTATACAATACAGCATTAATCCTTATCTAATTAAGTAAGTAAGTAGCGGCCTGTTACTATCCCACTGCTGGGCATAGGCCTCTTCTCTCCGTTATTGGAGAGAAGGATTGGAGCTAAGACCTACCACGCTGCTCCAATGCGGATTGGTAGGTTACACATATCTCCAGAATTCTCTAGAGATATGCAGGTTTCCTCACGATGTTTTCCTTCACCGAAAAGCGTGTGATAAATTGCAATTATCAATTAGACACATAAGTTTTTTTTAATAGAAAAACTCATTGATGTCTGCCCGGGTTTGAACCCATGATCGTCTCTAGAGATTCACACGGTCGCACCGCTAGGCCATCACAGCTTAATCTAATCTAATTAAGTACCTTAAATAAATTGTTGATTTAATATAGATCAATATGGCCGTTTACAGCATGTAATTTAAATGAACATTTTCGGAGATTATTACAGATTCAAAATGCCGCGCTTCGCTCTTTAACACTTCGAATTTAGCAGCTATATGTCGCTCTTTCAAGAGTTTGTTTAATGACAAGAAAGCTGCGAATGTTGTATATAAAGACATTCTGTAATTAATTGTAAAAATAAAATTCATTCAGCATTAAAAATCAGCATTAAATCAGAAAAATAATGCCTATGTAATAGCCGCTAGTATATAGATATTAGAACAATGCTATTCCTTAGTTTTTTGATTTATCTCTATGATAGTAATTGCACTATACCACAGTGCAAACACCCCCGAATAGAGTGAACAATGCACAATGAACCGGCATCATATCGATCTGTAACGGTCTTGACGCGTGGGGACTAAAAAAATATAGTTTGTTTATGGTCCGCTTCGAGTGTTGCCAGGCGGTTGGTCGAGTGCGATCTTTAATATTTAAATGATTTAATCTTGTATGTGTATATTTTCGGAATCTCGTGAACGGCTCCAACGATTTTCCTGAAATTCAGCATGTAGGGTTTTAGTGGAGAAAATTCGATCTAGCTAGGTTTTCTGAAAAAAAAATCGTTTTATAACTGTTTTTGGGCATTAAGAAATACTAAAATTTGTATTAATGCACTATTTTTTTATTTTGCGAAGCTGTGATGGCCCAGCGGTAACACCGTTCGACTCTTTCGAGGAGGTCGCGGGTTCAAATCCGGGCAGACACCAATGAGTTTTTCTGTTAAAAACTTATGTGTCTAATTGATAATTTCAATTTATCACCCGCTTTTCGGTGAAGGAAAACATCGTGAGGAAACCTGCATATCTCTAGAGAATTCCGGGGATATGTGTAACCTACCAATCCGCATTGGAGCAGCGTGGTAGGTCTTAGCTCCAAACCTTCTCTCCAAAAACGGAGAGAAGAGGCCTATTCTCAGCAGTGGGATAGTAACAGGCCGCTACTTACTTACTTTACTATTTTTGCAATAAATTGTCAAGTCAGCGTAGCTTAATCGGGTAACGGGCAGTCTCGAGAAATGTAAATACCTAGGATCGAGCCCCATTTTTTTTAATATATGGGACACTTATACACACAGTCTTCCGTCCCCAAAGTAAGTAACTTAATACTTGTGTTATGGTATACAACTGGTGAATATATACTTATATAATTTTTAGATACATAAATACAAATATACACCCAGGCTTTAAAAGCTGTGGTAGCCCAGCGGTAACACCGTGCGCCTCTTTCGAGGAGGTCTAAGGTTCAAACCCCGGGCAGGCACCAATGGGTTTTCTAGTAAAACTTATGTGTCTAATTGATAATTGCAATTTATCACACGCTTTTCGGTGAAGGAAAACATCGTGAGGAAACCTGCATATCTCTAGAGAATTCTGGGGATATGTGTAACCTACCAATCCACATTGGAGCAGCGTGGTAGGTCTTAGCTCCAATCCTTCTCTCTAAAAACGGAGAGAAGTGGCCTATGCCCAGCAGTGGGATAGTGACAGGCCGTTACTTACTTTACCCAGGCTTAAAGACAATCAAATTCATTTTACAGAAAATGTTCATTCATCGGCGGGAAACCTGAAGGCAGTATCACTACCCACTGCGCCAACGGGCCAGTCAAAACCTACCCAATTAATATTTTTTTTTTTAATTTTTTTATATTTGCTACAAATTACCGAGTAAGGCGGTAAGCTAGGTACTGATGTGATAAAATGTACTTTATTCCGTTACGTATAAAAATGAAAGCTCTCGTGTTTATGGTTGGGGGAGTACAATTGAGTTCTTTCAGGTGGGCGGATTGAGTGTAAAAAATATATTTTATCGCAATTCGGCACGTGCTCTCTTAGGGTGCGTTATGTCAACATATTTTTAACCGAACCGTAATCTATACTTATAATAAATCTGTAGAGAGGTCAATTCTGTAACTGGAATATATTTCCAAAATAACTATCAGGGGGTGATTAGGGATCGATACTGATGCCAAAAATGCAATCAGTAAAAATTTTGTCTGTCTGTCTGTCTGTCTGTCTGTCTGTCTGTCTGTCTGTCTGTCTGTCTGTATAACCGTTATAGAAACAAAAACTACTCGACGGATTTTAACGAAACTCGGTACAATTTTTTTTCATACTCCTGGGCTGGTTATAGTATACTTTTCATCACGCTACAATCAATAGGAGCAGAGCAGTGAAGGGAAATGTCGGGAAAACGGGAGAAGTTACTCCATTTTTTAAGCTTCCGTCGCGTGTGCAACCTTGATGGTTAAAGCTACGCAGAAATCATGTATGACGGAAATGTTTTCCTTAAAATTATATAAAAAATATCCCACGACAGCATATGTCTATCTTTTATGGTTGACTCACAATAAGACGTGTAACTCCCGAAAGCTTAGCAGTTCGAAGCTTTCTGGTTATATTTGTCTACTCCTACGTTTATATCACTCTCAATCATCCCTAAATAAAAAAGTGAATAGTATTAACCATTGTATAAAAAAAGAATAATTGAAATCGGTATAGAAACACCAAAGTTATACATGAAATACGCTAATAATAAGCCATCGCGCGTGAATACTGAATCATGCTATAGGGATTATCACTACATAGTATAAAACAAAGTCACATTCTTTGTTTGTCCCTATATCCCTATGACTGCTTAAATCTTTAAAACTACGCAACAGATTTTGATGCGGTTTTTTTAATAGATAGAGTGATTCAAGAGGAATGTATAATAACATTCAATATGGAGTAGAGAAATACTGTAATGTTTCTAATGTGATGTCGTAAATAATTACTTTTTTTTCTTTATAATTAATAATTACTTTGATGTTAGATATAGCAGGAAATCTTCTTGGTATAGGGAGAGTGGAATTGTTTTTCTTCAAATTTAATGCGTGAGGGCCACGGGCAGTAATGAATAAATTAAAACTACTGGATCGATTTTAATATTTTTTTTCACTGAGTGACATAGGCTATATATTTTATACCCGTGCGAAGCAGGGTAGGCCGCTAGTCTTTAATATTTAAATGACTTAATCTTGTATGTATATGTATATATTTAACGGCTCCAACAATTTTTCTGAAAGTCAGCAGGTGTAGGGGATTTAGGGGAGAAAAATCGAGCTAGCTATTTTATCTAGCGGTTTCATTGTATAAATACAATACAGTTTTAATTTATTAATACACTATTTTGCCGTAAACTGTCAATTCCGCGTAGCTTATTCGGGTAACGGGCAGTCTCGTGAAATGTGAATACCTAGAATGTGTAATAAAACTATAGTATTAACTTTCCTTAAATATATTTCCGTACATTGTAATCAGTAATCTACTTTACAAAAGATCCCTCTTTATATTATTATTATATTATTATACATTTCCAATTTCCATCGAACACATCCTTCTTCTAGCTAGCCGGCAGCCGCCATCTTCTTCCCCCGTCCGCTCAGTGTTGCCCACAAAATATCGGTATATATTTCCTAACTTTACAAATGTGCAATGTAAATACTTAGGATCGTGCCCAACCTACCCAATTATTATTTTCTTTTTTTTTTATTTTGCAATAAATTACCGAGTAAGGCTTGCCCAACTAGGTACTGACGGGATAAAATGGACTTAAAATAAAGTACGCTCTCGTGTCTATGGTTGGGGGAGTACAATAGAGTTCTTTAAGGTGGGCGGATTGAGTGTAAAAATTATATTTTATCGCAATTCGGCACGTGCTCTCTTAGGGTGCGTTATGTCAACATATTTTTAACTGTACCGTAGAAAGAATAATAAGAGATAAATAGATTATAGAACATCGTTTACGTAAGACGTTTTTTTTATCACGTTTAGCACCGTTATGTTGTCAATTGTTTACAAATTATAAGTTATTTTTTTTTCTGTTCGGCTTATAAAATTTGAGTTCTAGCATACAATTTTAAAAATAAGTTAAAAATAATGCTCCGATCGCCACCAAGCTGTACAAGATCATCCGATAGGCCATTCTAAAGATTGTCTAAAAATTTCATTAATATCTGTCCAGCTGTAAGTTTATAAAGGACATATAGACAAAAATCCATTTTTTATGTTAAGATGATTAGTGCTTCTTTAAAAAGTAAACTATAATTATAAGTTTGTTGTATAAAAATATACTTAAATCTTATTAGGCTATGATGAGGTTGGCATTTATCTGTAACCTGCCAACCTTACCTTGAAATATAAAAGACAAAAAAAGTTTGAATCTCTATGGTTCTAAACAAATTGCGTTTTGTTTAAAAAAAATTTAACTTAAGCTAAGTGATTTACTAAATTGTAAAATAACATTTCTGTATTGTTTTATGCTGCAGTTATCATTATTATGTTAATCTAAAATGTGATTTGATTTGAAAATATTACAAATCAGTTCAAAGCTAAATTTTGTCGTGAAGTCTTATCTCCGAAAGATGCTTCCGTTACGGGTCGAATCGATTATTGAAATCGTTGTAGCGAATGTGTGTTGTGCGGTGCTAGTGTAGTGTAGCGGTGGTGGAGGTTTTGTCGCGAGTCCTACATGTACGAGGCATGAAAACGGATTTACAATTATTTATATTTTCTATTTAAAATAATATTGTTATATATTTTGTCTACAATACAAATTCTGTTTGTTTAAATTTCGTTTAAAGTAAAATTGAAATTAAAATTTGAATCTATACATGATAAAGAACCTTTTTTTGAAAACGGAACGCAACGGTAGCATCGCCGTTATCTCGAACAATGAAAAAAAACTCAGGTCAGAGGTAAGGAACGTAACGTCTTGGCGCGTGCCCGCGCAGCTGCACACAGGGCGCCGTACCACACCTCGCTATGCCAATACAATCAATATGGTCATACAAATAGTGCACATAATTGCGTGTCAATATAAACGCATATATCGCGGTGTATCGTACAATGTGACGCGACAAGTGAATTTGAATCTCGAACGCAGCTGTAATGGCAATTAAAATTTGAATCTATACATGATTAAGAACATTTTTTTTGAAAACGGAACGCAACGGTAGCATCGCCGTTATCTCTAACAATGAAAAAAAACTCAGGTCAGAGGTAAGGAACGTAACGTCTTGGCGCGTGCCCGCGCAGCTGCACACAGGGCGACGTACCACACCTCGCTATGCCAATACAATCAATAAGTTCATACAAATAGTGCACATAATTGCGTGTCAATATAAACGCATTCATCGCGGTATATCGTACAATGTAACGCGACAAGTGAATTTGAATCTCGAACGCAGCTGTAATGCCAATTAAAATTTGAATCTATACATGATAAAGAACCTTTTTTTTGAAAACGGAACGCAACGGTAGCATCGCCGTTATCTCGAACAATGAAAAAAACTCAGGTCAGAGGTAAGGAACGTAACGTCTTGGCGCGTGCCCGCGCAGCAGCACACAGGGCGCCGTTTCACACCCCGCTATGCAAATGCAAGCAATAGTAACATAGAAATAGTGCACATAATTGCGTGTTAACATTAACGCATACTTCGCGGTCTATCGTACAATGTGACGCGACAAGTGAATTTGAATCTCGAACGCAGCTGTAATGGCAATTAAAATTTGAATCTACATGATTATGAACATTTTTTTTGAAAACGGAACGCAACGGTAGCATCGCCGTTATCTCTAACAATGAAAAAAAACTCAGGTCAGAGGTAAGGAACGTAACGTCTTGGCGCGTGCCCGCGCAGCTGCACACAGGGCGCCATGACACAATCCGCCACGGAAATACAAGGATTAGCGTCATACAAATAGTGCACATAATTGCGTGTCAATATTAATGTATACTTCGTGGTCTATTATACAATGTAACGCGACAAGTGAATTTGAATCTCGAACGCAGCTGTAATGGCAGCTGGCGCGTAATTGGTACATATCGCACCTTTCCGTCTTGAGGCGAAGGCGTTCAGCCATTTCCGTTCAGATATATTGTTTTTTTTCGCGAACGTTGACCTCTATGGTGCTAGGGGGATCGGCAGATGCTTTTATGATAAGATTAGGGAAGTGGCTATTTTTGAATTAAATTTATTTGCGAGCAGATGTCTTAGACTGCGTGATGTGGTTATGTAAATATGACTTTTAATATTTTATTTATTTATTATGACAAGCCAATAACATGTTACACATACTTAATAATATACTTTTTCATAAGGCAACCTCTAGGTAAAATACTTTTTAAGGCGAGTAAAATTATTTATATTACTAAAAGGAGACAAATTAAATTATACTTACAGGAAATTTTGATAAAACTGTTACTTAAATTTAACAACTTAAAGCAGGCGAACAAGTTTATTTTTATATTTGAATAGAGGGTTGTGGAAGATGTCTATATCATGGGAATTTAGTGCGTTATAGGTTCATTAGCCGGTTAAATGGACTAATTTCACCTAAATTAGTTCTTGAATTCGATGTACTGAAAGTTTTAAAGTTTTTACAAGAAATTTTAGTGTGTAAATTAAATAATAGTTTACTAAAGTAGGTAGTGGCCTACTATCCCACTGCTGAGAATAGGCCTCTTCTCGTTTTTAGAGAGAAGGTTTGGAGCTAAGACCTACCTACCTGCTCCAATGATTGGTAGGTTAAAATAAAATAAATAAATATATAGGACACTTACACACACGGTCGTCCGTCCCCAAAGTAAGTAACTTAATACTTGTCTTATGACAGACAACTGGTGAATATATACTTATATATTTTTTAAATACATACTTAAATACAAATATACACCCAGACTCGAAGACCAACAAATTCATTTATAGAAAATGTTTGCCCTCGGCGGGAATCGAACCCGCGACCCGCGAAGCTGAAGGCAGGGTCACTACCAACTGCGCCAACGGGCCAGTCTAATGGTTATAGTTGAGGTGAGGTAAATAAATAAACGTTGTTTATTTTTTAACCTTTATAAAGCACCCTGTGTTTCGTGTCGTTCACAAGTGAATGAAAGTGAGTTGATGAATGAGATGCGTTCGGAAATCTATCTGTTTACAGCGAACGGCGCACGTGCTTCCGTATCCGGCAAAAACAAAAACCAAAACATCGCCATGAATGGCTTTTTTGTCTATATAAAATGTTTTCGTTCAGATAATGTATATATAGTTTTTTTTAGTGTAAACCTTTTTTTTTAAACATATTCAATTTACCGAGAGTCATTTCGACTGGCCCGTTGGCGCAGTGCGTAGTAATCTTGCCTTCAGCTCCGCGAATTCGATTCCCGCCGAGGGCCAACATATTCTATAAACGAATTTGTTGGCCTTTGAGCCTGGGTGTATATTTGTATTTAAGTGTGTATTTAAAAATATATATGTATATATTCACCAGTTGTCTGTCTACCATAACACAAGTATTAAGTTACTTACTTTGGGGACGGACGACCGTGTGTGTAAGTGTACCATATATTTATTTATTTAAATTTGAAAGCTTATATTTAACTTGTCGTTTATGTGAAGGTGGAATCTTGCAAGTTAATGCCCCACTTCCCTTGGTCCGATTGAGATGATACACACTGGTCCAGTCCCGATGACAATGTTTATGATAAGCATGACCTGATGACAGGATTGGCTCCAGACAACTCCACCTCCTCAACTCCTCCTCAACAGTAAGGGCAAGAAATCCAACTCCTCAACAGTAAGGGCATGAAATTTTGTTAAGAGCTTTTTACTTTGACTTGTTTCCTATTTCCTTCAAACATATTGCCTGAGGTTAACTGACTTTTTCACCGTTTTTCTTCATAAAGCAGTAGCGCGGGTTTGCATTAAGGGTGTGCAACCCACTGATGCAACCCTCCACGAATAACGGAATAACGGTAATCGTGTCACGAGGGGCGACCCGGTGCATTACTGTTAACTGACTATAAATATACGTTAACTTTACGTGTCTGTTACAAACGATATCTATACTAATATATAAAGCTGAAGAGTTTGTATGTTTGAACATACTGTAGCCGTGTAGTATCCGGCTAAGTAGAATAGTACCACCCTCATTTCTTACAGAGGTGTCGTTAAACGCGACTAAGGTAAGTCGACCCGCCGTGTGGTATCCGGCTGAGTAGAATAGACCAACCTCCTTACCGAGGTGTCGTAAAATACGACTAAGGTAAGTTGACGTCAGGCAGGCGGCCGGTCGTAAAAATACAGCTAATTCATGTTACAGCATGTTTATAAGATGTTCTGCCGACCCCGGGTGGGATAAGGGCAGGAAGAAATATATAACTCTCAGGAACTACTGGACCGATTTGAATTGAATGTAAGATAGTCCATTTATCGAGGAAGGCTATAGGATATATAACATTAAGCTAAGATGAATAGGAGAGGAGCAAAAATCCTATCCTACTAATATTATAAATGCGAAAGTTTGTGAGTATGGATGTATGTTTGTTACTCTTTCACGGCGAATCCGCTGAAACAGTATCGATTAAATTTAGCAGAATTATTCCTTACTCGCGTGGAAAGATTTTAACCAAAATATAGTATTTTTGATATCCATAAATATGGATAAAGTTGGTGAACCTTAAAATTTAGACATATGCTGTCGTTGAATTTTATTTAGAACTTTTAGAGGGTAACAATTTTGTAATACATGATTTTTGAATACCTATCACCGTTTAAATTAGCTTTACTTTGAAATTTGCCGTTTTTGTACTATTTTTTATTGCTGCTCCTCTCCTATTCATCTTAGGCGTATTATAGCCTATAGCCTCGATAAATGGACTATCTTACACTGAAAGAATTTTGCAAATCGGTCCAGTATTACCTGAGATTAGCGCGTTTAAACAAACTCTAGCTTTATATATTAGTATAGAGTTATTGGTCGATGGAATCGAACCCGTGTACCGCGGAGCTGAATTTCACAGACACCTGCGCTAAAGCTAAAATAGTGTGCAATTAATATGGCTCACATTCCGCACATGAACGGAAGTGGGGTTTACTGAAACCGCGATTTTCAAATCCGGCCGGAGACGCAAAAAACCGCCATGTGGTAAAAGTGGCGAAATAAATAACGGCTGGAGGATGTTGTGAACTCATCCTGTGTAAGGTTACAGGATATATTTGTGGTTTTCGTAGTATATAAGTTTTTGACGTGACAACGTCTTAAATTAGGTTGCTTGGAGTCACTCATGAAAAAGTGTGACGCCCGCTCACGTCTGTTACGATGAGTCACCGAACGAAAGAGAGGCCCGCCGCACTGGCGAATGCCTTGCGTCTCTCTCCCACTCCAATCCATCACATTTAAAGAGACGTTGTCACGTAAACTCTTTGCCCGTAAAACCGACTTTACAGGCAACCGTTTTTTATGTTAAAATTCAAGGACAAATTGTCGCCTTTGTGTTTGTTCTATAGAGTACTTGGTTGACTCGTAATTTTTTTTAGAGATATAAAAAAAAATTGAAAAAAAAAAATAATAATCGGGACTCGACCCCAGATATTTTCAAAAGTAATGAGTTTGGAGGAGATAGACTCCACGACAAACGATGCTTCGGTTACGGGGCGAAACAATTGTGATTGTGGCGGTGAATGTGTGCAATGCTTGTGTATTGTTGTGCCATCGGTATCGGGTAGTGCATGAGTTCTTACAAATTCTTCAAGTATCAGGTATGAGAACGAATAGTACACTCTACATTTAGCATTACACATATTTTCTTTTATCGCGGATTATAGCAAAATAATATTCTCATTACTTTTGTATTATGTACCCCCGCAAAGTAACGCCTAATTCTATAAATTATTTAGATATTTTCACATTTCTTAACCGCCCGTTTCCCGAATGAGACTTTAAATTTGACAGCAAAAATTCTCTATTCTATTCAACGTAAATTTAGGATTTTTGTGTACCCGAAAACATGGATAAAACAATTTTTTTTAAATAAAACCTAGCTAAAAACGATCTTTCATCGCCAAAACCTCCTGCATATTTAATTTCAGGAAAATCTTTGGAACCGTTTCCGAGATTCCGAAAATATATATATGTTTATTATACATATATACATACAAGATTAACTCATTTAAATACTTAACAGAAACATGACACGTTCGAACAAGTGCCCAGCGCCGCCTAAACGAAACATCAGGTAAAGGCATATATTTTCACCGCGCGGTAGAAAGAGATGCTTCCTCTCCTACGCCGCACCAACTGTCTACTCTCCCACCATTACGAATTTTCGATCAGTTCACGTGTCCTGACGCGAGTTAAATATTTTTCCCATCACAATAAGTGACTCTAAAAAAGTTTTTACTTCAAAAATAAAATGAGATAGAAATCTATATAAGGATGTACTCAGATCTTTAAGGACCTTATCTTTAATAACAGGAATACTGAAGGTGAAGTTTATGTAAGTGGGTTCAAAACTGGATCTCTTTGGACAGCACAAAGGGTAAAGCTAGGGTTGCTGAATTATAAATGACTAGCAATCGCCATCGGCTCCGCCCGCGTCGAAAGATTATAACCGTAATATAGTCTTTTGATAACCATAAAAATGGTTAAATTGATAGCTTGATAGTTCCTGAGATAAGCGCGTTGAAACAACCAAACAACTCTTCAGCTTTATATATTAGTATAGGTAAAGCTGAAGAGTTTGTTTGATTATATATAACATCACGCTAAGATGAATAGGAGAGGAGCAGCAATAAAAAATAGTACGAAAAGGGCAAAATCTAAAGCTTTCTTTACGTGCGCTGAGTAAATAGTAATAGTTATTCAAAAATCATGTATTACAAAGTTGTTTCCCTCTAAAAGTTCTAAATAAAAGTCCGCCACAGCATATGTCTATCTTTTAAGGTTAACCCACTTTAACCATTTTTATGAATAAAAAAGTAATAATGAAATTATTTTGCTATAATCCGCGATGAAGTAAAATAGAAAATATATATAATGCTAAATGTAGAGTGGACAATCGGTTATCATACCTGATACATGCAGGATTCGTGAAAACACATGCACAAACCTCCACCACCGCCACCACAATACACAAGCACTACACACGCTCACTATCACAAATTCAACAATCGTTTCGCAACCGAAGCATAATCAGAAGATAGACACGATAAAATCGCAAAAATGGGCTTTGCGAATCCTGCATGTATCTGATGAAAACGGATTGTCCACTCTACATTTAGCATTATATATATTGTCTATTTTACTTAATCGCGGATTATAGCAAAATAATTTTATTATTACTTTTGTATTATGCATCTCCGCAAAGTAACGCCTAATTCTATAAATTATTTTTATGTGTATCAAAACACTTTATTACGGTACTAATCTTTGTGGCGATTGCTAGTAGTCTGTATCAGGGCTTCTTAAACTGTGGGTCGCGACCCCCAGTGGAGTCGCGAGACTACTGAAAGTGGCATCGCAAAGATCTGATACTTTTCAATCATTATTGATACAACTACATGGCTGCAGCTGTCCTTTAAAGAACTTTTCTAACAAAGATTTATTGATATTTCTCCTCCTAAGTTCCTTCATTACCCCTTTTCATTAAATAGATTTTATTAAATTTATGATCGGTTAGTTTACAACAATTATAAATAAAATTTTAAAATTACTATACACACTACGTGCAAATATAAATACAAATAAAAATCATACAAAATACTATTGTAGTTTTATTATAACTATTTTTTGAAAAATATTTATATGGAGGAGGGGGGTCATTTAAAATTTCCTAAGCTTGAAGGGGGTCGCTATATAAAAAAGTTTAAGAAGCCCTGGTATATATTAAAAGATTCATTTCTCTTTTAATTAAGCGTTATAGAATTTTTCAAAACCGTTGTATGAACGAAATTACTTGCATAGTTCTTACTGTGATATACTAGGGTCCGAAATCGCGTGCCAAAGTTGGGATAACGACCCCACCGCTGGACAAAGCGTGCATTCGTTGCACTCACCGTTTTCTTATCATAACCAAGGGGGTTTTTTACTTCAGTTAACGGCGCGACTCGTAAACAAGGGACCTTTGTTGACTTTGATATGAGCGTTAAAGTTAAAAGGCGATCCTTGTACTTCAATATCCAAATTTTCTTGACTGGCTCGTTGGCGCAGTGGGTAGTGACCCTGCCTTCAGTTCCGCGGGTCGCGGGTTCGATTCCCGCCGAGGGCCAACATTTTCTATAAATGAATTTGTTGGTCTTTGAGCCTGGGTGTATATTTGTATATATATATTCACCAGTTGTCTGTCATAACACAAGTATTAAGTTACTTACTTTGGGGACGACCGTGTGTGTGTGTGTCCCATATATTTATTTATTTATTTAAATTCCAATTAAAAATATTCTTTATTCAAATAAACTTGTAAACAAGTGCTTTTGAATCGTCAACTCTACTGCTGGTTCGGAAAGCTGTTCCTACCGAGAAGAGCCTAAGAGAAACTTGGCGGTTGTAATTTAAAAAAAAAAAAGAAAAGAAACTTCAAAGAAAAGAAAAAATTAATTAAGCAGTTGGATAATTTATAGAATTAGGCGTTACTTTGCGGAGATCCATAATACAAAAGTAATAATAAAATTATTTTACTATAATCCGCGATGACGTAAAATAGAAAATATATATAATGCTTAATGTAAGTGGACAATCCGTTATCATACCTGATACATGCAGGATTCGTAAAAACACATGCACAAACCTCCACCACCGCCACCACAATACACAAGCACTATATACGTTCATTATCACAAACTCGCGCTTTGCGATTTTGGTCGTGGAGTCTATCTCCTGACGATGCTTCGGTTGCGGGGCGAAACGATTGTTGAGTTTGTGATAGTGAACGTATATAGTGCTTGTGTATTGTGGTGGCGGTGGTGGAGGTTTGTGCATGTGTTTTTACGACTCCTGCATGTATCAGGTATGATAACCGATTGTCCACTCTACATTTAGCATTATATATATTTTCTATTTTACTTTTTCGCGGATTATAGCAAAATAATTTTATTATTACTTTTGTAAGTAGTTGGAATCGATCCTATGTGTTGTCATTTCTAAAATCCCGTTACCCAAATAAGCTACGCTGTCTTGACATTGTATGGCAAAAATTGTGTTTTATATATTCAATGAAAATTTTAGTATTTACATTGAATATATAAAATACAATTTTTAAATATATAAAACACAAGAGTCGGGCTCATTCGATAAAATAACACGTGAGTATAGCCGGAATCTATACATTAATTAGGTTTATTCTAATCTAATTAGCCGGATACCACACATTCACCTTCCCATACATACATCATCCTCCTGCCCTTATCCCGCTCTAAGTGGGGTCGGCACAACATGGTATAAACATGTTGTCACATGATTTGGCTTCGTATTTTACGACCGGCCGCCTGCCTGACTTCAACTTACCTCAGTCATATTTTACGACACCCCGGTAAGAAGGATGGTCTATTCTACTCGGTCGGATACCACACGGCGGGTCGACTTACCTTAGTCGCCTTTTACGACACCTCGGTAAGAAAAGAGGGTGGTCTATTCTACTCAGCCGGATACCACACGGCGGGTCGTCTTACCTTAGTCGCCTTTTACGACACCTCGGTAAGAAATGAGGTTGGTCTATTCTACTCAGCCGGATACCACACGGCGTAGTTAACATCTTATTGTGTCAAAATACATGATTTGGCTACGTGTTTCATGACCGGCCGCCTGCCTGACGTCAACTTACCTTAGTCACCTTTTACGACACCTCGGTAAGAAAAGAGGGTGGTCTATTCTACTCAGCCGGATACCACACGACGTAGTTAACATCTTATTGTGTCAAAATACATGATTTGGCTACGTGTTTTAAGACCGGCCGCCTGCCTGACGTCAACTTACCTTAGTCGCCTTTTACGACACCTCAGTAAGAAAGAGGGTGGTCTACTCAGCCAGATACATACACGGTTAAATAAAAGCTAAACACCCCAAAACTGCGTCCGTTAGTTAAAACGACGGTTAAAATTACATTTTTATTCATGAAAGATGAACACCCCATCTCCGATAATGTTGCATATTGATCGTTTTAACCGATTTCTTATTTAGTATCCATTGTTAAACATAAGTGTTTAACTTTATTATTGTTAAGGAAATTTATTGATAAATTCTTTTCATAAGCTAATATTTTATTTATGAGTTGTCTTTAATATTTAAATGAGTTAATCTTGTATATATATATTTTTCGGAATCTCGGAAACGGCTCCAACGATTTTTCTGTAATTCAGCATGTAGGGGGGTTTTTTTGGAATCGATCTAGCTAGGTTTCATTAAAAAATCTTGTTTTGATCCTGTTTTTGGGAACTAAAACACTGCTGAATAGAAAGTAAATGATATTTTTAGCTGTCAAATGCAAACTGTGACAGCATAATGGTAACACGCGGAGCAAATAATTTCCGAACCTAGGTTCGATTCCCACATGTCACCCGGTTTATCTTTTATTTTTTTCTTTAATTGAATTTTTTTATATTTAAAAAACTATCATAAACATTGTCATCGGGACTGGACCAGTATGTATCTCAATCGGACACCGGAAAATAGGTCAAATTTAACTTGCAACATTTCACCTTCACATACATTGCAAGTTAAATAAAAGCATTTATAAAATTAACATTAATTTGTATTATAGTAACTATTCGCTAAATTAATATTTGCAATTTTAAAAAATACATTATTATATTCATTCGTTCAAGTGACATTCAATAGATTTCCGGACGGCAGTCATTTTGACGTTTCAAGTCAAATCAGATGGCGCGAAATTCCATCCGCCTACATCTCACGTCAAACGTTCGTGCAGTGATTAAAAAAAAAACAAGGTACTTTACAGTGTCGAGATTATGTTAGTGGAGTGCATGAGAATTGTTATAACAGTGGTTCACATAACCTTATGGTGTTGAAAACGAAATGGGTGACGAAAAAGGGCACGGTTAACCAGTTTCTTCGATTTATTTCAGCCGATAGGTAAAAGTGTCTGTTCCTTATTTAAAAAAAGGGTTCTTTATCGTCCCTCGTGAAGGGAGACCCATTGTCAACATTGGGTATTTTATAAGGTCTTTCAATACTTGGTATTATATATATACTTACGAGAATTAATAGAACATTAATTATAAAATATTAGTTTCAGTATTGTCATGCATGATATATATCGATATTTAAAATAATTTTATTTCCATTTCTTATTTAAATTGGTATGAGTATACTTTTTTAGAGGCATATAAAAAATGTATGTTCCATTTTCAATATTACGTTTATATTCGTAATATTTAAATATTTTATTTTAAAATTATATTATTAGAATGCGTTGTTTTTTCATTATATCTTTTAAAAATATTAAAAATGAATAAATTAAACTGTTTTTAAATTGTTCTAATATTTAATCGCATTAAATAATTTTGAAGTTGTTATTGAATTATTCTAAGATTAAAGACTATAGTTTCCAAAAGTACAAGTCTTGGGTTTTAGTTTTCTATATTATAAGAACTTTATAAAAAAAACCTAAAGATAATAGTTTACAAGATTAAATATGGATATATTAGATATGGAATGAAAACATTTTTTGATTTAGCTGTTATTTATTGTAGAATTCCATTAATTAATTATCTTGTATTGTTAAATAATCAATGTTTTATACAAAATATATTAATTTATATACCTATTACCTTATATTCCTCAGGTGGGTATAGCTGTAACCTTCTCTGCCTTAATTGAAATGTTTAAATACCCTCAATTATGAACTAGGTGTTTTTATTTTGTTACTTAAGGATAAATAGTTTTTTTTATTCTATATATTATCCCAGTATATATGCTTAAAAGACTCAAATATCATTGATATACGTCAAGTGTACTGCAATGAAAATGTAACAGATTTTTGCATAAAAATATTAGTATACCTTCAATATGTGTCATTTATTCTATAATTTTCTCCTTTTTTTAGATTCTGATACACTTTATTTCTGACTTATATATCCTTATGCTCGAATGTTTTGGACTCTAGTACCTGTTTAGCTTTAGCTTTGCTATTAATTACAATTTAATAACACTGTCAAACAAAGGCTGATACAGAAAGTCTACACTGTTGACCATTACATAGATGATAAGAATTTGGTGGATATAGCTACTCTTCGACCCTGTACAATACAGTATTGATTAAATATAACTAGTAATACGAATTATATTTTAAAAGAGAAATTGCTCAGTTTTTTGCTGATTCTTCTCAGTAGGAATAGCTTAACAAAACAGCAGAAGAGTAGACAGTTCAAAATTACTTGTATACAAGTTTAATTGAATAAAGAACATTTTGAATTTCGTTTTTAACTCATGTACTCTCTGTATTGTATATGTATGTATTCAGTTGAATAATATCTTGGAAATTTATGTATTGATATTGCACTCAGACTCAAATAACCTTCATCTTGGACTCTAATGTACTTCATTAACATACTGTTCTCTTTCTTCCAGGTTAATAACAGACAGCTTCAAAATAAACTCTGGGAACAGCGCAACAAAAAGAAAGCAAGAGGAAGCAATATCAAACAACTACAGAATCAAAATCAACCCACATGCTTTGGATTTCAACAGAAAGCAGTCACCGCTGAGCTCTCCTATCATAACACCAAAGCGAAGGGTGCTCGGAGAGATACAGAACTCTCCCTTATTCAGGCCAAAAGACTCCCCAACGATAGAAAGATTGAGGAAGACTCCTGTGAACAAATCACCTGTGATAGAACGGTCTATATCTCCGTTGACAAGTCGAGACAGGTTTAAGAGGTCTAAAATCTCAAGGATATTTGAAGAGAGGTCTAAATTTAAGATGTCAAATAAGGAGAATGGGATGTGTGAGACGTTTAAGATTGATGTCGAGGAGACCAGGGACTGCTCTTTTGGGGAGAACTTTCCTTCGTGCTCTGCAGCGAATATGGCTAACTGGTCGATGGCAAAGGTAATGTCCCTGAATTGATTTTTACTTTTGTAGAAATATATTCAGGGTGCTCCGGCCAGGTGGTGGTAATAGGTAATTTGAATAGTTATATTTTTTTTAAATATATAAAATTCTGGTGTCACAAAGTCCATGCTTTTTTTTTTTAATATATGGTACACTTACACACACGGTCTTCCGTCCCCAAAGTAAGTAACTTAATACTTGTGTACCAAATGTTTATTGTTGTATTTTTAAATTGTGTTATTTATCGTGTTAAGAATTTTTTATTTTATTTTAGGACCGTCGATTTATCGTCGTACAATATATATAGACGCTTCTTGGACTCTAAAGTAATATTGTCCAAAAGTTTATTAAACGTTCTTAGATACAAATTGTATATGTCAAATTATAAATAAATAAACGAATAATACCCTTTGTCAGAAACTCGTCATTTTGACAATGTCTCTCAATTTAGTTTTGAGACTCACTGTATTTTGAAGTCATGTTTTTATGCAATTCAGATTGTAGACTAAAATAACCCTCTACATGGATTCAAATAATCATTATCTTTAGACTCGAATGAGTTCTTAGATATACAGAATACTAGAGGTACCCGCGTCTTCGTTTTTCCCTGACTTAAGCATTTAAGTTCTCAATAATACAATATGTGTTACAAAAAAACTGACTTTTTAGTCCTTTATGCTATCCCAGTCTCATCTTAATTGTCCAGCCTTTATCCCACTTTAAGTGGAATCGGAATTTTTTTTATAACCATGTTGTGATATGATTCGGCTGTCTTTACGACCGGCTGTTTGATTTCAACTAACCTTAGTCGCCTTTTATGTAAATCTCGGTAAGAAATGAGGGTAGTCTATTCGACTCAACCGGGTACCACACAGCATATATGCTAATCTGGTCTAAAAGCTTTAATTGTACCAAGTTTCCTCATTATATGTCCAATGCACTTCCCATGTAAGTGTAACAGACTGACAAACTTTAGCATTTATAATATAGTAAGGATATTATATATGGAAGATATTTTCATTGACCTTGTCTAAGAGTTTATCATTTTTTTGTCAATAGTTGGTCAAGTTTTGGAATATTCATTTAACTTTTATATTATTTATTTTACAGTTGGACTTCACTGATGCTCTACCAATGAAACCTTTTGATAAAGAACAAAAAGAAACAAAACAAAACATTGATATGTATGTCCCAGAGAAAGGAGAAGACTTAGACCCTGAATTTGAAACATTACATGATTTAGAGGAAGAGTTTGATTCCCACAACTTTGATGAATGCACTAAATATGAAATAATATCAACAGACAGTCCAAACATCATATCGAGTGGTCGATCAACATCAAGGAAGGTATCTTCGAGGAATTTTGAGTTCGGTGCTCCTCTGTTAGACAGTGAACAGTCCACATCCTTCAACAAACCAAATGCTAACGCCACTCGCATGCTCAACTTTGAAGATGGTAGTTTCGAATTCACATCACCAGCTGTTAAAAGAGCACATAGTGTATCGGTGAAGAAGTCACTCAAATTCACAGAGACACCTCCAAAAAATGTACTCCGACATGAAAGGAGTGATTCTAGCATTGGATCAATGCCATCCCCAGCGTCCACAAAACTGAGGATATTCACCTCAGAATCAACAGCCTCTATGGAAAGTGGATTCATCTCAGAGTTAGAAGAGCCATTTTTAGACATAGAAGAGATATCGAACTCTCCAAAAATGGCCAATTTCAGTGAACTACTCTCCGGCCAAATTAAAGACACATTCGCTGATACCGAGTTTAACCTAAAAAGGCCGTTGCAAAGGAGCATCAGTTATAACTCCCAAGCTTCCAAAGCGAGGGTCTCCCTTTTCTCTATCACCGAGAGTCCAGCGAAGAGGAGTAACAAAAGAAATGAGCAGAGTGAAACAGAGAATGTATCAAGCAAGAGGAGAAGGTCGAATTGCCAAAGTCCTGAAGAGGTTACTGTAAGACCAGTGCTGCAGAGGGCTTACTCAGAGAATCATGCTTCCATCATGTCTGCATTAACTAAATGTAAGTAATTTGCTAATAAGCTTTGCGATTTTGGTCGTGGAGTCTATCTCCTGATGATGCTTCGGTTGCGGGGCGAAACGATTGTTGAGTTTGTGATAGTGAACGTATATAGTGCTTGTGTATTGTGGTGGCGGTGGTGGAGGTTTGTGCATGTGTTTTTACGAATCCTGCATGTATCAGGTATGATAACCGATTGTCCACTCTACATTTAGCATTATATTTTACTTCATCGCGGATTATAGCAAAATAATTTTATTATTACTTTTGTAAATGTAAGTATATGTTGGGGAGATGGGTAACATAGCTTCAAATTAGTTGGGTTTTAATTGAACTGGGTGTGAGGTCTTGCGAGTGTTGGAAGGGGTAGGTCAATATTTAAACACTTTGGTCGCTTTAGACCAGATATTAGTGCAGGTTTTACCAGTATTGGAAGATGATGGTTAATGATGAAGCAACCTGGTTATTATTTATCTATTCCATAGAACTACCAACAGAATTATATAATATAAATATAAATATATGGGACACTTACACACACGGTCATCCATCCCCAAAGTAAGTAACTTAATACTTGTGTTATGGACAGACAACTGGTGAATATATACTTATATATTTTTTAAATACAAATAAACACCCAGGCTCAAAGACCGACAAATTCATTTTAAAGAAAATGTTGGTCCTCGGCGGGAATCGAACCCGCGACCCGTGGAGCCGAAGGCAGGGTCACTACCCACTGCTCCAACGAGCCAGTCCAATTACTGTGTAACTAAAGTAACATGGTTATATTTCCAAGGGTTAAAGGTAACAAATGTACAACAACTATTATAACTAACATTAGAAGAAAGAAAATAGAAAATATGAAGTCTAACAAACTAAGGGAAATTAGGGAAAATAGCTTTCCATTGTATGGACTTATTAACTACGTCCACTCTCAATGCAAAACTTTGTATAATTCTTTCTTGAATAAATTTAATTTATCACTAATATCTATTGAGGTATTCTTACTGAAAAATTCGATATAGCTACTCTGGTAGTAAGGTGCAAGTCCTTTTAGTACTTGAACTGCTAGCTTAATGTTAAAGAACGCAGGTCGGTTTAGACTGGTTATTCGTAAATTTCTATCAGTGTTGAAATACATACTTCAATCATAAAGAAGTTCTAGTTCTATGAGAGCTGGAACATATATCTTAGGCAACCTACCAAGCTGTAGATTGTCTAATCTATTCCCAGATGCATTGTCCCTGTGGTCCATATAGTCCAGACTTAAGATTCCAGTCCTTGGCTGGATCATGATCGATTCTGGAGTGATTTGGACTGAACCAGGTTATTGCTTTAACATAAGGTTGAATTTTATAAAAAATTGTTTACAGTTGAATTTGAACCTACCCTTATCAGTGACTTCTCTTTACCTGGACCTCCTCAGTGGTCTAAATAGACCAGGATTGAGATTCAAGTCCTTTACTGAACCTTACTTGATTCTGGAGTAATCTGGACTCATAGTCAGGTTAAGATCAGTATGTCACATGATTTTACCCAAATTGAAACTCTGAACATAAAATTAGTTATTGTGAGTTAAATAAGAGATAGAGACATGCTGTCGCGGATATTTTTGTGGTATTTTTGTAGATTTACAATTCTCTAGTACATTGCTTTAGTGTATCCCTGTTGGTTGACGCGTCAATTAGTCTTTTGTTAGACCATATTTGATTCTAGAGTAATTTGGAGTTAAAACCAGGTTATTTCTTTCAGTTTGATAGGGTTTGTTTATTTGAAATATTGTTTTTCTCTTCTCTTTATCTGGACCTATTTTAATTCTCCTCAGTAGTCTAAATAGGCCAGGCTTGAGATTCCAGTCTATTGCTGGAAAAAGCTTGATTCTGGAATAATTTAGACTAATAATCAATGCATGTAGGATTTAAATTTCTGGAATAATTTAGTCAATGTATTAGTAATAAGGTTTATGTTTGATGTGATTGTTTATCTTCGATTAGTCTTTTGTTAGACCATATTTGATTTAGAGTAATTTGGAGTTAAAACCAGTTTATTTCTTACACTGCTATATGGTTTAATTTTATTAAATATTGTTTCCAGTTGAATCAGAACCGACCTTAATCGGCGATTTCACTTTACCCTTCGCCCTACCCCTGACTTGCGGTGACCACATGGATCTGAAGTCTATATCCTGCGAAACCCTCGCCGGACTTCTCAGAGGAGATTACAATGACAGCATCCACGAGTTTCAGGTACGGTCTACTTGGTCTACTGAGTAGATTTATAAAAATTCACTTAATTTGAATTTTCAGTACTGCCTCTATGAACCTAGACACAATACTGCTATCAGATGCCCTGTCGTCTGGACTATGGTCAGTTTACATGTTTCATGCAATTTTACGCCGTGTGGTATCCGGCTGAATAGAATAGTACAACCCTCATTTTTTACCGAGGTGTCAAAAAGGCGACTAAGGTGAGCCGACCCGCCGTGTGGTATCCGGCTGAGTAGAATAGACCACCCTCATTTCTTACCGAGATGTCTTAAAAGGCGACTAAGGTAAGTTGACCCGCCGTGTGGTATCCGGTTTAGTAGAATAGACCACCCTCTTTCTTACCGAGGTGTCGTAAAATACGACCGAGGTAAGTTGACGTCAGGCAGGCGGCCGGTCGTAAAAACGCAGACAAATCACGTGACAGCATGTTCATAACATGTTGTGCCCACTTTGAGCGGGATAAGGGCAGGAAGATGATGAATTTTCAGTCTTTTTAGATTAGCTCGTAAAGGCCGTCGGGGTAAATAGCATATTATCATTCAATATTCTCTTGACCTTATCCCACTTTAAGTGGGGTCGGCACAACATATCTATACTTATAATAAATCTGTAGAAAGGTCAATTCTGTAACTGAAATATATTTCCAAAATAACTATCAGGGGGTGATTAGGGATCGATACTGATGCCAAAAATGCAATCAGTAAAAATTTTGTCTGTCTGTCTGTCTGTCTGTATAACCGCTATAGAAACAAAAACTACTCGACGGATTTTAACGAAACTCGGTACAATTTTTTTTCATACTCCTGGGCTGGTTATAGTATACTTTTCATCACGCTACAATCAATAGGAGCAGAGCAGTGAAGGGAAATGTCGGGAAAACGGGAGAAGGTACTCCGTTTTTTAAGCTTCCTTCGCGTGTGCAACCGTGATGGTTAAAGCTACACAGAAATCATGTATGACGGAAATGTTCTCCTTAAAATTATGTAAAAAATATCCCACGACAGCATATGTCTATCTTTTATGGTTGACTCACAATAACACGTGTAACTCCCGATAGCTTAGCAGTTCGAAGCTTTCTGGTTATATTTGTCTACTCCTACGTTTATATCACTCTCAGTCATCCCTAAATAAAAAAGTGAATAGTATTAACCATTGTATAAAAAAAGAATCCTTGAAATCGGTATAGAAACATCAAAGTTATACATGAAATACGCTAATGTAAATGAAGCCATCGCGCGTGAATGCTGAATCATGCTATAAGGATTATCACTACATAGTATAAAACAAAGTCACATTCTTTGTTTGTCCCTATATCCCTATGTATGCTTAAATCTTTAAAACTACGCAACAGATTTTGATGCGGTTTTTTAATAGATAGAGTGATTTAAGAGGAAGGTTTATATGTATAATAACATTCAATATGGAGTAGAGAAATACTGTAATTTTTGAGGTTTCTAATGTGATGTCGTAAATAATTACTTTTTTTCCCGCTTACATTGCAAACGCAGGCTAAACCCTACGAGATTTATCAAAATGATGTACTAAGTATTTGTACACCTTGAAAAGGTCTACAGAAAAGTCCGCGATGGTATACATATGTCTGTATATATGGTTATGGATAACACACAATAGCATTTTTTGTCATTTACTTTTTACGAAAAATAATGCCTTATTTTCGAAGCAATTTTTATACAATATCGCATTAATCCTTATCCAATTAAGTACCTTAAATACATTGTTGATTTAATATAGATCAATATGGCCGTTTGCAGCATGTAATTTAAATGAACATTTTCGAAGATATCACAGATTTAAAATCCCGCGAGGAGGCCACGCTTCATCCTATAGCACTTCGAACTTAGCAGCGATCGGACGCGCAACTAAATGTCGCTCTTTTAAGAGTAACCTCTAAAGAAAACATGTTTATATTGTCTAATGATAACAAAGCTATGAATGTTGTATATAAAGACATTCTGTAATTAATTTTAAACATAAAATATATAGGGAGAAATGTAAAATGTAAATATGTAGTATACGAATTTAGATATTAGATATAGCAGGAAATCTTCTTGGTATAGGGAGAGGGGAATTGTTTTTCTTCAAATTTAACGCGTGCGGGCCACGGGCAGTAATGAATAAATTAAAACTACTGGATCGATATTAATCACTTCTTTCACTGAATGATATAGGCTATATATTTTATACCCGTGCGAAGCAGGGTAGGCCGCTAGTTTTAAATATGTTACATGTTTTAACTTATTTCAATAGTAGCCGCCTGCCTGACGTTAACTTACCTATTACGATACCTTGGGTAAAAATGGGGGTGGTCTAATCAACTCAGCCGGATACCAAACGGCGAATTACCTTAGTCGTCTTTTACGACACCTTAGTAAGAAATGAGAATGGTCTATTCCACCCAGTCTGATACCACAATAGGGCAAACAGCATATGGAAAAATATTAAAAAGTGACTTTCTCCTATTATCCCACTTCTGAAAATAGCCCTCTGTACTTTTGTGTTTTTGGTCCTTTTTCGAAATAGGAAATGGCACGAACTACCACAATCCATACAATTATTATAAAGCTGAAAGTCTGTCTGTCACGTTTTCACGGCTAATTTGCTGTACCAATATCGATCAAATAAGTTAAAATTGAAGCTCATATATAAACTAACATATAGGATTAAAAAAATCACGTTTTTCCTTCGAAAAAAGGAAAACAATAAAGTTCATATTTGTGGGTAGTTTAAGAAATAAACATCGTCTTATATTAATGTATAACTTATTCTCTCTTGCAGGTAATAGACTGCAGGTACCCCTACGAATACGAAGGGGGTCATATCGTAGGGGCAGTGAACCTGTACACCCCTGAGCAAATACTGTCCCTGGTCAACGAACCGCTGAAGCCTAAGGACGAGAAACGTAGCATACTCGTGTTCCACTGCGAGTTTTCGCTGGAAAGGGGACCTAAAATGTGAGTTTACTAAACTAATACTTATTTAATAGTGAATTTGTAATTATTAAAACATTATCATTCTCCTACCCTTATCCCACTCTAAGTGGGGTCGGCACAATATGTCTTCTTCCATTCTCCTCTATCATTCAACTCTGGTGCCACTCCTCTAACATGCATATCATTTTTCAAACAATCCATCCATCTTTTTTTCGGCCTCCATCAATTCTACAGTAGCCATACATCAATTTGTAATTATTGAAGCATTTAAAGTATTAAAACTAGGTTTGTTGAATAGAGTTCTCGTTCATGTCCGGTTTTGAGGACTTCACATATGGTCCTTCGAGCCGGATTTTTGATTCTATAATAAAATTCCGCAATCAATTTCAGCTTTGCCATTACAGCAGTTTAAAAACACTGTTACAAAGAGGCTGATACAGAAAGCCTACTATACTGTTGAGGATTATTTAGAAGATAAGAATGTGTGGATATAGCTCTCTTTGAACCTGTACAAGACAGTAACGACTTAATGTAAATAATATTAAGAATTATATTTTAAAACAGCAACCGCCGAGTTTCTTGCTGGCTCTTCTCGGTAGGAACAGCTTTCCGAACCAGCAGTAGAGTTGACGATTCAAAAGCACGCGTTTACAAGTGCTTTTGAATAAAGAATATTTTGAATTTGAATTTGAACGAATCTGATCCATGAAATATACACATTTAATTGAATCGTAGCCCGACATTCAGGAATCGAAAATATAATAAGCAGTTTAATTAAAAATAAATATTTTATGTTGAATAGCGCTGTCTGTTTTGGGATTATATATATGGTCCTTCGAGCCGGATAACTGAACAACTTTTATAGAAGGAATACATAAAATTAATTGAATCGTAGCCTGATATTCAGGGATCGGATATATGACGTGCAGTTTAATTTAAAATAAATGTTTTGTTGAATAGTGTTGTCTGTTTTAGGACTATATATATGGTTTGGCTTTAAGGACCATAAATATAGTCCTAAAACAGACAACTATACTTAATGTATAATTAATGTATAGAAACCGGCTATACTCACGTGTTATTTTATCGGATGAGCCCGACTAGTTTCAGGCCCATACGGGGCTCTTATTCATGAGCTCTTTAACCGCTTTAATCGTTCCCGCCGCGATAACGCCGCGTAAAGAGCTCATGAATAAGAGCTCCGTATGGGCTTGAAACTAGTCGGGCTCATCCGATAAAATAACATGTGAGTATAGCCGTTTCTATACATTAATTATACATTAAGTATAGTTGTCTGTTTTAGGACTATATTTATGATCCTTCAAGCCGGATAAATGAACGAATGTAATATAGAACAATATACAAGAAAGAATTATAGACTAAAAGTCTAGAATCTGAAATGGGACGTGTATTTTAATTATTTTTTTTTAATATTTTACAGGTCACGCTTCCTCCGGTCGAAAGATAGAGCGAAGAATAAGGAGAACTACCCCACTTTACACTACCCGGAGGTCTACCTTCTCCACGAAGGTTACCGGGCTTTCTACCAGCGATATCCGGATCTCTGCTCCCCGACCGGATACACCGCCATGTTGGATCCAAACCATCGGCATCTGTTAAAGAAACACAGGTCCTTCAGCCAGTCTTCCTCGTCTTCTCACAGACGGAACCGTCTACTCCTTTGAAATGTGCAATTAAACCTTTTTAACACAAGACTTATATAGACGAAATTAAAGCTAAAATAATGATGGTCTACTCAGTAGACCATGATATATTCGTAAGACCATGATAAATTTTTGTGTAAAATTAAATTTTATGGTTTATATTTGTCTTTAACAACTGGTCTACTCGAAAGACCAAAATTTTTTTACGTAAATTTTTTCTTATCTGTTTAATGTGAAGTGAAAATAAACTATTTTTAATGGTCTTTTAGTATAATCATGGTCTACTAAAATATACCATTGCATGCATTTATTGACACGTTTTGTAAGCATTTAATAAGAGAGAAATTATTCTAGATTCTAGTGTTGTATATAGAAAAAAAAATTATGCCATATTATTTTTAAAATTAAGTACAAAATAGTTTTTAAAAGAAATTCCCACCTCTTTAGTTGTAACTAACAGTTAATATATATTATAAATTATCACATTTACTGTCGGTTTGACATTGAATAGTATAAAATATATGATAATCACTAAATAAAACTTATTTGCTGATTATCATATAACAAGTCATATAAAAGTCTAAAGAATCACTCTGTATGTTATTGACAGAAAAAAAACTCGAAAGAACTTTAAATAAAATCACCTTGTATTTACAACACAAAACATTACCCATATCTTCACTAATACACAATAGTATCCCTCCCTATCGTGCATGTTTTAGTACATATTACCCCCCTTGTCCCAATAATTACCCCCTGTAAACCCCCATCAAACAGATATATTCCCTTCTAACAAATTACCTAATATTTAATACATATTACCCTCTTGTAAACATCATCCCCCATCAAGCAGATACATTCTCTCTAACAAATTACCTTATATTTAATACATATTACCTCCCATTTTGCCTAAAATTACCCTCTGTAAACCTCCATCCCATATCAAGCAGGTACATTCTCTCTAACAAATTACCTTATGTTTAATACATATTACCCCCCTTTTGCCTAAAATTACCCTCTGTAAACCTCCTCCCCCATGAAACAGATACATTCTCTCTAACAAATAACCTTATGTAAAATAAATATTACCCTCTTTTCCAAAAAATTACCCCCTGTAAACCTCCATCAAGCAGATATTCTCTCTAAGAAATTACCTTATTTAATAAATATACCCCCCTTTTCCTAAAAATTACCCCCTGTAAACCTCCTCCCCCAAAAAACATAAATTCTCTCAACATATTACCTAACTAAAAGGCAATTAACTTTAGAAAATCCTCCAAATCATAGGTGAAATGTCTTCCCCCCACAGATTGTTACCTACCAGTACCCCTCCAAAAATAAGTCTTATAAAATATACATGAAATACAAGCCCCCCTCCCCAATTTAATTACACTAATATATAGATAATATATAATCTAAAATGCAAGCCAAATCCCATAAAATATTAATAATAAATTAATTAAGTTTTTTCACTGAAATACACACAAAAAAACATATTTCACAGATATAAAACTATAGTTAAGTTTTATATATAAGCATTTTAAGCTTTAAAATAAACCGTGTGCCGTTTTAAACCCAAGATTTTTAGATATATTATGTAAATAGATAAAAATAACTTCAGTAATTCAGAAGTGGGATTATTTTGAAAAATTTCATATTCGATTTAATGTTATATAGAAGAATGCATTTTTCTTTTTGTTTAAACTATGGCTTCTTAAAAATATCTCACTCTAGATTATATACACTTCTTATATGTCTGTATTAAAATCTACTAAACTGATTTCGGTACGGTTTTTACTAAAAGATTCCCCAGCTGGGAGCTTTTTTTAGTCGCATGCGCCGCGTTAACCAACAGAGATACTCCTGCATAATGTACTAGATAATTGTAGATCTACAAAAATACTACAAAAAAGTCCTCGACAACATGTCTCTATCTCTTATGGATTACTCACAATAACTAATTATATTCACAATTTTTATTATTTATGAAATAATTCTAAGACAATACTATTCAGAAAAAACAAATTTGTCTATGGTAGTATAGCAATACAGAGTAACTTAACAATAACAATATCTCTAATACAATGAAATTTTATTATATTTATTTTGCGAATATCTGATTGTGTAAAATTTTAATATAAATTGACTATAATCATCCATTTTTCAATTGTGTTTATTACCATAGAGTAGAGGCCATAGATAGGTTAAACAACAAAAAATAATAAGACATCCACACAGATTTCTAATCTTACATAAAAAAGAGAGTTTTCTTTATCTTTTTTTTTGTTGGACATATTTTTGATTCCTTACTCTAATAATAATAGTATAATAAACACCAATCTGTCTCTATTCTTTCTGCTCTTTAATTGTCTATTACATTATTTTTATTTATTCTATCAATATTACATACTTTACACAATTATGCATTTATAAACTTTCCTTTAAAGCTAAATGGAAAATTCTATTAAAATTATGACGTAATATAAAAATACATATAAACAATGTATATATAACAATTGATTATGTTATGCGATTCAAATTTACTATTTTCAAAATAATTTAAATACTTAACTTAAAAGTATTTTGTATTTCTGGGTTTTTATATGGTTTTGACTTTAAAGGGGGTGTTTTTTGGGATGGAAATTACGTATGGGAAATTCCCCTTATTACAAACATAACATACCTTTTTAATAACTTAAATAAGTTACTGACCCCCCCTTAATACCCCCTAACACCCCCTTTACCGTTTCAAGCAGTATAACATTTTATGTCATGCAAAACAGACATTTATTTCTCTATAAATAATGAATACACTAACAAAATTTGGCAATATTATACGCTTGGTTTAAGTTTGTTAAGTGAAAGATTTATTTTTTTATTTAAAGAAGTATGTTAGTATAAGTTTATAATATATTCTAGTGTTTCGAACATTTATCTAATAGGAAACGTTGCGTTTAACTAATTGCTTTTAACCTTGCAATAGTTTAATTAAATATGTTAGTATATCCCTTCCCTTTAAGGCAAATGTGATCCCCCTCGAAGGTATTTAACAACCCTTTCTCTACCTAACGTCATTCTCCATAATAAATCAACACCCCTCACAAGCTCCCTTAGCCCCCTCCTAGACACCTCTCACTTGTATCTCTATTAAGGGTAAAAATGATCCCCCCTCGAAGGTATTTAACAACCCCTTCTCAGCCCAACTTCATCCCTCATAATAAATTAGCACCCCTCACAGGCCCCCTCAGCCCCTTACTAGACATTTCACTTGTAGTATCTCCTTTAAGGCCAAAAACTATCCCCCTCGAAGGTATTAATCAACCCCTTCTCAGTCCAACGTCATCTCCCATAATAAATCAGCATCCCTCACAGACCCCTTCAGCCCCCTCCTAGATACCTCTCACTTTAGTATCTCCTTTAAGGAAAAATACCTCCCCCCCCACGAATGTATTTGTCAACCGCTACTTAGTCTAAAGTCATCCCCCCGTGAGCATTCCTCATAGGCAATATTCTTTGCCAAATGTTACTTTCCCGTTCTCATGGTCAAAAGTCATCACCCCCTTGGCCGTTCATGTCATCTTAAAATCGATCCTTCTTAATCGGGGGTATTACACTAAAAAGTAACAGGTGATGGTGTTAACATGGTAAACTACCACGGAACTCCCCCACCCCTGCAAGAGTTGTCTTTCCCCTGCATCTTTATCCCACACTCCCTTTCCCTATACCCCCTTCCCGCACACTCCTATTTTCTCTACTACCCCTTTGCCTACACTGTTCCCCCTCACCTGATCCCCTATTCCACTTCACCCCTCCCCCTTAACGCTCATTTTTATTGCCTGTTTCCCCCACAATCCTTCCCTTACATTTGTTCTTGTTCTCTGCTTATCCATTTATAACTTATTACGCGGCGTCTCCTATTGGATAAATGATTTATAGTTTTTTGTTTGTTCGAGCAAATTTTCTAATGCTGTGTACATTTTATAATTTTTATAATTGATATTGAATTGTTTTACAATATACGATGAATTTTTGGAATTTGGGGCTTCGAGTCCTGCTTAATTACAATGAAATAATTATAAATTTTGGTCTGAGCAATTTCTCAATGTCAATGACTTCACAGCAATGTCTATGGTAGCTAATGGGAGCTATTTTTTTATAGAGATGTGAATTAGCTGCAGATATTGAATAATTATATGAAACTAGACTACAATAATGAACGATAGTTATATAAATTTGAGCTTTCCAGACTTTTTCTTGTAAAACTGGAGTTACATTTCAATATTTCGTGAATTCGACACACAATTGCATTACGAATTGAAAACCCCCTTTTTACATATAGACCCCCTTTGAGTCCTCCTTGCACCCATAATAGTCCATTTTCAAAAATGGCTTTAGATTGTATACATTTACGACATTTTAGACTCCTTTAAGTCCCCTTCTGGCTTCTAGTAGCCAAATTCGAAAAAGGCTGCAAATAGTATACTTTTATGCCAGTGTAGACTCCTTTGAGTCCCCCTTAGATCCCGAAGGGTCCACTTTCGGAAAGGCTTATATACTTTAGATTGTGGATTGTATTGCATTTCAGACCCCTTTAAGTCCCCTTTTGACTCCAAGTGTCTAATTTCGAAAAAGGCTGCAAATAGTACACTTTTACGACAATATAGAGCCCCTTGGAATCCCCCATGGACCCTAGGGGTCTATTTTCGAAAAAGGCTATAAATAGTGTTCTTTTCTGATATTGTAGACTCCCTTCAAGTCCCCCTTGAACCCAAGGGTATCCCCTATCGAAAAAAGGCTATAGATAGTATACTTTTACGACTATGCAGACCCCTTCGGGTCCCCCTTGATTCCCAGGGAGCCATTTTTTGGGAAAAAGGACCCAGTTATTAACTTTTATTACAATTAAGATTCCCTTCGAGTCCCCCTTTGCTCCCCATGGGTATTTTTGGAAAAAGCCCCCAAATGGCGTACACAGCGTTACATCTTGCTCAAACATCGAACGATATCTTTGAGATTTTCCGGGGACTCCCCGCGAAATTTACGCTTACTAGTTTTTATAAATATCTGTAAATATTTCCTCTAATTATAAGTTGCGATTCGAAATTTTTATGTTTTACGAAAAATTTAATTTTATATTTATGTACTAACATTATATTAAACTAAAGAATTATTGCACTGAAATAGTTTTTGATTTAATTTTAGTTATTCAAAAAAGCTGAAGTGAAAATAATTAAACTAAAGTAAACTAATATTTAATACTACTACAATATTATATTACGAACTTATTTTATTTTAAAAAAAATGCACGTTTATATTCTTATATGAATAATTTATAGAACATAAATAAAAAAAAAATTGGTTACTTTGCAGATTAATTTCGCTATAATCCGCAATTTTAAAGAGAATCTATTTAATTCTAAGTGTGGGAAGCAGAACCGTTTTCATACCTTATACGTGCAGAACTAGTCACCACACGTCACAAAACGCCGTCACTAACAACGCACAAGCACCACACACACTCACTACTAAAATCTCTACGATAGGATAGACTCCACGACAAAATCGTAATGTGTGGAGTGTTCTAGTTGGCGGCGTTTTGTGATACATGTGGTAACTTGTCCTCCATGTATAAGGTATGTGAACGTTGTCTGCTTTCTAAATTGTTTTAAATTTAAATATCCACTTTTTAGAGTCTTTTTTTGAGACATTTATCTGCTACTTAGTTTATTTGTCGGTTAAATATCCGACACTTTATCAGTAACTTGTGAACCAGGCCATTACAATAAAATAACACTAAGTAAATCATAGTTTTGTGATGTAATTTGACTCATTTCAAATTCAAAATAATCTTTATTTAAATCAGCTCTTTCAAGCACTTTTGAATCGTCAATCAATATTAATGAAGCTACAACTGGTTTAGAATGTTGCTCTTACCGAGAAGAACCAGAAATTCAATTTAATTAAACCGCAGTTTTAAAGCTGTAAGGATTTTCAAATTCAGTTATTTTAAATAGTTTATTAGTTAATTGTATCACAAAACTATATTTTGACTTTAAATTTGTGCATTTTATTTAGTAAATACCGTTTATTTAGGTTATATTTTAATTCGGTCAAAATTCGATAGATAAATAATATATGTATTATGTATAATTAATTTTAAATAGAATATAATTGTAAATTTTTAGATTATACGTTGGAATAAATAAATTATAGTGAATATTTGTTTTATTGGATTGAAGTGAATTGATTTAACTGAAAAGTCATTCAAATAAACTTGTAAACAAGTGCTTTTCAATCGTCAACTCTACTGCTGGTTCAGAAAGCTGTTCCTACCGAGAAGAGCCTAAGAGAAACTCGGCGGTTGTTCTTTTTAAAAATATCATTCTTAATACTAGTTACATTTAGTTGTTACTGTCTTGTACAGGTTCGAATATAAACATACCTCATACTGTACGTATGATTTCAAATCATCGTAATCATCCTCCTGTCCTTATCCCGCTCTAAGTGGGGTCGGTACAACATGTTATAAACATCTCATTTAATTTAGCTAAGTATTTATAGAAGCCGGATGTCTGACGTCAAGTACCTTAGTCTCCTTTTACGACACCTCGGTAAGAAATGAGGGTGGTCAATTCTACTCAGCCGGATACCACACGGCGGGTACGATTTCGAGGTTCAACAGTTTTTAATTGGTCTAACGATATCAAATTACACTGAAGATTTGGGTACTGTTTTCACTAATAGGCAGTGGCAGGTTCAGGTTTGATTCCACCTGAGGCATCTAGCCATCAATTTTGGTCCCTTATTTAGGGAGTTCTGAGTTTATTTTTTAGAAAACGGTACGCCGTTCTAAATAGAATAAATTCTATTAATTTTGGTCCCTTATTTTTATGCAGGGTATTAGGAATTTTATTTTTAGAAAATGTCATTTTATCCCTATTTTCAGGCAATGAAAAGCTATAATATAATTAAAATATATTAATTTCGCTGTTCCAATAATCAAATAATCCGAAGGTTGGGGCATCGAGGCAAACCTTAGATTAAACCATATCTCTTAGAAGTATCATGCTGTATCCCTAGATGGCGTTGATATTAAATATTTGGTTATACTTGTATATTATTTAAGCATCTTCTAATCTCATGGGTAAAATTAAAAAGAGTGTTTAAGACAATGATATATATTTCAGAAGTTTCAAAATAATTATTACAATATCTTTGGAATATATCACATTACACATTTTATAAAATAAATTCTCCCAGTTGTTAAATGTGAAATAGTTTCAAAATAAAATGAAAAATGTAATATTTAAAAGTCATTATTAATAATTTACCAATAAAAGTACAATGAAACAACGAATTGACAAGCTATACTAAATTAAAAGCCATCATAATTCATAAGCAATTGATTAGGATGTTTGTGTATTTATTTTATTAAAAAACTATTCACTGTTTGTGTGTCTTATTCGTTAAGACCTCATTTGCATTTATATTGTATTATTTAATCTGGTTATTATAAATAAATACTTTTCTGTTGTTGAAATAGTTTTATATATCGTCAATAGATGGCGCTATTAGTAACTGCTTAACACCTATTTAATGATTAATATATTTCAAGTATTGGCATTTTGAGACGTTTCACTTTTTTTAACTACGGTTAAATCCGAAACCGTTTTATCCTCTTCAATTGAACTCATGGATAACTGTTTTAAAATACTTTCGAATATTTTCGGCGCGCTTTTAGTGTTCGGTAAGGAGATGTCAGTTTGCGTTGGAACAGATTCCCATCTCTTTTCCTCTTTAACCTCTACAGGTATGACCGTCTCTTTCAGATCCAGAGACATTGTTTTTTTCTTTAATTCCTTTTCAGGGTCCGATTTTTCGTTATTCAGCTCGTGTATTTTTTCTGTAAAGTCTCTTGTCTTTGATTGTCTTTCAATGGCTTTTGTTAGCACATTACCAAGTATATGTGCGCATTTTATAACATTTTGAGTCTCTCGCGGCGTCAGTCGTAAGCCTTCGTTGCGAATTATACTGTTTATTGTTTTTAAGTTCTCCGGCGAACGTTTTCTAGAACCGTCTGTTGATAATTCTGGAATAAAGGATTGCTAATCAATAATCTAATTTTAGCCGTGTGGTATCCGGCTAAGTAGAATAGTACCACCCTCATTTCTTACCGAGGTGTCGTAAAAGGCGACTAAGGTAAGTTGACCGACTGTGTGGTATCCGGCTGAGTAGAATATACCACCCTCATTACTTACTGAGGTGTCGTAAAAGGCGACTAAGGTAAATCGACCCGCCGTGTGGTATCCGGCTGAGTAGAATAGACCACCCTCATTTCTTACCGAGGTGGCGTAAAATACTATTGAGGTAAGTTGACGTCAGGCAGGCGGCCGGTCGTAAAAACGCAGCCAAATCATATGACAGCATGTTTATAACATGTTGTGCCGACCCCACTTACAGTGGGATAAGGGCAGGAAGATGATGATGATAAAAAGTAAAAAGGCGATAGTTTGTAAGTATGGATGTATGTTTGTTACTCATTCACGGCGAATCCGCTGAATCAATATCGATGAAATTTGGTACAATTATTCCTTATATACTGGAGTAATATATAGGCTATAGAAATCCTGTTAATTCTATAGAAATAGAACATTGAAAAGCACCATCTATTATAGACCTATCCACGCCAACGAAGTCGCGGGTAAAAGCTAGTGATGTATAAAGTAATAATAATATGCTATAATCCCCGATGAAGTAAAATAGAAAATATATATAATGCTAAATGTAGAGTGGACAATCGGTTATCATACCTGATACATGCAGGATTCGTAAAAACACATGCACAAACCTCCACCACCGCCACCACGATACACAAGCACTATATACGTTCACTATCACAAACTCAACAATCGTTTCGCCCCGCAACTGAAGCATCATCAGGAGATAGACTCCACGACCAAAATCGCAAAGCCTAATTATCATTAATGCTTCTGTTACGCAGATTATAGCAAAATTACTTCAGTATTATAAATCTCAACAAAGTAACGACTGAGTCTATAAATCAAATATTTTGATTTGATCACCTAAATCAGCAAGCTCGATGTCCTCAGAGCGGTACGGGGTAGGGCATTGGTCGTAGTAACGGCTGATGGGCACCGCTGCTAGCGAATTGTTGTAGTTCGCCCAGAAGTGGGCCCACTCCCCCTCGCCTCGCCCACTCTCCAGCCAAGTGCTCGTAGAGAAGCTATGGACAATTAATTATTATGATGAAATACTTGATTATATATTACACTATCGGCCTGCCCCTAGTGAAAAAAATTAATAAAATCGATCCAGTAGTTTTGATTCATTCATCATTGCCTGTGGCTCGCAAGCGTTAAATTTGGAGAAAAACAAAACCGCCACGCCCCTGCATTTTAAATCTGTAATATCTTCGAAAATATTCATTTAAATTACATGCTGTAAACGGCCATATTGATCTATATTAAATCAACAATTTATTAAAGGTACTTAATTGGATAAGAATTAATGCTGTTTAAAATTGCTTCGAAAATAAGGCATTCTTTTTCGTAAAAGGAAAATGACAAAAAATGCTATTGTGGGGTATCCGTAAGAGATAGACATATACCATCGCGGAGTTTTATATAGACCTTTTTAAGGTGTACAAATACTTAGTACATCATTTTGATAAATCTCGTAGGGTTCAGCCTGCGTTTGCAATTTTAACGGACAAATATGTAATTATTTACGACATCACATTAGAAAACTCAAAAATTAGGCTAGAATTTTGGCTGCCATTACAGAAATTAAAAATAACTCTCAACAAGTTAAAAAGCTTGTAACTAAATTTCATGTCCCTACTGTTAACCGTTGAGGAGTTCCCTCGTCTGGAGCCAATCCTGTCATCAGGTCATGCTTATCATAAACATTGTCATCGGGACTGGACCAGTATGTATTTCAGCTTCAACTCAAAAGCTTTTATTCAACTTGCAATGTATGTGAAGGTGGAATCTTGCAAGTTAATGCCCCACTTCCCTTGGTCCGATTGAGATGATACATACTGGTCCAGTCCCGATGACAATGTTTATGATAAGCATGACCTGATGACAGGATTGGCTCCAGACGAGGGAACTCGACAGTAGGGATGACAGCTTTTTTGACTTATTATGCATGGGAGATCATGGATATATCACCTGTCCCTCAAATCCTGGCTAGGTGAGACCAGGGTGTCCGGGGCGAGGCCGGCCACGCTGTCCCCGGACGAAAGGCCGGAACACTCCGGGGAAAGAGATGAGTAGTCGAACTCTGTGCTCACAGCGTGCTTGGTTGACTGGAAACTATGGAAAAAAATATTTTCGCCTGCCTGTCGCCGTGCGAGTGTCTACGTGAGCGCGGAACCTTCGCTAATGGCCGCTCGATCGCTATACATAATTCGTATCAAATCTATTGTAAAAACATAAACAATTCGTCTGGGACAATTCGTCTGCAATATTAAGTGCAGTGCCTAACATTAAAGTGTCGTGTCGAGTTTCGGACTCGTAAAGTGTTACTGTTCGTTCGAGTAACATTCCCCTGGCGTCACAAGAAACGGCCGGCCGCCGGCGCATATCGAGGACTTCGAACCTTCCAGTGCACGGTGGCAGTACAAAGGCATCGAAAGGTGGGTGGTGCTAAGTTGTTACTTATTATAAATTATGCATTGCCCAGAAAGAAAATAGTTAACGCCCTGAACCCTCCTATACAGTCCACTTAAATCACCTACCAGCGACCTAGGGTCCATCGACCAGGTTCCTTTTAATTAGGGAACATTTCCCTACAAAAAGAAAAGAAAATATCCATTACCTCGCGAATTTGGGCACATATTCCATTAAATCCTGTAAAAATCTCACCTATAAGTCCCGCTTGATGAGGTCTTATAAACGCTGTCTCTACTCGACATAATAAAATCTCTACTCTTCTTGGACTCCAGGATTTTGACCTCCTTCTTCGGGTCCCTCTCGCCTTGAACGGAACAGCTCCTGACCTTCTGGTCTTTCAGCAATCTCTTGGGTGTTGAGGTCGCGAGCGGCGTCAGCTTGTCCTTGCCATATTTCATGTTCATATCTTCGAAATCTGAGACCTGAGTAAATAAAAAAAATGCTGTTGTACGACGTTTTGGCTGTACAAAAAAGAGCTAGAGTTAAGACCGCGTGATTCCCTGCGAGATAAGTTTAAGGAAATAGGTATTCTTACATTTGCTTCACAGTATATTTTACAGTACTTTTTTATTCTTGTACATAAAAATATAAAGGATTATCAAACGATAGGTGATGTATACAATAGACAAAGCAGGAACCGACATAAGCTTGCGGCTCCTGCTTTGAACAAAACTACGTAAGTCGTTTGTGGTTTTGGGTATAAGATTCTATAATAAAATTCCGCAATCAATTTTAGCTTTGCCATTACAGCAGTTAACAACACTGTTAAAAAGAGGCTGATACAGAACGCCTACTATACTGTTGAGGATTATTTGGATGGTAAGAATGTGTAGATATAGCTCTCTTCGAACTTGTATAAGATAGGAATGACGAATTGTAACTAGTATTAAGAATTATATTTTTAAAACAGCAACCGCCGAGTTTCTCTTAGGCTCTTCTCGGTAGGAACAGCTTTCCGAACCAACAGTAGAGTTGATGATTCAAAAGCACTTGTTTACAAGTTTACTTGAATAAAGAATATTTTGAATTTGAATTTAATTGCTTATTGGAACTTGTGTAGGATAGTTTTGAATGAATAATGTCCAACAGTTGATTGCTAAGGGTTTAAGAACAAAATCAAAATGTTTTACACAGCTATAACATATTTTAAACCAGGTTTTTGGTCACCTCAACTTAAGGAGGTCGAGAAAAAACACAGACACAAAGGTATATATAAAACAAGAAGTTAAAAAAGCCTTTAAAAAGCTTTTAAAAAACAAATTTAATGTTACTGTTAACCGTTGTGTTCCGTCGTCTGGAGCCAATCCTGTCATCAGGTCATGCTTATCATAAACATTGTCATCGGGACTGGACCAGGATGTATCATCTCAATCGGACACCATGAAGTGGGTCGTTAACTTACAAGATTCCACCTTCACATACATACATTCCAAGTTGAATAAAAGCTTTTAAAAAGAGCCTGCAATCTATACTCTATACCAATATATAAAGCTGAAGAGTTTGTTTATTTGTTTGATTTTTTGAACGCGCTAAATCTCAGGAATTGCAGAACCGAATTGGAAAATTCATTCAATGTAAGATAGTCCATTTATAGAAAAAGGCTACAGGCTATATAACTTCACAATAATATGAATAGGAGAGCAGCAGCGATAAAAAATAGTACGAAAGGCAAAATTTTAAGCTTTCCTTGCGTGCGGTGAGTAAACGGTGACAGTTATTAAAAAATCATGTACATAATAACTCTGTGTTTACCTGGGATAAATCCAAAGACATGTCGTCTTCAAGCGAGACGTCGCGGCTTCTGGAGTGAGTCGAAGGTTTCTTAGAGGAGTCCAGACTCCTCTTGGACTTGAGCAAGGAGTCCACTGACTGCCTCCTGTGAGAAGACCCTGGCAGCGAGCTTGCTCTGTCACCTCTGGGTGAAAGTAAATAACTTTTTTCAATTGAAAATATAAAAATTGTTCTAAATGAGTTGACGAATAATAGAGGAGAATAGATATCATCAGAAGATATCATAGACATACGAGAGGTCACAAAAAGCTTGTGATACCTGTGTCGCGACTCAGCAGAGTTGGCAACTCATTCGATGGTCTCGATAAGCGCTTTTACAATAAAATTCCGCAATCAATACTAGACCAGTCTACAGAAAGGTTTAAATTAAGTATAAGAGATATGCTTATACGTAAAGCATTTTACACAATTTAACATTATTCGGATGATAAAAATGCCTGGATTTGAAAATCCTTTCAGTTTCATACAAGACTGCGGTTTAATAATCTAAATTTTTAAAAGATAGACCGCCGAGTTCCTTTCTGGTTCTCGGTAAGAGCAACATTCCGAACCAGTTGTAGCTTCATTAATATTGATTGACGATCCAAAAGTGCTTGAAAGAGCTTATTTGAATAACGATTATTTTGATTTGATATAAGGTATATAATTGATGCCCGCTTCTCTTACATTCTCATACATTATTTTATATTGTCTTAAACGTGGATTACAGCAAAATAATTCTATTTTAACTTCTGTACAATAGAATTCCGCAGTAGTAAGTAATGCCTGCTTCTATACTGCGGTTTCAGCCGCATATATACTTATTTCAAGTGGAAAGTCTACTAAGTCGGACTATAGATATATTTTTGTTAAATATATCATCAATAGTTTCCGCAGCGCATGCGATGATAGATTTTTATAACTAACTAGTAGCCCGCTCCGGCTTCGCACGGGTATTAAATATATAGCATATGTCACTCAGTGAAAAAAATTATTAAAATCTATCAAGTAGTTTTGTTTTATTCATTACTGCCCTTGGCCCGCACGCGTTAAATTGTGAGGGATATAGGGACATAGGGACAGACAGAAAGCGACTTTGTTTTATACTATGTAGTGACGTTTAGCTATTTTTTTGATAATTGTCAAATTTTTTACCATACTTAACCAAAGACAAATTTACGTTTAGCTGTCATTTATGTTTTTTTATTCCACTGTCATAGTCGTTTTTGTTATACCACGTTTTATAGTGACTTGACGGGATAAAATAAATGCGGTCGAACGAGATAAAAAGTATTCTATGTCCTTCTCCTGGTTCTAAGCAACCTCTCCACTAATTTTCAGCCGAATTGGTTCATCCGTTCTTGAGTTATAAATAGTGTAACTAAGACCAACTTTCTTTTATATATTATATATAGATTTTTAACAGCTTATTACATTTTTATTACGGATCCCTATTTTTTTTAATGAAATATAGCCTATTTTGCTCAGTAAAGATGCAGCTTTGCAATGGTGAAAGAATTTTTGATATCGGTCCAGTAGTTTTTGTGTGAAAACATTACAAACATACATACAAATTTTAAGGTAAGTTGACCCACTATGTGGTATCCGTTTAAGTAGAATAGACCCCCCTCTTTCTTACCGAGGTGTCGTAAAATACGACTATGGTAAGTTGATGTCAGGCAGGCGACCGGTCGTAAAAACGCAGCCAATTCATGTGACAACATGTTTATAACATGTTATGCCTACCCCACTCATAGTGGGATACGGGCAGGAAGATAAGATACAAATTTTTCCTCTTTATAATATAAACTAGCGGCCTGCCCCTGCTTCGCACGGGTATAAAATATGTATCCCATGTCAGTCAGTGTAAAAAAAATGATTAAAATTGATCCAGTAGTTTTGATATGGCGCTGTATTTAAAAAATGATTTTCCCTATTTTCCCGCTTTTCTATTGAAATTTTTCCTAGATTTTCGTTGCTATAAACCTCACGGAGTCCGAGACCTTTCCAACGAATGCAAAACCGTGGAAATCGGTTCGTGCGTTCTGGAGTTATATCGTCAGGAAGGAAAACCCGACTTATTTTTATAATATAAATATATGCTCACCGTTTTTGCAATTGTTTCCCGGTAACAATAAAATCCAAGTTCTGCTGTTTCTGTATCTTCTTTGGCGTTGATGAGCTCGAATTTGGCGGCGTGCTCTTTCCTTCTGGCTCCTTCTTGATGCTGCCTTTCCTGGAGAACGGGCCCGAGTTCCTCCTGGACGAAGATCTGCTCCTGGCTTCGATGTCATCCAACCATTCGGCGGTTTGCATTTTGAGCTGGAAATTGTGGGGTTTATTATAGAAAGATATGTACCATCAAATTATGCGCGTTAACCGAAATGTTTACTTAATTATATACTTTTTGATCCTGTTCCTAAAGGATAAACGCGGTTTTTATATACTATATATTTCAGCACTGCCATTAGAGCAGTTTAAAAACGCTGTTAAAATGAGGCTGATACAGAAAGTCTACTATACTCTTGAAGATTATTTAGAAGATAAGAATGTGTGGATATAGCTCTCTTTGAACCTGTACAAGACAGTAACGACTTAATGTAAATAATATTAAGATTTATATTTTTAAAAGAGCAACCGCCGAGTTTCTCTTAGGCTCTTCTCGTTAGGAACAGCTTTCCGAACCAGCAGTAGAGTTGACGATTCAAAAGCACTTGTTTACAAGTTTACTTGAATAAAGAATATTTTGAATTTGAATTTGAATATGGTATTTCTTTATATAGCAACAATGTATCTTATTAAATGTATAAAAAGTTTAAATATAAAAGGTTATCTTTATATTTAATGGATTTATGTATGGAAATGGCTCCAACGATTTTCCTGAAATTCAGCATGTAGGAGGTTTTGGGGGAGAAAAATCGTTAAAAGTTTTATTTTAAAAATGTCGTTTTTTCCCTGTTTTCGGGGTCTAAAATTTTTTTTTTAATTTACGTTGAATACAATCATAATTTTTTGCTTTCAAACGTCAAGTCATGGTAGTTCATTTGGGGAACGGGCGGTCTAGAGAGGTGAAAATACCTAGGATCGCGCCCCACCTGCCCTATTCTTTTTCATTTTTCTTTTCAATTTTTTATTAATTTTCTTTACATCCTTCTTTTTTAAAATCCAGGTACTAATATTAAAGGTCCCTAAAAGCTGCCTGTGTGATCGATATTCTCAAATGTACTTCACGGATTTTTGATATATTTTACTATAACATGCAAATCTTGAGGAAGGTTTATATTAATTGTATATTCAAAATGGGTACACCGATTTTGTTCGGACTTTCACTAGGGGATAGAGGAGGAAGTAGAGCATAATATAGGCTACTTTTTATTATTGAACTAATGCGGGAACGATACGGGATTTTTGCTGGATAAACTTTGTAACACTTTCCAAGACGAATCCAGTTACAAGTAGTTAGTATCCAAATAGTAGTCTGTTATTTTTAAACGAGGGTTCAGGTGCAGAGGTGGGTGGGGAGGTGGGAGGAAGAGTGCACTGTCCTAATTAGCCAATAATTAACTTAGAGCGTAGCCATACCGCCCTACCCTCTTGTCGGCGTTAAATCGATCTAGTAAGGTTTTATTGAAAAAAATAACGTTATATCCATATTTTCAAGCATTGAAAAACTGCTAAAATAAAATTGTTGTCACCAATGGCTTTCGCTTTGTATTTCATAGCAACACTGTCATGAAACAAGAGTTTCGCGCCCTTTTTGATTAAAATGGTGGCAACACTGTGACTTTGTTGTTCCGGTAGAGTCTGCCTACTGATAAAACGTTTCAGTGACATTCAGTCTTTGTTCGTCATTCAAGAGAAGTGCATCTCGGAACGGGAATTGTGGTATTCCTATTATATCGTGTTATTGTATATAGTGTGCGCTAACATAATACAAAGGTTAATTTTTCTGTCATATATAAAGCGCAATGTGCATGTGATTGAGATGAGAATGTTAAGGATGTGTGGTGACAAAACTTGATAGAATACGCAGTGAGTATATCAGGGGTAGTCTGAAAGTTGCGCCCATTACAGAACAGATGAGAAGTGCGAGACTAAGTTGGTATGGTCATGTAATGAGGGACGAAAATCATGTGACCAAAAGAGTTTTAAATACGAATGTGGATGGATGTATGGCTAGGGGGAGGCCGAAAAAAGATGGATGGATTGTGTGAAAAATGATATGCATGTTAGAGGAGTGGCACCAGAGTTGAATGATAGAGGAGAATGGAAGAAGACATATTGTGCTGACCCCACTTAGAGTGGGATAAGGATAGGAGAATGATGATTTGTAAAACGCAAATTAATGAAATAATTTTTGCTAAAAATCGCATCGTAAGTGAAGGAAAACCGTGCTCATAAAAATGTTATATGTGTATAGATGTTTAACAGTGTTAGTTACCACATCTATCATAAGATACCACCAACAACGCACCAAACAAGCACCACACACATTCATTACGACAAAATCGTATCGGTAAAACGATATTATCAAATTGTTGAAACAATTGTTGAGATTGTGGTGGAGAATGTGTGCAGTGCTTGTGTATTGTTGTGCCATCGGTGTCGGGTAGTGCATGGTTTCTTACAAATTCTGCATGTATCAGGTATGAGAATGAATAGTACACTACATTTAGCATTACATATATTTTGTTTTATCGCGGATTATACCAAAATAATATTCTTATTACTTTTGTATTATGGACCTCCTAAAAGTAAAGCCTAATTCTATAAATTAGAAATAAATATAGCATAACTTACCGATTATAATAGACAGCTATAAAATATATCCAAATTCACAAACTATCGCAAAACATCCATATTTAACGAGTTTGTAGGTCCCAGCCCCATATAGCACTGGTCGAAGAACCAACACCGTGTGACACGCCTGAATAACTTTTGGCTCACAGTAATGAGCGGAGAAGGCGGAAAGGATAGCGGAAGCGGATACGTAAGTATTTATCCTCTGCGAAACAATAGACGCTAAGGTTAACTGGTAGCGAACGCTTAGTTAAGTCCACCTTTTGTACTTTTATATCTTACTAGTGCAATAAAGTTAAAAACGCCGTGTGGTAACCGGCTGAATAGAATAGTACCACCCTCGTTTCTTACCGAGGTGTCGTAAAAGGCGACTAAGGTAAGTTGACCCACTCGTGGTATCCGGTTTAGTAGAATAGACCACCCTCTTTCTTACCGAGGTGTCGTAAAATACGACAGAGGTAAGTTGACGTCAGGCGGGCGGCCGGTCGTAAAAACGCAGCCAAATCATGTGACAGCATGTTTATAACATGTTGTGCCGACCCTACTTAGAGTGGGATAAGGGCAGGAAGATGATAGTGCAATAAAGTTAAAAAAAACGCAATAAATACTTTTTTAAAGTTAAAAAAGTTTTATATTTTTACTAGCAATAGACAATGTGGAAAGATTAAAACCGTAATATACCTTAAAAATGATTACAGTGGGTTAACCTTAAAAGCTAGACATATGCTGTCGTGGACTTTTGTTTAGAACTTATAGAGGGGAACAATTTTGTGATACATAATTTTTTAATAACTATTACCGTTTACTCGCACGCAAGGAAAGCTTCAAATTTTCTCCTCTCCTATTCATCTCAGCGTGATGTTGTAAAGCCTATAGCCATCCTCGATAAATGGAAAATACACTTAAAGAATGTTTCAAATCAGTCCAGTAGTTCTTGAGATTAGCGCGTTCAAACAAACAAACAAACAAACTCTTCAGCTTTATATACAAGATAAACTCATTTAAATATTAAAGATTACATTTTGAAACGAGCAACCGTCGTGTTTCTTGCTGTTTCTTTTTGACACGAGTAATTTTCCGAATTAGTTTTGAAATAAAACTTTAAAAAGATCCTCATCGAACACTTCGAAAAATTAATTTTATCTTGCCCAAAATGGCCCAAAATGGCTATGATGATATCAAAATTAATGCTACAACAATTATATTTTGAAAAGAGTAATCGTTGGTTGCCTTGTTGGCTCTTCTCGGTAGGATCTTCATTCAAACCTACGCACATTTAATTTAATTTTTAAAAAATTTTTAGTCGCTCGTTCATGCACGGCGTCCACCCCTTTAATTAAGGGATGGCAATCACCGGTGCATGGAGACGAAACAAAATCGTGGGTGGAGACTCTAGGGGTGATATTTCTTTATAAATTCAATATTTATAAATAATATGTTAGGGGCATTCAAGTATATGTAGGCAAGGACAGAATATGTTAGGTTAGGAACGGAATTATGCATGTTGTCGCCAATGACTTTCGCTTTGCATTTTATAGCAACACCGTCATGAAACGACTATCGCGCCCTTTTGACTGAAATGATGGCAACACCTTGTCGTTTTGTTTCTGGTGGAGTCTTCCTGTTTATTGCTAAAACATTTTAGTTGCATTCAGTCTTTGTCATCACGCTGTTGTATGAAGCTCTACTAGCTATGGGGAACGTCGTCCTAAGGGTGCCTCCTGTGAGGCCGGACCGCGGCTTAGGGCGACGTGTAGTGGAGGGCTGGTGGTATGACTGTGACGAGACACTAGGGAACTTCGCTTTAAAATATATAGTGATACAATGTGATAGTTGGCCGCTCCATGGCTTTCTCTGTCCGTTTGGTCTCCAATGAGCTGCGATCATTGCTCACCTTTCACCTTCACTACAGATGTGTGTCGCCGGTAAAAATATATAACGATTTTTAGACACCTTAGCATAATAGAATAAGGCGATACTTTGCGAAGGTACATAATACAAATAGAGAGAGATCCCGTGAGCGCCAGACCTTACTCCTAACACAGGTAAGAACCATCGTTCTTACTCGTGTTGTGAGTATGCACTGACAAAGTTTCAGCATTTATAAAATGACGAAGGTCTGGCTGGCGCTCACGGGATCTTGGGCCAAATCGTAATAATGAAATTATTTAGCTATAATCCGCGATAAAATAAAATAAAAAATATATATAGTCATCATCTTCCTGCCCTTATCCCACTCTAAGTGGGGTCGGCACAACATGTTATAAACATGTTGTTACATAATTTGGCTGCGTTTTTACGACCGGCCGCCTGCCTGACGTCAACTTACCCCTGTCGTACTTTACAAAACCTCGGTAAGAAAAAGGGTCGTCTATTCTACTAAACCGGATACCACACGGTGGGTCAACTTACCTTAGTCGCCTTTTACGACACCTCGGTAAGAAACGAGGTTGGTACTATTCTATTCAGCCGGATACCACACGGCGTAGAGTAGTATAGTAGGATAAAGCAAGTGTAGGTGTGAATGGATTCTATGACAGGTCAGTCAGTACCGAACAGGTTATTAATGGGTATATCGGCTGAGCCAAAGCTCATAAAACTTTCACCGGTGTCGCGCAAGGCCGTAGGGCGCGCCGACTTTCACTTAGTATGGGGTGACCGTGTAGAGAGCTGCGTGTGGACTTTTGCTGAAAATCTTTATTACTTCTTTTTCAAGCACTTTTTAAATTAAATCAAAATAGTGTTTATTCAAATCTTCGCTTTTAACTTATTCTCTTTCAAGCACATTTGAATCGTCAATTATCAGTATTAATGAAGCTAAAACTGGTTCGTAATGTTGCTTTTACTGAGAAGAACCAGAAAGAAACTTGGCGTCCGATCTTTTAAATATTTTTAATTTACATAAATAATGGACTTAGAGCCCTTGAACCCCAGACCTCCGTCATTTTATAAAAGCTGAACTTTCGTCAGCGCTTGCTCCTAATACAGGTAAGAACAATGGTACATTAAGGAATTAGGATCATCGTGGCTTTGGTAGGTAAACGGTACTTAAGATGTGTAAAGTACCAATCTACTTTCATCAAAGTATCAAGGCTGATATACCCTAGATTTTAGTATAACCTTCAGAATAATATTGAAAATCATGTCAGTCAATGCCAGACACCGACATCGTGGCAAACCCTTGCCAGACAACCTTAAAGTTCATATAATTCAATTTACGTCGTATAAAAGCTGATTTTAATATATACAACTTGGATGATAATAAGATGATGTTTCCTCTCTAGCCAGACATTTCTGATAGTTCCAACCCCTGCTAGACCAGCATGTAGGGTAGCTATAGGCGCAAGCGCGAGATATACACACAGGTAGGTGTGAATGATATGGCGAGTTAGGTTACTTACTGCTCACTTTTTATTTATACTTTGCACGTATAGTTTAGTGTCAAATTTTTGTTTAAATAATAATTATGTAAATTTTGAAAGCAGTTCAAGAAAACACATTTTATTTTTAAACTACCTTTTATTGTTAAATTTTTTGCACTTTCGAAAAAACCCAATAAAATAAAATTTAAATTTAATTAAAAACTTATTGATAATATTACACATATATGTTACAATATTAATTTATTTATTTTCAATGTTATCATTTTCTTCGCCATTGTTACTCTATTCAATACCTTCCTTCTTCTTCATCGTTAGTTGCTGTAAAAAACTGAAATAACAACGAAGATCGCGGAAAGAGTGAAGAAGAACACAAGGACAAAGGTTTGTGTTGTTACAACATGAAATTACCAATAATTGAAGCCAATATTAGAATCTAACCTCAAATAATCGCTATTCGTGATGTTAGCGACCACTGAGTTTGTTGCCAGTTCTTCTCAAGTGGACTAGTGATGAACTGGTGGTAGAATCATTCTGTCGTATTTTGTAGTGAAAAATGTTGCACAGTAAGGTGCCCGGCGTGATTCTCTAAACTTTTTAAATTAAATTCAGACTTAATTTCTAACAATATTGAAACGATCCATGGCCACCCTAATATCTTGACCGAATGACGTAACTCAGCTTCCACGGTACATATCCGTATGACATCATTTCGACACGCATTCTTCGAACTCCTACTTCCGGTCAAAAAATATATTATAATTACATTTCTTACCGAGGTGTCATAAAAGGTGACTAAGGTAAGGTGACGTCAGGTGACGCCAAATCATGTGACAACATGTTGTGCCGACTTTTGAAAATCTTTTCAGCTTCGATTTAATAGTGTAAAATTGAAAATGTTTAATTGACCGCCGAGTTTCTTTCTGGTTCTCGGTAAGAGCAACATTCCGAACCAGTTGTAGCTTCATTAATATTGATTGACGATTCAAAAGTGTTTGAAAGAGATTATTTGAATAAAGATTATTTTGATTTGATTTGATTCGATGATAGGTTTAGCATGTAACAAAATAAACATACCTAACTTTTATTATATACACGCCGTATTCGCGACTTGTGCGTCAATTTAATAACAAGGCAAGGCAAAAAGCTTTTAAAGAAAAGCTTTTAACAAAATTCCATGTCTCTACTGTTAACCGTTGAGTCCCCTCGTCTGGAGCCAATCCTGTCATCAGGTCATGCTTATCATAAACATTGTCATCGGGACTGGACCAGTATGTATCATCTCAATCGGACCAAGGGAAGTGGGGCATTCACTTGCAAGATTCCATCTTTACATACACATACGGCGAGTTAATTTTTTTGTGGTCGATTTTCTCAAAATGTAATTAATAGATTTTGGCACGGTTTTTACTAATAGTTTGTGAACTTGGAAAGGTCAAATCAATTCAAAATGCTAATAACTATTATTCAAATAATCTCTTTCAATCACTTTTGAATCGTCAATCAATATTAATGAAGCTACAACTGTTTCGGAATGTTGCTCTTACCGAGAACCAGAAAGAAACTCGGCGGTCAATTGAACATTTTCAATTGTACATTATTAAACCGCTTGTATGAAGCGGAAAGGATTTTCAAATCCAGACATTTTTATCATCCAAATAATCTTCAATTGTGTAATATGCTTTACGTATAAGTACATCTCTTACACTTCACTTAAACCTTTCTGTAGACTGGTCTATGGATTGCGGAATATTGTATCGCGAATACCGAGACCATCGAATGAGTTGCCAACTCTGCTGAGTCGCGACACAGGTATCACAAGCTTTTTGTGACCTCTCGTATGTCTATGATAACATCGAATTTCGCCTTATACATACAGATATTTTTCCGTGCGAATAGGTTTAGATTCGATAGGTTTAGGTCAATAGAACATTACCTTTTTTTGAAAATTGCATTTATTTCCTGGTAATATCTTTTATCAGTTAACCTGGTACTGTATTTTATTCCACACTAGTGGCCCGTTCCGGCTTCGCACGAGTATAAAATATATAGCCCATGTCACTCAGTGAACTCAGTCACTCAATGCCCTCCTCGCGGCATTTTAAATCTGTAATATCTTCGAAAATGTTCATATAAATTATATGCTGGAAACGGCCATATTGGTCTACATTAAATCAACAATGTATTTAAGGTACTTAATTGGATAAGGATTTATACTGTATTGTTTATAATTGCTTCGAAAATAAGGCATTATTTTTGGTAAAAAGTAAATGACAAAAAAATGCTATTGTGGGTTATCCCATAAGAGATAGACATATACCATCGCGGAGTTTTCTGTAGACCTTTTCAAGGTGTACAAATACTTAGTACATTATTGTGATAAATCTCGTAGGATTCAGTCTGCGTTTGTAAATGTAAGCGGAAAAAAATGTAATTATCACATTAGAAACATTAAAAATTACAGTATTTCTCTACTCCATATTGAATGTTATTATAAACCTTCCTCTTGAATCACTCTATCTATTTAATCCGCATCAAAATCTGTTGCGAAGTTTTAAAGATAAGCATACATAGGGATATATGGACAAACAAAGAATGTGACTTTGTTTTATACTATGTAGTGATAAATCTCGTACGGTTCAGCCTGCGTTTGCAATGTAAGCGGAAAAAAATGTAATTATTTACGACATCACATTAGAAACCTCATAAGACCTGTCGTATTGTATGGATCAGAATGTTGGGCAATGAAAAAGACGAATGAAAGAAGAGTACATGCAAATGAGATGAGAATGTTAAGGTGGATGTGTGGTGCGACAAAAGTGGATAAAATACGAAACGAGTATATAAGGGGAAGTGTGAAAGTTGCGCCCATTATAGAAAAGACGAGAAGTGCAAGATTGAGATGGTATGGACATGTAATGAGGAGGGATGAAAATCATGGGACCAAACGTGTGTTAAATTTGAATGTGGATGGACACGTGCCTAGAGGAGGCCTAAAAAGAGATGGTTGGATTGTGTGAAGTATGACATGCATATAAAAGGAATGGCGCCAGAGTTGACGAAAGATAGGACAGAATGGAAGAGAAAAACATGTTGTGCCACTTAGAGTGGGATAAGGACAGGATGATGATGATCACATTAGAAACCTCAAAAATAACAGTATTTCTCTACTCCATATTGAATGTTATACATATAAACCTTCCTCTTGAATCACTCTATCTATTTAATCCGCATCAAAATCTGTTGCGTAGTTTTAAAGATCTAAGCATACATAGGGATATATGGACAAACAAAGAAATGAGACTTTTGTTTAATACTATGTAGTGATGTACGAGGTGTGTTCAAAAAGTATCGCGAATTTTGAATTTTCTCGGGTTACGTATATTCGAATTTTGTTTTTTTTGTAGCGTTATGTTGGTACATTTGTCCCTCACTTATGCTGACAAGTTTGGCCTATTTGAATTTTCAGTTAATTGTTGACAGCTGTTTTGCTTGCACGTGTTTTGGTTCGTCTTCGATTTTTACTTATTCAAAAAAATGGACCACGATAACGCCCCTGCTCACACATCGCTGCTTGTACGCGACTTCTTGGCCAAAAACAACACACTAATGATACCGCAGCCACCTTATTCCCCAGATCTGGCCCCCTGTGACTTTTTCTTGTTCCCGAAATCGAAAAGGCCCATGAAAGGACGACGCTACGCCACGACTGACGAGATAAAGACGGCATCGAAGGAGGAGCTGAACAAGATACAAAAAAATGATTTTTTGAAGTGCTTCGAAGATTGGAAAAAACGTTGGCACAAGTGTATAATATCCCTGGGGGACTACTTTGAAGGGGACAAAATAAATATTCACGAATATTTGAAAATACACAAAATTCGCGATACTTTTTGAACACACCTCGTATAAGTAAAAACCTGTTATTGATTAGAAAAGCTATAAATGTATTGGATGCGATCTATAGCAATATTTCGTTACTTTCTCTTTTGAATGATGTTATTTGTGAATTACACAGACCTGTTTGACATATTATATAACACGGGTTTCAGAGAAATCTGTATGTATATATTACGTGATATTTAAAAAACGCGATTGTTTGGCGAAAGCTTTTAATGATTTTTTGTGTTATTTTAAACTGAGTCAATACAAAGCTGTGATGGCCTAGCGGTGCGACCGTGTGAATCTCTAGAGACGATCATGGGTTCAAACCCGGGGCAGACACCAATGAGTTTTTCTATTAAAACTTATGTGTCTAATTGATAATTGCAATTTATCACACGCTTTTCGGTGAAGGAAAACATCGTGAGGAAACCTGCATATCTCTAGAGAATCCTAGGGATATGTGTAACCCACCAATCATTGGAGCACCGTGGTAGGTCTTAGCTCCAAACCTTCTCTCCAAAAATGGAGAGAGGAGACCTATGCCCAGCAGTGGGATAGTAACAGGCCGTTACTTACTTTTTACTTACAATACATAATCGGAAGTACCTAGTTTAGCGTTGCTTGGTAATTTTTTACAAAAAAAACTGCCCATATCCCACTCTAAGTAGGGTCAGCACAACATGTTATAAACATGTTGTTATATGATTTGGCTGCGATTTTACGACCGGCCGCCTGCCTAACGTCAACTTACCTTATTCGTATTTTACGACACCTCGGTAAGAAAGAGGGTGGTCTATTCTACTAAACCGGATACCACACGATGGGTCAACTTACCTTAGTCGTATTTTACGACACCTCGGTAAGAAGTGAGGGTGGTACTATTCTATTCAGCCGGATACCACACGGCGGGTCGACTTACCTTAGTCGCCTTTTACGACACCTCGGTAATAAATGAGGGTGGTTTATTCTACTCAGCCGGATACCACACGGCGTTATGAAATAAGTACAAGTAGATATTCCAATAACTTTAGAACCGCGAGTGAAACAGGACGCGGGTATCGACAAAATTGAGAAACACGTAACAAACATGCATTAGTTATATTATTTAGTAAGTAAGTAAGTAGCAGCCTGTTACTATCCCACTGCTGGGCATAGGCCTCCTCTCTCCATTTTTGAGAGAAGGGTTGGAGCTAAGACCTACCACGCTGCTCCAATGCGGATTGGTAGGTTACACATATCCCTAGGATTCTCTAGAGATATGCAGGTTTCCTCACGATGTTTTCCTTCACCGAAAAGCGTGTGATAAATTGTAATTATCAATTAGACACATAAGTTTTTAACAGAAAAACTCATTGGTGTCTGCCCGGGTTTGAACCCATGATCGTCTCTAGAGATTCACACGGTCGCACCGCTGGGCTACCACAGCTTCGTCATATTATTTAACGTAAGTGAAACGTAATGCCGTTGCGAATTGGAATTAGTGAAACAAAACCATACTTTCGTATATTATGCAAATGGCCGCCAAATACCGCGCCGCGCCTAGAAAATACGAATATGAGAGAAATTAACGATACCCGTTTACGAAATATGACATTCTCGTTTTCAAAATAAAGCCGCTGGAAAACGACGAACTTTTATACTCATCAGTGAATTTTAATCAAAAATACACACATATTCAAATTTTTTTTCAAATTCAAAATATTCTTTATTCAAATAATCTTGTAAACAAGTGCTTTTGAATCGTCAACTCTATTGCTGTTTCGGAAAGCTGTTCCTACCGAGAAGAGCCAGCAAGAAACTCGGCGGTTGCTCTTTTAAACATATAATTCTTAATACTATTTACATTCAGACGTTACTGTCTTGTACAGGTTCAAAGAGAGCTATATCCACACATTCTTATCTTCTAAATAATCTTCAAGAGTATAGTAGGCTTTCTGTATCAGCCTATTTTTAACAGTGTTTTTAAACTGCTGCAATGGCAAAGCTGAAATATATTCTAAATCTTAAGTAGCGGCCTGTTACTATCCCACTGCTGAGAATAGGCCTCTTCTCTCCGTTTTTGGAAATAATTGTAGCTAAGACCTACCACGCTGCTCCAGTGCGGATTTTTAGGTAAATTATAAATATTACTACATAGTAAATCTTTTTAAATGAAATCAAAAAAATAGAGAGGCCTACGCCCAACAGTGGGATATTTATGTTAATAACTATCTCATAATGTTGGGCGTACTTTTACTAATAAATATGCCATTCTCATTTTCAAAATAAGGCCGGCGACAATCTCCACTCTGACCGGAGTATATTATTGTTGTCGCCAATGAATTCCGCTTTTTATTTTATAGCAACACAGTCATGAGACAAAATAAAAAAAAGAAACTTAAAAAAATAATAATAATTGGTATTTATTTAGGTTTTTTCTGGATATTTTGATTTCTAGAGACCACCCGTTCCCCGAATAAGCTACGCTGACTTGATAATTTATGGCAAAAATTGTGTTTTCAATGTAAATTTTAAGTATTTTTTAATGCCAAAAAACAGGGATAAAACGTTTTTTTTTTAAATGAAACCTTGCTATATCAATTTTTCTCCTCCAAAACCTCCTGCATGCTGAATTTCAGAAAAGTTCCGTTAGAACAGTTTCCGGTAGATTTCGAATATATATATATATATATATATATATATATATATATATATATATATATATATATATATATATATATATATATATATATATATATATGTATTAGCTCATTTAACATATTAAAAAAGTCGCGGAATAAAATACAGTACCAGGTTGACTGATAAAATGATAAAAGATATAATGAGACACGAATGAGATATCCCACTTGAGCTATTATTATCTTGTATTTTGTGACTAAACGAATTTAGATATATAAAGAGACACACAAGATTAATTAAATATTAAATATTAACTAAGTAATTGAAATATTAAAGATTTTGATTTGACTGACAGCAAGATACATACACGGTGATTTTAAAGTTATTTCTTCACTCGTTTGACGGCGGCTTTAGACGGATAAAGTCAATTCTTTTCACATCGACAAACTTGAAGAAGGTTATACTTTGTGGATAATTTAAAGTTATTATAAAATATACTCTATTAACATAGCTTTAGGGTCGTTAATACAACGTGTGTCAATAAGAGAACGCCCTACAATCTCGAGTCTATGGGAAGTTGCAGCCTGCTTTCTTTGTTGTCGCTTCTGGTCTCAGTTATGATCCGACGCTTGTGAGCTTTGTACAATTTAAAAAAGGAACACTTTTTTTTTAATTAGTGCCGTGTTCTGTGACAGTGTAGTGATTTGTTGGATATTTGTTTTTAATTATCTGTGGAATAAAATGGTGAGGTTTTATTATGTTTAAATAATTATTTCGGATTTAATATAAATTTTATATATTAATTAATTTAAGAAATTTAAATTATAGTATTTTTATTTACGTATAAATATGCATTCGTAAGTTTTTTTTTAATGTATTTTAAAAACTTATACTTCATTATAAAAATTGTGAATTGAGCGTAACAAAAGTATTTTTTGACAGATTATAATTGTTTTAAAAAGTTAAAAAAAACATTGAAGAAGCTAAATGTTTGGTGATCTACGCCTGAAAACTTTTAATTTAATCTTTATTATAAAAGAAACGACTTATTAAAAAACCTACTTTAATGCGTAATATTTTCATTTCATCATTTTATAAATAACTTTCTATAAATTATTATTTTTTGCATGTGTTTATTAGACATATTATTTTGTTAATATTTTGGCGGTCAAAGTTCGTTAATGTTTCTTGATAATTGTTGTCAACGAACGTAATTATTTTATGTAAATTATTTATTTTGAAAACTGTAATAAAATTGTTAATATACTTTTTTAATACATAACATAAATGTAGTAATAGGATTATTTACGCATTTACAGGTTAATTACGCTGTCAAAGTCGACAGCTTATTAAAGACAATAGCTTTTTAGAGTAATGGGCGGTCTCAAGTTTAAAATACAAGGATCGATTATTAACATTATATTTTTTTTAATTACATTTGGCACAATTATTCCTTATACACCGCAATAACATATAGGCTATAGAAATCCTGTTCATTCTACAGGAATAGAATGACATGGAAAAGGGCCAATATATACAACAGTCCAGGCGAACGAAGTTGCGGGTAAAAGCCAGTAAATAATGTCTTGTTAATAAAAATGTGCGTCTGTCGTTCTTATGAATGTGTTACGTTCTCACGGCTTACTGCTAAATCGATATTGATGGTATTTGACTAATTTATAACTGACTAATAAAATCCCGCGGTTTCACCTGCGCCATTTTTACACCATATTACATTTTTATAACGGATTCCTATTTTTTTGAAAATATAGCCTATGTCGCTCAGTAAAGATGGAGCTTTTAAATGGTGAAAGAATTTTTGTAATCGGTCCAGTAGTTTTTGTGTGAAAACATTACAGACATACATACAAATTTTTCCTCTTTTTAATATTAGTATAAATATACTCGTGTAACATAATGTAAAAAAAATATCATCTTTGTTTTGTAGGAAAAATAACGCGTGTTCTGTTATTGAGCGTAATTTAACGCTTAATTAGGCGAGCGAAATCCACTAGTAAAAGAACTTTTAAATCAAGCTTTTAAAATTGCTAATACTTTCAAATGAATTATTCTAAACTATCAATCGCCAGCGGCGCCGCCCGCGTTAAAGATTAAAACCGTAATATATTCTTTAGATAACCATAAAAATGGTTAAAGTTGGTAAACCTTAAAAGCTAGACATATGCTGTCGTGGACTTTTATTTAGAACTTTTAGAGGAGAACAATTTTGTAATACATGATTTTTGAATAACTATTACCGTTTACGCAGCGCACGCAACGCTTTAAATTTTGCCGTTTTCGTACAATTTTTTTTTTATTTCTGCTCCTCTCCTATTCATCTTAGCGTGATGTTATATATCCTATAGCCTTCGATAAATGGATTATCTTACACTGAAAGAATTTTTCAAATCGGTCCAGTAGTTCCTGAGATTAGCGCGTTCAAATCAATCAAACAAACAAGGAAAGCTTTTAAATTTACCGTTTTCGTAATATTTTTATTGCTGTTTCTCTCCTATTCAGCTTAGCGTGTTATATAGCCTATAGCCTTTGATAAATGGACTTTCTTACTTTGAAAGAATTTCGTCAAATCGGTCCAATAATTCCAAACAAACTCTTCAGCTTTATATATTAGCATAGATGATATTTTTTACTGAATTCCTATTAAACTTTCCTAATATTCAAGCTATTTAAATGCTAATTAATGTTAAATACATCCGGCTTTTTATTTCTAAACTATTCAAAAGAAATATTTGAATTCTTGATGTAGAAATGTGTATGGAATTTTTGTTTTCGCATTGATATTATTTGATATAATTGGATGTGAAACAGATACCGTGTGTAGAAAGTGTTAAATAAATATAACAAAATACCGTAAGAAAGTGTTAAATAAAAAAAACAATAATAGTGGTATCCGGCTGAGTAGAATAGACCACCGAGGTGTCGTAAAAGGCGACTAAGGTATGCTGACCCGCCGTGTGTATCCGGCCGAGTAGAATAGACCACCCTCATTTCTTATCGAGGTGTCGTAAAAGGCGACTAACGTAAGTTGACGTCAGGCAGGCGGCCGGTCTTAAAATACGTAGCCAAATCATGTGACAGCATGTCTATAACATGTTGTGCCGACCCCACTTATATTTGGATAAGGATAAGAGGATGATGACCGGGGTTTTAACTTAAAATTCTGTCGTACGCGCTCTGAAATTTTGATATTATAAATATGGCCTTTTACAGTACTTTCGCTGGTACATCTGCATTATCTAAATTCATATTCAAATTAAAAATATTATTAGTAAACAAGTGCTTTTGAATCGTCAACTCTACTGCTGGTTCGGAAGTCTGTTCCTACCGAGAAGAGCCTAAGAGAGACTCGGCGGTTGCTTTTTCAACATAATACTTATAGCTAGTTAAATTTAGTTATTATTGTACATTGTCAAAAAGTACCTATATTCACGCATTCTTATCATATATGTTATCCTCAATAATAGTACGCTTTCTGTATCAGTCTCTTGTGCTTTTTAAACTGCTGTAATGGCAAAGCTAAAATTGATTGCGGAATGTTATTATATAATCTTAAACCCAAACCCACAAACGACTTACGTACTTTTGTTCGTCACAAAGCAGGAGCCAAACAAAGCTTATGCCGGTTTCTACTTAATCTATTATATACATCATCGATCTACTTATAATTCTCCTGCCCTTCCTGCTTCCTGCTCCTGACACTTTGGTGTCATCGACTCATATTTCTCTCTTCTACATTCTCTCCTATCATCCAACTCTGTCGCTGCTCCTGTTATATGTCATACTGCACACAATACAACCATCTCTCAGCCTCCCTCTAGTCACATATCCCTCCACATTCTCACCTATCATCCAACTCTGTCGCTGCTCCTGTTATATGTCATACTGCACACAATACAACCATCTCTCAGCCTCCCTCTAGTCACATATCCCTCCACATTCTCTCCTATCATCCAACTCTGTCGCTGCTCCTGTTATATGTCATACTGCACACAATACAACCATCTCTCAGCCTCCCTCTAGTCACATATCCCTCCACATTCTCTCCTATCATCCAACTCTGTCGCTGCTTCTGTTAGATGTCATACTGCACACAATACAACCATCTTCCAGCCTCCCTCTAGTCTCATGTCAATCCATATTCATATTAAACACTCGTTTGGTCATGATTAATCCCTCCTTTATTATCTTGCACTTCTATTTACTATAATGGCCGCAGACTCCCCCTTATATACTCTTTTCGTATTTTACTTATTCTTGTCACACACATCCTTAACATTCTCATCTCATTTACATAGACTCTTTCATCTGTCTCTCTCATTGCCCAGCATTCTGATCCATACATTACAATTGCTAAACTGTGAAGCAAATATAAGAACTATTTTCTTGTCTGTACATTTTTAGATTCACTTAACCACATTAGCGGCCAAAACTGTTCTCACAGCTAATAATTAAAGACAAGTCTTTGTACTTGACGCCATATAACTTTCACAGTCGTTTTTTGTGAATAAATTAACATAATACTTGTTTCTTTAGCCATTCCGCTTTCAACTGTGAGAAATTTTACTAGCACTTTAGTCGTTCGAATATTAAAAATCATATGGTAAGGTATTAGATTCTTGTAATTTTATAATTATTATTAATTTTATTAAAAGCTTTTATTTAACTTGCAATGTATGCGAAGGTGGAATCTTGCAAGTTAATGCCCCACTTCCCTTGGTCCGATTGAGATGATACATACTGGTCCAGTCCCGATGACAATGTTTATGATGAGCATGACCTGATGACAGGAATGGCTCCAGACGAGGGGACTCAATGGTTAACAGTACATACAACGGTTAACTGGACATGAAATTTTGAAAATAAAAAGACGTGAAAATAAAAAGCTTTAAAAAAGCTTTTTATTTTCACTTGTTTTAAGGTTAAATTGACGTAAAAGTTGCTGTATAACGTGTATTAAACAGAAGTATGGTATGTTTATTTTGTTTCATGCTAAAATCATCATTCTTCTGCCCTTATCCCACTCTAAATCGACACAACATGTTGTCACATGATTTGGATAGGTATTTTAAGACCAGCCTGCCAGACGTCAGCTTACGTTAGTCGCCTTTTACGACACCTCAATAAGAAATGAGGTTGATCTATTCTACTCAGCAGGATACCACACATTGGCATGTTTATTTTGTTCTATTTATTTAACAGACGAGGCTGGCTTAAAACGAGGGAACTCAACGGTTAACTGTAGGGACAAATAGTTAAAAGCTTTTTTAATTTGACTTGTTCGCTTTATACTTGTAAAGCGTGTTATTATATATTTTTTAACTATTTATTATTTAATTTATAGAATTAGGCGTTACTTTGCGGAGATCCATAATACAAAAGTAATAATAACCTGAATATCAGGTATGATAACCGATTGTCCACTATACATTTAGCATTATATATATTTTCTATTTTACTTCATTTATTATAGCAAAATAATTGTATTATTAATATTGCATTTATTATTTGTTATCTTATGTTAATAACTATGATTACAGATGTAGGAATGCTTGTCTATTCCCTTATTTAAAATTCTTTGTTCGTAAATCAGCCGGTGTCAGCAATTAGCAAGTATTATGAGGGAAATAGGAGTTAAAACTATTCAGGGTATGGTACTGTTTATGCGACTTTTAACACGGTCATCGCCGGGTAATCAATTAAAATAATAGCATCTGATTGATCGAGCCTTGCTCAGTAATTTTTTTCAACAAAAAAAATCAAAATAAAGAAAAAATTAATTTGGTAGATGGAGCACGATCTTAGCTATTTTTATTTCAAGAGATCGCCCGTTCACCGAATAAGCTACTGACTTGACAGTTTATAGCAATAATTCAGTTCAAAAAAATTTAAGTATTTTTCAATGCCCAAAAACATGGATAAAACGATTTTTTTTTAAATAAAACTTATTGAGATCGATTTTTCTCCCCCAAAACCTACATGCTGAATTTCAGGAAAATCGTCGGAGCCGTTTCCGAGATTTCGAAAAAAAATAATATATATATATAAATTATTATATATCATTAAAATAAATAATAATATCTGGGTGAAAGAGCCGTGTGGTATCCCACTGAATAAAATACTACCACCCTCATTTCTTACCAGGTTGTCGTAACAGGCGACTAAGGTAAGTTGGCCTGGCGTGTGGTATTCGTCTGAGTAGAATAGACCCCTAATAGAATAGAATATATATATATATACTAAACTATTAGTTAAAGTTAAAAAATTAAGAAGAAGATTTCATTGCCTGCTTACAGGCAATGAAAAACTGCTATTATATTATTTGAAGATAGATTAAATAAACTGACATTTTTCAAGTTGTGATTAGGTGTAAAGAGAAGTTTTAAATCTTATATATATATAAAAGAAAGTTGGTCTTAGTTACACTATTTATAACTCAAGAACGGATAAACCAATTCGGCCGAAAATTGGTGGAGAGGTTGCTTAGAACCAGGAGACGGACATAGGATACTTTTTATCCCGTTCGACCGCATTTATTTTATCCCGTCAAGTCGCTATCAAACGTGGTATAACAAAAACGACTATGACATGGAATAATAAAACATAAATGACAGCTATACGTAAATTTGTCTTTGGTTAAGGATGGTAAAAATTTGACTATTATCAAAATAATAGCTAAACTTCACTACATAGTATAAAACACAGTCGCTTTCTCTGTCTGTCCATATAATTTTATACCCGTGCGAAGCCGGAGCGGGCCGCTAGTTAAGTATAAGAGATGTACTTATACGTAAAGCATATTACACAATTGAAGATTATTTGGATGATAAAAATGTCTGGATTTGAAAATCCTTTCAGCTTCATACAAGCGGTTTAATAATGTAAAATTAAAAATGTTTAATTGACCGCCGAGTTTCTTTCTGGTTCTCGGTAAGAGCAACATTCCGAACCAGTTGTAGCTTCATTAATATTGATTGACGATTCAAAAGTGCTTGAAAGAGATTATTTGAATAAAGATTATTTTGATTTTATTTGTAATAACTCAGTGGCGTAAGAGAACGTTTCGAAAAATTATTATATTCGAGTCCAGGTATCATATATTAGCCGTGTGGTATCCGGCTGAGTACAATAGTACCACCCTCATTTCTTACCGAGGTGTCGTAAAAGGCGACTAAGGTAAGTCGACCCACCGTGTGGTATCCGGTTTAGTAGAATAGACCACCCTCTTTCTTACCGATGTGTCGTAAAAGACGACTAAGGTAGTTGATCCACCGTGTGGTATACGGTTAAGTAGAATAGACCACCCTCTTTCTTACCGAGGTGTCGTAAAATACGACTATGGTAAGTTGACGTCAGGCAGGCGGCCGGTCGTAAAACAGCAAAATCTTGTGACAACATGTTTGTAATATGTTGTGCCGACCCCACTTAGAGTGGGATAAGGGCAGGAATGATTGATTGCATCTTTTCTTTATCTTTTTATCTCTTATAATGAAACATGTAATGCTAAATATAGAATATATACATTTTCATACTTTATTATATTTTTTTGACGGAGTCCATTGTAAAGTATTAAGTAAGTAGCGGCCTGTTAGTCTCCCACTGCTGGGAATAGGCCTCTTCTCTCCGTTTTTGGAGAGAAGGATTGGAGCTAAGACCTACCACGCTGCTCCAATGATTGGTTACACATATCTCCAGAATTGTCTAGAGATATGCAGGTTTCCTCACGATGTTTTCCTTCACCGAAAAGCGTGTGATAAATTGCAATTATCAATTCATCGGAGTCCATTAGATTAAATGAATTATAAGACTAAGATTTTCGACTCGCAATTAAACATACTTTATGAGCGCAGTTTTGGTGAAAGTTTATTACCACTTGATAACTTGTCGGAAATTGAAGTTAATTACTTAACTGGCTGTGGTAGCCCAGCGGTAACACCGTGCGCCTCTTTCAAGGAGGTCTAGGGTTCAAACCCCGGGCAGGCACCAATGAGTTTTCTAGTAAAACTTATGCGTCTAATTGATAATTGCAATTTATCACACGCTTTTCGAAGAAGGAAAACATCGCGAGGAAACCTGCATATCTCTAGAGAATTCTGGAGATATGTGTAACCTACCAATCCGCATTGGAGCAGCGTGGTAGGTCTTAGCTCCAATCCTTCTCTCCAAAAAAAAAAAAAACGGAGAGAAGAGGCCTATGCCCAGCAGTGGGATATCAACAGGCCGTTACATTATATTACATTACATATACGTACATAGTTTGACTCAGTCTACTATGTTTAGTCTAAATACTGTAATCCTAATGATTTATATTAAAAATTTCACAAGTGGGGACAAGTGGGGTCCTCACAACATGTTATAAACGTGTTGTCATATGATGTAGCTACGTATTTTACGACCGGCCGCCTGCCTGACGTCTACTTACCTTAGTCGTATTTTACAACACCTCGGTAAGAAATGAGGGTTGTCTATTCTACTCAGCCGCATACCGCACGGTGACTCAACTTACCTTGGTCGCCTTTTACGACACCTCGATAAGAAAGAGGGTGGTCTATTGTACTTAACCGGATACCACACGGTGAGTCAACTTACCTTAGTCGCCTTTTACGACACCTCAGTAAGAAATGAAGTTGGTCTATTCTATTCAGCCGGATACCACACGGCTATCCACTTTTTTTTAATTATTTTTTATTCCATTTATATTAACTTATATTCCATAAACTTAACATTGGTGAGTTTTTTCCATATTACGGTTTAATAAATACGGTATTATATCAAAATAGCATCATAACTTTTGTACTATGTAATTCTGCAAACTTATATAAACTATTTTCGTTTTTATTAACCTCTTGTTACTTATGTAGTCTTTGTTATCGACAAACGATAACCTTTCGAAATTCACACAGAATCCGCGGTTATTCGCTTTCCATTAGAGTGTAGCGGTTATAATATATTAAGAAACACTTTCGGCATCGAGCGTCACTTTCTACGATCTTTTTCACCGCTAGCGTAATCTCACGAGATGTTTTAATCTAGATATAGACATATATATACTATTTACATATATATGTAAATAGTATTAAGAATTATATTTTTAAAAGAGCAACCGCCGAGTTTCTTGCTGGCTCTTCTCGGTAGGAACAGCTTTCCGAACCAGCAGTAGAGTTGACGATTCAAAAGCACTTGTTTACAAGTTTATTTGAATAAAGAATATTTTGAATTTGAATTTGAATTTATGTTACTAGCAATCGCCAACAAAACCGTAATATAGTATTTTAATAATCATAACAATTTAAAAGTTTTGTATTATGGATCCCTGCAAAGTAACGCCTAATTCTATAAATAAGCCATAACAATGATTTAATTTATAGAATGTTTAATGAGTTAAACATAATGAAAGCCTTAACAAAACTTCATGTTCCTACTGTTAACCGTTGAGGAATTTATAGAATTACTTAATTTTGCGGAGATCAATTACAATAATACAAAAGTAATAATAAAATTATTTTCCTATAATTCGCGATGAAGTAAAACAGAAAATATATATAACGGCCCCTGCTTCGCACGGGTATAAACTATAGCCCATGGTCACTCAGTGAAAAAAAAAATGATTAAAATCGCTCCAGTAGTTTCGATTTATTCATTACTGCCCGTGGCCCGCACGCGTTAAATTTGGACAAAAACAATTCCCCTCTCCCTATACCAATAAGATTTCCTGCTATCTTTAGAATATCTAAATTCATATACTATATATTTACTTATTTATTTTCCATTTTTCCCTATGTATTTTATTTTTACATTTAATTACAGAATGTCTTTATATACAACATTCACAGCTTTCTTGTCATTAAACAAACTCTTGAAAGAGCGACATATAGCTGCTAAAGTCGAAGTGCTATAGGGCGAAGCGCGGCGTCCTCACGGCATTTTAAATCTGTAATATCTTCGAAAATGATCATTTAAATTATATGCTGTAAACGGCCATATTGATTAAATCAACAATGTATTTAAGGTACTTAATTGGATAAGGATTAAAGCTGTATTGTAAATTGCTTCGAAAATAAGGCATTATTTTTCTTAAAAAGTAAATTACAAAAAAATGCTATTGTGGGTTATCCATAAAAGAGATATACCATCGCGAACCTGCGTTTCAGCCTGCGTTTGCAATGTAAGTGGAAAAAAATGTAATTATTTACGACATCACATTAGAAACCTCAAAAATTACAGTATATATCTACTCAATATTGAATGTTATTATACATATAAACCTTCCTCTTTAATCACTCTATCTATTTTAAAAAACCGCATGAAAATCTGTTGCGTAGTCTTAAAGATTTAAGCATACATAGGGATATATGGACAAACATAGAATGTGACTTTGTTTTATACTATGTAGTGATTCTGTAATTAATTTTAAAAATAAAATACATAGGGAAAAATATAAAAATAAATATGTAGTATATGAATTTAGATATTAGATATAGCAGGAAATCTTATTGGTATAGGGAGAGGGGAATTGTTTTTCTCCAAATTTAACGCTTGCGGGCCACGGGCAGTAATGAATAAATCAAAACTACTGGATCGATTTTAATCATTTTTTTCACTGAGTGACATGGGCTATATATTTTATACCCGTGCGAAGCAGGGGCAGGCCGCTAGTATATATATCGCTTCTTTAAATCCGGCCACACTTGTCAAACATACACGTAGAAAGTTTGCAAGTGCATTTCCTCGCGGACATCCTACAACATGTTTTCGTAATTATCGGCTCTCTTTGACATGTTGCATTTAAAACGCGACGGGATGCTGTGAGGTGGATATTTTCTCAGTTAATCATACACTCGGTGAAATGAAAGCTTTACTAGTTTAGCTTATTACACAATATTACAGAAATCTATACATACTAATCCTATTTATTTTATACTAGCGGTCTGCCCCTGCTTCGCACGGGTATAAAATATATATCCCATGTCAGTCAGTGTAAAAAAAATGATTAAAATCGATCGAGTAGTTTTGATGAGCCCGTGGCCCGCACGCGTTAAATTTGGAGAAAAACAATTTCCTTTCCTATACCAAGAAGATTTCCTGCTATCTTTGGAATATCTAAATTCATATAGTACATTTTTACTTATTTACTTTTACATTTTCCCTATGTATTTTATTTTTACAATTAATTACAGAATGTCTTTAAACAAACTCTTAAAAGAGCGACATAGCTGCTAAAGTCGAAGTGTTATAGGGCGAAGCGCGGCGTGCTCACGGCGTTTTAAATCTGTAATATCTCCGAAAATGTTCACTTAAATTACATGCTGTAAACGGCCATATTGATCTATATTAAATCAACAATTTATTTAAGGTACTTAATTGGATAAGGATTAATGCTGTATTGTATAAAAATTGCTTCAAAAATATGGCGTTATTTTTCGTAAAAAGTAAATGACAAAAAATGCTATTGTGGGTTGTCCATAAGAGATAGACATATACCATCGCGGACTTTTCTGTAGACCTTTTCAAGATGTACAAATACTTAGTACATCATTTTGATAAATCTCGTAGGGTTTAGCCTGCGTTTGCAATGTAAGCGAAAAAAAATGTAATTATTTACAGAAACCTCAAAAATTACAGTATTTCTCTACTCCGTATTGAATGTTATTATACGTACAAATCTTCCTCTGGAATCACTCTATCTATTAAAAAAAACCGCATCAAAATCTGTTGCGTAGATTTAAAGTTTTATGCGTACACAGGGATATAGGGACTTTGTTTTATAATATGTAGTGATTTTCAATTCTCGCGACCACCCGTTCCCCGAATAAACTACGCTTACTTGACATTTAATGGCATAAATTCAATTCAATATAAATTTTAGTATTTTAATGGCCAACAACAGGGATAAAACGATGGTGTTTTTTAAATAAAACCTGACGAGATCGATTTTTCTCCCCGAAAACCCCCTACTTGCTGAATTTCTAGAAAATCATTACAGCCGATTCCGAAAATATATATATGTATATACATATATACATACAAGATTAACTCATTTAAATATTAAAGATATTCGATCCATACTATTTTACATTTTTAAATATTCCTAATTAAAATAACGTCAACTATGAGTTATATATATCCTCCAACCCTTATCCCACTCTAAGTGGGGTCGGCACCACATGTTATAAACATATTGTAACGCAATTTGGCTGCGTTTTTACGACCGGCCGCCTGCCTGACGTCAACTTACCTTAGTCGTATTTTACGACACCTCGGTAAGAAGGAGGATGGTCTATTCTACTTAACCGGATACCCATGAGTTAAAAAAAAAAAATCAACTAAGATTTATGAAACAGAAAATATATTACATTTCTTTTCTTAGTCAATCCAAATCCATAGTTAAATACTTGAAACGGTTTCTGCTTGAACACGAGTGTCGCACCACTGCGCCCACGGTCTTATTTTAGCCATTGTTAGCCCAAATTTGTTCAGTTAACTTTATTGAACCATGGAGGAAAAACCGCGGCGATTCCTATAATGAGAAATGAGGCAACTGTTTTAGGGTTCCCTTGAAAAATGTACGTACATTAAATTAATATATAATTTACATTATTATAACTTAAATTGATTAATTGGACTGTCTTGGCATAAACTTTATATAGGATATACAGTGGAAACTCTATATAACGACCCTTAAGTGCATATTTTGACGTTATAGAGAGTTATCGTTACATGGATAGAAGAAAACAGTATTAGAGAAAGAAAAATTTTATTTGAGACTAGTGTAAAAAATTACCTGTAAAGTCGGTTTTACGGGCAAAGATTTTACGTGACAACGTCTTTTTAAATGTGATGGATTGGACTGGGAGAGAGACGCAAGGCATTCGCCAGTCCGGCGGGCCTCTCTTTCGTTCGGTGACTCATCGTAACAGACGTGAGCGGGCGTTACACTTTCATGAGTGACTCCAAGCCGCAACCTAATTTAACACGTTGTCACGTCAAAACAATTCTTATTGTATCGCCATTGTTATTTTTGTCTGGTATTTTTTTTTTTATATTTTATTTATATCTTGCGATATTGAGGCATCTTAGTTTTTTGATTTACTTTATTGAACTAATAATATAAGTCAAAAATAATTTATAGAATTAGGCGTTACTTCATAATACGAAAGTAATGAGATTATTATTTTGCTATAATCCGCGATAAAACGAAATATATGTAATGCTAAATGTAGAGTGTACTATTCGTTCTCATACCTGATACATGCAGAATTTATAACACTCATGCACTACCCGACACCGATGGCACAACAATATACAACTGCACACATTCACCACCACAATCTCAACAATTGTTTCGTAAAGCTTTACGATTTTGTCGTGGAGTCTATCTCCTGACGATGCTTCGGTTACGGGGCGAAACAATTGAAATAGTGGTGGTGAATGTGTGCAGTGCTTGTGTATTGTTCTGCCATCGGTGTCGGGTAGTGCATGAATTCTTACATAGCGTGTATCAGGTATGAGAACGAATAGTACACTCTACATTTAGCATTACATATATTTCCTTTTATCGCCGGATTATAGCAAAATAATATTCTCATTACTTTTGTAAGTCAAAACTTTGCGATTTTGTCGTGAAGTCTATCTCCTGATGATGCTTCGGTTGCGGGGCGAAACGATTGTTGAGTTTGTGATAGTGAACGTATATAGTGCTTGTATATCACGGTGGCGGTGGTGGAGGTTTGTGCATGTGGTTTTTTTTTTTTTACGACTCCTGCATGTATCAGGTATGATAACCGATTGTCCACTCTACATTTAGCATTATATATATTTTCTATTTTACTTCATCGCGGATTATAGCAAAATAATTTTATTATTACTTTTGTAAGTCAAAACTGTTAAAAAAAGACCGCCGAGTTCCTCTCTGGTTCTTCTCGGTAAGAGCAACATTCCGAACCAAATGTGACTTCTTTATCGTCTATTTAATAAATAAATAATATATTATACTACGGAACATCAACAGCATCGAGTCATTCGTTTTTTCATATTCGGCGTCACGGTGTTTTGACGACTTAATGTTACATCGTGATAGAGGAAATCACTCCACCATATCTTGAGATAATCTTAAAGATTTGTGTGATTTAAATCTATAGTACCTCATTAACAACAAAAAAAATAAAAAAAAGTAAATAATTTATAGAATTAGGCGTTACTTTGCGGAGATCCATAATACAAAAGTAATAATAAAATTATTTTGCTATAATCCGCGATGAAGTAAAATAGAAAATATATATAATGCTAAATGTAGAGTGGACAATCTCCACGACCTTTTGCGATTTTGGTCGTGGAGTCTATCTCCTGATGATGCTTCGGTTGCGGGGCGAAACGATTGTTGAGTTTGTGATAGTGAACGTATGTAGTGCTTGTGTATCGTGGTGGCGGTGGTGGAGGTTTGTGCATGTGTTTTTACGAATCCTGCATGTATCAGGTATGATAACCGATTGTCCACTTACATTTAGCATTATATATATTTTCTATTTTACTTCTTCGCGGATTATAGCAAAATAATTTTATTATTACTTTTGTAAAAAAGTAAGTAAAGTAGCGGCCTGTTACTATCCCACTGCTGAGAATAGGCCTCTTCTCTCCGTTTTTGGAGATAATTCGAGCTAAGACCTACCACGCTGCTCCAATGATTGGTAGGTTACACATATCACCAGAATTCTCTAGAGATATGCAGGTTTCCTCACGATGTTTTCTTTCACCGAAAAGCGTGTGATAAATTGCAATTATCAATTAGACACATAAGTTTTAACGGAAAAACTCATTAGTGTCTGCCCGGGTTTGAACCCGTGACCTCCTTGAAAGAGTCGCACGGTGTTATCGCTGGGCTACCACAAAAAATAAAGATAAAAATAATTATGTATTTTGGGATCCTAGGTATTTTCACTTCTCGGGGCTGCCCATTCCCCGAATAAGTTACACTGACTAGACAGTTTATAGTATATAAATGTTAGTATATTTTAATGCCCAAAAACAGGGATAAAACCCTTTTTTTTTAATAAAACCTAGCTAGAATGATTTAACTCCCCCAAAACATCCTGCATGCTAAATTTCAGGAAAATCGTTGAAGCCGTTTCCGAGATTCCGAAAATATACATATATATATTTTGATTTGAATGGTCCGTTGGCGCAGTTGGTAGTGACCCTGTCTTCAGCTCCGCGGGTTCGAAGCCCACCGAGGGCAAACATTTTCTATAAATGCATTTGTTTGACTTTGAGCCTGGATATATATTTGTATTTATGTATTTAAAAAATATATAAGTATATATTCACCAGTTGTCTGTCCATAACAGAAGTATTAAAATTACTTTGGGGACGGACGACCGTGTGTGTAAGTGTCCCATATATTTATATTAATTTATTTATTATACATATATATATGTACATACAAGATTAAATCATTAAATATTAAAGATTTATGTGTATACTGTGGTATCTAATCAAGTCAAGGTAAAGAAACTTTTTAAAAGATTTTAACAAATAATATCCCTACTTTTAACCGTTGAGTTCCCTCGTCTGGAGCCAATCCTGTCATCAGGTCATGCTTATCATAAACATTATCATCGGGACTGGACCAGTATATATCTCAATCGGACACCGGGAAGTGGGGCATTAACTTGCAAGATTCCACCTTCACATACATTGCAGTTAAATAAAAGCTTTTAGCAATAGTCTTGAATTCAAATGGATATATTAAGTTATGCTTTAAAGATATTTTATGTCACAGTGAATTTTTCCATAGAGTTATAAATGAGGAATAAACTCACCATACATTGTTTTGTTATATCTTAAACGGATTATGCATTATTTTTGATTTATACAAAATTGAGTTTCATGTCTAAACTAACACAAAAATGTTAATTAATTATATATTTAACCCTTCTTCATTAACTACTCTGTTTATTAAAGATAATTTTATAAAAATCCGTTAAGTAGTTTTTGAGTTTATCGCGTACAAACATACGCAAGAGTGGACTTTTATAAAGTATGTGAATTGTGATAAATAGATTTCTTTACGTTCAAATGTCAGTACAAACTTGTATCTCAGCACGCTATCGTAACCTTGAACACGTCTCTATTACTTTCATCGCGGCGGGATCGACGACCTCCGTGAGATGAGTCTGAAAGCGAACACCTACAATGACCCCGTCATAGATTAGACTGCAGACGTGGCGGTAGGCAGAATATGTATAAATAGCGCTAAATCAATATTACCCCATAATAGACAGGCAGCTTTTCATATCTTCTATATATATAAAATAAAGTTGGTCTTAGTTACACTATTTATAACTCAAGAACAGATGAACAAATTCGGCTGAAAATTGGTGGAGAGGTTGCTTAGAACCAGGAGACGGACATAGGATACTTTTTATCCCGTTCGACCGCATTTTTTTTTCCCGTCAAGTCACTATAAAACGTGGTATAGCAAAAACGACTATGACATGGAAAAACAAAACATAAATGACAGCTAAACGTAATTTAGTCTTTGTATAAGTATGGTAAAAATATGACAATTATCAAAATAGTAGTAGCTATAAACGTTACTACATAGTATAAAACAAAGTCACTTTCTCTGTCTGTCTGTTATATCACTATTTTTGCTTAAATCTTTAAAACTACGCAAAAGATTTTGATGCGGTTTTTTTAAGTATATATAGTGATTGAAGAGGAAATTTTATATGTATAATAAAATTCAATATGGAGTAGCGAAATACTGTGATTACCACAGAGTGACATAGGCTATATGCTTTATACCCGTGCGAAGCTGGGGCCGGACTCCTAGTCTTTAATATTTAAATGAAAGAATACAAATCGAGATTATAAAACATAACAATAGCACCCTCATTAACGATCAGATAAATGTTTCTAGTTCAAGCTTTTTACACTTGTTCGCAGGCAAAATAAAATAAATGGTGGGGTTGAACCGATTAGTATATAACTAAACTTATTTGGGTATTGCTTCGCTTTGCGATTTTGGTCGTGGAGTCTATCTCCTGATGATGTTTCGGTTGCGGGGCGAAACGATTGTTGAGTTTGTCATAGTGAACGTATATAGTGCTTGTGTATCGTGGTGGCGGTGGTGGAGGTTTGTGCATGTGTTTTTACGACTCCTGCATGTATCAGGTATAATAACCGATTGTCCACTCTACATTTAGCATTATATATATTTTCTATTTTACTTCATCGCGGATTATAGCAAAATAATTTTATTATTACTTTTATATTTAAATGAGTTAATCTTGTAGTACCTGGTTGAACGATCGGTAATTTTTTACAAAATAAAAAAAGAAACTTCAAAAAAGGAAAGGAAAAAATGATTAGGTAGTTGGGATCGAACCTAGGTACTTACATTTCTCGAGTCTGCCCGTGCCCCGAATAAGCTACGCTGACTTGACGGTTTATGACAAAAATAATATTCAATATATATTTTAGTATTTTTTAATGCCCAAAAACAGGGATAAAACTATTTTTTTTACACAGAACCCAGCTTCGATTTTTCTCCTGCAAAAGCCCCTACATGCTGAATTTCAGGAAAATCATTGGACCCGTTTCCGAGATTCCGAAAATATATCGTCTGTTTTTCTATCTAGTCTGTTTTTGGGCATTAAAAAATACTTTAATTTATATTGACTTAAATTTTTGCCATAAACTGTCAAATCAGCGTAGCTTATTCGGGGAACGGGCACTCTCGAGAAATGTAAATACCTAGGATCGATCCCCAACTACATAATTATTGACGTGACAACGTCTTAAATTAGGTTGCGGCTTGGAGTCACTCATGAAAAAGTGTAACGCCCGCTCACGTCTGTCACGATGAGTCACCGAACGAAAGAGAGGCCCGCCGGACTGGCGAGTGCCTTGTGTCTCTTCCGCTCCAATCCATCACATTTAAAAAGACGTTGTCACGTAAAAACTTTGCCCGTAAAACCGATTTTGCAGGCAACCGTTTTTTTTATATATTTTTTTTATTTTGTAAAAAATTACCTAGCAAGTCTGGGTCACCCAGGCAGTGGGGTAGCTAGGGGGTGGCGAGAGGGGCGGTCGCCCCAGGGCACCACAGGCAAGGGGGCACCAAACTTGATAATAATTTTTTTTTGATGAATAATGAAATCATTTCAGAAAAAGTTGAATAAGACTCTTATTCAACTTTTTGCACATTGATTTTGTATGATTATATTGCCTACAATAAACACAAAAAAGTTTCTTAGCTGTAGAGCTCAATGAAGAAACAACGGACTTTGCGACTCAAAAAGCGAGGAAAGTTGTTTTTTAAATTTTCTAAATAAATTTTATCATAATCTAATGTTATTTTATATATAGTTATTATCATTTTGAACCAATTTAAATTTATATATTAAAGTCATTGCATTCTGAAATATAAAATTATTTAGACTCTTTAGAAGGGGGGGGGGGGGGGCACCAGGTGACAATTGGCCCCGGGCCCCAAATATACTAGCTACGCCACTGCACCCAGGTACTGGCTATAACGCAGTGTCGCATCTATCGCTTCCGGTTAGTATTTGCCTTCAGGTTTTGCTTTCCGCGCCTCGGTAACGAGAAAGCCAGTACAACTTACTTACGTAGAATTATTTTCTACAAACACTCGTGTAAGTAGCTTGATGACCTCATCAGCGCTGTGGTTCGTTCTACAGAGGTCGCGGGTTCGATGTAAATTCAAAAACCTATATCTATACTAATATATAAAGCTGAAGAGTTTGTTTGTTTGAACGCGCTAATCTCAGGAACTACTGGACTAATTTGTTAAATTCTTTCAGTGTAAGATAGTCCATTTATCGTATATTAATATTATATATAACACTATATAACACGCTAAGCGTGTTATATAGCGCTAAGCCTAAAAAAGATGCAATCTATACTAATATTATAATGCTGAAGAGTTTGTTTGTTTGATTGCTTAAGCTCAGGAACTACTGGACCGATTTGAAAAATTCTTTGAGTGTAAGATAGTCCATTTATCGAGGCATTTATTTAGGTGGCGGTGGTGCAGGTTTGTGCATGTGTTTTTACGAATCCTGCATGTATCAGGAATGATAACCGATTGTCCACTCTACATTTAGCATTATATATATTCTCTGTTTTACTTCATCGCGGATTATAGCAAAATAATTATATTAATTACTTTTTTATTCTAATAAGCGTTAAATAGAATCGCTGAGTCGATTAAGCGATGCTCAATTTAATTAGAATCGATTATATGCCACTCAATTCGAATCGAATCTGAAATCGATGTTTATTAATGAGTAGATAGTTTTTATTGATTGCTAACAATCTCCGACGTGGAAATATTAAGACCGTAATATAATCCTTTGATAATCATAAAAATAGTTAAAGTGGGTTAACCTTAAAAGCTAGACATATGCTGTCGTGGACTTTTATTTAGAACTTTTAGAGGGAAACAATGTTGTAATACATGATTTTTTAATAACTATCACCGTTTACTCAGCGCACGCTAAAAGCTTTAAATTTTGCCGTTTTCGTACTATATTTTATTGCTGCTCCTCTCCTATTTATCTTAGCGTGATGTTATATAGCCTATAGCCTTCCTCCATAAACTATCTTACACTGAATACATTTTTCAAATCGGTCCAGTAGTTCCTGAGATTAGCGTTCAAACAATCAAACAAACCCTTCAGCTTTATATATAAGTATATATATAATATTGAATATCGGATATCAGCTTTCATTCATATGTTACTTTCACTTTAGGAATGTGGTGGCAGGTAAGAACAGGTTTGGCCGGGTGTATGTCTTTATGTATTTCATAAGATTTTAACTCAGCACGTAGCATAATTCGTAAATTTAACATATATTTTTACATATAAAACAAAAAAGCTGTTACCAAAATTTCGTGTTCCTACTGTTACCCGTTGAGGTGAAGTTAAAAAAGCCTTTAAAAAGCTTTTAATTAAATTTCATGTCACCGTTAACCGTTAATTCCTTTCGTCTGGATCCAATCCTGTCATCCTGTCATCAGGCTTATCTTATGATAAGCATGAAAAAAAATGATTTTTGGTGAAAAAAACAATTATTTTTTCACATACTGGTCCAGTCCCGATGACAATGTTTATACATTGTCATCGGGACTGGACCAGTATGTGAAAAAATAATTGTTTTTTCACCAAAAATCATTATTTTTTTAAATTGATTATTTTAGGTGTCCCATTTTTCTTTTTTACTTTTTTTTGTTTTTTATTACAGATTAGATTTTTATAGATTAGATATGCATTGTTGGATGAAACCGATTTTGGCTAAATGGTTTCATTTACACATTTTAATACAATTTCACAAACAGCGCATCTGATATTATTTCTTGGTAGCTGTCCACTTTAATAAGCCTTTATTGTAATTATTTATTAATTTTAAAAATAGCAACTTTTGAAATCTATATATATAAAAGAAAGCTGGTCTTAGTTACACTATTTATAACTCAAGAACGGATGAACAAATTCGGCTGAAAATTGGTGAGATGTTGCTTAGAACCAGGAGACGGACATAGGATACTTTTTATCCCATTCGGCCGCATTTATTTTATCCCGTCAAGTCACTATAAAACGTGGTATAACAAAAACGACTTTGACATTGAATAACAAAAAGCAAATGTCAGTGAATACAAAACATAGATGACAGCTAAACGTAATTTCGTCTATTCGATAATTTGTAAAAATAAAATACTTAGGGAAAATGTAAAAGTAAATAAGTAAAAATGTAGTATATGAATTTAGATATTCCAAAGATAGCAGGAAATCTTCATGGTATAGGGAAAGGCGATTGTTATACTCCAAATTTAACGCGTGTGGGCCACGGGCAGTAATGAACATGAGTGAGTGACGTAGGTAGGCTATAGTTAGATAAAAATCGATTTATTTTTTTGGGAAAAAAATCTATTATTTATTAATTTCCGTACAAGAAACGGGTAAATGTAACTAGTATTAAGAATTATATTTTTATAAGAACAACCTCCGAGTTTCTTGCTGGCTCTTCTCGGTAGGAACAGCTTTCCGAACCAGCAGTAGAGTTGATTCAAAAGCACTTGTTTACAAGTTTATTTGAATAAAGATTATTTTGAATTTGAATTTGAATTGAATCGATTTTCTCCATCTCACATCCCTACCAGGAAGTGAGTCAAAGTTTAACTTACAAGATTCCACCTTCACTTACATTGCAAGTTAAATAAAAGCTTTTAAAAAGAGCCTGATATCTACAAAATGACGCATTGATAACGCACGTCATATCATTTCATAAACTTTAAGATTATTTCGAAAGTATATGAACTTTTTCTGAAATGCCACGCCCTATAACCTACTTACGGATTGCGTAAGTAAAGTAAGTAGCGGCCTGTTACTATCCCACTGCTGGGAATAGGCCTCTCTCCGTTATTGGAGAGAAGGATTGGAGCTAAGACCTACCACGCTGCTCCAATGCGGATTGGTAGGTTACACATATCTCCAGAATTCTCTAGAGATATTTACGGATTGCGTTATGTTTAGTATTTAAATACTGTAACAGTTGCAAATAAATGCTTCTTATTTTTAGTGGACAAAGCCCTCCTTTTTCCACCTTTAGTTTTCGAGGTGATTGAGGAACATGAGGAATTTATGGTGACTTAACTAAGGAATTCACAGGCAAGTATGGGTTTACGGAATTTCACCCTCCTTCTAATTGTAAAATGAAATAAGTGGGAATTTATTAAATAAAGTTGGAAGGAGTAAATTTTTCGATTAGACAACTTTACTTAATTGAGTAAAATAACCACTTTGATTTTTTTTTTTTCGAAAAATAGTAATCTTTGGTTGATCAGCAACCGAAATATTATCGCACACTTTCTACAATAACATGATATAATAGAAATACCACATTCCCGTTCCGAGATGCTCTTCTCTTGAATGACGAACAGAGACTGACTGTCACTGAAACGTTTTATCAATAGGAAGACTCCACCTGAAACAACAACGGCACAGTGTTCCCAACATTTTAATCAAAAAGGGCGCGAAACTCTTGTTTCATGACTGTGTTGCTGTAAAATACAAAGCGGAAGTCATTGGCTACAATATAAATTCTCGTATTTCCATTGGGAATAGAAAAAGAATACATCATTCTCCTGCCTCCTTATCCCACTCTAAGTGGGGTCAGCACAATTTGTTATAAACATGTTGTTACGTGATTTGGATACGTATTTTACGACCGGCCGCGTGGACGTCAACTTACCTTAGCCGCATTCTACCTCGGTAAGAAAGAGGGTGATCTATTTTACTCAGCCGGATACCACACGGCGAGTCAGCTTACCGTAGTTGCTTTTTACGACACCTCGGTAAGAAATTAGTGTGGTCTATTCTTCTCAGCCGGATACCACACGGCGGGTCAACTTACTTTAGTCGCCTTTTACGACACCTCGGTATTAAATAAGGGTGGTCTATTCTTCTCAGCCGGATACCACACGGCGGGTCAACTTACCTTAGTCGCCTTTTACAACACCTCAGTATTAAATGACGGTGGTCAATTCTACTCAGCCGGATACCACACGACGCGTCAATTTACATTAGTCGCCTTTTACGACACCTCGGTATTAAATGAGGGTGGTCTATTCCACAGCCGGATACCACATGACATAGAAAAAGAATACATATAAACTAGTATTATAAATGCGAAAATCTATTCGTCTATCTGTTAGTAAATCGCTGAACCAATATTGATGAAATTCAGTATATTTAACGTTTATATAGCGGAATTATATGTCCGGTATATAAGCGTTAAATATACTATAAATATCTTATAGGATAGAATAGCTCTTGTGTTTATTTCTGAAACTAGAAAAACCACATTTTCAAAATTGAGGGTATCCTTAAGACATTTTTGACAAAAAATCTTTTTAAAAAGGTTGCGTAGATATTATACATAAATATATGGGACACTTACACACACGGCCGTCCGTCCCCAAAGTAAGTAACTTAATACTTGTGTTATGGACAGACAACTGGTGAATATATATACTTATATATTTTTACATACATACTTAAATACAGATATGTGACGAAGATAAACACACGTCTTGAACGTGTCCATAACAGGTGTTGGCACTTTCCAAATACGGCCAAATTTCACTTTTAATATTAGATATTTAAAGTGTTTATGCGAAATGGTCGGATGCTAAACGTATCTTTTTCATAAAATTTACTTAGAGATATATATAAATTATATTTATTTACAGCAAATATGTACAAGTTATATCTATATTAAATTACTTACACGCTAGGACTATACAAATCATGCCCACGTGGAATGGTCCCAAGAATGCTGGCTTTCCGCGCTGAATCGCTAAGCTGATCCTTTGTGCGAAAAAGGAGCCCTCTTGTCACCTGAAGAGGCAATCAACCGAGGTGTTAAAACGGATATAAATTAACTAGCTTATATTCGCAACTTCATTCGCGTAGACTGTTGTCGTGTAGGTCGATAATAGATGGCTATTTTCAATGTCATCATATTCCTGTAGAATTAACAGGATTTCTATACCCCATATTTTATTCCGCTGTATAAGGAATAAATGTACCAAATTCTATCGATATAGGTTCAGCGGATTCGCCGTGAAAGAGTAACAAACATACATACTCAAAAACTTTCGCATTTATAATATAAGCAGGATTTAATTGAAACTAAATTGTTTTAAATTTGTTACAGATACCAAGATGGCGACCGGTGAGTTAAGAAGTTTAATATAAGTTACTCTTTAATATTTAAATGAGTTAAAATTTTAGAGTAAGCAAAGGATAATTACGCTGTCAATTGTAATGTCATGATAGCTCAATTGGGTAACGGGCGGTCTTAACTTCTGTTTATCGGGATCGATTCGATATAAAACCTTTTTTGTTAATTTTGATAAAAAAATTATTTAAAAAAATTACCAAACATGGTTCGCTCCAAGTTAAGTGCTAAAGTATTCTCAATAAGGCATTTTTTTGTTTTCTCTATATCCGAAAGAATTCTTGATTTTTTAAAATCATGTGTATAAGTTTCAATTGTGCCAAATTGTATCAATATCGGTCTATTGGTCTATCGGATAAACAGACTAACGAATTAGTCGGAGCGTGCGACATAAGAGATTAACAAATCAAATAAACCAAACTCAAAACTAAAGGTTTTTACTGTCTCTCTAAATAATGCCTCAATTGAGAAAACTCAATTTCTTATTATTTAATTTGTAAGCATAAAAATGCTGTCAATTGAGCGCAATCTAAAACAAATATAATTTTAAATTCTTAAAAGGCCTATATATTGCTTTACAACCATTCAGTGAAAGTCCCATCAAAATCTGTTTCGTGTGACTGGAGTACTTCTTTAAGTCTCAATGTTTTAGTAAGAACCGTGAAAAAGTCCAAAAATTTTAGAATATTGATCTAATACAGCTATAGACCGATTTGAAAAACTCTTTCAGTGTAAGATAGTCCATTTATCTAGGAAGGCTATATTTAATTCAAATTCAAAATATTCTATATTCAAATAAACTTGTAAACAAGTGCTTTTGAATCGTCAACTCTACTGCTGGTTCGGAAAGCTGTTCCTACCGAGAAGAGCCTGCAAGAAACTCGGCGGTTGCTCTTTTAAAAATATAATTCTTAATACTATTTACATTAAACCGTAGCCCAAAAATACAGTTGAACTATCTGTTTTTAGTGGTACATTATTTAAAGAGCAAATTATTTAGCCTGAACCAATGAGCTACTTGCGATAAACCCCTGTTTACTTCGTCAATATTATCGTCATTTCTATTTACTTTAAAAATTAATGATGTATCATCCGCAAACAGTACAACATCGCAAATATTATGAATGAAATATGGCAAATCATTTATATAAACTAAAAACAGAAAGGGACCAAGAATTGATCTTTGAGGCACACCCATAACTAAGGCCGTTTCGGATGATTGCACATCATTAATGCACACTATAGGCTATAACATCACGCTAAGATGAATAGGAGAGGAGCAGCAATATAATATTACGAAAACGGAAAAAAAACTGATTTCCATGCGAAGCTATTAGTATAATATATTATACATAGGTTAACTAATAACTAACTGTTTCTATATTCATTATAATCTGAGCCGCAGTCAAAACAAACTTCACACGACTTTCACAGTTTCACTTTCATCCAATCCATCACTAATATAAAGTGATTTAAACTTTCATATATCACGATTTACATACACGAGAGGCGACCGCGTGAGATGAGCATTAAAACTATACTTATATGAATGCGATAGGGGTATTTTGTGACTTATCCAAAGCATTTGATTGCATTCAACACGAAATTTTATTGCTAAAGCTTGGCTATTATGGCATTAAAGACAATGCACTTCGTCTCGTTACATCGTATTTTCACAGCAGGATTCAAAGAGTGTGCATTAATGATGTGGTCAGCTGGAATGGCCTTAGTTATGGGTGTGTCTCAAGGATCAACCCTTAGTGCCTTTCTGTTTTTAGTTTATATAAATCAGGGCTTCTTAAACTGTGGACCCCCAGGGTGTCGCGAGACTACTGAAAGGGGCGTCGCATAGATCTGATACTTTTCAATCATTATTGATACAACTACATGGCTGCAGCTGTCCTTTAAAGAACTTTTCTAACAAAGATTTATTGATATTTCTCATCCTAAGTTCCTTCATTACCCCTTTTCATTAAATTTAATTAAATAGATTTTATTAAATTTACGATTGGTTAGTTTACAACAATTATAAATAAAATTTTAAATTTATTATACACACTACGTACAAATATAAATACAAATAAAAATCATACAAAATACTTTTGTAGTTTTATTATAACTATTTTTTGAAAAAAGTGGCAATGCTAAAATGTTATTTACATTGTAAAATAGTGCGATATTACATCTACGGTTAATATATATTTCATTATATGGAGGAGGGGGTCGTTTAAAATTTCCTAAGCTTGAAGGGGGTCGCTATATAAAAAAGTTTAAGAAGCCCCTATATAAATGATTTGCCATATTTTATTCATAATATTTGCGATATTGTAATTTTTAAAATAAATAAAAATGACGATTATATTGACGAAGTAAACAGGGGCTTATCGCAAGTAGCTCATTGGTTCAGGCTAAATAATTTGGTACTGAATTCAAATAAAACTAAATATAGAATTTGCATTACCTAATGCTGCAAAAACAGCAAATAGGCTCTCTTTAAATAATGTACCACTAAAAACAGATAATTCAACCGTATTTTTGGGAGTATCCTTGGATACAAAACTCCAATGGAGCACACACGTAACAACTCTTGCAGGGAACTGAGTTCACAGACGTCGAAACAGCAAAACTTGTTTATTTTGCCTTCTTCCATAGCATTGTCTTATGGAATATTGCTATGGCGAAATGCGCGGATAGTGAAAAGAATTTTGTATTACAAAAAAGAGCTATACGTGGCATTTATAATTTAAGTCCCCGTGATTCCCTGCGAGAGAAGTTTAAGGAAACAGGTATTCTTACATTTGCTTCACAGTATATTTTAAGCAATTTAATTTAACTCTGTAACTCTTGTAAAATACGTAGCCATATCATGTGACAACGTGTTTATAACATGTGCCGACCCCACTTAGAGTGGGATAAGGGCAGGAAGATGACGTCGAAGGTTCATAAAAAATCTCTTTATATGTCTCAGCAATAATGATATTCTACATCCGATGGTAGAAAAACTGGGCCTGGGAATGGTAGTGATGGGAACAATGGCTCAGTTTAAACTGGGCTTCGGAACCGATGCCTAGTGATGAGACCAATGTATCGATATGCTATATTATTTTTAATATCTTGCTAGGTAATTTTTTACAAAAAAAAAAATAATAATAATAATAAGGTAGATGGGGCTCGAACCTTGGTATTTTAATTTTTCGCGTTAATGGCAAAAATTCAATTCAATTGTAAAATAAATTGTATTATTTTTTAGTGCCCAAAAACAGGGATAAAATGTTTTTTAAACCTAAACAAACAAACAAACCTAGCTAGATCGCTTTTTCTACCCCAAAACCCTCTACTTTTCTGAAAAAAAATATATTTACATATATAGATACAAGATTAACTCATTTAAATATTAAATTTTGATTATAGCAAAATAATTTTATTATTACTTTTGAAGTTTATACTATTAGGCGTTATTTTGCGATTTTATATCATTACTAGCAATTGCTAGCGGCTCCGCATGGATAGATTAAATTCGTAATGTAGTATTATGATAACCATAAAAATGGTTAAAGTGGGTTAACCTTAAAAACTAGACATATGTTGTCGCGGACTTTTATTTAGAACTTTTATAGGGGAACAATTTTGTAATACATGATTTTTGAATAACTTTCACCGTTTACTCAGCGCACGCAAGGAAAGCTTTAAATTTTGCCGTTTTCGTAATATTTTTATTGCTGCTCCTCTCCTATTCATCTTAGCATGTTATATAGCCCATAGCCTTCCTCCATAAACTATCTTACATTCAAAGAATTTTTCAAATCGGTCCAGTAGTTCCTAAGATGAGCGCGTTCAATCAATCAAACAAACATACAAACTCTTCAGCTTTATATATTAATATAGATTTTCATTACTTTTGTATAATGGATCTCCACAAAGTAATGCCTAATTCTATAAATTATCTATATTATTTTATCCAAAGCACTATTTTAATACTTAGTTTGTCCACGATTGTCCACTTTACATTTAACATTATATATATTCTCTATTTTACTTCATCGCGGATTATTTGAAAATAATTCTATTATTACTTTTGTATTATGGATCTACGCAAAGTAACGCCTAATTTTATAACTGTCGTTTTAATTGCTTTTTTTGAACTGGTGTAAAGGCAAAGTCTATGGTCATTGCTAAGTTCACAGACAACGTTCTATTAACCTTGGTATTTAGCCAACAAAAACATGGAATGTGGTAGACGGTCGCACGCATAGACAATAGATGACTTTGTACAGACAATAGACTCGCACGCTCCTAACTCGCTGAACTAGATCATTTAGTGATGGGAAACGAGTTATCGATAACAGAGAAAGTATCATACCATACGGCAGGTCAACTTACCTTGATCGCCTTTTACGACACCTCGGTAAGAAATGAGGTTGGTCTATTTTACTCAAGTCCGTATATACCCCGTTCGGAACGTCCGAAGGTCCACTGACAGGGCGGCAGACGATGGGCTTAGGCAAAACGCTACCACCTGGACTCGCCAGCAGCAGATTGGATCCAGAACAAAAGTTCCCGGAACCGCTCCACCTCCCCCCTCGGTCCCCCTCCGCAGAGCAGAAGGAGGTCACCGCTGCCCGCGATCGCTCCCTGCCCACCGTGTTTGCTATATCAAGGTCAACAGGTAGAGACCTCGCCCCAAGTAGGGACCCCTACGCCATGGAGGGCGTTTCCGCCCCCACTGGGTAATTATTTATAGAGGTTTTCTTCCTCGCAACCCGACAGTGGCCGTAACCATGTCCAGCTAGACTTAAAGTAAGCCCAACTGAACCCGTCGCTCATTAGGGACTCCACCCCAACCCCCCCGGAGTCCCCGGCCCGTCCAGATTGGCCTCTGCTAATCAGAGGGACGAATGGATTGGCCACCCCACAGTGGTCCGTTCGCCACTGACTAAGCTTGCCCAGGGTGCGCCACGAGGAGGCCGACCACGTTGGTACCCTATACCAGACGGTGGGTCAACTTACCTTAGTCGCCTTTTGCGATATCTCGGTAAGAAATGAGGGTGGTCTATTCTACTCAGCCGGATACCACACGGCAAGCGGATTGTAGTATATTCATAAATTTATTATAATAAGGCATGTAAGTAAAGGCCTTGTTTCTACGTTTGACTTAGTTTCTATATTTATCAATTTTTTTTATATTTCCAGTGGGTGGTGCTACTTCTCGTGGTGGTGGCGAAGGCCGAGGACCCCCCGGGGCTGGTGAGCAAGGATACCACGCAGGACCTGGTCGCTGAGGCCTCACAGAATGGTGAAACCCATTTTAAACTGATAATTTACAACATATTGAACATATTAGGGGTACCCATAAGTAATCAATTATTTTGCGTTCATAGATAAAATGTTTTTTTGAAATGACATTTTTATTTTCTAATCGTTTATGTAATAACCATAATTTGCGATGATTTGTTGCCATCGTTCCTGCAAAAGTTCAACCCCCCTCTTGAACAAGTGGGGAGGACGTGACTCAAAATATAACGAAAGGTGCGTTTGGACATCGGATAGGAAATTCAATTTTTTTTTCGAAACGAATGCTCCAGTGACCCGTACCTGGTAGTAGTCCGACAGTGCTAGGTCTGGAGAGTATGGAGAGCGCGGTAGAAGTTCCCATGCTAACTACTTAGTTTTTTATTGAGTAATCTTCGCGGCATGAGGACGGGCATTATCTTGTTAGAGTATCACACCTTTTCTATTGACTAAAGCTGGTATTTTTTCTATGAGTGCACCCTGTAACCGTTGTTATTGTTGACAATACAGGTCAGCAGTAACTGTCCCCTTGGTTTCAATAATTTTTAATACACAATACCTAAACAATCCCAACAAATACACAATAACACCTTAATCAGGGATAGGGTTGGTTTTGTGGGTGGAAGAGGTATCTAGTTTGCGGACAGCCATTGTTTCGATCGCTTTATGTTATAATAAAGGAACCATTTTTCATCTCCAGTTACGATCCAAGCCAAAAATGGATCTCTGCTTAGTCTGATGAGCATGGAATTACAAATTGTTCGCCAAAGATCGTTATCGGCCTCAGATAACAGGTGTGCAATCCATTTACCTTGTCTATGTACCTTGCCAATTTCTTTTAAATGTCTTTGTATGGTGTACCAGGTAGACCCAAAGCTTCTTCATAGTTCCTGTATAGTTAACCTTGGATCAGACTACTCTAGAGATTTTAGGGCGTCATTATCGAATTGACCTGGGCGTCAAGTTCGATGCTTATCTGATAGGTCTTAATCACTTGCAGGAAATCTTCTGAACCGACTTTGACACTCGTTGACCTTCAACACATCTCTATATAATTCACAAATTTTGCTTGTTGTTTCCGTGGCACTTAAACTGGCGATAAAATGGAAAAGTACCCAATTATGAATACGGCTCTCAGAAGGTAAAAAGTCCGCCATTTTGTTACAGGGCTACAAAAAATATATATATTGTTGGGAATAAATTACTAACACACTGGTTGAAGAATAACACAAAAAAAAATTATGCTTACACTTGTCTGGTTGTCACAGGACTAATGGGAAATTGTATCTTGTGAAAATAATTGATTACTTATGGGTACCCCTTAATATTTAGACCGTGACGTAGTGGCTAGAGATGTCACTTAGAGTAGAAAAAATCGATAAATAAATAATTGATTTTTTCTACTCCATTTTTCCCTATGTATTTAATTTTATAATAATTACAGAATGTCTTTATAGACAACATTCACAGCTTTCTTGTCATTAGACAATACAAACATGTTTTCTTTAGAGGTTACTCTTGAAAGAGCATGTGAAAAACAAACCCGTCCGATCGCAGCTAAATTTGAAGTGCTATAGGGCGAAGCGCGCAATCACTATGCCCCGGATTTTAAATCTGTAATATATTCGAAAATGATCTTTTAAATTACATGCTGTAAACGGCAAAATCGAAAATGATCTTTTAAATTACATGCTGTAATAGGCTACCAGCTATAGTACATAAATAAACATACAAACAATTTATAGAATTAGGCGTTACTTTGCGGAGATCCATAATACAAAAGTAATAATAAAATTATTTTGCTATAATCCGCGAAGAAGGCGTCAAGAAGAAGGAGTCAAGAATCTTCTTCGCGGATTATAGCAAAATAATTTTATTATTACTTTTGTAAACATACAAACATATAATCTTCTTGATTGTTGCTCGTGTAATCCGTTCTCGAACGTTCCAGGCGCCCAAACTCAGAAGCGGGATGCGGGGCTGTCCAACTCGTATGGCGAGCCGCTTCCACCCGACGTATATGGACCGCCCCTCGCCATCCCCAGCATTGGTAAATGATTTGAATACTTTACCCGCCATCCCGTGACAACCAAGAGGTGCGTGTGACTCTTTCCAGGAAGTCACGATTTCAAACTCAGAGCAGGCAACATTGAGTTTTCTTTAAGAAATTTAGGTTTATTTAATAATATAATTCTTTTACGTTTTCATTTTTATATTAACTTTAGCTTTGTCAATTTGAAAAAAGTATTCAGGATTATAAAATAAATTTACGAAATAGCAATGATGATGTGTTAAGAATAACATTTGGAAAAGATCGAATGCAGAGTTGAGTTGACTATATAAAAGCACTTGTTTAAAGTTTACTTGAATAAAGAATAATATCTGGGTGACCGAGCTTTGCTCGGTGATTTTTTACAAAATAAAAAAAACAAACTTAAAAAAAAAAGAAAAATTAATAGGGTAGGTGGGACTCGAGACCCGAGAGCGGACTCGAGACCCGAGAGCGGACTCGAGACCCGAGAGCGGACTCGAGACCGCTGTTTCCCGAATAAGCTACACTGACTTGATAGTTAATGGGAAAAATTCAATATAAATTTTAGTATTTTTTAATGCCCAAAAACAAGTATAAAACGAACGTTTTTTTTACATAAAACCTAGCTAGATCGATTTTTCTCCCCCAAAACTCCCTATATGCTGAATTTCAAGAAAATCGTTGGAGCCATTTCCGAGATTCTGAAAATATATATATTCATACAAGATTAAGTCACTTAAATATTAAAGATATTTTGAATTTGAATGTATGGTGTATGATCATGTTAAAACGTGTAAAAGTTGATAGAGATTAAGTAGCTTACAATTTTAAGGAAGGTAAAATTTCCATATACTGTCTCTATAAATTTAAATAAAATTTAGGCTTGTAATTTGCTCAAACTCGATAATATCTTTCCAGCACCAGAGCTGCCCCCTTTGCCGGTGTATGGAGCTCCAGACACGCCAGTCTTTATCGGACCACCGCCAGGAGCGTACGGCCCACCATCACCAGTCGTCTTCCCCAACCAGAACTACGAGGGACCACCACCGCCGCTCGGCAAACCCAAACCCACCTACGGACCGCCCAAGTACCACAAACAGACTTACGGTCCGCCAAAACCTATTTACGGACCCCCGAAAAAGTCCTACGGCCCACCGAAGCAGACGCTCCCTAAGCCAACCTACGGTATTCCGTTTAAGTCTCCGAAGATATCCTTCCCAAAACCCTTGTATGGTGTGCCGAAGCCAATTTACGGAGCCCCAAAACCCGTTTACGGACCACCCAAACTTACTTATGGGACACCATCACTTAACATTCAAAATATACCATTAGATTTACCGGTCTCTCTACCTCATAACTTTGGAAACATTGGCCCAAACATTGGACATATTGGAAGCGTGAGCAGCATTGGCACTAACTTCGGTAGTCTCGAAACCAGCGTTGGCACCAGCATTGGTACAAATATCGATCTAGGATTGAGCCTTCCAGCTCCTATATACGGCACCCCTATAACAAGCTTGCCAGGGAACTTAAAACCTAAATTCCCCGTACCCTCGGACACTTATGGCCCCCCTGGACGTCCTCTAGGTCCTATCGGTCCCAATGATCAAGTAGTGGTTCATGATTTTGGAAGTATCGGACATTACGGTCCTCCCCAACCAGATCCGAACCCTCGACCGCCTCACCCTGGCATACCAGCACCGCCTACACCACCTCATGTACTATACGATGGATGGAAACCGATTCCTGGAGTATCAAAATCAGTAATCGGAAGTGTAGGGCACATAGAGACGTTAGATCAGTACGGACCACCACCACCAATTCCTCCCAGTGCTCAAGAAATCACCATCAACTTAGATGGACACTCGCTGCCGAATCTAGATCAGCCACCACAGTTTTCTGGAGCACAAATTGCTACAGGATATTCAAATGTACATCAAGATGCTCTAGCGAACATCGACTTGAATGCACTTGTTGGTGGAGATTCCAATCATATAGATGAATCGAAAACCGTATTTGAAGCTCACTACACAGAAAACCATAGTCCTCAAGCCGACGTTACGTTCATACAAACGTTACCCGAGAAGCCTATAGATTCATACGGTGTCCCGCCACTGGACTCTCTCTCCAACGGACCGTATCCACCATCGCACAGACAGCAAGGTGCTAAAGGTTTGATACCTCCATCGGGAATATATGGAGTACCGCCTGGAAGTCAATACGGGGCGCCACCAAAACCACTGCCACCGAACTTACCTATTCCATATGGATCATTTTCAGGCGGTGGCCACTCAATCCACACAGGCGGCCACACTCCAAGACATCCGATAAAGTTCAGAGACTCCGTCCCAGAAGGCTTGATTCAACAAATCGGCCACACGTCACACCATAAAGATACCCATGGTATAGACCACATAAAGCAAGGCCCGGCTTATTTACCACCACCCATTAGAGATATCAAGGATAACAACCAACATCCAGGCAGTATTGCTATTAACGGCATTTCCCTGTCCATAGAACCTTCGAATTTATACAGCTTGCCCCATTCAGGGCAGTCTATAAACTTCCAACAGCTACAACAACCGAGCACTTCGTACGGGTCACCGATAGATTCATATTCAGCACCGTTGCTAACCGTTTCGGACCACACGGCCTCAGGGTCTACCAGCAACGCAGTAGCAGCTACCATTGACGGAATGATCTTGGCCAACCTGTCGAACTTGGAAGCTGCAGCGATACTGAAACACTGTCCTTACCACGAAGCGATATTAAAAGCTGCTAAAATGGGCGAGAAAATACCATCCGAACTAGCATCTAGCTACGTCGCTAGTTTGAGTTCACTCGGTTCGACGTTGCAGAAACATCAGCAGCAATCTACTCAAAACACATTCAACATTCCCATCACTAGCGGCGAATCTCTAACGTATAATACAAAAGACTTGTCCACTGCATCGCATAATTTAGTTCAAACGATCGTACCTAACACATTGGAAGACGAAAAGACCTTCAAAATAAGCGCCCAAAAAGGGAAATCCATAAATAACTCCAAAGATAGGTACAAACAAAATCCATTGCAATATGTATCCGATCAAATATACGAAACGTCTGAAAAAATTAAAAATTTAAGCGAGGAAACGAAACAATTGCAGCAGAAAATCGTATCGAGCAGTCAAAACCTCAACAAAGTCCACGGACAAGTTCAGTTCGATTCTAAAATACCTGTTAAAGGAAATCAAGTGCAATATTCTGTACAAATTCAGTCTTCTGATGATGGTAAAGGAAAAGACGATTCCCCGTCAATACCTCACGACCAATTACTGTCGGAAGGACTCTTGCAAAGCATATTACAGGCCATCGAACAACCAGGCCAGACAAATAAAAACATAGATACAAATATATACCAGAGTGAAATTAAGAACCAATATTCAAATAACCAGCAAGATGCACAGTTTTATCAATCGAGCGGTTTCGATAATTTAGACCAAGATGGTTTAATTTTACCGGCCGGCTACGAACCGATAGACAGAACTAAGACTGACCAAGAAGTTCAAAGCACGAACAAAAATATCAAACAAATGTTACAAGAGGAAGTTCTTCATCAACATATTGGCGATAAAAATGGAGACTGTGATCTGAGAGCTGACAATTCAGTTACTCATACAATAGTCGTACCAGCGCCTGGTGTTGACAATCACTCGGTTGACGAAGTTGATGATAACGACGTAGCTATATACTTCGAGCATAAAGATGGGAGCGAGGAAAAGGTTAAACCAGAATCGGTCACAGAAATATCAGTTGCGACGAGCATCAGCGAAAACATCGAACAGTACGAAACGAGTAACGAGTTCGGACAGAAAATCAAGAAGTTGTGAATCCCTAGTCCCTAGTTTTATTCAATCAGTGAGTGAAAATATGAAGAAACTGTCAAAATCACAGACAAAATGTTAAAGAACATGCTAATTCATTGAAAGGATTTTTATACTATAGACTTATTATAGTATTAGGGGAGCTAAACTAAAATGTGCCTATTGAAAATAACAAGTCAAGTTGAAATTGGTTTTAATAAAACGCCTACTGTTAACCGTTGAGTTCCCTCGTCTGGAGCCAATCCTGTCATCAGGTGATGCTTATCATAAACATTGTCATCGGGACTGGACCAGTATGTATCATCTCAATCGGACCAAGGGAAGTGGGGCATTCACTTGCAAGATTCCACCTTCACATACATATACAAGTTGAATAAAAGCTTTTAAAAGATCAAATAAGCTTTCTTAAGATTAGATTTAGTTTAGAATTGAATGTTGGAATCTAATTTTGGGAGCAAATTGCGAAATAATTTTCGACGTTTATTAAAAACGAGCCATGAATATTTCACTGCGTATATGCGATTACACAAAAAGAAGTTTAGATCTATTATATTCCCTCGTTTATTGTTTTCTGGACATTCGCAGCTTGGGTTGTCACCTTTTTTTTAGGGAAAAATAGTATTTTTCTTTTTAAATCAAAAAAATAAAGTATTTTTAGGAAAATCAGGAAAAAATAGTATACAACTATATTCAATCATTATTTATTTTTCCATGATTATTTATTATTACTTTTCGCTTTAGCCATCAAGGTTCTTTTATTTTTGAAATAATTATAGCCATCTGAGCAAGTTAGGTCTATATTAAAGTAAACAACCCATTTTTGATTAAATTAATAGATGCTCTATTCCTTCCTTCTCTCCATTTCACATTCATAACGGAAAAAATTTCGCGACAGTTGAATTAGCAATAAAAATATAGTATTTATCGTCCTATATTGTTTTTCTACAATATATAGTACAATTGACTAAAATATAGTACGGGTGGCAGCCCTATTCGCAGCCCTATGGCTCCCCTACTCTATGTATAGTTCTATGTTCTTTGTCATTGACAATTTCTTTGTCTATGACGAATAAGTTACAGATACCTTAATAATTGGTCTAATACCAATAAAAGAGTATAATTTGTTAAAATTATAACGCCTTAAGGGGGCTCACTGAGGCCATTTACATTAGTTTCTCAGCATAGAGTCATATTTCACTAGAATGCCTATATACGTGTCTAAATATGTTTGACAAGCAGTAACTTAACTGTTCAGTTAAACTTTATTAGTTTATTTCTTATTCCAAAAGGAAAAATAAGATTTTTCGTAATATCCTTTGTAACAGATTTCTTCAATATTTCTTTAGTAGGTTAATCGTGTAATAGATGGATTTTATTTTCTGAATGTTGGTCAAAGTTAAAGTATTGGTGACTCCAGTGTTGCCAGTCCCATGAAACTAAAAAACAGAGCTCACCAATAAAAAAACTGTAGTAGGTAAAGTAAAAAAGGCAGATTTTATACTCTACCCATATAATATCTACTTTTATTATTTATCAGGACTCATAATATATTATTATATTGATCAAAATATTTTTTTTTTAAATTAAGCAAAGTATTTTCCAATTTCGTTCTAAAAAGGAGAGCCTTTTAAAAATCACAAATATATATTTTTTTTCAATTATATATTCACCTGAATTTCTGTGACTTCAAACGATTCTTCTGACCACATTTGCCATCATACCACCGACGTATATTGCTTTCTGTTGCTAGAACAGTAAACAATGCTTTAGTATATAGCTGTCATTCTTACACTGAAATATAGCGGTTATCAGAAAACATTTGCATAAAGATTGCGCTTACTTTAATAAAACAGAAAACAAGGACATCAATGTGAAAACAGCAAATCTATTGTTAAAACAGTAGGGTTGGTAACACTGGCTGGCACCACAGCTGATTGTCTTGGCAATAAAAAAAATAACGGCCATAGACACAATATTTTCTAAACAATTTTGTGTTATTTTACTGCAAGTTTATCTCAAAGACAGGCATCCTAGTAAAATATATCTCTTAAAATTAGATTAAGTATATTAATGTGAAAGCAGAGCCATCTCTTGACTATTTAAAACCCGCCTGCATTTTGGTAGATCTATTTAAATATAGATCTACAAAGATATTGGGCCTGTTTTAAATTTTAATTAACCTTAATTTATTTAGGATATATAATATTTATACAAATAATCATAGGTTTAAGTTAAAACAGTATTTGAACACATTTTAAATATTTTTAATACAAAAATTCGTAATTTTGATATTTAATTTCCTTTACATATCCAGTCATTTGTTGATATTTCTACCCAGTTAAAGTTTTATACAAAGTAACTTGAAATATCATAATTATTTGAAATAATTAATACTTTTTGTTTTGAATGTTGGTAGTCTGATTTATTTAAACTATTTATTTTTTATTGCTATTTATTTTTATACAAGCATGTTAATACTATTATTATAAATAAAGTGTACAAACTGATGCGATTTTCATTTCCTTTTATAAAATCACAAAAAACGTGGCTTACGTCCAATAAAATAAAAAAAAGACTTAAATACATTAAAACTTAAAAGTCAGAAAATACACAAATAATTTACAAAATACGAGAAAGGAGTAAAGTTACTTTTATAGGAAATCGACGAGTTAATATTACGATATAACAAATGTTACTATATTAAATAAATATATTTCATTTATTGCATACCTCGTCTACTCTTTAATAGCCCAAAATGTTGCACGAATGCAACAGAGACCCTGCCATTTAAGAATGATTTCAAGATAATTCCACGCTAACTTAACACTTAACTTACTTTAATTATAGTGTTTAAAGGAGGTAGTTGTAGTATTATTTATTCGTCCTTTAAAAACTTTCTATTACCGTATTAAAATTGTAGGTAGATTATAACTGTGGGTGTCAATATCACGGTGGAGCGCTAATATCAGTCACGATGGGCTCCAATAACACGTTGGGGTATTTATCACAACACAAGTTAAGGTGGGTGATAAAATAATGGATTCGGTTTCCAGAAATAAAAGAAATAGTTTGGGCAGAACTTCGTATACTATGCGTTGACTAAAACAAAACTATTACACTACAAACATAAAACAGTGACTATAACTAATTTTAAACAACAATACCGAAACTTAACCGAAACGTTATACAAAATGAGACTAAAGACTTATATCAACGCCTCCGCGCAGGCGTAGTCTGGCTTGAATTCAAAGATGTATCCGTGAGGCGGGAACGATTAAACAACTCTGTACTAAATAATTTATAGAATTAGGCGTTACTTTGCGGAGATCCATAATACAAAAGTAATAATAAAATTATTTTGCTATAATTCATCGCGGATTATAGCAAAATAATTTTATTATTACTTTTGAACTCTGTACTAATCTAAATAACATGCGGACTTCCCCGAAATACTTGGGTTGCTACAAGTTCAAATAAAATTAACTGCGGTATTTTAATGCAAAAAATAGTTTATTATGACATTAAACTCCTTAGCATTGTAAAATAACAAAATGAAAAAAAATTTAAAAGTTCATCCAAGAGTTTCAAGAAAATTATATTTTTTATATTTGAGATTTCCTAATGAATTATTCATAATTTTACTATAAATGAATCTAATTTTTTTAACATAGGAGAACAAGCAAATTCATTCTTTAAATTCAAAATAATACTAAAATCTTTTTTATTTATTAATATTTATATATGTACTATGAAAAACGTTATAAAGTCATTTGAATAAAAAAAAAAGTGTAGGACGGTCAACTTATCTCATTGATAGAAATCTCCGCCAGCTAACCTACGAAGTGAGATAGTTGATAGTAACAGTTTTGATACGCATATATCTAAAATTATTAAGTTTACCTAAACTTACATTATGTAACTTACATGCTTATCAGTAATTTAAATAATTTACAAAAGTTTATATGTTCAAAAGCTTGAAAGACAGGATTGTAGACCGTAATATTATAATTAAAAAAGTGTTATGTGTTTATGGTAATTATCTAGTTTATGGTTATTTTACAAAATAGCTGTCATTAGAGATGCACAAGGAGTAGAAAAAATCGATTAATAAATAGTCGATTTATTTCTCTTTAAAATAAATCTAATTTAAATAAATTATTTTCATACGACATAATAGATTCTTTAAAAAACGATTTTTTTCTGACTTTTTGAAAGTTACGTTTTAAAGTTAATATTTAATTACAATAACGGCTAATTAAACACGTGGACAACTACCAAGAAATAATAACAAATGCGCTGTTTGTGAAATTTGATTAAAATATGTAGTTTGGTTATATTGGTTTCAAAAAAAGAGTAAAAAAAAGAGGATATTTAAAAGAATCGATTTTTAACAATATCGATTATTTTTTTTAAATATCTAAAAATCGATTATTATAAAAATCTTTTTTATAATAATCGATTTTTTACATCCCTGCTGTCATATAGTGTATAGCAATTATATATTTTGTTAAAGGACACCAAAATAAAATTTTGTATACAAGTAGTGAAAAACTAAGTAGGTATGAGTTCAAATAATCCAATTTGTGAAGGCTGTCTGAGTGTAGATAGACGTGTAACGATTGTTGACGAAGAAATTTTTAAAACATACTTCAGTTTACTCGATACCGTAAGTAAATATTTATTTCACCAAATAAACAAAACATTGTCATTTCTCTTATTATTCTAGACTTCTATATAATCCATTATCCACCACTTTAGACTGAAACAAATAGATATTAAACTATTAGAGCGTATGTCATTAAAGTTACGAAAACTTTGATGAAAGAAATAATTCTCAATCACCCTTTGAGTTTTCTTTATTAACTTTTGTGTTCAATAACTTATTTATTAAGCTTGTAGTTAGTGTAAATATACGCCGTGTGGTATCCGGCTGGATGGAATAGTACCACCGTCATTTTTTACCGAGGTGTCGTAAAAGGCGACTAAGGTAAGTTGACCCACCGTGTGGTATCCGGTTTAGTAGAATAGACCACCCTCTTCTGACCGAGGTGTCGTAAAATACGACAGAGGTAAGTTGACGTCAGGTAGGCCGATCGTAAAAACGCAGCCAAATCATGTGACAGCATGTTTATAACATGTGGTGCTGACCCCACTTAGAGTGGGATAAGGGCAGGAAGATGATGTAGTTAGTGTAAATATAAGAGACTACATTTTTAGTGGTATATCTGGTATATAAAGATATATTGGTCAATATAGAAAGCTGAACTGATTTGCATATGTAAATTAACTTAAAATTAACGTCTTTCTGTTATTAAAGATTTTTCATCTTATATCTCTGTTATTGTTGTTGTTTACCTTACAATAAACTACTTACAATTTTACATAGAACTTGTAACTATTTTTTGGACAGGGTGAAATGGTTTTAGAGAAATATAGTGAATCATGTTAGTAGTAAGTAAATTAGCGACCTATTATGCTCCCACTGCTGGGAATAGGGCTCTGCTCTCCGTTTTTGGAGAGAAGGATTGGAGATAATACCTACCACGCTGCTCTAAAGTGGATTGGTAGGTTACACATATCCCCAGAATTTTCTAGAGATATGCAGGTTTTCTCATGATGTTTTACTTCACCGTAAAGCATGTGATTAATTGCAATTATCAATTAGACACATAAGTTTTAACAGAAAAACTCATTGGTGTCTGCCCGGGTTTGAACCAGCGACTTCCTCCAAAGAGTCGCACAGTGTTACAGCTGGGCTACCACAGCTTTATTTTAGTACTTAATATTAACTTTCCAGGAGTATAGCAGTAACAATGTCCAGTTATGCTGGGAGTGTGTTGCGTTGATCAAAAGATTTCTCAAGTTCAAACGTCAAGTGAGATGTGCACGGAAGGCTTTAATTAAATGTCTGGTAATTATAATGATACTAATCAATTCAATATTAAAATATTCTTTATTAAATATATGAGACACTTACACACACGGTCGTCCGTCCCCAAAGTAAGTAACTTAATACTTGTGTTATGACAGACAACTGGTACTAAATACATACTTAAATACAAATATACACCCAGGCTCAAAGACCAACAAATTCATTTATAGAAAATGTTGACCCGCGGCGCTGAAGGCAGGGTCACTATCCACTGCGCCAACGAGCCAGTCAATTTATTAATTTCTTTATTTATACAAGTAAACCTGTAAACAAGTGCTTTTGATTCATCAATTCCACTGCTGGTTCGGAAAGCTGTTCCTACCGAGAAGAGCCAGCAAGAAACTCGGCGGTTGCTATTTTAAAAATACAATTCTTAATACTAGTTACATTTGATCGTTTCTATCTTGTACGGGGTCGAACAATATCTATATCCACGCATTCTTATCATCTAAGTAATCAACAGTATAGTATTTCGTATCAGTTTCTCATTCAAATTCAAATTCAAATTCAAAATATTCTTTATTCAAATAAACTTGTAAACAAGTGCTTTTGAATCGTCAACTCTACTGCTAGTTCGGAAAGCTTTAATAGTGTTTTTAAACTGCTGTAATGGCAAATCAAAGCCGAAATCGAAACCTCTGTTAACCACAATACACAAGCACTACATACGTTCACTATCACAATGTGGCCAATGTGGAGCTTTGTGCACGTGTTTTTCCGAATCCTGCATGTATCAGATATTAAATCGGATTGTCCACTCTACATTTAGCATTATATATATTTGCATTTTTACTTCATCGCAGATTATAGCAAAATAATGTTATTATTTTGCTATAATCTGTGTGCTGTGTGTGTGTAAAAACGAGCTGTGATGGCCTAGTGGTGCGACCTTGTGAATCTCTAGAGACGATCATGGGTTCAAACCCGGGCAGACACCAATGAGTTCTATTAAAACTTATGTGTCTAATTGATAATTGCAAATTATCACACGCTTTTCGGTGAAGGAAAACATCGTGAGGAAACCTGCGTATCTCTAGAGAATCCTAGGGATATGTGTAACCTACCAATCCGCATTGGAGCAGCGTGGTAGGTCTTAGCTCCAACCCTTCTCTCCAAAAAATGGAAAGAGGAGGCCTATGCCCAGCAGTGGGATAGTAACAGGCCGTTACTTACTTACTTATACTGCGTCCATCATATTATCAGTCTTTTGACAGCTCACGCTCATTAAGTTTTGTATTGCTTACGTACAAATATCATACAAATAATATTTGTACTTTATGGATGGGTACCGCCCACTTAGTGATGTCACACATAATGGGTTACTACGATTATGCCACAGATTAAAAATAATCGGTAGAAATCGATGTTACGAGTATTAAGACATTTAATAACATTATTATAAAGTTTTACTTTCTTCTTAGTTAATACATGAATACAAATAAAACAATCAGGATATTTTAATTTATTTTATTAGCACGAGTCGTCGGAATGATAATCAACACTAGACTCCTCCGATGAGGAGTCTTCAGTAGCAGTTATTATTAGCTCTTGTGTAGATAATATATTATCAAACGCAATATCACGTTCCCAATCAGAGAATATTACTCTTTTAGTTCTTTCCACCACACTTGCCCAGTTCTCGGCCGTTACGTGGGTGCAAGCATTTTTTAGCAATTGCAACATTTTATTCGCTGTGAATGGGGGGCTTGTATTGCATCTCGCAGCATGCCCTTTTACTTGTGCCCATATAAGTTCTATTGCGTTGTACTGGCAGTGGTATGGAGGAATCCGAAGAACAGTATGGCCATATTCTGCTGCCATTTCATTGATTACATAGCGTTTTGCTCTCTTTTTGGTTTTTAATATTTTTATTAATTCAACTTTTAACATTGAGTCGTCCACATTTTCTCCATTGTCCCGAAGCCAATTAATTATTTTATGCTTTTTATTAGCCTGTGTTGGCATTTTGTCAATTTGACGGGAGTGGTAGGGCGCATTATCAATAAAAATTATTGATGGTTCTTCCAATGAAATGAGCATTTTTTTGAACCACTCTTCATACACATTTGCATTCATCTCTTCGTGGTAGTCATTTGATTTCTTCGATTTAAATGCCAACAGTGCGTCTTGTACAAATCCTTTTGCTGTACCTGCATGGCAAATGATTAGGCGCTCACCTTTTCCCATTGGTACTGAGGAAGTGGAATCAGCAGTATCATCAGTCCAGAAACGAGATAGTGTGTGGTTAGCGTTGAGCCATGTTTCATCCGTGAAAACAATATTTGCCCAATCTTGTATTTTCTTTGCCTCTCTTAAAAAATCACAACGTGCTATAGCTATATCTGTGCGTTCCATTAATAATTTTCTTTTATTTAACTTTTTATATGAAAAGCCAATTGTGTTCAAAACTTTGACCAAAGAAGATTTTTCACCATGAAATAGACCACTTCTTTTCAAAGAAACAATAAGTTTTCTCAAAGTTGGAATTTCTTTTCTCAAGTAGTAATCTAGTTTACGTAGGTTATCATTAATCGAATTACTTAGGTACGTAATTCGATTAATGATAGTAGGTACTATAATCGGAATGGTATCGCATACGAGAATCTTTAGGACATCACTATCGTCAATCTGTCAAAAGATGGTTAATATAATGGACAGTGTATAATGTTATTATTACTTTTGTATTGTGGAGGGGAAAATTTATAAAACTGTCATTAGACCTGTCGTAATGTATGGATCAGAATGTTGGGCGATAAAAGAAAAGGATGAAAGAAATGTGCATGCGAATGTGATGAGAATGTTAAGGTGGATGTGTGGTGTGACAAAACTTGATAGAATACGCAATGAGTATGTTAGGGGAAGTCTGAAAGTTGCGCCCATTACAGAAAAGATGAGAAGTGCGAGACTAAGTTGGTATGGTCATGTAATGAGGGATGAAAATCATGTGACCAAAAGAGTTTTAAATACGAATGTGGATGGTTGTATGGCTAGGGGGAGGCCGAGAAAAGGATGGATTGTGTGAAAAATGCATGTTAGAGGAGTGGCAGTGATTGACGAATGATAGAGGAGAATGGAAGAAGACATATTGTGCCGACCCCACTTTGAGTGGGATAAGGGTAGGAGAATGATGATGTCTGTATTATGGATCTCCGCAAAGTAACGCCTACTTCTATAAATTATTTGTCTTATCTTATTCTCAGGTTGGGAAGACAAGTTTATCTTCGTTGTCAAATCTAACGAAACAACATTGCAATGATGTTATAGATGTAAATCACGATATACTAGCCGTGCCGCTGGCTTTCGTTAAAATAGAGGATGATGTTTACACTGAAATAGACGACTATAACGAGACGGATGGATTCTATATAGAAGATTTAGAAGAAAAGGATGTCAAGGTGAAATGTTATTTGTTTAACATAGTTGTACAAGATTTCACGCCGTATGGTATCCGGCTGAACAGAACAGTACCACCCTCATTTCTTACCGAGGTGTCGTAATGTAGTGTGATGAGAGCTTTATAATCATTATACATTACTCACGTGTAAACTAGTATAAGATGTAGTATTTAGCCTATTATAATAGAGTATTAAAGAAGACATCAAAGTATACGGTCGTTTGTTTTCATAACCTAATCCGCACCTTACATGGCGACCCTGCAACAGGAGTCTGCCTCGAGCGCGATGGACAAGTTCCTTACCATATATGGAAACACTTACTAATAACAATGGAGTTAAATTATATTGAAGAGCGAATTTCTAAGTGACGAAATACATAATTATGTTATAGAAGAATATTCAGGCTTGAAAAATGTGTCGATCTTCAGTTGAAAAGGAAGAAATCTTTTTAAATCAAAATTCGGCAGGTAAAAATAATGCCAATCTACAAGATATAGGATGGCATTTAAATACAATTAATGTTTTGATGACCATTATTGCCGTGGTGCTGGGATTGGTCCTGATTTATTTTACATATAAAGTATATGCTCGTTGTCACCGAAATTGGATGAGACAAGAGATTTTTCAGCACAGATTTAGAAGCATGCGTGCATATTCAGAGCCAGCAGTAAGTTTCATCGCCGGTCGACCTCCAGAGACGCAGCCGGGTGATTCCACGAGGATAAAGGGATCTGGATAACAACGTGACTATATTATAAGCAAACTTTTCATAACTTTAATGACTGAAGAATTAAAAAATACAAATTAAGCGATCAAATTGCGAAAAGAGAAATTAAAATTACGGACCTATCGAGGGTGCAGGATATTCGCGATAACATAAAATCGTTATTCAGCAAGATAAAGGAGCTTTGTTCCACTTCAGAATAGACCAGTACAAAAGAAAGCGACGTAAAAATGGAAAAGTTTGATTTGAAAACTGCAATATCGTTGCTGCCAGTCATGACGAATGACGAATCCGTAACAAAACAATTAATTAGTAATATTGAAATGTACAGTGACATGTTGGACCACGACAATAAACTTTTATTAATAAATTTTGTGTTAAAATCCAGGTTATCGGAGTATGCAAAATTACGTTTAAGTCAAAATTATTCATCTATTGCAGATCTCATTAAAGATATGAAATCATTATTGTTAACGAAAAAATCCGATACAGCTATTCAACAACAGCTCCAGCAGGCAAAGCAAGGTTCAAGGTCTATACAGGATTTCGGTAAGTCTTTAGAAAGTATGTTTGTGGATTTGACTATATCACAGGCTGATGGAGATTCTAGTAAATATGAAGTTTTAAAACCTATCAATGAGAAGAATGCAATTAAGCGTTTTTCTGACGGTCTACGAAATAGTCGAATCAGCACGATTATAGCTGCGCGTAGTTATTCAACGCTGAAAGATGCTATACGAGGAGCAATGGACGAGGAGCTGTCATCGCAGCCCCAAGGAGAGTTCGTGAACTACGCTAGTCACCGTGCTAGAGGTAGGCCATATCAAAATAATTATTATAATCAAAGGAATAGCAGAGGATATTTTAATAGGCCTAGGATACCGATTTTACGTACCGCTTATAACAGAGGTGTGCGATTAGAAAATAATAATTTGTCAGGTCAAAATTATAGAGGTAAAGGTCAAACAAATTTTAACCATGGTTTTCGAGACGCTAGGAATTTTTATAGGCGAAATAATTTCCGAAATAATAATTACAGTAATCAAATTAATATGGCTCAAACTTCAAATGTCAATCAGATACCAGTATCGAATCCGAACGACATACAAAAAAAAAAAGATGAAATAAAAAATCAGTTTTTTCGTTCATAATACAGTCAATAAAAATTATGATAATTTTAACTCAGTTGTTATAAACATATCGAACATTCAGTACAGTTGGTTAATTGACACGGGCGCATCACTCTCGGCCGTGAAATACGAGAGCTTGATTGCGCACAACATTCCTTACCATATAGAGAAAATTTGTATCCAAGGGATCGGTGGTAATATTTATTCAGAAGGATATATTTATTTGAATTTACAGATTAATAATTTAGAAATAAATCATAAATTTTATATTTTTAAAAGTTTGCCTTGTAAATGTAATGGAATATTGGGACAAGATTTTTTAAGTAAATATAACTGCATATTAAATTTTGAATTGAATACTTTTACAATAAATACCGGTGTAGAAAATGTTAGGCTATCTATGCAGATGGGTAGCACAGGTTACAATAATTATATTATTTTGCCGCCGCGTTGCGAGTCAATACATTACGTCGATACTAATTTAAATCAAGATTGTGTAATATTACCTAAAGAATTAGGAGACGGAATTTTCTTAGGAAGCGCGTTAGTGTCACCGATTCAAGGAAAAATACCTTTAAGAATATTAAATACAAGAGATAATTTAGTAAAACTAAGTTATTTTTCTCCGGACATTGACTATTTTTATAATTACGATATATGTAAATTTGAACGCGACTTAAATAGCGCAGAACGAGTGAAGAGATTGTTTGAGATATTAGAGCTCAATCATTTAAGTACCGAAGAACAAATATCAATCGAAAATATTTGTGCGAAATATGCTGATATTTTTCATCTTGAAGGAGATAAATTAGGAGTAACTAACGTATATAAACCATGTATATGTTTGAAAGAAAATATCTCACCTGTTTACGTAAAACCGTTTCGTTTACCTAAATCTGAAAAACCAGAATTAGATAGACAAATAAAGCAAATGCTGGATGACAATGTAATCGAAGAGTGTCAAAGCGAATGGTCAAGCCCAGTTCTTCTCGTGCCAAAGAAAAATCATTCTTCAAACGAAAAGAAATGGCGAGTAGTTATAGATTATCGAAAATTAAATGACACAATAAAAGACGATAAATTCCCCTTACCTAATATTTGTGAAATTTTGGACGCATTATCTGGATCTATTTATTTTAGTCATTTAGACCTTTCTCAAGGATATTTTCAAGTAGAGTTAGAACCAAATAGTCGAAAATGTACTGCATTTACAACCGATAAACAATATCAATTTAAGCGATTACCAATGGGTTTAAAAATTAGCCCTAGTGCTTTTAGCCGGGTTATGACAGTTGCCATGTCAGGATTAAACTACGAAAAATGTCTTATTTATTTAGATGACCTAATATGTTTTGGTAGAAACCTTGATCAACATAATAAAAATCTAATCAATATTTTTGAAAGATTAAGACTAGTCAATCTAAAATTAAATCCACTTAAATGTCAATTTTTGAAGAAAGAGTTGTTATATTTAGGGCATGTTGTTTCTGCTGACGGTATAAGACCAGATCCAGGAAAAATTGAAGCAATTAAAAACTATCCAAAACCATGCAATAAAGACGAGGTCAAACGTTTTGTTGCCTTTGCTAATTATTATAGAAAATTTATTCCACGCTTCGCTGAAATTACAATTCCGCTTAATAAACTTTGTCGAAAAGGAGTAAATTTTGAATGGAATGACGAATGCGAAAATTCATTTTTACATTTAAAAAATTCACTTATAACACCACCTATTTTACAATATCCAGATTTTTCCGAAGAAAATAATTTTATTTTACATACTGACGCATCGGGAGTAGCGATAGGCTCGATGTTATGCAATAAAAATAATTTACCAATAGCGTATGCAAGTCGAGTTTTAAATAAAGCAGAACTTAACTATCCGACCATAGAAAAAGAGTTATTGGCAATCGTATGGTCAGTGCGCTACTTTAGACCTTACTTATTTGGAAAAACTTTTACTATTTATACAGATCATAGACCACTAGTATATTTATTTAACATGAATAGTCCTAGTAGTCGTTTATTAAAATTTAGACTTAGCTTAGAGGAATATGACTTTAGGATAGAGTACGTGAAAGGAGCGAATAACGTAGCTGCAGACGCGTTATCTCGCATAGTGTTGAGTTCAGATGAGTTAAAAGATATGAACAGGCATATCGTGAATGTTATGACAAGACGAATGAGAAGGATGCAAGAAGATGAGAATAATACTGTTTTGGTGGATAACATCGGCGACGGGGCTGATCACCCAAACGTCGTAGAGGTGCTTAAGAAACCAAACACAGGAGTTGAATTACTTTTTAAGAAAAATAAAAAGTGCAAAGATTTTTGTGTAAAAGATATTGATTTTATATACGTTCCATCAAAATCCACTATTTTTTATGAAGCTAATACTCGATCATGTTCAGCGCGAGACGCGTTCGTGAGAAGTTTAGAATCATTTTGTAAAGAGATTAATGTTGATGAAATTTATATCGTGAGAGATAACGATAATAAATATATAATTGAATGGTTAACCAAGGAGATAAAAAATAATATAATGCGGTCCGGACCCCGAATTTGTATTGTTAGTGGAGTAACAAGAATTAATGACGTTGATGACAGAAAAGTAATATTAAATGACTTTCATTTATTGCCCACTAGTGGACATGCTGGTGTTAGGCGTATGTTAAACAACATAAAAAGATATTATTTTTGGCCAAATATGAGTGACGATGTAAAAAAGTTTGTGAAGAAATGTAATACTTGTCAACGACAAAAACATTCTTTGCCAACTAAACAACCCATGGAAATTACTACTACTTCAAAAAGCGCTTTTGATAAGATTTATTTAGACATAGTAGGTCCATTAGAAAAGGATTATTATAATTATTCATATATTTTAACTATACAATGTGAATTAAGTAAGTATGTAGAGGCATATCCTTTAGAAAATAAGAGTAGTGATAGTGTAGCCAGAGCTTTCGTGGACAATTTCATTCTTAGATATGGAATTCCTCGCGAAATTGGAAGCGACAGAGGATCAGAATTTATTTCTGCAACGATGACTAAGGTATGTGAACTATTGAATATCAAGCAAATTTTAGCAACATCATATCACCATGAATCTTTAGGTTCATTAGAAAATACTCATAAATCTCTAAATTCATTTCTGAGGATTCAAACTGATAATAATTCAAAATATTGGAGCACTTGGTTACCATATTGGACGTTTTCGTATAATACCACTGTTCATACTTCAACAAATTATACACCATATGAACTTATATTTGGGAAAAGATGTAACTTGCCAAGTAATTTGAAAAATCATGTTGATCCATTGTACAATTTTGATAATTATGCTTCAGAATTGAAGTACCGATTACAAAAATCACAGTTTGATGCAAGACAAAATTTAATAAAAAGTAAAGAGTTAAGAAAATATACATACGATACATATATTAACCCTGTAACTTATAATAAGAATGACTTGATATTGCTTAAAAATGAAACTGGTAATAAATTGTCAACCCCAGTATATTCAGGTCCTTATAAAGTAATGGAAGATCTAAATCCCAATGTAAAAATTTTGAGAAAAGGAAAAGAGGAAATTTTGCATAAGAATAGAACTAAGTTATATTACGATAATTAGACTAAATATATAACTTTTATAATCTTTTTTATTTTTAAGGTTTTTCTATATTCAAATAAATGTAAGTTAAAAAAAAAAAAAATGTAAACTACTGTTAATTTTTTTTTCTTGTTGATGAGGCATGTAGTGTGATGAGAGCTTTATAATCATTATACATTACTCACGTGTAAACTAGTATAAGATGTAGTATTTAGCCTATTATAATAGAGTATTAAAGAAGACATCAAAGTATACGGTCGTTTGTTTTCATAACCTAATCCGCACCTTACAGTAAAAGGCGACTAAGGTAAGTCGACCCGCCGTGTGGTATCCGGCTGAACAGAACAGTACCACCCTCATTTCTTACCGAGGTGTCGTAAAAGGCGACTAAGGTAAGTCGACCCGCCGTGTGGTATCCGGCTGAACAGAACAGTACCACCCTCATTTCTTACCGAGGTGTCGTAAAAGGCGACTAAGGTAAGTCGACCCGCCGTGTGGTATCCGGCTGAACAGAACAGTACCACCCTCATTTCTTACCGAGGTGTCGTAAAAGGCGACTAAGGTAAGTCGACCCGTATAAGGAATAATTGTTAATGTATAGAACCGGTTATACTCACGTCTTATTCTATCGGGTCACGTCTTACTCATCATCATTCTCCTACCCTTATCCCACTCTAAGTGGGGTCGGCACAATATGTCTTCTTCTTCCATTCTCCTCTATCATTCTATCATTCTATACTCACGTCTTATTCACGATAGTTTAAATTTAATTGTGTTAAATTTCATCGATTTTGGTTCAGCGGATTCGCCGTGAAAGTGTAACAAACATACTGACAAACTTTCGCATTTATAATATTAGTAGGATGTTTTCAGATAGACGTAAAAACAGATCCGATATTAGGTGTGCCTAAAGTAAAAAGGAAAAAGCACAAAAGCAAAGAGAAGTTTAACGAATCTGACGATGAGCCGCTGACTTCCGAGAGGTCTATAGCCCTCCCCCCTGGTGGGGAGAGGAGAAAAGATAATGGGGGTGAGTATAAAGTATTAAAAAAATCATGTAATCAGGAACTTTATCAGGTTACTATAATGTCTATTATATTTAATCGATCCCACTTCTGAATACACTTTTTAGCTTAACGAAGCTTTTAGACCATATACATCCTGCCCTGATCCCACTCTAAGTGGAGTCTGCACAACATGTTACAAACATGTTGTCACATGATTTGGCTACGTATTTACGACCGGCCGCCTGCCGTCCACTGTCCACTCTACATTTATCATTATATATATTTTCTTTTATATTTTATCGCGGATAAGCAAAAGGCTTTTGGAGTTTTTCGATCACATAACGTTTTTTTTTTCGAAAAATTACAGAAGCTAAGAAGCGAAGCAGAAGGGAGAAGCCATCAGGCGTGGTCCATAACGCCAGGGTCAGGAGGAAACTGGAGCAGTTGAATGTGGACAGCGAGCAGCTGGAAATGGTGGTGTTGTCCTGGGACGAGGTAGGGGCTGAAGTGGAAACACAAGCACTACACACACTCACTACCACAATCTCAAATGCAGTACGATTTTGTGATTTGACCTATACTCCTGAAGCACTACACACATTCATTACCACAATCTCTAATGTATGATTATGTCGTGTGGCCTATACTCCTGAAGCACTACACACACTCACTACCACAATCTCTAATGTACGATTTCGTCGTAGGGCCTATACTCCTGAAGCACTACACACACTCACTACCACAATCTCTAAGGCAGTAAGATTTCGTCGTGCGGCCTATACTCCTGAAGCACTACACACACTACCACAGTATAAACATTAATAGGTCGAGATAGACCAAAATTACCACAGACCGTTTCAAGGTGGTATCATATGCTCTTGTCAGGTGGAGGCCGAGCGACAGAGGGCGCTGTCGAGCGCGGCGTTCACCCGCCACGATTACCGCTGCCACCATTGCGTGGTGGGTTTCAACCACCGCAGCAAGCTGGATGATCACATGAAGAAACACGATCCGGTGGGTGGTCACCACACTTACACCGATATCATTGTTACATTCATCACATCTACATCACTAACATTTATCAAACATACCCCGATGTAACATTTAATAACATTTAGATCACTGTTACATAAAACATAACACTTCATCACTGTCACATTCATCACATCTACATTACTAACAATTATCAAACATATCCCGATGTAACATTTAATAACACTTAGATCACTGTTACATACGACATAACACTTCATCACTGTCACATTCATCACATCTACATCATTTATCAAACATACACTGATGTAACATTTATTAACACTTTGATCACTGTTACATACGACACAACACTTCATCACTGTCACATTCATCACATCTACATCACTAACAATTATCAAACATATCCCGATGTAACATTTATTAACACTTAGATCACTGTTACATACGACATAACACTTCATCACTGTCACATTCATCATAACACTTACCTCACTTTTACATTTATCATAACATTACACTGTTCCAATCATCATAACACTCTATAACTGTGACATTGATCATGACAAGTCACAAAACTTACATCACTCTTACATCAATACAATAGTTTATCACTGTTACATTAATCATAACACTTTTATCATTGTTATATTCACCTTAATACTTACACCACTATACCAATCATCATTACACTTACATCACTGTTACATTTATCATAACATTACACTGTTACAATCATCGTAACACTTCATAACAGTGACATTTATCATGACAACTAGTTACATAATATGAATATTACTGTTGCATCCATAATAATGTTTCATCACTGTTACACTCAACATTACATCTATAATTTCCACGTTCATCATAACACTTACATCACTATTACATTCATCATCACATCGACATCACTCTTAGACATCATAACACTTATTTTATTGCTATAAATATATATATTTTTATTTTGTATTATTTGATTTAAATCGAACGTGTTGTGATAGCCAGATGTGTTAAGCTTCCAATTTTGATAGTAATAAAGAGGCTTTTGCCCAGCAGTGGGATAGTAAAGGTACTATTACTATGAGCTAATACGGTATACGTTATCACAGTCGGTCGGTACGGTCCAGTGCGGTACGTGTACTGTCCGGTGTCGGGACGGTCACGCTCTGGCCGCACATCTCAGGAGACACCGGGTGAGGTAATGTACATGTGTTGGTTTAATGCGATGACAGATTTTTATGACTAATTTTTTTTAACATTTTTATTACGGATCCCTATTTTTTTGAAAATGTAATATATCCTATGTTGCTCAGTAAAGATGCAGCTTTCAAATGCTGAAAGGATTTTTGAAATCGGTCACACCTCGTATAATGAAGATATATAAAACCTCATTTCTTACCGAGGTGTCGTAAAAGGCGACTAAGGTAAGTTAACCCGCCGTGTGGTATCCGGCTGAGTAGAATATTACCACCCTCATTTCTTACCGAGGTGTCGTAAAAGGCGACTAAGGTAAGCCGACCAGCCGTGTGGTATCCGGTTGAGTAGAATAGACCGCCCTCATTTCTTACCGAGGTGTCGTATAAGGCGACTAAAGTAAGTTGATCTTAGGCAGGCGGCCGGTCGTAAAATACGTGGCCAAATCATGTGATATGTTTATAACATGTTAGGCCCACTTAGAGTGGGATAAGGGCAGGAGAATGATGAATTGTGTTTAAGTGTTTAGTGATGTTGTGTCACGACATTGTAGTGGTGTGGTGGTGTTTTATAGAGATGTGACTTAGAGTAGAAAAAAATCGATTAATAAATAATCGATTTTTTCCCTTTAAAAATAATCGGTTTTAAAAAAATCGATTTTTTCGTATCAAAATAATCGATTGATAAATAATTAATTTTTTCCTTTTAAAAATAATCGATAAAAATCGATTATTTTTTCAAAATAACCGATTATTTTTTCATATCTCTAGTGTTTGGTAAATCTTAGTGTCTATTGCTGACACCATATTATAGTGTGTTAGTGCTGTTGTGTCACGACATTGTAGTAGTGTGGTGGTGTGATGCAGGTGGCGCTGCCGGCGGTGTGGCTTGGGGTGGTCGCGTGCGGCGGTGGCGGCTGACCACGTGGCTCGCGCCCACGGTGGTCCCACGCCCACGCACACGTGTTCCGTGTGCGGTCATCAGGAGACGTGAGCGTCGTTTCATACTATAATGCTTTAGATGTTTCCCACTTATTATGCCCACTGTTGGGCTTAGGGTTAAAATCCTTTTTTTAAGTTCTAGATGTAGAAAAATTTACATTGGGGTTCCTTAAATAGTGAAAAGCAGGATTTCGACTACAGACTGTTGACAGTCTGCACCGCACACAATAGTCCCAATGGTATATATTGTACAACTTATAGACTGAGACTGTTACCCTTACGCAATAGCTAATATAATGTTACAGACTGCTGTCAGTCTGTACCTGTGCCTGTATTGTATAACACTACGGACTGATATGGTCTGTAACCCTTGCATAATCGTCATTTTAATGTCAGATTGCTGTCAGTCTACATTTGCCTGTATTGTATAACACAGACTCCTATCAGTCTGTTCTTATTTCTGTATTGTACAACAGTCTACGGATGAAGTAGCGGGAAAAGCTAGTAGTAACAAGTAGTAACAGGCCTTTACTTTACTCTGCAGACTGATGACAGTCTGTTGCTCTCATATTGCTGCAATCTCCAGACTGATGTCAGTATGTGCTCGCATATATTTGCAATATGTAGACTGATGTCAGTCTGCTGCTATAATAATATTGTTGTCTATCAGTACGCTCGCCAAGCTACGGAACCACATTAAAAACCACGCTGAGAGGCAGAAGTGCGAGTTATGCGGGAAGACCTTCAGGGACCGGACCTCGCTCAGGACGCACCTCTTGTGAGTAATGTACTGAAGGCAGTCTGCTTTACTTTGTAACATAAATAATGTATAATTTCTAGTACCTATATGGTCAAACTTGTTAAAAGTCTAAATATGCCTATTTGCCAACTGTAATCTAATAGCAAAATAATTGATAGTGTATGATACAATGCCAAAGTGTGAGATGCAATGGCAAAGTGTGTGATATAATAGCAAAGTGTATAATACAATAACAATGTGTATGATATAATAGCAAAGTGTATGATACAATGCCAAAGTGTGTGATACAATAGTAAAGTGAATTATACAATGACAAAGTGTGTAATGAAATAGCAAAGTGTATGATACAACGGCAAAGTGTGTGATACAATAGTAAAGTGAATTATTCAATGACAAAGTGTGTGATGAAATAGCAAACTGTATGATACAACAGCAAAGTGTGTGATACAATAGTAAAAGTGAATTATTCAATGACAAAGTGTGTGATGAAATAGCAAACTGTATGATACAGCAGCAAAGTGTGTGATACAATAGTAAAGTGAATTATTCAATGACAAAGTGTGATGAAATAGCAAAGTGTATGATACAATAGCAAAGTGTATGATACAATAAGAAAGTGAATTATGCAATGTCAAAGTGTGTGATGCAATGGCAAAGTGTGTGATACAATAGCAAAGTGTATAATGAAATGGCAAAGTGTCCTATATCGTGTAGATATTTCTAGCTGGCCCGTTGGCGCAGTTGGTAGTAACCCTGTCTTGAGCGCCGCGGGTCGCGGGTTCGATTCCAGTCAAAGGCCAACATCCTTACTAATATTATAAATGTGAAAGTCTGTCTGTCTTTCTGTCTGTCTGTCTGTCTGTCGGTTCCGTTTTCACGGCCAATCCGCTGAACCAATATCGATGAAATTAGGCATAAATATTCCTTATACAGCGGGGTAACATATAGGCTATATAAATCCTGTTAATTCAACAGGAATTAAATTCAGGAGGAATTAAATACGATGACATTCAAAGCGCCATCTATAATAAACCTATGGAACTAATTTTTATTTACGATGTGTCAAAATCAAGTCAAAACTGTATTTACAAAGTATTTAGATTCCAAGTTGTTCGGCTTACGTCAAAAGAGTTATCTTTAAAGAGTATTTATATTTTATTATATTTTATACGTTTACTGGACAAATTTAAATGAGAAAATTTAACATTGTAATAAAAATGGATTATTAATATAAGTAATACGGGTTATTTAGTGAAATAAATAAACTAAAAGCTATATATGAAATATTCTATAAATAAATTTGTTGGTTTTCGAGCCTGGGTGTATATTTGTATTTAAGTATGTCTTTAGAAATATATAAGTATATATTGACCAGTTTTCTGTCATAACACAAGTATTAAGTTACTTTGGGGACAGACGACCGTGTGTGTAAGTGTCCCATATATTTGTATTATTTATTATTATCTCTTTCAGTATACATAAAGGCGAGAAGGAGTATTCGTGCCCGCGATGCGACAAGAAGTTCCTATTCAAGAAGGCGATGGAGATACACCTTGTTACCCACGACGCCTCCGCACACCTCTACTGCCATCTGGTATGTATACAACATATACTAAAGGTGTCTTACGATATCTCGGTAAGAAATGAGGGTGGTCTATTCTACTAAACCGGATACCACACGGCGGGTCGACTTACCTTAGTCGCCTTTAACGACACCTCGGTAAGAAATGAGGTTGGTATATTCTTACTTATTATCTTAAATCATAGATAGATTTTTTTTTAGAATTCCATGTTAATTTTTCATCTGAGCGTACTTTTTCTATCATTTTCAAAAAACAAGTCACATGTAACATGAAATACTAACGCCGTGTTGTATCCGGCTGAATAGAATAGTACCACCCTCATTTCTTACCGAGGTGTCGTAAAATACGACTAAGATAAGTTGACGTCAGGCAGGCGGCCAGTCATAAAATACGTATCCAAATCATGTGACAGCATGTTTATGACATGTTGTGCTGACCCCACTTAGAGTGGGATATGGGCAGGAAGATGATGATGTAACATGAAATACTAATTTACTAACTTACTGACTGATATTATAAATTAATCATGTGGTATCCGGCTGAGTAGAATATACCAACCTCTTTCTTACCGAGGTGTAGTAAAAGGCGACTAACGTAAGTTGACCCACCTTGTGGTATCCCACTTAGAGTGGGATAAGAGCAGGAAATTGACTGACTGATATTATAAACGTTTAATATTAACTAACTTACTGTTCCCAGTGCGACGTGAACTTCAAGAACCGCATGTCGTACAACCAGCACATCAAGTACAACCTCAAACACATCGACCCCGCTAAGCTCAAGTGAGTAGACACTGTGGGTGTGTGTATTACAGCGGTACAAGTATTACAATGGTGCACGTATTACAATGGTGCACGTATTACAATGGTGCACGTATTACACAGGTGCGCGTATTACAATGGTGCGCGTATTACAATGGTGCGCGTATTACAATGGTGCGCGTATTACAATGGTGCGCGTATTACAATGGTGCACGTATTACACAGGTACACGTATTACAACGATACACATAAATAAATAAATAATACACAGTAACATGTGTTACATATATTCATTTTTTCCCGTATTACAGCGATACACATATTACATAATTTGTTACATATATTACACAATTACAGGTATTACAGCGATACTAATATTACACAATTGCATGTGTACACTTGTGCACATATTACACAATTAAAGAAGGTAAGGTTAATTGTTAGATTTAATATTATTTTGTTTAGTGGTCTTTAATTTTTGTTTTTTTTTTTTAGTTTATTTAAACCAAAGAAACATAATTATAACAAAAAATACAAACCGAAAACCAAAGAGGTTTGTCTGGTATGTTGGTGACATAGTTAGTGCGACCGCGGCTTACTCGTAAACTTGTGTATATGTAGGTGAATAGCACCTAAAACCTCATTGTTATTTCTATTCTATTCTATATATTGGTGTACGTATTACACAGTAGCACGTATTACACGTGTACACATATCACGTGTCTGTAGTGTCGCCGTGTGGCACGTGTCTGTAGTGTCGCCGTGTGGCACGTGTGTCTGTAGTGTCGCCGTGTGGCACGTGTCTGTAGTGTCGCCGTGTGGCACGTGTCTGTAGTGTCGCCGTGTGGCACGTGTCTATAATGTCGCCGTGTGCAGGTACGCGTGTCCGCTGTGCGACAAGCGGTTCGCGAAGCCGGCGCGGCTCGACGAACACAACATGGCCGTGCACCTCAAGGTGACGCCCGTCGCGTGCGCGGTGCCCGGCTGCAGCTTTGTGAGTGCACACACAACACAACACAAGACACACACAGTCTGAAATTCTTTAACTAATATAATTAATAGATTAAGGGCCTGTTTCACAATTTACTGATAAAGTGTCGGATAGTTAACCGACAAATAAACTAAGTAACAGATAAATGTCTCTAAAAAGTGAAAATTAAAAAAAAATTTGCAATAGGTATTTGCTGCAACAGATAAACAAAATAACAGCCACATGATTTACCTGTTAACTTATTAGGAACTTTAAGTGCTGAATAAGCCTATCAGAAACATGAGGAACTCTAAATTCCGATATATGTTCCGAATAAGCTAACTGACAGTTATTGGTAACTTGTGAAATAGGTACTAAATAGTTAAATTTATATAAAAAATTCTTTTTCTCTACATTAACCGCACTCTCTTTAAATAATTTATAGAATTAGGCGTTACTTTGCCATAATATAAAAGTAATGTGAATAATATTTTGCTATAATCCGCGATAAAAGGAAATATATGTAATGCTAAATGTAGAGTACTATTCGTTCTTATACTTGATACATGCAGAATTTGTAAGAACTCATGCACTATCCGACACCGATGGCACAACAATACACAAGCACTGCACACATTCACCACCACAATCTCAACAATTGTTTCGCCCCGTAAGCGAAGCATCGGCATGAGATAGACTCCACGACAAAATCGCAAAGCTTTTGCGATTTTGTCGACGAGTTTGATTTTGTGTCGGGTAGTGCACGAGTTCTTACAAATTCTGCATGTATCAGGTGTGAGAATAGTACACTCTACATTTAGCATTACATATATTTCCTTTTATCGCGGATCATAGCAAAATAATATTCACATTACTTTCGTATTCTCTTTCTTCTTCAATTCTTGTTCTTTTCCTTCTGTTACTCAAAGGTTGACTGGACAAATAGACAAATCCGCCTTTATAATAATAATATTTTAATTATAAATTATATGTATAAAAAGAAATAAATCAAATAAATAATTCACTTCTTACCGAGATGTTGTAAAAGTGAAGTCAGGCAGACCAGTTGTGAAATACGTAGCCAAATCATTTCACAATAAATGATTTGTGTTTAAGAATGTATGAAATTGATAATTTCCAAGCCCCCTTTTATGTATGGGGGGGGGGGTGTACTTGAAATTATATATTAACATGTTGTGTGTGTCCAGGCGTGCTCGTCGCGTTCTGTGCTGCGCACGCACGTCCGCATGCTGCATAGGAACGTGCGTGCTCGTCGGGATCACGTGTGCGACGTGTGCGGGAAGGCTTACACGGTATGGACTGCGTGCACTACACTACCAATATAATCCAAAGGGGGACCATTTGTGAGTAAAGGGGGCAATTTGATTGTTGGGGGGGGGCATTGGATTGTTGAAGGGGGTGATTTGATTGTTTAGGGGGACAATTTGATTGTTGAAGGAGGCAATGTAATTGTTAAGGGGGGGCATTAGATTGTTAAAGGGGGTGATTTGATTGTTAAGGGGGACAATTTGATTGTTAAGGGGGGCAATTTTATTGTTTAGGGGACAATTTGAGTGTTAAGGGGGCATTAGATTGTTAAGGGGGTCAATTTGATTGTTAAGGGGGACAATTTGATTGTTTAGGGGGGGCAATTTGTTTGTTAAATGGGGACAATTTGATTGTGAAGGGGACAAATTTATTGTGTCCCTGTGACTAAAAGTTTCTCATAACTATTTTATTAACAATAATGTGACGACGCTAAGTCCCGTTTCCCTCTCGCAGACTAAGAAGAGTCTCTCGTGACTTTTATGAACTTAATTTGAAGACGGTTCCGTTTGGTAGACTAAGACGAGTCTACCGTGACTATCCAATTAACAGTGATGTGACGAAACTAAGTCTTATTTCCGGTGTGCAGACTAAGAAGAGTCTGGAGGGCCACCTCCGCTCGCACAGCGGCGAGAGACCATTCCGCTGCGGCGCGTGTCCGGCCTCCTTCGGCTACGAGGCCGCGCTCTACAACCACAACAAGCTGGTGCACCTCAAGACTAAGGTAAGGGGGGGGCGGTTAGGGGGTTAGGAGAGTAGACCGTATATGCAACTTATTAACATATTTAAAAAGGGGGGGTTTATATATAGTATGCGTTTGGTGGAGGCTTGATGTACTTTGGAAGAGATGGTAATACACGGGGGGGGGGGTATATTTAACTTGGGGGGGACGTGTAATACCTGGGGGATATGATGGAGGCTCAATGTACTTCGGAAGATAGGGTAATACACTTGGCGTGTGCGGGGGGGGGGGGGGGGGGGGTTATATTTAACTTGGAGGAGACGAGTAATACGTGGGGGGTATGGTATACATAAAGAAGGTATTATATACGTGTGAGCCATGCTAATGTGAAAGGGGTACTGGGGGAGACGTGTAATACGTAGGGGGGTAATGAGCCATAATAATATATGTGGAAGGGGTATGGGGGGGGGTTATTATACACATAAAGGAGGTATATATGTGAAGGGGGTATGATATATGTGAAGAGGGGTACGATATACGTAGGAAGTAATCCCCTAATGTCCCCCATTTCTAAGTTGGTAAAGGGGGGTTCATAAAATTAAAATTTATCATAACAATGTTATAAAATCTTGAATAAAATAAAATATTCATCGTTTAAACATAGTAACTTACCACGCTTAGTATTAAAATGACCTAATTAAAATAGTTAGTTTTTAATGGCACAATGTAATAAAGCATAACATAGCGGCTACAAAACACGAGTGTTAAAGAGACCCGTAACTTGAAAGGGCAAGACTTGCTTTTTTAATACTTCGTAGCGTTATTTGATAGATGGCGCTAAAATAAGCAGTACGATGTATCTAACTCAATTAATCCAATTTGGAATTCGGTCAGTTTAATACTAAGCGTGTGATATATACCATATGCTTGTCTACAGTGCGGACGGAGTCGCGCTGCTATACCTGACTGGTCGCTATCAGTGCCCGCGCCGCCGCTCGCTGACGTCACTTCCTCCAACTAGACCTAGAATCACTAAACAGATTAAATATATTTTACATAAAAATTTTGTATTTTTTTTAACCAATTGACACAAAATTAAATCAAATTAAATACCTAAATATTCATTTAGTAATTTTTGAGTTTATCGCGAACAGGCAGACTTTGACAAATAAATAAATAAAATATTTTTTTTTTATCGTCGATCACAAATGTAAAGAGATGGCGTTACAAGTATTATATTATATAGTAATAACTATGGTTTATGGTTGTAAGCTTAGACTAATTTATTATATCACCATTACGCATAGTATATTTAAAATTAAATTTAACGAGTAGTTTACCCTCTGTAGTTGGGGAATTTTCAAATTTGAACCGCATAAACAGTATTCTGTATTCTTTTAAAAATTTCATTATTATCTTTAACTTAAATAATTTTTTATTATTTTATTTACTAACGACCTGAAATCAACTGTATGTAATAACTTGTTATAGAAGTAACAATGGTGCTCTATAGTTGGTATAATAAATAATGGGTCCATGCGGATATTTACATCGTCGGCGTAACTGGACCATAGGACGCCGTCACCGGGCGGCAAATCATTGTAATCGGATATGTTGCCGCCAGCCCTTAGGAATAGCTATTTAATTTATTCATTCTGTCCTTAGCATCGAGCTAGGATAGACACTTTTAGTTTATAGTTAGAATGTAATTATTATATTAAAATAAATTAGTTTAAAATATTCTTTCCTTAGCATTGTGCTAGGAAAGATGCCTTTTAGTATGTAGTTAGATTGTAGTTTTTATATAAAATAAATTAGTTTTAGTAATCTGGGTTTTCTTGAATCTTCCGACACTGACTTCTGTAATTAACTAATAAATGATTTTGAAAAAATCCTTGAATATCAGACAAATATTATGTAGTGTTTCACGTTTTTTTAAATTATTAGTCCAAGATTGAGCTGTCATTTTATAAAAACAATGAAATAACCTCAAAAAACACCAAAATATTTGAAAAAATAGCCAAAATGAGACTGGCGTTGTTATTACGGATACCTAAATCGGTTTTTTCACCACAAATCCTTCGCAACTACTCTGAATACGCGCCAAAAGCTTTAAGGAGCTTAAAGGGCAAGTCAACTCGGAACACAGTGCAATATTATGTGGATTCGTGTAGAGTTCGAGCTGTGGCTGGCAATGGAGGTGATGGGTGCGTGTCCTTCCTCAGTGTCTGGTGTAAGGACCAGGCGGGGCCTGATGGAGGCGATGGGGGCCACGGGGGACATGTTATTTTTCAGGTAACAACTTCGTTTAGATTGGTTATTTTCCTGGTCATTGTATCTGTATGTAGTAGTTTTTCTCTGCCGAGATAATGTCGATTAACCCACCCTTTATATAAACGAGATTATTCCGCTCAGTGGCGCTTAATACTTATATCGAAACATTTATTTGTATCATACAATAGTCTGATGGAATTTGAATCTCGATCGTGTAACCCTTCATTATAAAAATTAACAACTGCTGATATATTACAAATAAACTAAAAAATCACAATAGGTGGAAAAAAATTCACAGAAACTCAGTTTATTCCTATATTTTCCTCTCCTGCCCTAAGTGGTTTCGGCACAATATATCTTCATCTTCAATTCTCCTCTACCCGTGACCTCTGGTGCTACTGTATATATGCAGATCATTCTTCAGACAATCCATCCATCTTTTTTCCTCTAGTCATACTTCCATCTTTCAAATCTTTTTTGTAATGGGTGCAACATTCAGACTTCCTCTATTACAGAGTTTACCCCTGATATAGTATTTAAATTCCCTCAGGCGTCCCACAGTAAGAAGAGTCTGAACCACTGCCACTCCGTGGTGCAAGCAAAGCACGGGGGCAAGGGCACACATAAGGACTGCACCGGGAAGAACGCAGAGCATATTGTCATTCCGGTCCCTTTAGGTATGTCCTTCTTGCAGACTTTTTCCACACTTAGTCCTTTTATTTTCGAATTGACTATATGCTGTTAGCCCTTGAGTAAATGCGGAGAGTAGAGCACAGATGCTCTACTAGCTATGGGGAACGTCGTCCTAAGGGTGCCTCCTGTGAGGCCGGACCGCGGCTTAGGGCGACGTGTAGTGGAGGGCTGGTGGTATGACTGTGACTAGTCATCACGCTGTTATATGAAGCTCTACTAGCTATGGGGAACGTCGTCGGATTTCTCGAAGTAAGACTTCGAAAAACGTTTAAAGAGGTGAGTAAGGGTGGGGAGGTCGAGGTTTCTATGAAGGTCAACGTTCCGCATGAACCACGGTCAACCAGTGGCTGTCCGCATAAATCGGTTCTGCAGTCTTTGGAGCGTGAGCGATTTGACTTTTGAAACGTGCGAACGAACGCAACGCTTGCCTAGGACATTATTGGTCTTATGCAAGTTTTGTAGAGTGTCACATTGTTGCGGCGTGACATTTTACTTTTCTTGCATAACATCGGATACAGTCGTCCCATGACATACGCAGCATTATTGCGGACTATGCGTATGTGCTCGTGGAAGGTCATGGAAGGTTGGAAGGTGACACCTAAGTACTTGTCTTTCTGTTGAAACACTTAGTCCACAGTCTTGTTATCATAATAGTCTTTGGCAAGAGACTTCTTGGGTGTAGCGGCTATCACGTACCATGGGGATTGGTAGGTTACACATATCCCCAGAATGATGATTTTTTCATTATCCATCTATCTATCTAATTTCGGGGACGCCTGTCGGTGCAGGACGGGTGATCAGCTCCTATACCGGACTATTCCACCCATTTCCCCATGTTGGGACAAGGGTTTCACTGCTGTCCCGACAGTGTCACCTGTTCTAATCTACCCGTAGCTTTTACGAACCTGATAATATCCCTGAAGGAGATATTTGTCAGATCCTCAACTTCAATTTCATCCTTACCTAGTAGCTCCCATCTTACCAGCGAGTACATAGGGCACTCAGCCATAAGGTGAAAACTCGTTTCTTCCTCTCCACACTCTGGGCACGCAGCATCTTCTGTTATTCTCATTATTAACAGGTGTCTGTTTAACAGGCAGTGCCCAGTTGTAATGTCTGTTACAACTGGGCACTGCATTATCCATAGTAATAGGGATCTCCCTCCGCAGGTACAATAGTCCGCGACGGTTCAGGCCGCGTTGTGGGAGACCTTCAGGACGAGGGTACGATGTTCGTGGCAGCCCGCGGCGGGGCTGGCGGAAGGGGGAACAAATTCTTCCTTACAGACACACAACAGGTGCGTGAATACACACACACAATCCACTCCCAGTCAGTTATACCACCAGCCCTCCACTACACGTCGCCCTAAGCCAAAAAACCTGACGAGAAGAATTTTAGGTTAGAAACTCCACACTACTGCAATGTGAACTGACAGATTACAAATACCAGAAACTCTCCACAGATCTGAAAGTCTCAATACAATAACAGAAAAAAGTAAATGACAATAGACTGTAACGCGCATCACTTTATGCGAGTCATTAGTTTTGTCTAAGCTGAATTATTGTGATACAGTCATTGGACCTAGATTGCTCTCTCGCTCTAAAAGGCTTATTCAGAAGGTCCAAAATTCTTGTGCGCGTTATTGTTTCGAGATTCCTCCTCGTTCTCATGTGACACCCTATTTAAATAACGCAGCATTTTTGAAAATGGAGTATCGTAGACAACTCCACTTTGCCACCCTTCTGTTTGGAGTTATAAAATATCAAATTCCAATGTACCTGTACACAAAACTACGTTGGGCAAGTGAAACCTTAAAAACTTTTTCTTTACGACATCCCAACATGCTAAGGTTCCATCGTCATCGATCTGCTTCATTTCGCGGTAGTTTTAAACATAACGCCACCAAGTGTTGGAATGATCTGCCACCACCACTACGTAATGTTAAATCAGTAGTTACTTTTAAACATAAATATAAGGCTCACCTTCTTAATATACAGCGTCAATCTTAGTTATCTTAGTTATCCTTTTTTCTGCAAACTAATTAAGGTAAAATGTTTATTTGCTATACTTTTAACCGATTAGACAGCTATCATTTCTATGTGTAAATTTCTTTGTTTCTGTATTTGTTATCCCTTTTTATTATTAATTTGTTTTTTTTTTCTCAATATGTATTTAACTTGTGTAGTTATTATATTATATTTTAATAATTTTGGTGTAGTCGTCCGTGTTGTCACCGAGGCTGCAGCTGAAAATCGGTCCCGAGTGACATTGTCAATGTCATTCGGTTCATGCCGAGCTGTGTTGCCTTTTTTAAGATTGCATAAAATTTAGATGTAGGTATTATTTGTAATCGAATATTGTATTTTATTATAAGTTTACTTGTATTTGTCTATGTTTTATGCAATGTTTAAATAAATATTTTTCTTTCTTTCTTTCTTCTTTCTAATAGTTTTCATGAAGAACTCATGTGGGAGTTCAAATCTTTTTGAGGGTTTGATGGATAAAAAGGATATTGAACACCCATATCAGGGGTTACTTCCCCCTAACGGTGTTAGTAGCTGACAGTTCATATAGTCGTACAAAAAATTTTATGAATTAATAGTGATTAATTTATTCAGACAAGGTGTTCCCAAACTGTTGTGAGCAATAATATCAGAAATCTTCACCTATGAATTAACTCCTATACATGGATACAGTAAAAAAAATACTAACGCAATCTACCAATAGAGTCATCATGACTTGACGTTATTAATAGTAATTAATTTATTCTGACTAACTGTTAAATATACATATAAATTGACTCCCATACATGCACAAATTAAATAATACTAAGATTCACACAGCTGTGGTGGCCCAGTGGTAACACCGTGCGCCTCTTTCGAGGAGGTCTAGGGTTCAAACCCCGGGCAGACACCAATGAGTTTTCTAGTAAAACTTATGCGTCTAATTGATAATTGCAATTTATCACACGCTTTTCGGTGAAGGAAAACATCGTGAGGAAACCTCTCTAGAGATATGCAATCTCTAGACAATTCTGGGGATATGTGTAACCTACCAATCCGCATTGGAGCAGCGTGGTAGGTCTTAGCTCCAATCCTTCTCTCCAAAAAATTAAAAAAAAAACGGAGAGAAGAGGCCTATGCCCAGCAGTGGGACAGTAACAGGCCGTTACTTACTTTACTTAAGATTCACACGATCTACCATCATTCAATTCGATAGTCATTATGACTTGTCGTTATATGTAATTACACAGGCGCCTATGGTGGCAGAGTATGGGGCCGTAGGCGAAACCCACCACTACACTTTGGAGGTGCGGTCCATGGCCCACCTGGGGCTCATTGGGTTCCCCAACGCTGGGAAGAGCACGCTGCTTAGAGCCGTGTCCCGCGCGCGGCCCACTGTCGCCCCTTACCCCTTCACCACGCTGCGACCCCACATTGGTAAGATTAAAGACTATAAATATTCAACGAAAAAACTGGCTATTATGATCTCATAATTCTGACAAATATCAATAATAAATGATCACACAAATGTCCAGAATTAACCTTGATAAATATGTAAAAACACCTTGACAGATATCTAAAATTACCCCTGATAAAAAATCTATAATTATCCCCCTGACAACATCTAAAATTATCCCTGAAAAGTATCTAAAATTATCCCCTGACAAATATCTATTATTACCCTTGACTATAATCTATAACTACGCCTAAAAAGTATCTAAAATTATCCCGGACAAGCTTCTATAATTACCCATCACTATAATCTAATTACCCCGTGAGAAATATCTAAAATTATCCCTGACTGATTATCTATAAACTGATTATCTATAAACCCCCTGACAAATATTTATTATTACCCCTGACTATAATCTATATTTAGCCCTTAAAAATATCTAAAATTATCCCTCACAAATATCTAAAATTATCCCTGACAAATATGTATAATTACCCCTGACTATAATCTATAATTACCTCGTGACAATATATAAATTTATCGCTGACTAATATCTAATATTATCCATGATTATATTCTATAATTATCCAAGACAAATCTAAAATTACCCCTTACCTTATAATTAACCAAGGTAAATCTAAAATTACCCCTTACCTTATAATTAACCAAGGTAAATCTAAAATTACCCCTCACTGAAATAAAATTTGCTTCGACTTATATCCAAAATTAAATTCAATTAATCCCAACAATCCATTTTGGAAATAACATTTTGAAAAATATTTGATGTAAATAAATGTGTTTTAAATAAAAGGATAAATAATTTAACACAAGGTATGGTCCAGTACGACGACTACGAGCAAGTGGCGATAGCGGACCTGCCAGGTTTGATTCCCGGCTCGCACAAAAACTACGGACTTGGTAATTTTGTTTGTAGTAATTTTAAATCCTTAACGTAATTTAATAAAAGTTACTAAAGTTAGGGCAAATATAAGAGGTCTATTAATAAATTAATTAATGACATTTCAGACTGAAGGCAGTCTGCAAATAGATTGTTAAATTCTTTCATTTTAAAAATACCAATGATATTAAATTTATAACTTTTACTATTATTAAAGTTATTACTTATTAATTGTATAACAGACCGAATACAGTCTGCTCATCTATGGTTGCAGTCTATGAATTTCAATTACTTTGTGCTAGACTGAAGACAGTCTGCATATCGATGGTTAAATTATTTCGATTTCAATATTGATAATATTTAAGTTAATATACACTGGCTAACAATTTCAAGGCCACTGATGGCAGACTGGATACAGTCTGCATATATTATAGGGCAGTCTGCATATTTATGGCTTTAATCTATCGATATCAGTGCTCATTATTACAGACTGAAGACAGTTTTCTATTTTACGGTTACAGTCTATAAAATCATATTAAAATCATTACAGGTATAAAACATAGATGATTATAGTCTATTTGTACGCCGTGTGGTATTCGGCTGAGTAGAATAGTACCACTCTCATTTCTTACCGAGGTGTCGTAAAATACGACTTAGGTAAGTTGACGTCAGGCAGGTCGTAAAATACGTAGCCAAATCATGTGACAACATGTTGTGCCGACCCCACTTAGAGTGGGATAAAGGCAGAATGGATACAGTCTATCAGTGTTAACTATACCTCGAGTTGTATCAATAGACTGACGACAGTATACTGTGAATCTCACACCAGTATCACTACACAAGTTAAAACATGTTAACTAAAGTGTGTTTAAGTAAACTTAAAGTGGGATAAGGCCAGAATGGATACAGTCTACCAGTGTTAACTATACCTTGAGTTGTGTCAATAGACTGACGACAGTATACTGTGCACCTCACACAGGTATACAATTCCTCCAGCACGTTGAAAGATGCAAGGGTCTGGTCTTCCTGCTAGACGGTACGGCCAGTCCATTAGACCAGTACAGAGTTCTGGACGAGGAGTTGGAGAAGTACAGCCAGGATCTGGCGCGGAGACCACGGTGCGTGGTGGTGAATAAGGCCGACCTGGTGGAAGGGAGGGAGGCCTGCGCTGACCTCTCCAGGAGGATGAAGGTGATAGGGATATCGGCTAAAACTGGGTTCAATTTGGCAGAATTCCTTAGGGTTATACGGGTTATGTATGATAAAGACGACGTGAATGTGTGATTTTAATATACTAACGGTCTTATTCATAAAAGTTATGGATATAAGATAGGTGATGTATTATAATAGATAAATTTTGATAACATCGATTCGAAGATCCACTTAATCGTTTAGTATTGCTTGAACATGTTCCGACATTGGACGCTTCCACTTCCAACAGAAGAATTTTTTTTTTTAAAATAATAGCCATTTGGGTTACAAATTACTAAACCAGTTAACTTTGAATGGGAAATCATAGTGTGGATTGTTTTGAAATAAAAGAAAGTGTTAACCGACATAAGTTTGCGGTTGCTTTGAACAAAAGTACGTAAGTCGTTTGTGGGTTTGGGTATATTATATAATAACATTCCGCAATCAATTTTAGCTTTGCCATTACATCAGTTTAAAAACACTGTTAAAGAGAGACTACTAAACTGTTGAGGATTACTTAGAAGATAATATGTGGATATAGCTCGATTAGACCCTGTACAAGACAGTGATGACTAATTGTAACTAGTTATAAGAATTATATTTTTAAAAGAGCAACCGTCGAGTTTCTCTCAGGCTCTTCTCGGTAGGAACAGCCGAACCAGCAGCAGAGTTGATTCAAAAGGACTTATTTACAAGTTTATTTGAATAAAGAATATTTTGACTTGAATTCATAAACGCATTTCAGCATTAAACCATTAAATCCACTATAACAGTGCTATAAGATAAAAGATGGCCGACTTTCTACAGCTGATTATTATAAAAACAACATTTGACGTATGTACGGATTACAATTTATATTATTAATTAATTATTAATATTTAAAAAAAACTTTTCTAATAGAAAAAAAATTATTAATCAATTTTTCTACTCTTAAGTCACATTAGCGATGTGAAAAAATAATCGATTATTTTAGGTATCACTTTTTATTTTTTACTCTTTTTCTTGTTTTTTAAGGTTAGCTATGCATTGGATGAAACCAATGTAGCCAAACTACACATTTTAATACAATATCACAAACAGCGCATCTGATATTATTTCTTGGTAGTTGTCCACTTGAATTAGCCTTTATTGTAATTAATTATTAATATTTAAAAAGACAACTATTGAAATAGTCAGAAAAATATCGATTATTTCCTAACAAAATAATCGATATTTTCTACTCGAAGTCACATCCCGAAGTCATATATGTAAAAGGCAACCCCGTGTCGTAGACAATAAATTATTTTTTTAAATAAATAAATATATGGGACACTTACACACACGGTCGTCCGTCCCCAAAGTAAGTAACTTAATACTTGTGTTATGACAGACAACTGGTGAATATATACTTATATAATTTTAATACATACTTTAATATATACACCCAGACTCCAACAAATTGATTTAGGTATATAAAATGTTGGCCCTCGGCGGGAATCGAAACCGCGACCCGCGGAGATTAAGGCAGGATCACTACCCATTGCATTAATCGGCCAGCCAAGTTTTAGTCCATAATAATGTATATTGTTATTCTTATTCGGTGTGTAAACACATATTGTCTGTGGAAAACTTAGTATGATTGGCCACTTGGAAGCCAGATTTCCTTACAATAGCAACATTCGGATTTATAAATGCATTGTAGCTATAGATCAGTTATAAAAGATTTATGAATAAACAATTTTATGGAACGTCTTATAAGCTTAGAGAATTTTAACTAAATCGTCTCTAAAACCTTTTTTTTATGAATAAGACTGTATATGTCTAAGTAGTTACTTATTTGTAAAAAAAAAATATATTTTATAAGACTCATACAGTATTTCATTTTATTTCTACTTCTTCAAAATAACCACAAAAACACTGTAATTAATTTATATTTTAATTATATATGCTGCTGGAACTAAAAGTGTGGGTAGTCCGAAGAAAATGATCAATAATTTACCCGTAAACAATCTTTGTGTTCAAATTACCATGAATAGGAACCCTTTACAATAAATAGCACACACGCATTGTAACTTTATACTTTGTGCATTAATGCATTGTAACTTTATACTTTGTGCATTAATGCATTGTAACTTTATACTTTGTGCATTAATGCATTGTAACTTTATACTTTGTGCATTAATGCATTGTAACTTTATACTTTGTGCATTGTAACTTTATACTTTGTGCATTAATGCATTGTAACTTTATACTTTGTGCATTAATGCATTGTAACTTTATACTTTGTGCATAAATGCATTGTAACTTTATACTTTGTGCATTAATGCATTGTAACTTTATACTTTGTGCATTAATGCAATAATAAAGTACCCTCAAATATAATTAATTGACTGCGACATTTATCATGTTAATTTCTTGTATATAAAAGTATTTATAGATTTAAGATTGCATCTAGATTCAGTCATATTTAAAATTCACTAGCGACCTGCCCCTGCTTCGCACGGGTATAAAATATATATCCCGTGTCGCTCAGTGAAAAAATGATTAAAATCGCGTTAAATTTGGAGAAAAACAATTCGCCTGTTGTTTGATTTAAGTTATTTTAAGAAAGTTTGTTTTATATATTTTGGTTTTTGTTTACTAGACAAAGTTAACTGAGTTATTACAATGTATAATTAATGTAAGTAATATGGGTTGTGATGGAGATATTTGCAGGGTTGGAGAGTGACAGAAGCTACTGTTTATTTCAAGGCTACAGTCCACGCGAGGTCGAGGATAAAACCTAGTTTATAATATATTTTTTAATGTTTTCTATGTTATAAAAAAATTTGGGAGCAGATAATGGATGTCAGTTTAAGAGATAACTAAGTAAGCAATAAAATAAAGTGTAGTGTTTGCTATAATGTTTTATTGTGTCGGCGCCGTGTTGGTCAGGTCGGAGGACTTTTTCATCTTCTGCTTCCGTATCTTGTTGGGCTGGAGCTTCATCTGGAACGAGATGAGATTGAATTCATTTCCTACAATTTTGATATATATAGCGGAGTTACATTAGATTGAAATTATTTTTATTGTGTTCATGAATCCTTTGTAAGTTACTTTGTTTTTTTTACAATAATTTCTTCAATATGAAGGTTGGAAGCAATCCTTTCCTTCATACCCAATTATAAAAAACCTTTGCCACCGCCACCACTACACACCTTCATTATCACAAACTCAACAATCGTTCCGCAACCAATGGTTGATTCCACAACAAAATCGCAAAACAAGTATGGTTATATACTAATTAGTTCAACCTCCACCACTTATTATGCCTTCGAACACGTGTAACGGGCTCGAACTAGTAATATTTATCTGGTCATTCCTACTGTTTTAATATTATTGTTGTATAACCTTATGTCACGTATACGCCGTGTGGTATCCGGCTGAGTAGAATAGTACCACCTTCATTTCTTACCGAGGTGTCGTAAAAGGCGACAGAGGTAAGTTGACGTCAGGCAAGCGGCTGGTCGTAAAACGCAGCCAAATCATGTAACAGCATGTTTATAACATGTTGTGCCGACCCCACTTAGAGTGGGATAAGGGCAGGAAGATGATGAACCTTATGTCACGTATATTATTTAATCAATTATATTTATGCTTATACAGTTATTACTTATAAGTTTTTTCTTTGCATATTTCTAAGCAATGACAAATTTATAGCCCAAAATATGATTTTAGCGTTGTGCCTCTATTGCAGCGTTATAAGATAGTGAACCATCACCCCCCTGCCCCCCCTCCCACCTACCTTTGCACCTTAATATGATAGTGTACCCCCCCCCACTACCCCCTCACCTACCGTTGCAGCGTTATATGATAGTCCCCCTCCCCCCTACCTTGTAGTGCACCTCCCGGACGTGCCGGTAGAGCGAGGAGTACCAGCCGAAGGCGGCGCCGCACTGCGCGCAGCGGTACGGGGTCTCGCTCGTGTGCATCGCCACTATGTGGTACTTCAGCTTGGCCGCGTTCTGGACACGGAGTGCATTAGTATAGAGTCGGGAATTCAATATATACAGTTGGGAATGCATTATATACAGTTGGGAATGCATTATATATAGGAGGGAATGCATTATATACAGGAGGGAATGCATTATATACAGGAGGGAATGCATTTAAAATAGGAGGGAATGCATTACATATGGTAGGGAATGCATTATGTACAGGAGGGTAGTCATTATATACAGTAGGGAATACATTATTTACAGTTGGGTATCATTATATACGGTTGCGAGTACATTATATACAGTTGGGAATACATTATATACAGTTGGGAATACATTGTATACAGTTGGGACTATTATATAGAGTAGCTAATTATTATATACTGTAGGACTCATTATATACGGTATGGTATTATTATATACGGTAGAGTATTATCATATACAGTTAGGAATACATTATATACAGTTGGGAACACATTATGTTCAGAAGGGAATTATTATATACAGTTGGGAATACATTATATACATTAGAGTATCATTATATACAGTAGGCAATCTGTATGTACCGTTAGTAATATGCAGAAGGGAATCAGTGTATACAGCAGGAAATCATTATAGACAGTAGTAAATCAGTATATACGGTAGAGAATCATTGTGTACAGTTGGCAATAATTATGTACAGTAAGGAATAATAAAATTTTGCAAATTGTGATTGCGTGGAATTTATTGAGTCAACTTTGAAATTATTAATTTAAGGTATAGACATTGCGAGTTTAAAGTTATAGAGATTTTCTGGTCTAAGGGGAAGGGAACAGATTATTTTTAAGTTACAGAGGTTTTTAAATTATTGAGGTTCTACTGTACAATATATCGACTGCGTTGTTGTGTGTGTGTTTCTTACCGGGTAGGACTTCCCGCACACGTGGCACAGGTTCTCCTTCTTCTCCTTGTCGCGGTGCACGTTCTGCAGGTGCACGTACAGAGACGTATGGCACTTGAACGGCTGAGGGAGGGTTATAGACGTTCAGAAGTGGGATGGAGTGTTATGTTACCATAAAGGGGGGGTTGTACATAGCACCTTCAGCACCGAACCAACCGTGTCTCTATCCACTCATAAAATTCTCTTCCAGAAGATAGTCAATGTGAAAACCAAGGGGTTTTCACCACAATTCGGAAGTGCTTGTAAAGGCAAATTGGAATAATGAATTATTTGAATTTGTCCCTGATCTCCGATCGCCTTCCTTTCTGAATGAAATGCTGACACTTTTATGAAACCTCTCCCTCTCCCCTCCGTCAGGATCTTAAGAGCCCCTCAGTACTAAAACTCTTTGCCATCCAGTGTAATATTCCGCCCCCCCTTTCAGCATTCAATCCCCTTAAATGACCTAATCCTTCTATAATTTTCCATTTCTTTCATAAAACATTTCCCCTACACCTCAGCAAGTATTGCATAAGCATCCCCCAATGCCCCCATCAATAAAATGCTCCCATGTCCCCAAATGTCCCCACCATTAAAATTCTCATTCTTAAAAGCCCCACCAATGAAATGCTCATTCTGACCCCCCCCATTAATTAAATTCTTATTCTGACTCCCCCAATCAATTAAATGCTCATTCTGACTCCCACCAATCAATTAAATACGCAACTCGACCCCCCCTCTCATCAATAGCAAGCGGCCGTCACCTTGTCGCAGAGCTGGCAGCGGAACTTGATGTTGTTGAGGTGCTCCCAGTCGATGTGGTCACGCAGGCGAGTCTTGTTCACGAACTTCTTGCCGCACTCGTTGCACATGAACCTTTGGGATATTACATTAATAATTTTATATAAAAAATTAATATAATGAGTGTAGTGTTAGTGTCAAGGTGTAGTGTTAATGTCAGAGTGTAGTGTAAGTGTATAGTTTCATGGTAAAATGTTTGTGTAGTGTGTAATGTTAGTTTCACTGTATAGTGTATGTAGTGCAATGTTAGTATGTAGTGTTGTGTTAGTGACAGTGTTTAGTGTTAGTGTCCAGTGTAGTGATAGTGTAGTGTAGTGTAGTGCGGTGCTCACGTGAAGTCGTTCTCAGAGACGTGCCGCCGCGACACCCGCAGGTGCTGGCGGTAGGTGGCCACGGACGCGAACCGCTTGTCGCACTTGGCGCAGTGCAGCTCGCCGTTGTCGCGGGCCTGACGACAGTGAGACGTGTATCACTGCCTTGGGACTCGTGTATCACTGACTTAGGACTGGTGTATCGGATACTGAAACGTGTGTCACTGCCTTGGGACGCGTGTATCGGATACCGAAACGAGTATCACTGCCTTGGGACTCGTGTATCACCGCCATGGAATTAATGTATCGGATACCGTGATATGTGTTATTGCCTTGGGACTGGTGTATCGGATACCGTGACGTGTATCACTACCTTGGGACTGGTGTATCTGATACCGTGACGTGTATCACTGCTTTGGGACTCGTGTATCATATACCGTAACTTGTGAGATTGCCTTGGGGCTGGTGTATCGGATAGAATGACGTGTATCACTGACTTAGGACTGGTGTATCCGATACGGTGTTATGTGTCGATGACTTTCATTTAACCTTTGATTTGTGTATCCAAAAGAGCGCCTTATATCACTGATTTTTTCACATACCTTAAGTGTAAAAAAAAGTGTAAAAAAGGAGACAAATGTCGATGACTTTCATTTCACCTACGACTAGTGTATCAAAGAACAACACAAATAAGGCCTTCTTTCGATTGACCCACGGATAGTGTATCCAACAACGCGCCATATGCATCACTGATTTTAGTTTAACCTTCCTCTAGTGTATCAAAGATAGTCATATGTGTATCAAAAGGCGAAAATAATTTTACTGAGTTTCATTGGAACTATAACTCATGTATCCAATAACTTGATACACTAACCGTTAGTCAATGACAATCAATACATGATTGTCATTGACTAACGGTTAGTGTATCAAAGTACACGTCATATATCGTTGACTTTCATTTAACTTTTATTTAATTTTTTTACAAAAAAACCTAGCTAGATCGATATTTCTCCCCCAAAACCCCCCCTACATGCTAAATTTTAGGAAAATCGTTGGAGCCGTTTCCGAGATTCCGAAAATATATATATACATACAAGATTAACTCATTTAAATATTAAAGAAAAGACTCTATGTATCATGTCTGCTGCGTTACAATTGATATCTCCTACCTTATGACTCCTCATGTGCCGTCCCAGGTTCGATTTCCACTGGTACACCTTCCCGCAGCGCGGACACGGGTACCTGTTCTGGCCGCGGTGCAGTACGCTGTAACGGACAGACAAACAGTTTACATCAAATCATAATATTTATATGCTAGACGAATTTGCAAACGCTGAAAACTTGTCTATTTACGTTATGAAAAAGTGTATGCACTTCGAGCGATATTTGTCAGTGTCTAAAACTAAGGTCTTCAGACACTGGAGACTTAACTCTTGGAAAACTGGTTTGTTTATGTAAAAGTGTATTCACTTTAAATTAAATGTCTGTCAGTCTGAATACTAACCTTCCAACTCTGATAACCTGAGTCTTCAAACAATTGGTATGTTAAAGTGTATACACTTCAAGCGATATCTCCATGCCCGTCTCAGAAAATTAAGGTCTTAAGGCAACGGAGACCTTACTATTGGAGCAGACTAGTCAGTTTATGTAAGAGTGCACACACTTCAAGTAATACTTCTGTGTTACTATAGAAGACTAAGCTCTTCCGACTCTGATAGCCTAAGTCTTCAAGGAAGTGATATATTTATGAAAAAGTGTGCACACTTCAAGCGATATCTCTATGTCAGTGTCAAAAATTAAGGTCTTCAGGCATTGATAACCTTAGTCTTCGTGCAGACTGGTCTAATTATGTAAAAGTGCACTCACTTCAAGTGATACCGATATGTCTTCCTAGAGCTGAACATCTTTCCGCACTCAACACACTGCGGCTTCTCAGGTAGAGGCTCCTTACTGCGGCGGCTCACGCCGTTAGGCTTTGTCTCCACCTGGAGTATATCCTGGAATTAGGGACTGCTTATGGGGGGGGGGGGATGGTCCTGAATAGATTAATCAACCACCTGGACGTAAATCTATCCTCCCCCCCTAGGAAAACGCAAGGGGTCTCCCAAAATAAAAGTAAGGAATTCCCAAACCTAAATCTAGGGAGTAAATACTCCTACCGAGAAGTACTAGGGAAAAACTCAGCGGTTTCTCTTTAAAATTATAATTAAGATCACTAGCTACATTTAGTCATTACTGTCTTGTACATGGTGGCAAAGTATATCTATCCTTATTATCTGTGTAATCTTTAACAGTATAATCTGTAATCTTTAAAAGCTAAATTGCTAACAATTTAAAAAAGCTTTTAAGAAAATTTCATGTCCCTACTGTTAACCGTTGTGTTCCCTCGTCTGGAGCCAATCCTGTCATCAGGTCATGCTTATCATAAACATTGTCATCGGGACTGGACCAGTATATATCTCAATCGGACCAAGGGAAGTGGGGCATTAACTTGCAAGATTCCACCTTCACATACATTGCAAGTTAAATAAAAGCTTTAAAAATATACTGTTAAGTTAATGTAAGAATACTTATTTCTTTAAACTTCTCTCATAAAGAATCAAGCTAACTTAAATTGTATTGTATTTTTGTAATACAAAGATCTTTCTAATATCCATGTATTTACCCCATAACAGTATTCCATAAGACATAATGCTGTGGAAGTAATATGGTTTACCTTCTCTGGATGCTGTATCTCAATATGACTCTCCAGATCCAGTTCATCCTCGAAGGTGTCTCCGCAGCGCTCGCAGCTGAACTTCTCCAGGTCAGCTGTCTCATGATACTCTGTGTCACTTCCGTCCGAGCTCTCTTTGATTTTGATCACTTTCTTCTTTTTTAATTTCACCTTCTGTTTAGATTTCTTCTTTATAGTCTGAAATCACATGCTTATATTCATCATCTTCCTGCCCTTATCCCACTCTAAGTGGGGTCGGCACAACATGTTATAAACATGTCATATGATTTGGCTACGTATTATACGACCGACCGCCTGCCTGACGTAAACTTATCTTAGTCGTATTTTACAAAACCTCGGTAAGAAAGAGGGTGCTCTATTCTACTAAACCGGATACCACGCGGTGAGTCAACTTACCTTAGTCGCCTTTTACGACACCTCGGTAAGAAATGAGGGTGGTACTATTCTACTCAACAGGATACCACACGGTCGTTCGACTTACCTTAGTCGCCTTTTACGACACCTCGGTAAGAAATGAAGTTGGTCTATTCTACTCAGCCGGATACCACACGGTCGTTCGATTTACTTTAGTCGCCTTTAACGACACCTCGGAAAAAAAATGAGGGTGGTCTATTCTACTCAACAGGATACCACACGGTCGTTCGACTTACCTTAGTCGCCTTTTACGACACGTCGGTAAGAAATGAGGGTGGTCTAGTCTACTCAACAGGATACCATACGATCGTTCGACTTACCTTAGTTGCTTTTTACGACAGCTCGGTAAGAAATGAAGTTGGTCTATTCTACTCAGCCGGATACCGTACGGTCGTTCGACTTACCTTAGTCGCCTTTTACGACACCTCGATAAGAAAGAGGGTGGTCTATTTTACTAAACCGGATACCACACGGTCGTTCGATTTACCTTAGTCGCCTTTTACGACACGTCGGTAAGAAATGAGGGTGGTCTATTCTACTTAGCTGGATAATACACTGCTTAATAGTGATAAATAAAATTAATTAAATAAAGAAACTTATAGATCCTTTGAATTTATCTAGCTCGTTGGCGTAGTGAATAGTGATCCAATCTTCAGCTCCGCGGGTCGTAGGTTCGAGTCCCGCCAAGGGCCAACATTTTCTAACAAAAATTTTTTTGGTTCTTCCAATCTGGGTATATTTTTGTATTTAAGTATGTATTTAAAACTATCCTACTAATATTATAAATGCGAAAGTTTGTATGTATGTATATATGTTTGTTATTCTTAACGATGAATCTGCTGAACTGATATCGATGCAATTTGGCATAATTATTACTTATACACCGGGATAATATATAGGCTATAAATCCTCTCAATTCTACAGGAATAGGACATTGAACAACACCATCTATTATCGACCTATCACGCAACAATAATCCACGCGAACAAAGTTGCAGGTAAAAGATAGTATATATACACGCACGCACGCTCGCACGCACGCACGCACACACTATTCACCATATATATATTCACCATATATATATTCACCAGTTGTCTGTCATAACACAAGTACTAAGTTATTTACTTTGGGTACGGACGACCGTGTGTAAGTGTTCTGTAGATAACTTACCTTTTTATCCTTGCTCTCCTTACCAGCCTTTGGCCTCTCTTCATCCCACTCTATATCATTCACAAATGTCTCTGGCTCACAGTGAGTATCTTCTCCGTCCAGCTCACACTTGACATCTACGTCGACTTCCACTTTGACATTCGGTTCGGGATAACTGAAGCTGTATAACTGACTCCTGTCCAAGTGCGACTTGTGCTCTTTATATGTTGTGTTCTGAAAACCATATTAACCAACACATAAACTCATTTTATTTTATTTATTTATTTAGTAAGACATGCCAACAGTATTATTAACATAATTTTTTTGTTTTTTACATGTATTTCATACAGTCTTAATCTATTTAAAGTACTATTACAGGCATATACAACATTCAAAAATAGTAAAAATAAAAATAAACATTGGTTATAGTAAAAGTAAAAAAGTAAAATTTTAAAATATTTGGGAACTAAAACTGAAAAGTAAAAAATATAATAATAATAAACAAAGTACTACAGAAAATTTTTAAAATGTTAAAAGAAAACTGAATGAACTTTATTCTTATAACTATAATAGGAATCTCATAAACTCATAAACACCAACTTAGATTATAGTAGTAAGCATGTATAAATTTCATCTATACTGTTATATAAAGCTGAAGAGTTTGTTTGTTTGAAATCAGTAATCTGTAGAACTACAGGACCAATCCGTCCATTTATCAGAAAGGCTATAGGCTATATAACATCACGCTAAGATGACTAGGAGCAGCAATAAAAAATATTACCAAAATTGGCAAAATTTAAAGCTTTCCTTGCATACACTAAGTGAAAGGTGAAAATTGTTCAAAAATCATGTATTACAAAATTATCTTAAGTATATTATTAGTCTTGGAGTTTATCTCCTGATGAAGTTACCATTATATTCAATTCACTAGTTTATTTTGTTATTGTAATAGTTTATTATAAGGCTGATATTATTACAGTAAACATGTGCAATGCTAGTGGCCTTTAATAACAAATTATAGCAGAATAATTAATAATTTTTTGTATCATGTAAAAGTAATGTCTCATTCTATAAATAAGTATATACTGTACTTGACAAAAGTTTTAAAATACCATATTCAAATTATTCTTTATTCAAATAAACTTGTTAACAAGTGCTTTTGAATCAACTCTACTGCTGGTTCGGAAAGCTGTATCTACCGAGAAGAGCCTAACAGAAACTCGGAGGTTACTCTTTTTAAAAATATAATTCTCAATACTAGTTACATTAAGTTATTACTGTCTTGTACAGGGTCGGTCAGTAGCTATATCCACACATTCTTATCATCTAAGTAATCCTCGACAGTGTAGTAGGCATTCTGTATCAGCCTCTCTTTAACAGTGTTATTAAACAAAACTAATGAGAATATTATTTTGCTATAGTCAGCGATAAAAGGAAATATATGTAATATGCAGAATTTGTAAGAACTCATGCACTGCCCGACACCGATGGCACAACAATACACAAGCACTGCACACATTCACCACCACAATCTCAACAATTGTTTCGCCCCGTAACCGAAGCATCGTCAGGAGATAGACTCCACGACAAAATCGCAAGTGTTTTTAAACTGCTGTAATGGCAAAATACCTGATCCATGGCCTCTATAAGTTCAGTGTAACAGTTTTGAACTTGTTTCTTGAATCTCTGAAAACGGCGCAAAAGCGCATGACACTCCCAGCACACTTGTACACAAGCGGACAACATTTCGGCTGAAATCTGGACAAAACATAAGTTAATTTAAGCAAAGTTCGAATATTATCAACAATAAGCTATATACAATCAGTCTGCTAATTAATATGGCATATACATTGAAAATTATACTTTATTTTTACTTAAAAATACTTCTGTATCATATTAGCAAGCTATTATAAGAACTATTAATACAAAAATACATCGAACTTTATCTCGAAATTAACGAGTCTACCTATACATAAACTTTACTTAAAACACTAAAATGTTGTCTAAAACTTGTCAAAAGCCAAGTAATTAAACACAAAAACCATCACAGATTATTCGAGAGATTAGTTTTATTTATACTTACAGATATTTCATTCAAAATTTGAGTGTAAAGTTGGTAAACTTCGCTGCCGTTTATATAAAATAAATTTCGTCCTGAACACAAGCAGGCAGTACACAATTCGTTCATGTTCAAAGTTTTCAGCATCAAAAGATGCTTTTAAAGTTATCAATTCCTGTATATTGTTAACTTATATCGATTTTTTTCTAGATTTTCAAATAGCTAAGCGTCCTTTCCCTTATCCCTTTGTTTGTCAAAAAATCACGGACAAATAGCGATGTGAAAAATAATCGGTTATTTTTTTAAAGTAATCGATTTTCTATAATCGATTATTTTTTCATCAAAACTCGATTTTTTAATAATCGATTATTTTAGGTATTCCTTTTTCTTTTTTACCTACTTTTTTTCCTGTTTTTTAAAAAACAAAACAAAAAAGCAGTGAAAAAGAATAAATGATCAATATAAACGATTTTTAAAATCGATGATTTTTTTAAATAATCGATTTTGATCGATTATTATATCACATCCCTATCACAGATTGCTTACCAGAAAAACCAAAGACAATAAGTTCTTGAAAAACGTGGTATTCAAAATGGCGTTGAAGCGTCGTTAAATGAAAATGAAATGAAATGTGAAATATTGTTGTGAATTCGTGTCTACAATAGAAATATATAGAAAAAAGTGAACAGTTAACATATAATAATTACTTATAAATAGTTATAACTAGCAAATATTTAGGTAAACGTTGATGAATTTTATCATAAATGTATTTAAAGCGTGGTGAAAAATGACGCAGTTTCTACCTCCGAATCTTCTCGCTTTATTCGCGGCTCGGGACCCGATCCCGTATCTGCCGCCGGCTGCTAAACTCCCTCACGAGAAGAAGCAAAAAGGTTACGATGGCGTCGGGGCCTTTCTTAATATTTTTGAGGTTAGTTGGTGACGCCGCTATATCTACTAATGTATAGCTATAAATACTAATCACTACATAGTATAAAACAAATTCACATTCTTTGTTTGTCCCTATATCCCTATGCATGCTTAAATCTTTAAAACTACGCAACAGATTTTGATGCGGTTTTTTTTAAATAGATAGTGATTGAAGAGGAAGGTTTATATGTATAATAACATTCAATATGCAGTAGAGAAATACTGTAATTTTTGAGGTTTCTAATGTGATGTAAATAATTACATTTTCCGCTTACTTTGCAAACGCAGGCTAAACACTACGAGATTTATCGAAATAATGTACTAAGTAAAGTGTATTTATTATTATTATTATAAGTAATTGTACACATTGAAAAGGTCTACAGAAAAGTCCGCGATGATATATGTCTATCTCTTATGGATAACCCACAATAGCATTCTTTGTCATTTACTTTTTACGTAAAATAATGCCTTATGTTCAAAGCAATTTTTATACAATACAGCATTAATCCTTATCCAATCCAATCCTTATCTAATTAAGTACCTTAAATAAATTGTTGATTTAATATAGATCAATATGGCCGTATACAGAGTGTAATTTAAATGAACATTTTCGGAGATATTACAGATTTAAAATTCCATGCATTGAGTGACTGAGTGACATGGTCTATCTATTTTATATCCATGCAAAACCGGAGCAAACTGCTAGTTTAATAATATATTGGGAATGTTTGTTTGTCAATAATTGAACCTGAGTCTTTGTAATGCTATACTCACTGATTGCTTAGTCTAAACAAAAAATCTTATATACTTGGAAACTCCTCTTAAATCACCTCTGCTTATCCAGCATCCCTCAGAAACTCCTCCACCCACGCGAGTGGAGACTAGAGAAGAACGCTTGGAGAGGAGAAGAAGAGAGCGTGCGGAGCAGACAGCGTACAAGCTTGAACAGGAGATAGCGCTGTGGGATCCCACCGCCAACATACCAGTCACCGGTGATCCCTTCAAGACACTGTTCGTAGCTAGAGTTGTGAGTATTCATTAAAATGTTTGAAATCACTAACAAAAGTTATAATATCTATCAAATATTTGATAATTTTCTTTGCCATGTTGTCGTGGAGTCTATCTCCTGATGATGCTTCGGTTGCGGTGTGAAACAATTGTTGATTGTGATAGTGAACGTATGTAGTGCTTGTGTGTTGCGGTGGCGGTGGAGGTTTGTGCATGTCCAAATCCTGTATGTATCAGGTATGAAAACTGATTGTCCACTCCACATTAAGCATTACATATATATTCTATTTACTTCATTGTGGATTATAGCAAAATAATTTTATTATTACTTTTGTGAGTATTCATTAATACGTTTGGAATCACCATTTAAAGATATAATTATCAAATATTAAAAAAAATAGCAATATGCTATGTAAAATATAATTGCACTTTAATTTATAGGTACCATACATGACTTCATTCAACAACAAAAAAAAGTGTTACGTATTATATATATTATAAATGTAGCATGTATGTTATGTCACTGCCTCGGGCGTACGGAAAAATTCTTCTTCTTCTTCTTTTAAAAATTTGGCGTTCAGGTGTGCCAACTGGGCACAGATTACTTTGCCAATGTCACGTAGGATGAAGTACACACATAGGAGGTTGTTCGGTTAATCGATGTTTGAAACTATATAGGTAATTTTTTAATTTTGGATTATATACTATTTTACAAATAGTGGGAACTTCTGGAATATTAACCCTTCACCTGTAACAGTTAGTGACAAAGTAAAATAATAATATTAAAACTAATTACAACTATATATTACAATTTCAATTTATTATATTTGATATATTTACATAAAAATCTACAGTATGGACTAAACACGGACGTTAACAAACATGCAACATTTACTGGACGAGGGAATTTGGATGGGAGAACATCATAGAGAGGATAAAGGAGTTTAGGACAGTTGAGAAAAATGGAAAAATTCTTATGAGTTTATGTTTGCCCTAAAACTAAAGTTGAAAACTTTTGTGAAATAAATAAAAAAATAAAAAAACAAAAATAAATATTTGAGACATATTTTCACAATACAGTTTCACAATATTATACTAACTAGAATAAAAATAAAAAAAAACAGTTTTCATTCTCATAACAGAACAATTTTAACATTACTTTTTTGCTATAAAGTTCTATAGTCTCAACTCGTCTAAATCATTTGAAACCTTTATTTCTTTTGTTTTTCACAGAATTATGACACCTCTGAGTCTAAGCTCAGAAGAGAGTTTGAAACATATGGCCCCATTAAAAAGGTAAGTTGATAAATGAAAATTTGTTTCTTTTAATATGTAAATAACATGTATTACTTCTAACTTATAACAATTTTATTTATTGTGTGGAGATGTCATTCTTCTTAGCTTTTTTAATTAAAAGTACCTGGTTGACTGCAGGGTAATTTAAAAAAAAAAGAAACTTAAAAAAAAATAGGGTAGGAGGGGTTCGATCCTAGGTATTTTCAGCTCTCGAGACCTCCGTTCTCCGAATAAGCTATGCTGACTTGACAATTTATGGCAAAAATAGTTTTTTATATTCAATGTAAATTTTAGTATTTTTTTTAATGCCCAAAAACAAATTACTTATGACTTATTTAAAAAAAAAAATTTTTTTTTAATAAGTCGATCTTGCTATATCGATTTTTCTTCCCCAAAACCTATTATACTATTATGGGTTATCTATACGAGATAGACATATACCATCGCGGACTTTTCTGTAGACCTTTTCAAGGTGTACAAATAATTAGTACATCATTTTGATAAATCTCGTAGCCTGCGTTTGCAATGTAAGCGGAAAAAAATTTAATTATTTACATCACATTACAAGCTTCAAAAATTACAGTATTTCCCTACTCCATATTGAATGTTATTATACATATAAACCTTCCTCTTGAATCACTCTATCTATTAAAAAAACTGTATCAAAATCTGTTGCGTAGTTTTAAAGATTTAAGCATACATAGGGATATAGGGAACAAACAGAGAAAGTGACTAATTTTATACTATAGAGTGAAGTTTAGCTTATTTTGATAATTGTCAAATTTTTTACCATACTTAACCAAAGACAAAATTACGTATAGCTGTCATTTATGTTTTGTTTTTCCATGTCATAGTCGTTTTTGTTATACCACGTTTTATAGTGACTTGACGGGATAAAATAAATGCGGTCGAACGGGATATAAAGTATCCTATGTCCAACTCCTGGTTCTAAGCAACCTCTCCACCAATTTTCAGCCAAATTGGTTCATCCGTCCTTGAGTTATAAATAGTGTAACTAAGACCAACTTTCTTTTATATATATTTATATATATATATATAAATATATATATATAAATATATATATATAAATATATATAATATATAATAAATAAAATAAAATAAAATAAGCCTTTATTGCTAATACATAGTAAAATTTATACATCTAAAAACTATTGCCTTCCTAATTATTCCTTTAATTCCTTATTTGCTTCGCTATTTAGTCGGCAACCGGTGTTGCTTCTTCTATAGCTTGTCTTTCGACAAAGGCCTCCTCTAAAGATTTCCACTCCGTGCGATTTTTTGCTTTTCTCGGCCACAATGGTCCTGCTGTGTCCTTAATATCATCTTCCCATCGTTTGTTCAGACAGAACAAACGATATAATATATATATATATATATATATATATATATATATATATATATAACCTTCCTCTTCTATTAAAAAAAAACTGTATCAAAATCTGTTGCGTAGTTTTAAAGATTTAAGCATACATAGGGATATATGGACATAGGGACAGTTGTTTTATACTATGTAGTGATATAACAATAATTATTTTCCAGATATATATGGTATATAATAAAGAGAACGGAAAACCAAGGGGATATGCATTCATTGAATACGAACACGAACGGGATATGCACTGTAAGTTGATACACTGTACACACTGAAATAACACGAGACACGTGGCTGCAATACACTGACACGATAGAAAAAATTGTGAAAATATTACCATGAAAAGTGCACGGCAGTGTCAGATATGTTGGGCCAAGTTTCTCTCACAAATATGTGAATTTAAAAAATATTTGATATTTGTCATAATGTATTTCTATTTATAGTTAAATTTTACTGTTTTGTTATATATGTTAACATTTGAAATATATTATGGTCAGACATCGAATTAAGTCTGGGAATATGATAACCTTTTTGAAGGTATTCGAGGTTTTTTTTAATTACTATTGGCTGGGTTTTTTGTTAATTTTTCATACAACGATAATATACATATATCTATTCTAAATTATTTGTATGTTTCAAATAGCAATTATGTTTTTTTTAGGGAATTTAAATCGCTATATTTTTTTTGTTTTTTAGATATTTAACTTCACAGATTTAGTTTCAAGTCATTTAACGTGCTGAGATATTTATTAATTAATTTCAAAATTAATATTAGTTTTAATTTTGTATAATTATAGATTTCTACTTAATTGGTGCACGGCAGAGAAATATCCAAGTTAAATTCACTTTTACTTGCAACAAATTTAGAATTTATTTTAGTGAAAACTGAATAAATTTAAAAAAATTAATTGCGGCAAAATAAATAATCTAGGAAATGTATGATCAATTACCACTTATTTCCCATCACATGAAAGTCCCTAAACTCGATATTGACAGTTCGAGAACCCCGTTTCCGGTTATATTCGCGGATTATAGAAATTACTTTTGTTATTACTTTGAATTGTAAGGTAGTTTTGATAACACCCGAAACCCTCCAGAAAGGTCATCCATGAGCGCCCACGTCCGGTTCCGGTATAATATGATTAATGCGTGGTTTTTTCTATTCAGACCACAGACCCAGCCGTTAAGACCCACACAAACGAGAAATGCGGCGTATTTTAATAGGTTTGTATGTGGTAAGATGCCAACATACAAGTTTAAATAAAAACATTGTTACATTTCTCCATAAATGAGGGTAGTAAGAGTAAAATATTCCAATATTTCTCCATAGTAAATGAAGGTAGTCAAAGAAAAAACAATCTACCATTTCTCTATAATAAATGAGGGTAGTAAAAGAAAAAAACTTGAGCTCCTTGAAATTTTCGTTCATACAATTTTAATGATAATTTTTGGAGGGAAAAAGTAGACAATTAATTAGTTTCAATTATATTAATATTTGGTATTAAATTATATTAATATTTGGGAAAAAAAATCGGGTCTCACTATACGTGGGATTTTTTTAAATATTTCTCTATATTATCTAAAAGAAGGTAGAAAAAGAAAAAATAAGTTCTTTGAAATTCGTTTATACATTTTAAAAGTAATTTTTTGAGGGAAAAAGTAAATTAATTTGTTTCAGTAACGTAAATTATCATTTGCTATTGTCAAATTTGGGGTATGGTGCAAAAGTGATCCAAGTTTCACCTGCATGCGATTTTTAGTAACATTCTCTTTATTATCTAAAAGAGGGTAGAAAAAGAAAACTTAAATTCCTTGAAAATTTCGTTCCTACTGTTGAGGTTTTGATTTTTTTATGATAATTTTTTTAGGGATAACGTAAAGAATTAATTTTTTTAATAATAAAAAATCGGGTTTTTTGCAAAAGTGAGCCAAGTTTCACTATAAATGGGATTTTTGTAACATTTCTTTATATTATCTAAAAGAGGGTAGAAAAAGAAAACTTAAATTCCTTGAAGTTTCGTTCTTACTATTTAGGTTTTGTTTTTTTTAAGATAATTTTTTAAGGGATAAAGTAAGGATTAATTTTTTCTTAATATTATTAGTATTTGCTATCGTAAAAAATCGGGATTTTGTGCGAAACTTTCAAAATTTCTAATGCATGAGTTTTTTTTTTTTTTTTTTCAAAATTTGATTAGATATATTATTAAATAAATTGTTGGTATTAGGTAAATGTTTATGTTTTAAAAAAATGAGGAAATTGTTACGTAATTATTAAAGATAAGTATATTTTTTTTAAATATTTCTATCTATACATGGAATAGACACGAATCAATCTATAATCTATTCCGTCGTAACAATTTTTTTAAAAGTAATTTTTGGTTATCGTTATTTTTTTTAATTTTGCGCAATATGGAAACGTAAGTAAAGCGCACCAGGTAAAGTTGGTATTTGGACGTTTCAAACTGGAAATCAATTAAATTGACGGTATGTAAAAAAAAATATAGCATCGCATTCGGTGGGTAAGCGAAGGTAACTTAGCGGCGATATTGTTTTGAGCGTAAGTAAAAGGAGCTAAAGGAATTTTTGTGGGTAAAATGTAAAAAAAGTAAGTAAATTCGACGGTAGGTATCTTTTTGTCTTTTAAATGACCTCTAAATCCAAAATGGCGTCTCTCGGCTTGGTCGGTAGGTATCACAGTAGGTATAGTGTTTTATTTTATATAAATGTGTATTCAATGCGTTTTTTTATGTTAATATTTAAAAAAAAAACATTAAAAAATGCATTTTAATCAATGTTGTTTTATATAGATACGCCGTATTTTGTATATCTTGATGATAAACATAAATATGGTTTTGAAAATTTGAATCGAATGGACGGATTTCTGAACGAAAATTTAAAAAAAATTATAACTTTATCGAATTTTAAATAATATTTATAATAAAGTCCATTAGATACAAATTGTTACTGGCAAAGTTCCACGCGCACGTCTTTAATATAAAATGAGGGTAGGTTTTAATGAAACTGCTAACAAAGTTTGCGTTTACATAGCCTTGTTTTATTGAAATTTTAAATGCGGGTAGTTAAAATTAAGTAGAGAGTGTTCAGTAACACTCAACTGTTTCATAAGTGGGGGGCAGTTTGGTTAAAATGAAACATTAGTTTTAAATTTAGAAACAATTCTAAAGACGTTACATTTAAAAAATGAAATGTTTTTCTAAATAAGGCTAATAGTAAACGCATTTCGATTCGCAGTTTATTAAAGTCACGCCCTTTTCGATGTTTTGGGGGTAGTTGTGGAAACATTGTTAGAATATTGGGGGGGGGGGGGAGGTTGTTTGTTAAACTACCTTCAACGTGGGGGCAGAATGGGATAGCGGGCCATGGAAGTCTTCGTGTAATTGATAGTAGTTTTTTTAGGGGTTTATTTAAATGAATTTTAGGACGTTTTGGATGGTAGTTTAATAAATAATTTGTAGGAATTCTTGGATAGTTACCGAACTAGCTTCAAAATATGTTGTGGGTAGTACATTCAACCAACTAAAGGATATTTTGGAAGTTTTTTGAACTACCTTTACCATATTTTTTTTACAAAAAAGAATAAATAACTGTAAGTCTTGCCATAATCAACTCCAAATTTAGGTTATTTAGAAGCATATTTATTAAACTACCCTTCGAGATTTGGGGGGGGGGGACTTATTAAACAACTCTGATAATATTTCGATAGTAGTTTATCAAGCTACCCCTCAATAAGGGGTAAGGGGATACAGTAAAAAAGGGGGTAGAAGGTTTAGTTTATTGAAGCTCCCCCAAAATGTGGAGCTCGTGTACATTGGGCAGGGGGTGTAGGGGGGTTAGTTGTTAAAGCTCCCCCAAGATGTGGAGCCCGTGTACATTGGGCAGGGGGTGTAGGGGGGTTAGTTGTTAAAGCTCCCCCAAGATGTGGAGCCCGTGTACATTGGGCAGGGGGGTAGGGGGGGGGTCAGTTAGACGGTGTGACGTGCGCGTGGGGCCCGCCGTGCCCGGTCTGAGCGGGGTGGTGGTTGCAGCCGCGTACAAGCACGCCGACGGCAAGAAGATCGACGGCAAGCGCGTGCTGGTGGACGTGGAGCGCGCGCGCACCGTCAAGGGCTGGCTGCCAAGGAGGCTGGGTGAGTGGGGTTTCATTTGAAGAGTGTGTATGTTTGAACGCGCTAATCTCAGGAACTACTGGACCGATTTGAAACATTATTTCAGTGTGTTCAAGCAATTCTGCATCCTAAGTTAAAACGGAACGTCGACCCGCCGTTTGGTAAAACATTCAAATTTGAATCTGACAGATGCGCTAAATTTTCGCAATACATTGTATATACTATTGCGATACTATTGTACATATACGCAAATTAAAGTTTAAACCACTCAAGTACGCCTTTTACTTGAAGACAGTGTAAGATTTTTACTGTATTTCAATTATACTATTGGTCACCGTCTTGTAACCGTACCGTACCGTTTACTAAAATACCTACTAATATCAAACATGTAAGCTCGTTAAACTGTTTTAAATCACTTCTCGCAAAATACATATTTGAAAATTACACATAATAAAAGTTTAAGAATAATGAAAAATCTAGTATAACTAAAATAATTTACAGTCAAACGATAATTAAAACCGTTTAACGAGCAGGTCTTTTGGTGACCGCCTAAGTTAGTTAAGAGTTTATGTTCTCATGTAAGTGGCCATTGGCTTTTTTTGAGAATAAATGATTTAAACCTAAACCTTGTGCGGATTACGGTACTAGCCGTTTGCTACTAGCTATGTATGTTAAATTTTGTCTCATATCCGTACTAAGATCCAGGGTTATTTTGTAATAAATGCCTGTTATCGAAGACCCCAAATGACCAGAAGCAGGTGTGGTTTATAATGTGTGTGTGTGTGTTGCAGGCGGCGGGCTGGGCGGCACGCGGCGCGGAGGAGCCGACGTCAACATCAAACATTCGGGTCGCGAGGACAACGAGCGCGAGCGGGAGCGGTACCGCCTGGAGCAGCGCGAGCGGGACCGGGACGAGCGCCGGGACCGTGAGTGGGACGATAGGGGGAGGGGGCACGAATGGGACGCCAAAGGAGCCAAGTGCGGTGCTAGGGGGATGGTAAAGATGCTAAGGGGGACAAATGGGGTGCTAGGGGGATGGTTAAGATGCTAAGGGGGACAAATGGGGTGCTAGGGGGGACAAATGGGGTACTGAGGGAGATGAAAGGGATGCTAGGGAATGAATGGGATGCTAGGGGGACAAAAGGGGTGCTGGAGGGGTTAAATGGATGTTTGGGGGGTTCGATACGGGTTCTGGTGACAAACTCAATGGTCGAAACCGGTGGAAACAAAAGCAGTTTTGGTAACCAGGGGGTATTGTAAAAAAACTGGCAACACAAGGGAACAGAACATAAAGGACACTGGTGGGTTAGTGGCGGGAGGAGTATTGTTTGTGAGCTCTTCAAGGCAAGGGGACGAATGGTGTGCTGAGGGGGACGAATGGTATGCTAGGGGAACAAAAGGGGTGCTGGAGGGGATAAATGGGGGGTTTGATACGCGTTCTGGTGACGAACACAATGGTCGAAACCGGGGGTAACAAAACCAGTATTGGTAACCAGGGGGGGGGTTTACGATACTGGTGGGATAATGGCGGGAGGAGGGGTCTTGGAGGTAACAATAGGATCAGACAAGACAAGAGTGTTTTGAAGGGGAATCATAATACAACTGAAGACGATCCAAGACATGGGATAGAGATTTTGGGAAAACGAGTAGAGTAGATTTTAAGGGGTTTTAAGGCCACTGGCGATACTGTCTGAGTATACGGGAGGAGGGGATAATAAGGGGACCAGAGACGTTTTTGGTAGTCAAATGATGGAGGATCAATCCCGTCCTTATCCCACTCTAAGTGGGGTCGGCACAACATGTTATAAACATGTCACATGATTTGGCTGCGTATTTTACGACCGGCCGCCAGCCTGACGTCAACTTACCTTAATCGTATTTTATGACAACCTCGGCAAGAAAGAGGGTATTCTATTCTTCTTAATCGGATACCACGCGGTGAGTCGACTTGCCTTAGTAGTATTTTACTATACTTCAGTAAGACATAAAGGTGGTACTATTCTGTTCAGCCGGATACCACACGGCGTAACCAAATAATGGAGGATATAGTGTTTTAAGCGGTACAAGGGTAAGCTAAAAGTTGAACCTGAAGATTTTTTACGTCATACAAAATTGGTCCTTCAAGCCGGATACGATAACTCGTGCTAATTTAAATATAAATATAATAAATAAATATATATATGGGACACTTACACACACGGTCGTCCCCAAAGTAAGTAACTTAATACTTGTGTTATGGACAGACAACTGGTGAATATATACTTATATATTTTTAAATACATACTTAAATACAAATATACACCCAGGCTCAAAGACCAACAAATTCATTTATAGAAAATGTTGGCCCTCGGCGGGAATCGAACCCGCGACCCGCGGAGCTGAAGGCAGGGGCACTACCCACTGCGCCAACGGGCCAGTCAAAATATTTAACCATAATTTGGTTTAAGTTGATATTATCCAAATCCCATTCTCCTAGTATAACTTTGCCCAACAGTGGGCTATATATCGTGGGCTGTTATAACCTGCAATAACTGCCTTTTCCAGGAGGCCGCCGCCGCAGCCGCTCCCGGTCCCGGAAACGTTCCGCGTCCCGCTCGAGGCGGCGGGAACGCGGCGAGAGGGAACGGGAACGTGGCGAGAGGGGGGACAAGGAGAAGAGGGATGCGGAGGATACCGAGAGGTGGGAAAGTCCAATTATAGTTAGTCTCGGGGATTTTCGATCATTATTTTATTGCAAAAACTGTTTTAAAAGCAAAAAACTTTACATAACTCCCTGTATATTATTAAAATATATAAAGGATAAGCGTTTAATGTATGCAATTCAAAGCTTAGCGAATTAGTTTATGGAAAGGGGTTTCTACAACCGTAACCTTGAGAGGTTAAGGTCAAGGTGACACCACTTGTCCATCAGCAAGCGTCAGGTGTACATATTTAGTGATGCTTTACACACATTACTTGACTGGCCCGTTGGAGCAGTGGGTAGTGCCCCTGCCTTCAGCTCCGCGGGTCGCGGGTTCGATTTCCGCCGAGGGCCAACATTTTCTGTAAATGAATTTGTTTGTCCTTGAGCCTGGGTGTATTTTTGTATTTAAGTATGTATTTAAAAAATATATAAGTATATATTCACCAGTTGTCTGTCCATAACACAAGTATTAAGTTACTTACTTTGGGGACGACCGTGTGTGTGAGTGTCCCATATATTTATTTATTTATTACTTAGACCTACCATAACCTTAAAATTCCAAGGTCAGCTGAAGATCTATCCCGTATTCACCATTATTCTTCATCAATATCGTTGACCCATGATCCCTGAGCAGATATCTTGATATTAAATAATGCACTATTTGTATTATCATCACCTTGAGATTCCAAGGTCAGGTGAAGGTCAAGGTAATACGATTCGGGCCCATTTTGGTGATGATCATCAATGATTTATGCTCCTCCAGCAGACTTCAGGGTCTAGATATTAAGGGATGCTTTATTTCATATGCGACCATGTTCAATATTATTTGTTATGCTTCAGTAATATTTGTTTAGCAAAAGAAAGTAGGCTTGGGTATGATTGCTATATAAAAATAATATTCGTTCCACGATATGATCGATTTTAATCACGTGATCATACCTGCTACTGCTAATGCTATTGGAATACAAACAAATGTATTCTTTATGTTGTATGCAAGTGTATAGGACATAAAGACTACATTTGTTCGTATAAGAAATGCTAATGCTGCCAATGCTATCCGCTATTATATTATTCAGCTATTCGCTATAATATTATTACTTGATAAAGCGATTAATATTACAAACAAATGTATTTTTAAATAATATTCAATACGGTCGATATTTCTAGGATATAGTTTCAGTTGGAATAACGTAAAAGTGCTTTCTTCTCTGTAAATAAATTTAAATCTTCCCGTATTATCGACCGTATTATATGAGATATAAGAATTCATTTGTTTGTATTAACAATAATTTTGCTCAATGTCAGTGAGTTAGTCTCAGTATTAATTTATTATTTTACTTTTTCATAGAATACCTATCCATAATTTTGTATAGCAGTAGCAGTTACTCTAAAACTCATTAGCAGATGATGCTATATGAAAAGTGTTTCATATCATGATCATTAAGTGATTGGTGATTCTGTCCATGCCTAAAAGAAAGGCCAAATATGTAGGGAAAGTTTCTTTAATGACATCCTTGTTTTACATACATAAGCTGAATGCCCATAGAGAATGCGTTCTGCAATGGAGAATTTACGTTGTGTCTATGACACATTGTAAGTTAAAGTTGACGATAGATGGCGATCTATGTTAATCTTCTCCTGTTTAGTTGTGCTATGTTTGTGGCGGATATTACCTTGGAGGTCCAAGTTCAAGGGACCACCATGTCGTACCACCAATTCGCCATCACTCGTCCCTCAGCTGGCGTCAGGGTCTATATACTTAGTGATGCTATATCACACCTACGACCATAACCTTTCCAAGGTCCAGGTCTGATTCCTCGGTCAGGTCACGACTGGGGCCCATTTTGGTGATGAGCACCGATGATTTAAACTCCTCCAGCAGGCTTCAGGGTCTAGATATTAAGGGACGCTTTATGACACTTACGACCATGACCTATCGAGCCCAAAGTCAAGGTGACACCACTCGTCCATCAGCATGCGTAAGGGTATAAGTATTTAGTGATGTTTTACACACTTGCGTTACTAAGACCTATGGTAGGTCCTTACCTTAAGATTCCAAGGTCAGCTGAATATCTACGCCGTATCCACCTTTATTCTTCATCATTATCATTGATTCATGATTTTTTTTTTTTTTTTTTTATTATACAGGAAAAAACCCCTTATGGGTACCGCCGCCCGACGGGGACAGGCGGCGATTATGTCGGACTCGCACCGACTAAAACGACCTGTGTGCTCCACCACGCTGCCGATGGCAAGGACAGGGTATCATTGTACATTTTGCCCCCATCCCGCCGACAGCTCTGATCCCAGAGAATAAACACCTCCAGGTAGGGGCCCCTCGAAAGAGAAACCCCCCTCCGCTCACCGGTGCATCGGGAGCACCAGATGCACCGACCGCCTCGGGGACCTGTAAGCCAGGTGTCCGATGTACCCCGTTCGGAACACCCGAAGGTCCCCAGTTAGGGCGGCAGACGATGGGCTTGGGCGAGTCACTAACACCTGGACTCACCAGCAGCAGATTGGATCCAGAACAACAGTTCGTGGAACCGCTCCGCCGCCTCCCTCCGCCCCCCTCCGCAGAGCTAAGGGAGGCCATCGCTGCCCACGATCGCTCCCTGCCCACCGTGTTTGCTATGTCACGGTCGACAGGGAGAGATCGCGCCCCAAGTAGGGGCCCCAACGCCTTGGTGGGCGTTTCCGCCCCCACCGGGTAATTTTTTATAGAGGTTTTCTTCCTCGCAACCCGAAGGTCCCCGTTCCCATTGCTGGGCTTCCGGGTTTCGCCGACGGTGGCCGTAACCATGTCCAGCCAGACTTAGAGTAAGCCCAACTGGACCCGTCGCTCATTAGGGACCCCCAACCCCCCCGAAGTCCCCGGCCCGTCCAGATTGCCCTCTGCTAATCAGAGGGACAACTGGATTGGCCACCCCTCAGTGGTCCGTTCGCCAAGACTAAGCTTGCCCAGGGTGCGCCACGAGGAGGCCGACCACTTTGGCACCCCTGATTCATGATCCCTCAGCAGTTGTCAAGTCTTAATAAGACCAAGGTCTGATTCCAGGGTCAGATGAAGGTAAAGGTCTAACGACTGGGGCCCATTTTGGAGATGAGCACTAATGATTTATACTCCTCCAGCAGGCTTCAGGGTCATATTAGGGAATGCTATATCACACCTACGACCATAACCTTGCCAAGGTCCAGGTCTAATACCGAGGTCAGGTGAAGGTCCAGGTCTAACGTCCCCTGTCCCAGCAGACGCCGGCGCCGGTCCCGCTCGCGCTCGGAGCGCCGCCGCGAGCGCCGCGACCGGGACAAGGAGCGGGATAAGGACCGGGACAAGGACCGGGACAAGCGGCGCCGCCGGGACAGGGACCGGAAGGAGCCCAAGGTCAAGCCCGAGGACATCAAGATCAAGGAGGAGCCGCAGGACGGTGAGTGCACTTTGCATAAATACTGATATTACTAACGCAAAAGTCTGTATGTCTGTTAGCTATAGCTCGCTTAGACCCTGTACGAGATAGTAATGACTAAATGTAACTAGTCATAAGAATTATCTATATATATAAAAGAAAGTTGGTCTTAGTTACACTATTTATAAATCAAGAACGGATAAACCAATTCGGCTGAAAATTGGTGGAGAGGTTGCTTAGAACCAGGAGACGGACATAGGATACTTTTTATCCCGTTCGACCGCATTTATTTTATCCCGTCAAGTCACTATAAAACGTGGTATAACAAGAACGACTATGACATTGAATAACAATTCGCAAATGTCAGTGGAATACAAAACATAGATGACAGTTAAACGTTATTTCGTCTTTGGTGAAGTATGGTAAAAAATTTGACAATTATGTTGATAATTTGTAAAAATAAAATACTTAGGGAAAATGTAAAAGTAAATAAGTAAAAATGTAGTATATGAATTTAGATATTCCAAAAATAGCAGGAAATCTTCATGGTATAGGAAAAGGCGATTGTTTTACTCCTAATTTAAAGCGTGCGGGCCACGGGCAGTAATGAATAAAACAAAACTACTGGATAGATTTTAATCATTTTTTTCACTGAGTGACATAGGTAGGCCATATATTTTATACCCGTGCGAAGCCGGAGCGAGCCACTAGTATTTAATAAAGAGCAACCGAGTATCTCGCTGGCTCTTCTCGGTAGGAAATGCACTTGTTTACAAGTTTATTTTAATAAAGAATAATTGGAATTTGTTACATTACAAAATTGATAAAATTTGGCACAATTAACTCATACGCCAGAGTAACAAATACACACACAAGGAAGGCCCCTCACCCCCCCACTCACCCCCCAGGACGGTGTGGGGGGTGAGGGGGCACTGGGACTTACCTGACTGGCCCGTTGGCGCAGTTGGCAATAACTCTGCCTTCGTGGGCCAACATTTTGTTAGTTCTGTGATGCTAGGTGTATATACATCTTCCTGCCCTTATCCCACTCTAAGTGGGGTCGGCACAACATGTTATAAACATGCTGTCACATGATTTGGCTGCGTTTTTACGACCGGCCGCCTGCCGGACGTCAACTTACCTCTATCGTATTTTACCTCGGTTAGAAATGACGGTGGTACTATTCTACTCGGCCGGATACCACACGGCGTACCACATATATAATATTGAGTGTTATTCATAATTAATGTACAGAAACCGGCTATACTCACGTGTTATTTTATCGGATGAGCCCGACTAGTTTCAAGCCCATACTGGTCTCTTATTTATGAGCTTTTTTTACGCTTTACGCAGCGTTATCGCGGCGGGAATGTATAGTGTGTGTGTGTGTTACTATGTCTATAGAAATCCTGGAAAGTCAAATAACATGACATTGAAAAACGCCATCTGTTATCAACCTATGAAAGACAAAAGTAATAATAAAATTATTTTGCTATAATCCGCGAAGAAGTAAAATAGAAAATATATATAATGCTAAATGTAGAGTGGACAATCGGTTATCATACCTGATACATGCAGGATTCGTAAAAACACATGCACAAACCTCCACCACCGCCACCACAATACACAAGCACTATATACGTTCACTATCACAAACTCAACAATCGTTTCGCCCCGCAACCGAAGCATCGTCAGGAGATAGACTCCACGACCAAAATTGCAAAGCTTTGCGATTTTGGTATTATGTATTATGGATCTCCGCAAAGTAACGCCTAATTCTATAAATTATAAACCTATGAAAGCTTTCTTATTCACGTGTCAAAGTCAAGTCAAAATAGTATTTACAGAAGTTGATTCCAAGTTTTACGTCAAAAGAGTTATGTTTAAAGAGTTTTTATATTTATTTCTGTTTACTGGATACATTTAACTGAGCTACTGCAACGGATAATTTAATTCTTATACACCAGAGTAACATATATAGAAATGTAAATTCAACAGGAATAATATGAAAAACGCCATCTATTATTAAAATATCAAAGTTGTTTTATTCACGACGAGTGATATCCCTTGGTACGCCGTGTGGTATCCGGCTGAATAGAATAGTACCACCCTCTTTTCTTATCGAGGTGTCGTAAAAGGCGACTAAGGTAAGTCGACCCGCCGTGTGGTATCCGGCTGAGTAGAATAGACCACCCTCATTTCTTACCGAGGTGTCGTAAAAAGCGACTAAGGTAAGTTGACCCACCGTGTGGTATCCGGTTTAGTAGAATAGACCACCCTCTTTCTTACCGAGGTGTCGTAAAATACGACAGAGGTAAGTTGACGTCAGGCAGGCGGCCGGTCGTAAAAACGCAGCCAAATCATGTGACACCATGTTTATAACATGTTGTGCCGACCCCACTTAGAGTGGGATAAGGGCAGGAAGATGATGATGAGTGATATCCCTTGGTTTCACCCGCGTACATACCGATATCATGGCAGTAGAAAGTCTACTAAGTCGGACTATAGATTTATTATTGTTAAATATATCAACAATAGTTTCCGCAGCGCATGCGATGACAGATTTTTATCACATTTTTTTTACACCTTATTACATTTTTATTACGGATCCCTATTTTTTATATATCCTATGTTGCTCAGAAAAGATGCAGCTTTCCAATGGAGAAAGAATTTTTGAAATCGGTCCAGTAGTTTTTGTGGGAAAACATTACAGACATACATACAAATTTTTCCTCTTTATAATATTAGTATAGATTTAAAGAAGTATCCATGTTTCTTCCTTTTGAAGGTTTATAAGGTATATAAGGAACATAACACTATCGCTTTTATATATAAACATTCTGACAATTATTCCAGACTATCCGGACTTCAATATCGCCCCTCTGGACGTGCAGATCAAACAGGAGCCCACGGAGGACGAGAACAAGTACAACCCCGAGGAGGCCAACGGGGATGACTATAACTACTGAGCCAACAGCCACAGGATATGTACATATAGTGAGACACAGAGCTGTTACCATCCCACTTCTGAAGTTAGCTGACATATGCCACAGGATATGTACATAAAGTAACTGAATTTAACCCTATATCTCATTACAAATGTGAGTCGACGCCTGCCACAGGATATATATATGTAATTTTTGAATTTAAACTATCGTGAGTGGTATTCATAATTAATGTTAAGATTCCGGCTATACTCACGTCTTATTTTATCGGATGAGCCCGACTAGTTTCAAGCCCATACGGGGTTCTTATTCATGAATAAGAGCCCCGTATGGGCTTGAAACTAGTCGGGCTCATCCGATAAAATAAGACGTGAGTATAGCCGGAATCTTAACATTAATTATATATATGTAGTGACAAACAGCCTGTTACCATCCCACTTCTGAAAAAACTAGGAAGTAATAAAACACCGAGCAATAAAAAAATTATTAATAATATATATAAATAGTAGCAAAGTTAACAAAGTTGCAAATAAAATATTAACTATAAAGTTTATATTATGTTATAGTGAAATCATCGGTAAGTAAATTTACTTTAAATATTTACCCCATCTATTGAGGGTTAGTTAATAAATTTTATCTATACTCCTATTTTAAAATAAATCAGTTGCTATTTTACTTAAATGCCTACTCGCTCTTTGAATACAGAGGTTAGACCCAACAGGCGTTCTAATTTTGGCATGGCGGGTTACCATTTCTGCAATTCTCTGAACGTATTAGCTAATGAAATTAGTTTTAATATATAATTAGGTACAAACAATAATTTTACTATAATTCACTATTAAGTAGTATATTTGTTTCAATAACAGATTATAGCAAAATATTTATATTTTTATTATATTATGTAACACAAAAGTAACACCAAATTTTATAAATTACACAATGTGGGGGCTTGGATTAGGGTTGCCACCTTTTTTTTTGAAAAATAGTATTTTTCTTTTTAAATCAAAAAATATAGTACTTTCAGGAAATTCGGGAAAAAAATAGTGCACATCTATTTTCAATCATTATTTATTTTTCAATGATTATTTATTATTACTTTTCGCTGGACAATGACAAAGGAGTTAGAGTCACTAACTAACTAAGCCCCGTAAATACATGAATGAGTTTCGTTCAAACATTCCCTATGCAGTGCTGCGGGTGCGTTCCATTCACAGTTGATTAAAAAAAGCGATAATTGAATTAGTGATAAAAATATAGTATTTTTCGTCCCATATTATTTTTCTATAATATATAGTACAATTTACTAAAATATAGTACGATACTATATAATATAGTACGGGTGACAACCCCAGCTTGGATAGTTAGGTGGTCACGGCTTTTTGAAAACCTAATAATAGTATTATTTTTACATGAGGGTAGTTATAAATTATACAAAATTTATAGACACAGCAACATCTGCTTTACTATATATGTATATATCCTGTATTAGATTATAATTATAATTAAATATTTTAATTTGAGTGGTTTTATTTTCTCATTTATCCTTATAGCTGTATAATAAGTCTTTTTGTAAACTCTAAAACTACTGATCAAATTTTCATGCGCTTTTTACCAATAGTGAGTGGTTTTAATGGAAGTAATTTGAAATATTGTTGAAAATTTCGAAAAAAATATGCCTGGGGGATCCATGCATGATATTTAAAACAATTTGTGATGGAAATATCAAAGCAAAGCCAATATGTAATGGAAACCATCAATATATTGTTACATGTTTGTAATACAACCTCCTTCATAGAGTTGGCGATTAATATGAAAAAGCATTGTGGCTGTCATATTTTTATGTGTCATTCATTGAGTTGTAGCGAAAGAGTAAATGGGTTGACTCTGGGAAAACTGCTTTTTATTTATTGAATAAGTACAAAGGAGAAATATTATCGCTTTATTATAATATAATTTGAAAGTGGAAATATAAGCCAGGCTGGAATTTTGTTAAAGATGTTTTTTGAGTTTTTTATCGGTTCTTTTTCTAATTTATTACTATTGAGTATAAAATCAATTTTAAAACAACGATATTTTTCCTTCACACTTCAATAAGGAGAAGTAATTTACTCAAAGAACCAATTTATTCTATTTCAACAACTTATATATTGTTACATGTTTCAAATACAACCTCCTTCATAGAGTTGGTCATTAATAAAACTGGTTGTAAAACTCAAAAGAGTAAATGAGTTTACTTTGGAGAAATTGTTTTTTATTATTGAATCAGAATTAAGGAGAAATATCGTTGTTTATTATAATATAGACGGCGACATTGTTTAATTCTATATCATTGACCTAACTATTTGAAAAATGTAACAATTTAATACAGAGAAAAAAATTATTATTATGACCATAGAGAAAAAAAAATTATTGTAGACAATTTCATTCGCCGTGTAACCCGTTAAGGTCGTTGACCTTGTTGACAATAACTCCTAGCGATGTGAAAAATAATCGATTTTTATGATGATCGATTATTTTAGGTATCCCTTTTTATTTTTACTCTTTTTTTGTTTTTTAAGATTAGATATGCATTGTTGGATGAAACCAATTTAGCCAAACTACACATTTTAATCCAATTTCACAAACAGCACATCTGATATTATTTCTTGGTAGTTGTCCACTTTAATTAGCCTTTATTGTAATAAATTATTAATATTAAAAAATACAACTTTAGAAATAGTCAGAAAAAAATCGATTATTTCGTAACAAAATAATAGAATTTTTAAAATCGATTATTTTTAAAAGTATAAAAATCTATTATTTATTAATTAATTTTTTCTACTCGAAGTCACATCCCTAACGACGCCTTGTCAATTATTTAAGTAATCTATGTTGTCAATTATCAAATCTTTTTTAAGCTTAACGGCCTGGAATCGAGTCTTTCAAGGTTTAATCAATTTTTTCTCTCAGGTAACCATAAATTGCGTAACAGTAATTTATGCAATTCTTGTGTTGTTCCTTTTAGTTAATACTTTATGGTTCCTTTATTTGATATAAAGTTTTAGATCCAGCCGGTTTCAAAGCGACCGAATATTAAAAATATATTCGTCTATTTCGTTTACGTTGAAATCATTAAGGATTACACAATAATACTAATATTTTTTGGCAATTGGTGTAGGTCTAGAAACTAGTTGATCTAGCTTGTATCTTAGAATATATAAATCAGAAGGGGGATATAAAAGCTGATATAGAGAACAAGTATGTATGGATTGTGTGAAATATGATATGCATGTTAAAGAAATGGGATCAGAGTTGCCGAATGATAGAGGAGAATGCAAGAAGACGACATATTGTGCCGACCCTACTTAGAGTGGGATAAGGGTAAGAGAATGACGATAGAGGACAAGTATGCTGCTGAGAATTGAACAATAATAGCAAAATATTTTATTATTTATTGTGTAAAGTAACGCATTAGGCGTTACTTTACAAATGAATAACAACGATATTTTCCTTTACACTTATACAATAAATAAACAATTATTTAAAAAGTCAACTAATTTTCTTTTTCCACAATTTGTCACATATTTATTTATTTATTTATTTATTCTCTTTATTTTTAACACCACTTAATTAATACAAACAAAAAGTAGAAGAAAAAAAAAACAAATACAATACAAATAAAAACCATTACTATTACAAAAAAATATATATATATTAGTCCATAGATATACATATGCATAGATAATATATTTATGGACTAATCTAACTACATAACTAAAAGTAATTAATAAGCGTATTTATAGCGACAATGTTATATTATTGAGCTATTTGAAGTAGGTCATATTTGAAATATGCTGTAATAAATGATTTTTAAATTAGGTCAAGAAGAAAAATAATTTTTGAGCGTATAATTTTTTATTTACTGAAACAAAACTCCTCATATTTGATTCCAACAGTATAACTCTTGTCTATAACAGCACACGCGGCCGCACAGTCTTCTGGACATCTGTACTTGTAGAAGATTTGTCCTGGTTTCCATTTGGAACCAAACTCCGGGTCGGTAAAGAACGGTTCAGCTGTTTGTATGTCTAAAGGATTATTTTGGAATGGCAACACCAATCTGTGATACCAAAAAATAATTATTTTTATTAGGATTCTGGATTCTGGGGTATTGGTTTTACTTTTTCTTGCATAGAAAATGTAAAAGAAAATATAAGCCGTGTAGTATTCGGTTGAGTAGAATAGACCACCATCTTCCTTACCGAGGTCTCGTAAAAGGCAACTAAGGTAAGTCAACCCGCCATGTGGTATCCGGCTGAGTAGAATAGTCCAACCTCATTTCTTACCGAAGCGTCGTAAAAGGCGACTGAGGTAAGTCAACCCGCCGTGTGATAAATGGCTGAGAAGAATAGACCACTCTCATTTCTTACCCAGAAGTTGTAGAATACGACTAAGGTAAGTCGACCCGCTGTGTGATATTCGGCTGAGTAGAATAGACCACCCTCCTTCTTACCGAGGTGTCGTATAAGGTGACTAAGGTATGCTGACGTCACGCAGGCGGCCGGTTGTGAAAAATTCGCCAAATCATGTAACAACGTGTTTATAGCATGTTGTGCCAACCTCGATAAATGCGTTTAGGGAATCACGTCGGGCACCTTACTGTGCACCAACACTTTTCACTACAAAATCCAACGACAGAATGATTCTACCACCAGTTCATCACTGATTCACTTGAGAAGAACTGGCAACAAACTCAGTGCTCGCTAACATCACGAATAGCGATTATTTGAGGGTAGATTCTAATAACACGAAATACAGAGGTCTCTTAAACACATCTACCTCCTACGAATCCCGCACGACAAAAGGAAAAATGATTTTTTTTTTTTTCGGACACTAACTAAGGCTGTTAGCCATGAAGGCTTTGACAGCGTCACCGGGAGAGTGGGCGAGCGCAGAAGCATCGCCGGGAAATTTGTCAGTATTTGTCTTATATAGGCTGTCACGGTTTAGAGATCTGGATTCCTAACAATTTATTACTAATTATAACTAACATGCGGCTCTCCAACTAACTCTATGAGAGACGTACCTGACAGCATGCAAAAACATCCTATGCGGTGTACTGTCCAGAGTGTTGGTGTATGTATAGTCCCCGAGAATAGTGTGGCCGACCGCGCAACAATGGACCCTGAGTTGGTGGCGACGGCCTGACCACGGATAGAGTCCAAGTGAATCATTATGGATTACAAAATATATAGTATTAGGCGTTAAATAATTTATAGAATTAGACGTTACTTTGCGGAGATCCATAATACAAAAGTAATAATAAAATTATTTTGCTATAATCCAAAGCCAGCTTTGCGATTTTGGTTGTGGAGTCTATCTCCTGATGATGCTTCGGTTGCGGGGCGAAACGATTGTAGAGTTTGTGATAGTGAACGTATGTAATGCTTGTTTATCGTGGTGGCGGTTGTGGAGGTTTGTGCGTGTGTTTTTACGAATCCTGCATGTATCAGGTATGATAACCGATTGTACACCCTACATTTAGCATTATATATATTTTCTATTTTACTTCATCGCGGAGTATAGCAAAATAATTTTATTATTACTTTTGCATTAGGCGTTAATTAAGCTTTAATAAGGGGTGAAACCGGCTCTTTTACAGGAGCCAATGACTCAGTAGAGTTATAAACTCGTTCGGTGGTCTCTATATTCGCCTCTACAGTAACTTATTTTAGTTTGCTTACTTTCATAGCATTATGTCTTATGGAATATAGTTATGGGGTAAATGCGAGGATTTAAGTCCACGTGATTCCCTGAGAGAAATTTAAGGAAATAGGTATTCTTACATTGACTTCACAGTATATTGTTAGCAATTTAATTTTTGTGCATAAGAATATAAAGAATTATAAAAAGTTTGGAGATGTATATAATAGAGTAGTGAACTGCCGAGTAGAAACCGTTATGTCGGTTCCTACTCAGCAGTTTAAAAACACTATTAATAAAAGGCTAATACAGAAAGCCTACTATACTATTGAGGAATACTTGGATGATAAAAATGCGTGGATATAGCTACTGTCCGACCCTGCATAAGACAGTAATAACTAATGCAACTAGTAATAAGAATTATATTTTTAAAATAAAGTTCGGTAGGAACAGCTTTCCGAACCAGCAGTAGAATTGACGATTCAAAAGCACTTGTTTACAAGTTCTTCAATAAAGAATAATGCATAATTTTCTTAATCAATTTAAATGTTTTGAGATTTGTTTATATCAAAACAGACCTGTAATAGGTTTCAGTAGAACAACGGTAACTGGGTCTCCACAGTAGGTCCCAGTCTCCAACACTAGCAGCCTCGTGTGAGCCGCCCGGGGCTCCCCGGAAATACTCGCTGCACTCACCACTGGCGACATCTTGTGACTATTTTCCGGTGATTGGTCAACGCCTGATGTATAGAAAAACTCATAACAAACGCTGTGTTAGCTAAAAGGTCAGATCTCGGGTCTATTGATGGAGTCATGGGTTATAACACTATGCAAACACCAATATTTTTCTATTTAATCTTATGTACGTAATGTATGCGGATTAATATTTGTGCCTCGGTTTTGTTAGCGCACACACTATACAATCTATATATATAAAAGAAAGTTGGTCTTAGTTACACTATTTATAACTCAAGAACGGATGAACCAATTCGGCCGAAAATTGGTACAGAGGTTGCTTAGAACCACGAGACGGACATAGGATACTTTTTATCCCGTTCGACCGCATTTATTTTATCCCGTCAAGTCAATATAAAACGTGGTATAACAAAAACGACTATGACATGGAAAAACAAAACATAAATGACAGCTAAACGTAATTTAGTCTTTGGATAAGTATGGTAAAAATATGACAATTATCAAAATAGTAGTAGCTATAAACGTTACTACATAGTATAAAACAAAGTCACTTTCTCTGTCTGTCCGTATATCTCTATGTTTGCTTAAATCTTTAAAACTACGCAAAAGATTTTGATGCGGTTTTTTTTAAGTATATAGTGATTGAAGAGGAAGGTTTATATGTATAATAAAATTCAATATGGAGTAGCGAAATACTGTGATTATCACTGAGTGACATAGGCTATGTGCTTTATACCCGTGCGAAGCTGGGGCGGGACTCCTAGTAATACGATATAATAGACGCCGTGTGATATCCGGCTGAATAGAATAGTACCACCATCATTTCTTACCGAGGTGTCGTAAAAAGCGACAAAGGTAAGTCGACCCGCCGTGTGGTATCCGGTTTAGTAGAATAGACCACCCTCCTTCTTACCGAGGCGTCGTAAAATACAACTAAGGTAAGTTGACGTCAGGCAGGCGACCGGTCGTAATATACGTAGCCAAATCATGTGACAACATGTTTGTAACATGTTGTGACGACCCCACTTAGTGGGATAAGGGCAGGAGGATAATGATTTTTATTAATAGTGTTATGAATTTAATTGGATTGTTTTCGATAGTTTTATTTAATAAATATCCACTCACCAACAGCATAGTGTATATCAGCCAATTCAAATTTAACATGGCCCCTAACTATGGCTAAATAGTATTTCTTAGTAAGTCGTTTCTCAAACAATTTCCCTGCTCGAGCCGCCGCAGTCTTATTTTTCGCTATGCAAAGAATACCACTAGTTGAGTAGTCAAGACGTTGTACGAAATAAAGTGGGTTCGATGAAGTTGACAAATGAGAATCGTGTGATGCGATGTGGCAAGTAACGGTATTCTAAAATAAGCCAAAATATATAACAATATTTTTACAAACTGGCCAAAAAAATGTATATGCTAAAATTTTTAATCTATATTTTCATTAATAAATTATGTTATTTGTCCACAAACGAGTTTGTCTTAAAAGACTAGATTCCACGCTATACATAAAATTATTTTTAAAAAAACAATTGAGAGGTAAATAAATAAATAATGTAATTATTGTACACAGGTATAAAAATACAACAAAAAATGCAAAATAATCAATACTCACTTTTTCATTTTCATTATCGGAATTAATATACATATCATATGGTTTGTTAACAATTATAAAATCATCGCTTTCGTATAATTTTTCGATAACCATTTTGTCAATAAAACCGCGAAAATTTAGAATGCGTTCACAAAAGTATGAAAATTATTTGCTTTCACCGACGATAGAGTAACTTTCCTTTAAATTTTTAACCAAACCAATGTTGATATCTTGGGACAAAATTTTATTTTAAATTACAATTTCACATGGTTAAGTTTTTTCCCTTTTATTATATTGTCATTTTTCTGACAGAAAATCTTTCTTTTAATGTTTTTGTAGTCAATTAATTAAATGTTTAAATTAGTAGCATAGATGCTAGGGATGTACACGTGAAAACATTCAAATAATAAATAATCGATTTTCTCCGTTTAAAATAAATCGGAAGTATGCATCTCATAGAGAGTTATATATTTATACCGCTTGCATTTAAGACCCTAGGGCCACGGAGTCGAAGTGCAAAAAAAATTCGATTCGTTTTAACACCTCGGTTAACACACTAATTGCCTCTTCAGGCGGACAAGAGGGCTAGCTCCTTTTTCGCACAAAGAATCAGCTTAGCGATTCAGCGCGGAAACGCTGCCAGCATTCTTGGGACCATTCCACGTGGACATGATTTGTATAGTCCTAGCGTATAAGTAATTTAAGATATATATAACTTGTACATTTTTGTTCTAAATATAAATGTATTGATATAAACGATTTTTTTAAATGTAAAATCTTAAAAAAAAATTGTGATAAAATAATCGATTAATTTAAAAATCGATTGTTTCTTCCCTAATAGATGTTAGAAAATATAACATTTCTCATCTGTGGTTAGAATAACAAATATGTGAATATAACCCTACAAAAATAGAAGATACATACCAAATTCGTATTTACGTTCACTTAGATGGCTATTAAAATTGTTCGTATAAGAATACTCATATAAGAATATTTTCGTAAACATTAGTTAGTGATTTTCATGTGCTTTTTGTTTCAAAATGAAACGTACGAGGCATAAAGTTAAGAAGGAAACGCCGCAAACTTCAACATATGTGCATCACGAGGACGAAGAGCACGATCTCGCCTATTACATTCATGATCGGGTCGAACTGATGCACCAAGTGTTTTCCGCAATAAAACTTAAAGACTTGAAAGCAATGATACCGGAATGTGTTCAGCACATTTCTATGGATGATTTAAAAGAATTATGTACAGAGGAGGTTAGTCAGTGTAATAATAATTTATGATATAGGCAGGCATTTCTTTGCGGAACTCCATAGTACAAAAGTAATAAGAATGTTATTTTGCTATAATCCGCGATAAAACAAAATATATGTAATGCTAAATGTAGAGTGTACTATTCATTCTCATACCTGATACATGCAGAATTTGTAAGAACTCATGAACTACCCGACACTGATGACACAACAATACACAAGCACTGCACACATTCACCACCACAATCTCAACAATTGTTTCGCCCCATAACCGAAGCATCGTCAGGAGATAGACTCCACGACAAAATTGCAAAGAAATCTTAATAAACTCTCTAAGTACAGAACTTACAATAGAATTATTTTACTGTAATCTGCCTTTGTTAGAATACATGTAATGCATACCTCATACATGTTGTACAAGCCGCCACACATATCACAAGACACAGTCATCACCAACACTCCATACAAGCACTACACACACTCACTACCACAACCTCTTGTGAGGTTTGACGTTACTTCAGACAGCAAAATAATTTTATTGTAACTTCAGTCTAATAATAACTTTATACTTGACTTGCCCTTTGGCGTTGTTGGCAGTGACCCTGCCTTCAGCTTTGGATGTCGGGTAGTGTAAAAAACAATTTTTTGGTTCTCCAAGTCTACCCTCATCCCACTCTAAGTGTGGTCGCCACAATATGCCATTCGTCACATGATTTCATCCCTCTTCATTACATATCATGCATGCCAACATGCATGCATGTTGTCCATGTTTTGTACAATGGACCCATCTTTCAGACTTCCCCTTATATAGTCATATTTTTTTTTATTTATTAATTCTTTATTACACACAAAGAAGATATAAATTTACAAAACATATGAATACACAGAAGCGTGCAAAGGCGGTCTTATCGCTTGGAGCAATCTCTCCCAGACAACCTTTGATGCGAGGATCATGGTGATAGTAGGGTTGGTGCGCAACAATTTAATTACTACAAAGAACTACACTTTATAATAATAAGTTTACATATATTTTAAATACTAAAATTAAATATATATTTAATATCATACATATATTTATAATATATAAAGATAATTATACATAAATACATTCTACTTTCTAATATTAGCATAAAGATAAATAATAGCGTTTCAAACGACTTTTAAAAATATGCACCGAAGGTGAGTGACGAATATCCGCAGGAAGGGAGTTCCAAAGCCTGACACACTTAACTGTGAACGAGTTACCGTACCATTGTGTACGACTATGCGGCGTTTTGATTTTGTTATCATGCTTGGAACGGAGATCAAAAGGACTTACGTCCCCAAGAAAGCTGAAACGCTCCTTAAGGTACACGGGAGTTTGTGGATGGTAAAGAACCCCATAAAGTAGTGAGAGTCCATGCACGTCCCTTCGATGGTTAACTGTCAGCCATTTCAATTGCGAGAGATACTGAGAGACGTGATCATATTTTCTGAGCCCAAATATGAAACGAATACATAGATTCTGCAATCGCTCCAATTTATTAACAAGCTCCTGGGTTAAATCCAAATAGCACGAATCAGCGTAGTCCAAAATTGGTAATAGAAGAGAATTTGCTATAGATATTTTAGTTTTAATAGGTAAAAGGTTTTTCCACCGCCTCAAGGAGCCCATAGTTTAGAACATTAGATAAAATATATATCTATCGATAAATCTACAGCTTTTGTATGTAATATATAATTATTAAAAACTAGTTTTGCTTATCAAAGTCATGGGTCCCTACACACGAGATTTGTAGGCATTACATTACTCTTGCAATTTACCACAAAATAACTCATTATTGAAATTTGCAGCAAAACTCCGAATTAGGTCACTTTAATATACACATGTGGTATGTTTCAATTTTATTTTATTGTTTGAAAAACAATGAACAACTACTAACTTAAAATTCAATACTAACTTATTTTAATTTATGCACATAGGAATATAAAGAATTATAAAACGATAGATGATGTATATAAAAGACAAAGTAGGAACGGACTTGCTTTGGGCCTTGCAAAAGTACGTAAATCGTTTGTGAACCCTCTGCGTTGAATTTTTAAAAATATTTTTTTAATGAATTTTGTGGGTTTTGGTATAAGATTCTATAATAACATTCCGCAATCAATTTTAGCTTTGCATTAACAGCAGTTTAACAACACTGTTAAAGAGAGGCTGATACAGAAAGCATACTATACTGTTGAGGATTATTTAGATGATAAAAATGTGTGGATATTGTTAGACCCTGTACAAGATAGTAATAACTAAATGAAACTAGTAATAAGAATTATATTTTTAAAACAGCAACTGACAAGTTTCTCTTAGGTTCTTCTCGGTAGGAACAGCTTTCCGAACCAGCAGTAGAGTTGACGATTCAAAAGCACTTGTTTAGAAGTTTATTTGAATAAACAATGTTTTGAATTTGGATTTAACTTTTACCACCAGCTCCTGGGTATCAGCTCTAAACGGCTCTGCGCTATCCTGGACGGAGCGGAGCCCCCAACCGACACAGAGTCATCAGGTTCGGAGCACCTTGAGACCATCTCCCTGGACAGCATTTCCTCAGACGATGAAATATTAAGTCAGCCAACAAAAAAGAAGGTAAACATCAACTTTAATAATAATAATAATAATAATAAAGCCTTTATTACTGACTAATGTTGCTCTGTACAATATAAATCTATGATTTTTTTTTAGTCGCACATCAGTGTGTCGTAGACACATAGGCCTCCTCTAACCTCTTCCACTCGTCCCTGTCTCTCGCCGTTTTCATCCACAGAGCGCCAGCAATTCCGCGGAGGTCGTCAGCCCATCTTTTAAGCTGTCGACCTCTTTTCCTTTTAATATGATACCGTGGTACCCATTCTGTAATATTTCTAGCCCACCTATCCACTGGTTGCCTCATCATATGACCAGTCCATCTCCACTTTAGTGTTTTGCATTTCATGGTGACATCCTCGAATTTGGTGATTTTGCGTATGTCAGATGCACGCATCTTGTCTTTTCTTTTGTATCCGAGGATGCTCCTTTCCATGCTTCTCTGACAAGTTCTTAGCTTGAAATGGAGTTTTTGTGTCAGAGCCCAAGTTTGGCAGCCGTATGTCAGAATGGGTAGCAGGCAGGTATCAAAAAGCTTTCTCTTAATATTGATTTTGTACTTTTTATTCTTCATGATGTCTTTAAACCCCCAATACCTCTTCCATGCATTTGTTACTCGTCTATCAATTTCCTGTGGCATTTGGTCATGAAAGGAAATTATTTGCCCCAGATTAACATCAACTTTAATACTGTTTAATAGGGTAGAAAAACTATTACTTCAATTTCATATTACCTCTTCTAAAGTAAAATATTTCCTGAACCAGCAGTAGTTATTTTAAAATTTGAATATATATAATTTTAATTCTATTTCCAGCACAAACACAAGAAGCACAAATCGAGGAGCAAACACAAACGTAAGAACTCCAAAGACAGCGAGGAAGATGTGGACAGATCCAAAGCATCCCGAGCTGGGTTGACCGTGCTGGAGCTTCTGGAGCTCCAGGCCAGGGCCAGGGCGATACGGGCCCAGCTGCAGCAGGACAATGCCAACAGTGAGTGGAGTATAAATATATACTAGACAACGTACTAGGAACTAAAGTAATGATAAAATTATTTTGCTATAATTCGCGATGAAGTAAAATAGAAAATATATATAATGCTAAATGTAGAGTGGACAATCGGTTATCATACCTGATACATGCAGGATTCGTAAACACATGCACAAACCTCCACCACCGCCACAATACACAAGCACTACATACGTTCACTATCACAAACTCATTGCATCTTTGCGATTTTGGTCGTGGAGTCTCTGAATCTCCTGATGATGCTTCGGTTGTGGGGCGAAACGATTGTTGAGTTTGTGATGTATTCCTGTATCCTGTATTCCTCAACTTTCCAATGTATTCCTGTAGAATTAACAGGATTTCTATAGCCTATATGTTACCCCGGTGTATAAGGAATAATTGTGACAAATTTCATCGATATTTGTAAATTCGCCGTGAAAGAGTAACACCGGCCCGACATGAATTTACCTCAATCGTATTTTACGACACCTCGGTAAGAAAGAGGGTGGTCTATTCTACTCAGCCGGGTACCACACGGTTTTTTTATTTATTGGATAAATGTAAAAGGAAAAATATCGTTGTTATGTATAGTAATATATAAAAATGAAGAATTTGTTTGTTTGTATGTTTGAACGCGCTAATCTCAGGAACTACTAAACCGATTTGAAAACTTATTTCAGTGTAAGGTAGTCCATTTATCGAGGAAGGCTATAGGCTATATAACATCACGATAAGATGAATAGGAGAGGAGCAGCAATAAAATATATGACGAAAACGGCTAAATTTAAAGCTTTCCTTGCGCTGAGTAAACTGTGATATTTATTCAAAAATCGTGTATTACAAAATTGTTGACCTCTAAAAGTTCTAAATAAAAGTCCGCGACAGCATATGTCTAGCTTTTAAGATTAACCAACTTTAACCATTTTTATAGATATCAAAAGACTATAATATTGCAGTTCTAATCTTTACAAGCATATATAATGCTTTTCCAGTGCCAAAAGAAACTGGATCAGGTCAAGTGACGCACAACTGTGACTCTTCTGATGAGGTGGAGATAAAGGAAGAGCCAGCGGATGTTGTTGAAATCAGTAGCGAAGATGAGAAGCCTAAAATTGAAGATTTACCTGGTGAGAACAATTTAACATCATCCTCCTGCCCTTATCCCACTCTAAGTGGGGTCGGCACAACATGTTACAGACATGTCACATGATTTGGCTACGTATTTTACGTACGGCCGCCTGCCTGACGTCAACTTACCTCAGTCGTATTTTACGACTCCTCGGTTAGAAAGAGGGTGGTCTATTCTACTCAGCCGGATACCACACGGCGGGTCGACTTACCTTAGTCGCCTTTTACGACACCTCGGTAATAAATGAGAGTGATCTATTCTTCTAAAACGGATACCACACGGCGGGTCGACTTATCTTAGTCGCCTTTTACGACACCTCGGTAAGAAATGAGGTTGGTCTATTCTACTCAGCCGGATACCACACGGTGGGTCGACTTACCTTAGTCGCCTCTTACGACACCTCGGTAAGAAATGAGGTTGGTCTATTCTACTAAACCGGATACCACACAGTGGGTCGACTTACCGCGCCTCTTACGACACCTCGGTAATAAATGAGGGTGGTCTATTCTACTCAGCCGGATACCACACGTCGTATCGACTTACCTTAGTCGCCTTTTACGACACCTCGGTAAGAAATGAGGGTGATACTATTCTAAAACAAATATTTAACGTTTTATCAATAATTAGAAAATTAAATGTATATTTTAGCTGTACATGATCAAATTAATGTACACTTTGTACATATTTTGTAGAATACTTAATAAAATTAGCATAATTTTATTGCAGTCAAACCACCTGAAAGTAAAGGAGATGAAACTCAAAACTCTACAACAGTTACAAAAAAAGTGAATGAACTAACTATCACAGTTCCACACACGACGCAGAAAAAAATTAAACTGAAACGCAACAAACCAGTTGTAGCCAGTAATAATGTTGAGTTAGCTAAAGAAAGCAGCAAAGTTGAAACAGCTAATAATAATCCTGCAAAACCTACAAATGTTTCAACTGTTGAAACCAATAAACAAACGCAATCGAGTAACAATAAAACAAAACAGAAGAAAAAACAAAAGAAGAAAGACAAAACAAAAGACGAAACAAAGACAAGAAAAAAATCAGACAAGGAAGGCAGTGACCATGATGAAATAACTCTACAGTTGTCGGACACAGAGAAAATGGACCTTCTAGAAGATTTAGATAGAAAGAACTATGACAATTTTACTAGCTCCAGTGAAGATTCTGAAAGTAGCTCTGATACTGATTCAGATACCTCTAAAGAGTTCAAAACTATTGAAGGAAAGAAAGAAAATGCTATTAATGACAAAATAGCATTGAATGACAAAGAAAATAACACTTCTGAAAAAGATACTTGTATATCTAGCGATACAAAAGTTACTGCAGAAGAAAATAAAAAAGAAACAACAGATAAAGATGATAAAGTAGCAGAAATAGCTGTGAACAGGAGTAAAATCACACCAATCACAAATGAAAGCTCAAATATAGAAATAAACACTTGTAAAGCGCATGAAGAAACTGCATTAGGCGATCAAGAAAAATCACAGATACAAAGTGAAAGTGACAAAGTACAAAATGAAGTTGGAAAGGAACCTGAATCTAATAATTTAAATAAGAATAATGAATCTAATGTTGAAAATATAGAAGAGATTAAACTTTTACCCGCAGATGGAAATGTTAGTAAAGAATCTATAGAAGAAGGTGAAATAGAGAGTAATTTAGATAAAAGCAAAGATTTATCTGAAGGAGAAATAACAGAACGCGAAGGTGAAATAGTAACTAAAACAGGTGAAGACGTTGTGTGTATTTCAGACGAAGAAGGCGATAGGCGGAAGAAAAAGAAAAAGAAGGAGAAGAAATCGAAAAAGGAGAAAAAATCGAAAAAATCCAAATCGGATTTTCATGATGGTTCAGATCAAAACTTTTTCACACAAGAAGCAAAAAACGATGAAAAACAATTCAATTTGGATATTGACGATGATATTTATGAAATTTTAGAAATTTCTGATGACTCTTCATGCTACGAAGTCGAAGGTCTATCTGTATCCAAAGAACCTACTGCTTCTGAAATAGAAGCTTTATCTGCTAAAATAGACGAATTGCATACAGATGATGTTATTGTGATAAATGAAGAAGAAAATGAAGTAATATTGGAAGGCAAAGAAGAAATATCATGGCGAGATCGTTATTTAGACAGCACTAAAGTAAAACGAGTTCTAACAACAGCTAACATACTTAATGCTTTAAGAAAGAAGAATAAAGAATTAAAGAAGAAACTAGAAGAAACTAATAAAACTGAAGTAATTGAAGATAAAGCACCAGTAACAGATGAAAGTAAATTCGTTGAAGGTTCTATAGACCATTTTAATACATTGGAAGGTTCGACCAAATATGTGGATCCAGTAGAAGTTACGAAGGAAATGGGTAAAGATGCGAAGCAATTGTTGAAAATGTATAAACGACTGCTCAAATATAATGATATGAACAAAAAGAAAGATCCGAATAGAAAAAAGAAAAAGAAACATAAGAGAAACAAAGATAAAGAGGCAACGATGAATGAAAAATAATATTTCAATTATATCAAATTGTTGGATTTGTTTAATACGATACTGAAGAATTAAATAACTAAGTTATAGTTATAGTTTTTGTAAATAGTTTAGATACATAGTTTAGTTTAGTTAAATTATGTTTTTGTTATTACTAACATAGATTTAAGAAATATCGTTACTAACAAATAAGTAACTGAATATTGTATCATCATCTTCCTGCCCTTATCCCACTCTAAGTGGGGTCGGCACAACATGTTATAAACATGCTGTCACATGATTTGGCTGCGTTTTTACGACCGGCCGCCTGCCTGACGTCAACTTAACTCAGTCGTATTTTACGACACCTCGGTAAGAAAGAGGGTGGTCTATTCGACTAAACCGGATACCACACGGTGGGTCAACTTACCTTAGTCGCCTTTTACGACACCTCGGTAAGAAGAGAGGGTGGTACTATTCTATTCAGCCGGATACCACACGGCGTTAACTGAATATTGTATCTGATTTAAAAATTAAATAAATAAATAATAAATAAAAATTTTATTTCAGATATTCTATAGTCTGTTGCAGGGCTTCTTAAACTGTGGGTCGCGACCCCCAGTCGGGGGGGGGGGGGGGGTGTGTGTGGCAAGACTACTGAAGGCAAAAGGCGTCGCAAAGATCTGATACTTTTCAATCATTATTGATACAACTACATGGCTGCAGCTGTCCTTTAAAGAACTTTTCTAACAAAGATTTATTGATATTTCTCCTCCTAAGTTCCTTCATTACCCCTTTTCATTAAATTTAATTAAATAGATTTTATTAAATTTATGATTGGTTTACAACAATTATAAATAAAATTGCGCCTAATTAGCCTTTATTCTGATTAATTATTAATATTAAAAGAGGCAAACTTTCTTTCAATCAATTTTTTTGCAAAATCGATTAATTTTAAAGGGAAAAAACTATTATTTATTAATCGATTTTTTCTAATTCAAGTGACATCCCTATTCAGTGATTTTTTTGTAGACAAATTATTAGAATATGTACTCTATAGTCTATGCACAAATGTTTTTTAAATATTCACAGCGTGGGATCCAGTTCTTTAAAGTCTGTTCATCCAATGTTTTATACCATAGTTAGAAACTCACTAAGATAACAAAAAACTAACACGAATTACTTAGTTAGAAAACTCGTTAATGTTATAAATAATTTTACGTGATCTATTCCTTTGAGAGTTCTCTCTTAGACTGCGATACAATTTACAGAATTCATTTGACAAAACCAATTTTTGGATTATACAACCAAAGAAGAAGTCGTCATATCTGATCAGTGATGATTCCATAGGGTCAAGGTATATGCGGATTGACGTGTGTCGTACTTTGTACATTAATATACAAGACACATATATGTAACACATCCATGAACATAGTCACACTAACTCACTAGTACAAATGTAAATACACGGTCTCAGGATGCACCACAACAGTAATACAGGAGCCCTTGGTGAGAGTGTTCGTGAAGTGACATGTTGTTACTTGTTAGTGCGTGTTTGAGCCTGTGCTATATTCATACAGCATTAGTTTATAAACACTACAGGGTCCAAGTGAATATAAGGCACTTACAATTCCCTTATATTCCTAGATAATATTCCCTTATTTTCTGATATAACTTGCCAATATTATCGGTCCAATACTTCATCACAAAAGTAGGCATCGTTTTGTCATATTTTGCTATGAAATATTCTATAATTTATAGAATTAGGCGTTACTTTGCGGAGGTCCATAATACAAAAGTAATGAGAATATTATTTTGCTATAATGTGCGATAAACGAAAATATGTGTAATGCTAAATGTAGTGTACTATTCGTTCTCATACCTGATACATGCAGAATTTGTAAGAACTCATGCACTACCCGACACCGATGGCACAACAATACACAAGCCCAATACAAAATCGCAAAGCTCTGCGATTTTGTCGTGAGGTCTATCTCCTGACAATGCTTCGGTTACGGGGCGAAACAATTGTTGAGATTGTGGTGGTGAATGTGTGCAGTGCTTGTGTATGAGAACAAATAGTACACTCTACATTTAGCATTACACATATTTTCGTTTAACGGATTATAGCAAAATAATATTCTCATTACTTTTGCTATGAAATATTCATTGAATTATTTACAACATATAGTTATAGAAAAAGCGTACGCCAAAATTATTTTATTAAACCAGTTCATGATACAAAACAACACCTATCGTTACGAGCAAGCTGAGAATGGATAATACAGCTCCAGTCACAATAATACACATGAAATTCCGACCAAACCAAGTATTCTCGCCATGTATTGGGCCTCTTATTTGAAGCAGAGGATTTCTAGCCGGTCTTTGGTCATTTGCTTTTTGGGTATTTGATTGGATTGTGTTCGTTACATACACACATTCATATGGTGTGCTGGAAATACAATAAAGTAATATTAATATGATAGAACGACTGATGTGTTGTATCCGGCTGAGTAGAATATACCAACCTCTTTCTTAGCGAGGTGTCATAATAGGCGACTAAGGTAAGTCGACTCGCCGTATGGTAACCGGTTGAGTGGAATAAACCATCCACTTTCTTACTGAACTGTCGTAAAAGGTGGCTAAGATAAGTTGACCCACCGTGCGGTATCCGGATGAATAGAATCGACCCCACTTGGAGTGGGGTAAGGATAGTAGGATTATGACTTAATATTCTATCAAATAGGTAAATATTTAAATATAATTTATTGCAATTATTGAAGTTTGATAGATTTTTGTATGAATAATTAAAAAAAAAAATCAATTAAAGTCTGTATTAATCTTTATTTAGTCTGAATATTAATTTATTAATATTCAATTAGACCTTATACTTACAAATTGTACAACACTGATCCTTTACTACTGTCCTAAAAATAAATTATGAATATTTAAGTTTTCCATAAAAAAACCAAAAAATGAGGAATCCAAACCTAACAAATTGTTTATGGTAGTGTAAACCTTTACGCGGTAATTTAAAAAACCATTTTAATACAATTATTTCATCATTTAAACATTTACAAAATATATATATGTTAGTCAGTATTGAAAAAATATATATTAACACTTACGCACAATGGCCTTTGTCCTGGATTTCAGTCATGGATAATTGTTTTAATTTATTTGTTTATTACTTTACATAATTTAAAAGATTTTTGTGCGTGACAATAAATAACTGATTTGTTTATTGACGTAATTGTCATTAATGTCAAAACATTATAGATAATATTTAAATGAGTTAAAGCTCTATTTACAGAAAAAATTGGTTTTTTAATAGAAAAAAAGACGATCGCGTTAATGTGGTTGACACACGTTTAAAAAAAAACTTGAAATAATATTATCTGTATTTTTTTTATTGATTATCATTTAAATATGCAGAGTTTTTTCAATTAGGACAAAAAATTGTTACGAAATCGGATTAACTTATAGAATTCATGGATGTTTGTCAAATTAAAGTAAAGACAACAAAACTTGGACAAATATTCAATTTTTTTCTTTGACGTGGTTGTACTACCAACGACCTTAGCTTGCCCGTTTTACTAGGAAAAGAAGGAAAATAAAATAAATAAAACTATTAAAAATCATTAAAATTTTATTATGCATCCCGACAGAGTAATATATACAAAGTTATAAAGACAATGTGAATATATGTAGTTGTAAAAATACAAGTAGCTCGTTCTAAGAAGGAGACTATATATCTGTCTGCGTGAGAAATACATCTATCTGTAAATTTAGTTGGTCGGTAGTTAGTATCCGGCTTGAAGGACCATTTGTATGTGAAACTACATTAATGTTTTCTTTAGTTGCTTTTTACCTTATGTTCTTTGTTAATCGACCAATGCTAGTATTAATCAGTCAATAGATGCAATTATCACGCGCAGATATTTAATGCAGAATTTTTTATATAAAAAAAGATTTTCACAGTATTTTAGTTAATTTACGGTGAAATTTATCTAAACCGGCGCAACCTTAAGAATTTTTTTTAATATAAAAAGACATACAGTATTTTGGTAAATTTATAGTGAAGTAGATATTTGAAAAACAATCATTAGAAAAAATAAATCACTGCTTCATATCCAGGAAGGCTAACATTGGTTTTATGGTCCTGCGAGCCGGATAAATGAAAAAAGGTGAAAGTAGATTTGTAGAGTTTACTAGAATGAAGTATATATTGGGTTGCAGAGGCTAATATACATACAATGACTAGATTTACAAGCTCTAACAGCAAAGTAAATTTTTTGATATGGTAGATAAAGCTAGCGATGTGAAAAAATAATCGATTATTTTTTTCATTAAAAATCGATTTTTTCAAATCGATTATGTTGGATGAAAACAATCCAGCCAAACTACACATTTTAATCCAATTTCACAAACAGCGCATCTGATATTATTTCTTGGTAGTTGTCCACCTTAATTAGCCTTTATTGTTATTAATTATTAATATTAAAAGAGACAACTTATGAAATAGTCAGCAAAAATCGATTAAAAAAAAAATCGATTCTTTTGGAGCAATATTACCGATTTTTTTAAAATCGATTATTTATTAATCGATTTTTTCTACTCCAAGTCACATCTCTAGATAAAGCTATGGTGCATTTTTAAGACGAATATGGAGGGTAGATAGTCTTTATAACTTGAGGCTACAAAATAAAGCAATCCTGTGTATAAAACTGGCTTTAAACTATTGCATGCTTTTTTAAGCACGGAGAAGAGTTTGATGGTCGAAGTATTGTTAAATAGATCTGCCAAATTTAGGTAACCCATCCTAATACTGTCATTGTCAAAACAAATAATTGATATAAGACTAATGCATCCTATAAACTATCACGACTAGGTCGTTACCACCAGTAACAGTGGTGTGTACTTTAAATTAATCTAAAATTTATATAAAAATTAAAAAAAAAATTGAAAAGAAAACTATATCACCTGTATATAACTGAAAATTCAATCATCTCATCATAACGAATAAAAACAGAGGCACATAAATGTAACAAAAAAATGTAATCTCACTAAAATAATTTAACTTAACCTTATATTAAATTAAAAAACTTGAACTTAATTACTTCATAGTTGCATAACTCGAGCTTCAACATCGTAAATTTAAATAACTCGAGCCTACACAGCTGAAAGTCATGTAACTCGAGCCTAAGCATCTTCAACTCGAGCTTTATCCTCTCAAATTTGAATAACTCGAGCCTAAACGACTGAAATCATCTAACTTGAGCCTAAGCATCTTCAACTCGAGCTTTATCGTCTTAAATTTGAATAACTCGAGCCTAACAGCTCACTGTTAAATAAATCGAGTCTCAATATCTCATTCATATAACTTGAGCTTTAACAACTCAAAGTTACATAACTCGAGCCTCAAGAGCTCAAAGTGAAATAACTCGAGCGTCAGCGGCGAACAAAAGCTAAGTTCAAAATCAAATTACTTAAAAATTAAAACCTTCAAGTTAACTTCAATAACGTAAATTCATATACTAAAATAGATTTTTTTTTATTTATTTGTACAAAATATATTTTATATGATAATCAGGTGTCGAAATAAAACTATGGCAGTCTTTATTATAATACATAGAAATAGGCTGAATAGAATAGTACCACCCTCATTTCTTACCGAGATCTCGTAAAAGGCGACTAAGGTAAGTTGACCCGCCGTGTGGTATCCGATTACGTAGAATAGACTACCCTCTTTCTTACCGAGGTGTCGTAAAGTACGACTAAGGTAAGTTGATGTAAGGGAGACGGCCGGTCTTAAAATACGTAGCCAAATCATATGACATGTTTATAACATGTTGTTCCGACCCCACTTAAAGTGGGATAAGGGCACAAAGAATCTTCTTCGTGTTTTTCTACATCAAGTTTGGTATAGTTGTCAAAATGAATTCTCGTGCGTATAACGTGAAATTGATCCGGCTTAAAGGACCATTTCATGCACTTGATCTTTTACCTAAAACTTTGATTTTGAATTCGATTCTAAACCAGTTTTAATTCCCAACATACCAGAAAAGTCTTACCTATTAAGGTTTTTAACCATTAAAATAGATATTAGAGATATATTTGAATATTATTATTTAATTTTTTAATTTAATTTTCGTGAGTGGCATTCATATTTAATGTATAGAAACCGGCTATCCTCACGTCTTGTTTTAACTAATCAGGCTCATCCGATAAAACAAGACGTGAGTATAGCCGGTTTCTATACATTAATTATTATTTAAGACGTATATTTTTATGCAATTTTGCAGTTGTCACCCGTTTCGCCGCGCTTTTTGCCTTTCACTTTGGAAGTCGCTTGCATCTGCGGACAAGGCAACGGACCAAATTCAAAATGCTATAAGAAAAATAAGTAAAAAATAAAATTACTATGTATTTAATAAACAAAAAGTAGGAAGCGATAAAAGCCACAAGTCTTGTTTACGAAAAAAACACTATGAGATCATTTGGATTTTGGCGGCAGCGGTAGGATTCAAAAATGCAAGTACCTACTAATTCACGTTTTGATATACAACTTGGACAAGAGGAACAAAGGTTATATCTCATCAGTTATATCTTTGTTTCTGATTCGATCACTAGAGCCACTTAAAGCATTATTATTATTGTAGTTACAAGTATTCAATATTTTGTCCTTCGATTACGAAGCCGAATTAAATGATTTATAGAAGCATACTTTACTTTGCGCAATTCCATAGTACAGAAGTTACAATAGAATTATTTTGCTGTAATCCGCGTTTGTTAAGAGAAATGCAATGCTAAGTGTATGAAGCAGGCAACATTCACATACTTCATACATGAAAGACAAGTCACCACACGTTTAGATACCAAATGAACTTGGGACTTACCTCACTATAATGTAAAATTAGTATTTACCTCACTAAATTCTACAACTGAGACTTACCTAACGAAATTCTACAACTGAGACTTACCTCACTAAATTCTACAACTGAGACTTACCTAACTAAATTCTACAACTGAGACTTACCTAACGAAATTCTACAACTGAGACTTACCTAACTAAATTCTACAACTGAGACTTACCTAACGAAATTCTACAACTGAGAATTACCTAACTAAATTCTACAACTGAGACTTACCTAACTAAATTCTACAACTGAGACTTACCTAACTAAATTGTAAAATTATGACTTACCTCATTAAATTCGCTATCGCATGCCTCTCCAGCAGCATCGCTGTCATCGCTGAAGGGTTCTATGGGGGCGGTGTCCTTTGACTGACCCTCGTCTACCGACAGGACAGTTCGGTCGCTATTATTATATTGTTAAAAATTAAGTCGAAATTAAATTTAAAATGAATAATTAAAAAATAAATGAATGCATTTAGAAAATCACGCAAACTATCAACAATATGTAAGTACACGACCACTCTCGCCCGCAGCTCTGCTATAACTGACGTAGTGCGCTTGAGACCTTTGTGTGTAATTCGTTTGTACACTAGTATAAGTGTAAGTGAGTATTAGTATATTCATGTATGTATTACTAGCGGCCTGAAAATAAACGACAAAAAGTGCTATTGTGGGCTATCTATAAGAGATAGACATACACCATCGCGGACTTTTCTGTAGACCTTTTCAAGGTGTACAAATACTTAGTATATCATTTTGATAAATCTCGTAGGGTTTAGCCTGCGTTTGCAATGTAAGCGGAAAAAAGTGTAATTATTTACAGAAACCTCAAAAATTACAGTATTTCCCTTCTCCGTATTGAATGTTATTATACGTATAAACCTTCCTCTGGAATCACTCTATCTATTAAAAAAAACCGCATCAAAATCTGTTGCGTAGTTTTAAAGTTTTATGCATACATAGGGATATATGGACAAACAAAGAATGCGACTTTGTTTTATAATATGTAGTGATACGTATGTCCTGCATATATTGAAATACCAGAGTGAAGTTGGCCATTAGCCACTAAGTGTTATCACCACACTTACCACGTGGGGCTCGCGGCGTGCCTTTGTCCTTCAACATACGTTTGATGTCCTCAGCCCGGTCCAAATACCTGAGAGGAGAATAGACTTATACCAGAGCAGCCATACTGTGTGTAGACAGTGTGCAGTGTGTGTATACAGTGTGCAGTGTGTGTAGACAGTGTGCAGTGTGTGTAGACAGTGTGCAGTGTGTGTAGACAGTGTGCAGTGTGTTGGTAGTCAATGTGCAGTGTGTTGGTAGTCAATGTGCAGTGTGTTGGTAGTCAATGTGCAGTGTGTTGGTAGTCAATGTGCAGTGTGTTGGTAGTCAATGTGCAGTGTGTTGGTAGTCAATGTGCAGTGTGTATGTAGACAATGTGCAGTGTGTGTGTATGTAGACAATGTGCAGTGTGTGTGTAGGTAGACAATGTGCAGTGTGTGTGTATGGAGACAATGTGCAGTGTGTGTGTATGTAGACAATGTGCAGTGTGTGTGTAGGTAGACAATGTGCAGTGTGTGTGTATGTAGACAATGTGCAGTGTGTGTGTATGTAGACAATGTGCAGTGTGTGTGTAGGTAGACAATGTGCAGTGTGTGTGTATGTAGACAATGTGCAGTGTGTGTGTATGTAGACAATGTGCAGTGTGTGTGTAGGTAGACAATGTGCAGTGTGTGTGTAGGTAGACAATGTGCAGTGTGTGTGTATGTAGACAAAGTGCAGTGTGTGTAGACAGTGCGCAGTGTGTGTGTATGTAGACAATGTGCAGTGTGTGTGTAGGTAGACAATGTGCAGTGTGTGTGTATGTAGACAATGTGCAGTGTGTGTGTATGTAGACAATGTGCAGTGTGTGTGTAGGTAGACAATGTGCAGTGTGTGTGTATGTAGACAATGTGCAGTGTGTGTGTATGTAGACAATGTGCAGTGTGTGTGTAGGTAGACAATGTGCAGTGTGTGTGTAGGTAGACAATGTGCAGTGTGTGTGTATGTAGACAAAGTGCAGTGTGTGTAGACAGTGCGCAGTGTGTGTGTATGTAGACAAAGTGCAGTGTGTGTTTAGACAGTGTGCAGTGTGTGTGTAGACAGTGCGCAGTGTGTGTAGACAGTGTGCAGTGTGTGTGTGTGTCACGTCAGGTGTCACTCACCGGGTCAGCTTGGCGGCCAGCGCGCTGCGCCTCATGGGGTCGCTCTCCATGCCCACGGCCGGCACCTGCCGACATGGTGGGTTACTGTTCCTTTCTACTAATTAACTATTAATCCTACCGCGTCAGACTTTAAGCCGTCTTTTTCGTATATATTTAGTATTAAAGTGACCGAGTAAGTAAGTAGGTTTTAGAAAGAAAAATTGCTTTTTTTTGTAAATTCGGCACCGAAATCTACCAATGCACTTAAATGGCCCAGAGCGTAAGGTCTAATTCAATTAAAATTAAAAACTTGTGCCAAGTTGCCCCCCCTTAACCATCAAATTGCCCCCTGAGTTAAACTCGTGCCAATTTGCACCCCCTTAACCATCAAATTGCCCCCCTGAGTTAAACTCGTGTTGAGTTGCCCCCCCTTAACCATCAAATTGCCCCCCTGTGAGTTAAACTCGTGTCGAGTTGCCCCCCCTCCCCTTAGCCCAAATTGCCCCCTGTGGGTCGTGAGCCCCACGTTTTTATTTATTTTATTTATTTATTTAAAACGTTGGCAAACACTGCTCTAAGGTGTCCGTAGAACATGTCCCTGGCGGTAACCCGGTAACCGGGCGGTGGTTCCACTCACCAGGTACCGCAGGCTGTTCCCGTAGGCCTCCAGGGCTTCGGGCAGGCGGCCGGAGCAGTCCAGCTCGATGGCGTGCTTTATCATCGCCACGGCCTGACGACGGAGACAATAGACATCATCGTTATTCACTTCAGCTGTTAACGGAGGAATTTAGTTCCGATAGACACAGACGACGTGTATACACGTCAATTGCACGTCAGTAGAGTGTAACGTCTATATACGTGGTTCGGTGCGACGTGTATATATGACAAACACACCGCAATAAGATTAGTCAGACGTGTATACACGTCAAACGTACCGCAATGAGTGTTCCGACGTGTATTCGCGTCAATATGCATGATATGACGTGTATACACGTCGAGTGCGTTACAGTAGAGGTTTGGTGCGACGTGTAAACGGGTCAATCGCACAGCAGCATAAGTTTTTTCAAACGTGTATAAATGTCTGGTAGCTTAGCTAGTCACTTCTGTTACACGAAGCGTCCCGAAACCAGGTCTGGTACCTGGTTTCGGGGCGCTTCAAACAAAACGCCATCAATTGTTGGAATAACCTGCCGCCACCATTAACGTAATGTTAACATCGGCTATAGAAATCCTGTTAATACTACTGGAATAGGATGACGTTGAAAAGCGCCATCTATTATCGACACACATGACAACAGTCCATGGTAAAAGTCGCGGGTAAAAGCTAGTTTTAGCCATTAGATAATCTATATTGTTGAATAAAGTGTACTGATGTTATGTTATTTTATTACCTTATCGTAGTTCTCCTTGGACGGTATGTGCTCTAGGTCCAGGTATTCGTGGTCGAAGAACTCCTCGTAGGAGATGCGCTGGTCAGGGTCGTGCTGCAGCAGCTGACCCAGCAGCTCCCGGCAACCAGGGGTGATGGAGGAGTTCACCGGGATCTGGGAGGAGCAGCGAGGGTCTACCGTGAGTGTAAATGTCCCATATCCTTAATATTTAAATGAGTTATATATACATACAAGATTAACTCATTTAAATATTAAAGATACCACAATTCCCGTTCCGAGATGCACTTTTCTTGAATGACGAACAAAGACTGACTGTCACTGAAACGTTTTATCAATAGGAAGACTCCACCGGAAACAACAACGGCACAATGTTGCCACCATTTCAATAATACTCGCGATACTCCTGTTTCATGACAGTGTTGCTATAAAATACAAAGCGGATATCAATGGCGACAACATAAAGTTATTTATATCACCTCGGTTGTTCTTCCACAACCTCACCTCGATTCGCGCGCGGCGTTCGATCTTGTCGATCAGCTCTTTGAAGGTGTTGGAAGAGTACGGCGCTCGTCCGAACAGGCACTCGTACATGATGACCCCTGCAACCGAGGGGTTGGGGGTTGGTAAAGGAACAACGGTACGAAGACATTATATTGACTGACACTTTGCATAGCCCCTGGAAACCACATAGGCCACATTTTCAACATCGTCTGCGCATTTCCTATCGTCCGCACACTTCTTATTGCCAGCATATTCCTCTGTATCAACACCCCCACCCCCACCATCAAACACACTTCCCTTACCATCTACGCTACATTTATCACCCATATTCCCATCACCATCCGCACTTTCCTTCCTCTATCTCACAGCCTTTATCACATACACTCCTCCCATTTCCTGCCCTCCGTTCATCTCTTTTACTCCTTTCACTCGCACTCCCCCCCAATCAGCCAACACCCAACATCTTCAAAACTCTTCTCATCGTCCTTACATTCCTTAACATTTACCCTTTTCAATTACACTTCTTTCATTAAAATTTGTATTGCAACAACATTTTACATCACCCACACTTCCCTCATCACCCACTGTTCTCTCATCACCCTAACTCCCGTCACCACTACCATCACTCACCCACGCTCCAGAGGTCGACGCGTGCGTCATAGTCCCCCAGCAGCATCTCGGGCGCCATGTACAGCGGCGAGCCGCGGACATGTCGGCCCGGCGAGGACATGTGCTGCGCGAATCTGTAATACCACCGCCATACCAACACCATAATACACCCACGATACCACTACCATGACAAAAAATGCTATTGTGGGTTATCCATAAGAGATAGACATATACCATCGCGGACTTTTCTGTAAACCTTTTCAAGGTATACAAATACTTAGTACATCGTTTTGATAAATCTCGTAGGGTTTAGCCTGCGTTTTCAATGTGAGCGGAAAAAAAAGTAATTATTTACGACATCACATAAGAAACCTCAAAAATTGTGGTATCTCTCTACTCCATATTGAATGCCATTATACATTAACCTTACTCTACAATTACTCTATCTATTGAAAACACCAAATCAAAATCTGTTGCATATCTCTTTACCGTGACCTCAAACCGGAATCAGCAGTGCTGGTACTTCATTCAAGAGGTACAGGATCTTTTGTTCTGGAATTCACTTAGAAGAGAGTCTATGTCCAACTGTAGAATTCTGACAGTTGAAGACAATAAGAATACATTGAATTTAATTGATTAATCAACGGATCTAAGCCGTGTGGTATCCGGCTGAATAGAATAGTACCGCCCTCTTTTCTTACCGAGGTGTCGTAAAAGGCGACTAAGATAAGTTGACCCACCGTGTGGTATCCGGTTTAGTAGAATAGACCACACTTTTTCTTACCGAGGTGTCGTAAAATAAAACTGAGGTAAGTTGACGTCAGGCAGGCAGCCGGTCGTAAAACGCAGCCAAATCATGTGACAGCATGTTTATAATATGTTGTGCCTACCCCACTTAGAGTGGGATAAGGGCAGGAAGAAGAAGAAGATGATGATGATAAATCAACGGATCTCAGCCAGATTTATCCCGAAAGCATCAATGTTTAAAATCAGTAGCATGGTACAATAGATATATCACTAAACTGAACTGTATGACGATTTAATACTGGCCATAATTATATTGTTCAATTAATACTTCCATATACAAGCTTTCGATTCATTTATTGTACGTACTGTTATATCCTAATTCCCTATAGCAATAATGCTGACGAGGCACGCCATGACGTCCAAGTGACGCTTCACGTCAGACTATATATAGGCCCCACTTCTAAGTCCGCAGAGAGTTTGAGTATAACCATCGGCGTAGTTACATCAATTGCAACTTCGGGACGCGTATCGAAAATTCATCCCCGTGTCCTTTGTTAAAAGTTTCACGAATAAAACGTGCGTGCAGGGTGATTTTTTGTGTTTTTTTTAACATCCGCAGCCGACCATCCTAACAGTACACAATCATGGCAACATTAACTGGATATATTAGAGTAAACAAGGGGTTCTTCTAATGCCACTACATCATTAATGGACGTTATAAAGTCAGTATAATTCGTTAGGTCATTAACATACATAAAATATAGATGTGGAACTGTAGACGACCCTTGTGCTACACTCATGTATTTTTTTTAAATACTTACGGGAATGATAGTGGGTTTAAGCTTCAGACATGTTCCAATGAGCTTCTCTAGACACTTTTGTACTTATTTGACATTTATAGTTTTTCAGGCGTCTTGTGATAAGCAAAAAAAACTATAACTAATTTTTTTTTAATTTGTTTGACATTCCAATGCCACTTATGGCAGTTTCATCATTCATTCTCCTGCCCTTAACACACACAACATGTTACAAACATGTTGTCATATGATTTGGCTACGTATTTTACGACCGGCCGCCTGCTTGACGTCAACTTACCTTAGTCGCCTTTTACGACACCTCGGTAAGAAATGAGGGTGGTACTATTCTATTCAGCCGGATACCACGGCGTCACTTATGGCAGTTTATGGATGTATTTAATTAATTTAAAGACCTTTTTATGTACTGTATTCTGCAAATAAGGATGATTTGATTCGATTTACTTTAATTTTATATCGTCTACTCAAAGAACAATTATTTGTAAAAAAAAAAAAACTAATTGTGTAATCCTTATATGGCCTTAGTTTAAGATATTAATATTAATATGTATTAAGTAAGAATTTTGTGACGCTGTAGGATTACCTAATAAATAAATAAATAAATAAACACTTAAATAGATGTTACGTCTAGGATATCAATATCCACTCACCCAAAATCGGCCACCTTCAGCATGTATTTCCCGTCGGAGCCCTTGTGCAGCAGCAGGTTGTGGGGTTTGAGGTCCATGTGCACCACTCCTGACCACCACCACGTTATATTTAAAATGAGGGTACAACATATACAAACTGGTTGCTCGTTGTTTATAGGAAACGCTAAGCTATAGTTTAGCGGACACATAATACCAATTTAATTGTAATTAATCCAGATCTCTAAGCTGTGACAGCCTATATAAGACAACGTCATTCGTAGGAGGTAGACGTGTTTGGGAGACCTCTTTGGTATTTCGTGTTATTAGAATCTACCCTCAAATAATCGCTATTGGTGATGTTAGCGAGCACTGAGTTTGTTGCCAGTTCTTCTCAAGTGGATCAGTGATGAACTGGTGGTAGAATCATTCTGTCATTAAATTTTGTAGTGAAAAGTGTTGGTGCACAGTAAGGTGCCCCAAGTGATTCTCTAAATGCATTCGTTTATTTATTATTCAATTGAATTTAGACTTAATTTTTAACAGTAGTTATTGTAAGTTAATCATCATCATCCTCCTGCCCTTATCCCACTCTAAGTGGGGTCGGCACAACATGTTATAAACATGCTGTCACATGATTTGGCTGCGTTTTTACGACGGGCCGCCTGACTGACGTCAACTTATCTCTGTCGTATTTTACGACACCTCGGTAAGAAAGAGGGTGGTCTATTATACTAACCCGGATACCACCGTTAACCATATGTAACAGACAATAAAAATGTTGGAATAGGAAATAGTCAAATGACAGTCCGTGTTATTGGTATAATGGAAGGGAGGTTCTCGAGTGATCAATAGCGAGGGTAGAGACATTTTTACGAGTATACAAGTGGGGATTGCCTTAAATAGTGAAACTTGACGTAGTGAGATTTAGTCTCTCAATTGTCGTGGTGAAGGTAATCTAGTAAAAGTGAGTTTATGAGTCGATATAATCATTCTGTCGTTGGATTTTGTAGTGGAAAGTGTTGGTGCACAGTAAGATGGCGTGATTCTCTAAACGCATTTGTTTGTTTTTAGTATTAATTTTAAATTGAATTTTGATTTAATTTCTAACAATATATTCATATAACATAAGTCTATGTTATTACAATACAAATGAACACATACACTACACAATTTACACCGCTTATTAAAAATTTTCATACCTAAGCCACAAGCTAAACCAATTTGTATTTATATATTGTACCCTCATAAAAAATTGTAGCAATATAAAAAAACTTATAACAACCTTTTTCCCTTAAAAATTTCAACGCAGAAGCCAACTGTTGCAGGAAATACAGCACCTGGAAAGTGATTTGAGATTCAAAAGTAATGAGAATATTATTTTGCTATAATCAATAATAATTATAGCAAAATAATATTCTCATTACTTTTGTATTATGGACCTCCGCGAAGTAATCAACAAAAGGCTACCTTTTGTTGATATTTGCGTGATTTATAACAAAACAAACTGTTTAGAATGCGGTTAAATTTTAATTCGACCATGGCGTTTTAGAAAGTTGACAAGAAGGAGAGAGGTTATGAAAAATGTAGCCAATATAACATGTAACAGACCAAAGTACTACGAACTCACAACATATAAGGTTGCGTTCCTAATTACCACCTTTGCCCAACAGTGGGACAATTAGACTGCAACTATAGTAATTTTTTGTAATATCCAACTCACCTGTTTCTCTGCCACTCTGCCATACTTGCGTATGTATTTAGAGAGATCACCTCCGCAACAATATTCCATTATTATGTAAATATTTCTGGAAATATAAATATCAATACCAGTAAAAAAAAGTATCAGTAAAAAATAAAAAAAGAAAGACACGCCAGTAACACGTGGTAATTTTGTAAAAAATAAAAAATAAATATAAGAAAGACACGCCAGTAACACGTGGTAATTTTGTAAAAAATAAAAAATAAATATAAGAAAGACACGCCAGTCACACGTGGTAATTTTGTAAAAAATAAAAAATAAATATAAGAAAGACACGCCAGTAACACGTGGTAATTTTGTAAAAAATAAAAAATAAATAAAAGAAAGACACACCAGTAACACGTGGTAATTTTGTAAAAAATAAATATAAGAAAGACACGCCAGTAACACGTGGTAATTTTGTAAAAAATAAAAAATAAATATAAGAAAGACACGCCAGTCACACGTGGTAATTTTGTAAAAAATAAAAAATAAATATAAGAAAGACACGCCAGTAACACGTGGTAATTTTGTAAAAAATAAAAAATAAATAAAAGAAAGACACACCAGTAACACGTGGTAATTTTGTAAAAAATAAATATAAGAAAGACACGCCAGTAACACGTGGTAATTTTGTAAAAAATAAAAAATAAATATAAGAAAGACACGCCAGTAACACGTGGTAATTTTGTAAAAAATAAAAAATAAATATAAGAAAGACACGCCAGTAACACGTGGTAATTTTGTAAAAAATAAAAAATAAATATAAGAAAGACACGCCAGTAACACGTGGTAATTTTGTAAAAAATAAAAAATAAATAAAAGAAAGACACACCAGTAACACGTGGTAATTTTGTAAAAAATAAAAAATAAATAAAAGAAAGACACGCCAGTAACACGTGGTAATTTTGTAAAAAATAAAAAATAAATATAAGAAAGACACGCCAGTAACACGTGGTAATTTTGTAAAAAATAAAAAATAAATAAAAGAAAGACACACCAGTAACACGTGGTAATTTTGTAAAAAATAAAAAATAAATAAAAGAAAGACACACCAGTAACACGTGGTAATTTTGTAAAAAATAAAAAATAAATAAAAGAAAGACACGCCAGTAACACGTGGTAATTTTGTAAAAAATAAAAAATAAATATAAGAAAGACACGCCAGTAACACGTGGTAATTTTGTAAAAAATAAAAAATAAATAAAAGAAAGACACACCAGTAACACGTGGTAATTTTGTAAAAAATAAAAAATAAATAAAAGAAAGACACGCCAGTAACACGTGGTAATTTTGTAAAAAATAAAAAAAAGATTAATACAAAACTAAGAGTCTATCTCCTGATGATGCTTTGGTTGTGGGGCGAAACGATTGTTGATTGTGATAGCGAACATGTGTAGTGCTTGTGTATTGTGGTGGCGGTGGTGGAGGTTTGTGCATGTGTTTTAACGAATCCTGCATGTATCAGGTATGACAATGGACTGTTCACTCTACATTTAGCATTATATATATTTTCTATTTTACTTCATCGTGGATTATAGCAAAATAATTTTATTACTTTTGTTTGTATCACCTGTTATCCCATGTGAATTCCTTCATTTGGACAATATGGGGGTGCGACAGTGACTTCAGCAGCCGTATCTCTGTCACCAGGTTGTCTATGGCCGCTCCGGAGTGCTTAACACGGGATTTGTCCACACATTTGATGGCCACTGTTGTCCGCGCGCCCACCTGTAATAATTCATTCACAATTTTGGCTAAATAATCCTTCAAAACGTTTGATAAAAATATTTTGCTGTAATCCACAATGAAGTAAATAGAAAATATATATAAAGAGGTTTGTGCATGTGTTTTTATGAATTCTGCATGTATCAGGTATATAAATATATAAATATATGGGACACTTACACCCCAAGTAAGTAACTTAATACTTGTGTTATGGGTGACGGACAACTGGTGAATATATACATATATAATTGTTAAATACATACTTAAATACAAATATACACCCAGGCTCAAAGACCAACAAATTCATCTATAGAAAATGTTGGCCCTCGGCGGGAATCGAACCCACGACCCGCGGAGCTGAAGGCAGGGTCACTACACACTGCTCCAACGAGCTAGTCAATGTATGAAAAATGAGTAGTCCACTCTACATTTACCATTATATATTTTTCTACTTTATCACAGATTACCATAAGGTAACAATTAATTCTATAAATTAAATAATCCTATTCACTTTTAGGTTTGATATCTTTACTAAACAACTAATTTATCAATATTCCAGATACCTTAACAAAAGTTATGATATAACTATTTTGTTATTACAGCAAAATATTTCTGTCATAAATTTTGTACTATGGAATTCTGCAAAGTAACACCTATATATATTTATAATTTATATATAAATTAAATACACTGTATCTTAAAGTCAAAATAGCATAGTAATTTTTTTCATGGACTGTGACTTTCCTGATAATGTTTCCACTATTATTAAAATTGTTGTTTTTAATGTGTTTTGAATTCTGCATGCTTAAATTTTACAAATGCAATATGCAAGAGTTAAATGCAATCTACATTTAAAATTAAATAGATTTTCACTAATCACAGAATATAATAAAATAATATTATTGTTACTTTTGTGAAAACTTACTGTTACAAAATCACCTGATTCTGTACATGAATTAAACCTTTTTCAATTAAGAAGTAAAGCTTTTGTTGATTTGATATATTTACAGGTTGCTGGTGTATTTTAGTATTATACATTATTATTTTTTAGAGTATGCATTATAAAAATAAAATATTTTAGAACGTATAATAAAACACTAAATTAAATCGACTGGACAGATCGATTTTATTATGATTTGGATTTGTTTTGTTTATTGAAATCGATTAAAATTTCACAAAATAATTAAAAAAATACATTCACAAACTAAATTAATAAGAGTAAAGCTCTTATTGGCTATATAATAATTATAATAGACACACTATAAGTAAGTTATTTAGTATAAAAGGAAAATTTAAACATTAGAAAATATATAAATTGCGTTTTTCACCTTAGTATAAGCTTTATACACCGTCGAATAGCTCCCAGAGCCAAGTTTTTCCGTCACGACATATCCTTCGATCTTTGGGAAAGCCATTTTGCTAAATAAATTTACATTGGCAAGATAATGGCAAAAAATTACAAGATATTTCAATACTTCATGGAATTTCGAAATATTTTGATTTGACTTTGATAATATTGTTGTTAAGGATGTAAAAAAAAAACGATTTTTAAAATAATCGATTATTTTTTCCAATAATCGATTATTTTTTAACAAAAATCGATTACAAAAATCTTACTTTTTCCTGCTTTTTAGATATGCATTGTTGGATGAAATCAATTTAGCCAATTTAAACATTTTAATAAAATTTCACAAACAGCGCATCTGTTGTATTTTCTTGGTAGTTGGTAATAAACGCCAATTAAAGTGGACACTTTAATTGGCGTTTATTGTAATTAATTATTAATAATAAAAAACAACTTTATAAACTTTCAAACTTTTCAAGAAAAAATATTAAATCGATTATTTCGTATCAAAACAATCGATTTCAAAAACGATTTATTTTAAGGGAAAAAAAAATCGATTATTATTCAATTTTTTTTCTACTGCATGTTGCAGTAGGAAAAAATTGATTAATAATCGATTTTTTTTGCACCTAATTGTTATTCTCTTTCTGTCGATGTGGAATCTAGTCTTTTGATTCTTAATACTTTCCCTTACTGCTGCTAATATCGTTATTCGGCTTCAAAATTTAATTAATTAAATATATTGTAAATTTAATACAATATTTTAAGCTTCAAAAGTGAGATATAAATGAAGCTACTTTCTATTCTTACCGTTTCATAAATTTTCATAAGAAACGCAGATTATGGCAAAATAATTCTATCATAACTTCTATTCTAATAAATTATAATTAAAAAGATATAATTATTATATTTAAAAAAAACCAATCCATTGAATAACAAATGATTAATTAAGCATGTGGGGAGGGGGTTTGCTTTGCTTACTTTTGCTGACAAGGGGTATGGGGGGAGGTAAGTAAATCTACGTAAATAAATAACCTTAATACTTGAACGTCCCCTAAATAAAATGTAGAGTTTTCTAGTTTATAAAGGAAATAATACTAACAATGAAAAACTGCATTGAAAAGCACTAAGTTAATTGAAAGTTGCAAGTCGCAAATATATTATTGTGCTTGAATGAACTTGTTATAAACTTAATGTATTACTTTCCTACATTCATTGTAAAATATTGTTGAGTATGTCAATGCACGATTTAACAAGCAATTGCTCTAGGCTATGCGTGTTTCTTATATTTTTAATTTATAACTCGACTAGCTTTTACCCGTAACTTGGTCGTGGACTCTCTTGGAATAAAAGTAGCTTCTGTCACTCTCTCACCCTGCAAATATCTCCATCATAAAAATCTGTAAAGACAGAGAGAGATTTGTTGTCTTCTTGTGAACATAGTTTAATTACACCCATATGTTGTCGCCAATGACTTCCGCTTTGTATTTTATAGCAACACAGTCATGAAACAAGAGTATCGCGCCCTTTTTGATTAAAATGGTACCAACACTGTGACGTGTTGTTGTTAGAATAGTGGTATTCTATTATATCGTGTTATTGTTGAAAGAGTGCGCTAACAGAACGATTCAAAAAAAAAAACTTAGCCAGATACATTTTTTCTCCTCCAAATTCAAATTCAAAATATCCTTTATTCAAGTAGACTGGTTCCAGTACTTTTGAATCGTCAAATGTTAAAGACGCTACCAATGATTCCGAAGTTTGCTACCGAGAAGAACCAGCAAGAAACTCGACGAAAACCCCCTACATACTCACATTCAGGAAAATCGTTGGAGCCGTTTCCGAGATTCCGAATATATATATATATATATATATATATATATATATATATATATATATATATATATATATATATATATATATATATATATACATACAAGATTACCTCATTTAAATATTAAAGTGTATCAACAGTATTTTGAATTTGACTTAATTATACAAAATAGCCGTTTGGTGTCCGGCTAAGTAGAATAGTACCAACCTCGTTCTTACCGAGGTGTCGTATAATACGACTGAGGTAAGTTGACGTCAGGCAGCCAAATCATTTCACAGCATGTTTATAACATGTTGTGCCGACCCCACTTAAAGTGGGATAAGGGCAGGAGGATATATATACTTAGTTATACCAAATGTAAACTTAGCTGCTAATAAATTTATACGGCCGCTATCGTCTGTCGCGAAACTGTTGCATGCGAAAATTTAAATTTTATAAAACTATTTTACATTTGCTTATAATTTTAAGTAAATTAACCTCTATTTTAACGCAATAAGAGTTATAACTGATTGTTTAACTGTAAAGTTAAATAAGTTTTCACTTGGGATGCTGCATTGTAATCTCAATCCAGGGTTGCCAGTAATATATAATGCCCGAAAACAGGGTTAGTTTAAACTACGCCGTTAAGTTTTTGTTAATCTCATTAAAACAAACCAGATTAGAGAGGAAGGCGCCTTTTAAACTGATTATATTGCTAATCCCACTAATATTATAAACTAGCGGCCCGCTGCGGCTTCGCACGGGTATTAAATGTAGGAGAACAGGCCAAGGATATAAATGAATCAATGAATCTAATGTAATAATTAACGTTTATTTACTATACTAGGCAATATGTCCGATCACTATGAAGTATTTTAACAAGTAAGGAGACGAACATGGCGCACGCTGCTTTTATACAATTAATTAAAGGTGGCCAGTTTATAAAATAAAATGTAATGATTTTTGTAACAAATAAAGCATAAATGCTAACATTAAATACATAGCATATACTGCGAAGGGCAGCGATGCGCTATGTAAAGGCACGCGGCACGCTGCCGCAATCGCTATGCCAATGCATTTTAAATCTTAATATCTTTTAAATTTTCATTTAAATTACATGCTGTAAACGGCCATATTGATCTATATTAAATCAACAATGTATTTAAGGTACTTAATTAGATTAGGATTAATGCTGTATTGTTTAAAATTGCTTCTATAATAAGACATATGGGGTTATCCATAAGAGATAGACATATACCATTGCGGAGGTTTGTAGGCCTTTTCAAGGCGTACAAATACTTAGTACATTATTTTTTATAAATCTCGTGGGGTTCGGCTTGCGTTTGCAATGTAAGAATTATTTACGACATCACATAAGAAACCTCAAAAATTGTAGTATTTCTCTACTCCATATTGAATGTTATTATACGTACAAACCTTCCTCTGGAATCACTCTATCTATTAAAAAAAACCGCATCAAAATCTGTTGCGTAGTTTTAAAGATTTAAGCATATATAGGGATAGATGGACAAACAAAGAATGTGACTTTGTTTTATACTATGTAGTGATTCTGTTTCTTCATAGAAGTCCGTTAACCTAACCTAAATATTTAATTATGTAATTTAAACTATTTCCCACAGTGAGTCAACCGCATTAAAATATGTTGCGTAGTTTTAAAGATTTAAGTATATAGGGATATATGGACATAGGGACAGACACAGAAAGCGACTTTGTTTTATACTATGTAGAAAATGTTTGATAACAGTAGCATAATAGCCAGGATTCGATCGCAAGTCTGTTCACCTAATTTAAATATTTAATTTTGTAATTTAAACTATTTCTCACAGCGAGTCAACCCTAAATACACAGGCGGTTACAGTATCGGTGCGGTGTTTGCGGTGCGAGCTCGTCCGACGCACGACCACGTGTGGATTTAAATGTTTAATGTGGCAACACTTGCGGTGTCACAGATAATAAATATACATTACATTAACTAATTTTAATAGTTAATCTGTGTTATAGTAGTTTTAGAACGAAATTGTAATTTAAAGTGAAATTTAAACAATTTCTCAATGCGAAATTCTGTCTTTCTGTTACATTTACACGGCTATTTTATTGGACCAATATTTATAATTAACTTGCTAAAGCAAAAAGTCCGCGGAAAGACAAAACTCGTAATATAGTATTTAGATAACTACGCCGTGTGGTATCCGGCTGAATAGAATAGTACCACCCTCATTTCTTACCGAGGTGTCGTAAAAGGCGACTAAGGTAAGTTGACCCACCGTGTGGTATCCGGTTTAGTAAAATAGACTACCCTCTTTCTTACCGAGGCGTCGTAAAATACGACTGAGGTAAGTTGATGTCAGGCAGGTGGTCGGTCGTAAAAACGCAGCCAAATCATTTTACAGCATGTTTATAACATGTAGTTCCGATCCCACTTAGAGTGGGATAAGGGCAGTAAGATAGTTTATATATATATATATATATATATATATATATATATATATATATATATATATATATATATATATATATATATATATATATATTAACTAAGTTTAATAGTTAACTAGTCCGTGTTATAGTAATTTTAGAACTGATATATTATTTAAAGTAAAATTTAAGCAATTTCGTGAATGCGAAATTCTGTGTTTCTGTTACATTTACACGGCTATTTTACTGGACCTTTATTTATAATAACGGCTCCGCCCGCGTGGAAAGATAAAAACCGTAATATAATCTTTTGATAACCATAAAAATGGTTAAAGTGGGTTAATTTTGAAAAGCTAGATATATATTGTCGCGGAGTTTTATTTAAAACAATTTTGTGATATATGATTTTTGAATAACTATTACCGTTTACTCAGCGCACGCAAGGAAAGCTTTAAATTTTGTCGTTTTCGTACTATATTTTATTGCTGCTCCTCTACTATTCATCTTATCGTGATGTTATATAGCCTATAGCCTTGTTAAATGGACTATCTTACACTGAAAGAATTTTTCAAATCATGCACTGATTCCTATGATATTTCCTGAGATAAGCGCGTTCAAACAAACTCTTCAGCTTTATATATAAATAGGTTAAACTCCAGCATTTATTTTATTTTGCCTACGAACAAGTGTAACAAGCTTGAACCAGAAACATTTATCTGATCGTTAATGAGGGTGCCATTGTTATGTTTGATAGTCTCAAGTTGCTCTAAAACGTTTTTTAATAATAGGAAAATAAGCTGTGGTAGCCCAGCGGTAACACCGTGCGACTCTTTCGAGGAGGTCACGGGTATCAAACCCGGGCAGACCACCAATGAGTTTTTATTAAAACTTATGTGTCTAATTGATAATTGCAATTTATCACACGCTTTTCGGTGAAGGAAAACATCGTGAGGAAACCTGCATATCTCTAGAGAATTCTGGAGATATGTGCAACCTACCAATCCGCATTGGAGCAGCGTGGTAGGTCTTAGCTCCAATCCTTCTCTCCAAAAACGGAGAGAAGAGGCCTATTCTCAGCAGTGGGATAGTAACAGGCCGCTACTTTAATAGAAAAATATGAGTAGATTGTAATCCAGTAGTATTATAGGGAAAACATAATTATAAACAAACGAAAGTTTTTAGGCTTTCTACGATAAATTTGCTCAGTGTTTTATATTTGTGATAAAGTACAAATATGTACGGTATAGTGGCCTCACACAAGCAGAGCCGCGAGTCGGAACAGAAGGACGAAGTGAGTATATATCCTTAATCTTACTAATATTATAAAAGCGAAATACTAATACTAATATTATCTGCCTGTCTGTTACGTTATCACGGCAAATCCGCTAAACCAATATCGATTAAATTACGCACAATTAGTAAATAATTATAACAAAATCATATTATAATATTATTATCACTACATATTATAAAACAAAGTCCATATTTCCGTATGTACGCATAAAACTTTAAAACTACGCAACCGATTTTGATGCGGTTTTTTTTAATAGATAGAGTGATTCAAAAGGAAGGTTTGTACGTATAATAACATTGAATACGAAGTAGAGAAATACTGTAATTTTTGAGGTTTCTGTAAATAATTACATTTTTTTCCGCTTACATTGCAAACGCAGGCTAAACCCTACGAGATTTATCAAAATGATGTTCTAAGTATTTGTACACCTTAAAAAGGTCTACAGAAAAGTCCGCGATGGTATATGTCTATCTCTTATGGATAACCCACAATAGCAGTTTTTTTCATTTACTTTTTACGAAAAATGATGCCTTATGTTCAAAGCAATTTTTATACAATATAGCATTAATCCTTATCCAATTAAGTACCTTAAATAAATTGTTGATTTAATATAGATCAATATTGCCGTTTACAGCATGCAATTTAAGTGAACATTTTCGGAGATATTACAGATTTAAAATCCCGCGAGGAGGCCGCGCTTCGACCTATAAGCACTTCGAATTTAGCAGCGACCGGAGGCGAAACTAAATGTCCTTCTTTCAAGTTTATATTGTCTAATGATAAGAAAGCTATGAATGTTGTATGTAAAGACATTGTCTAATCAATTGTAAAAATAAATAATATCACTACATAGTATAAAACAAAGTCGCATTCTCTGTCTGTCCCTATGTCCGTATATCCCTATGTATGCTTCAATCTTTAAAACTATGCAACAGATTTTAATGCGGTTTTTTTTTTAAATAGATAGAGTGATATTAGAGAAAGGTTTACATGTCTAATAACATTCAATATGGAGTAGAGAAATACAGAGGTTGAGGTTTCTAATGTGATGTCGTAAATAATTACATTTTTTTCCGCTTACATTGCAAACGCAGGCTAATCCCTACGAGATTTATCAAAATGATGTACTAAGTATTTGTACACCTGAGAAAAGTCCGCGATGGTATATGTCTATCTCTTATGGATAACCCACAATAGCATTTTTTGTCATTTACTTTTTACGAAAAATAATGCCTTATTTTTAAAGCAATTTTTATACAATACAGCATTAATCCTTATCCAATTAAGTACCTTAAATAAATTGTTGATTTAATATAGATCAATATGGCCGTTTATGGCATGTAATTTAAGTGAACATTTTTGGAGATATTACAGATTTAAAATGCCGTGAGAACTTCGAATCTAGCAGCTATATGTCGCTCTTTCAAAGTTTGTTTAACGACAAGGAAGCTGTGAATGTTGTATATAAAGACATTCTGTAATTAATTGTAAAAATAAAATACATAGGGAAAATGTAAAAGTATATAAGTAAAAATGTACTATATGAATTTAGATATTCATGTCATTCACTGAATGACATGGGATATATATTTTATACCCGTGCGAAGCAGGGGCAGGCCGCTAGTATTAATATAAGTTATGAAATTCTGTTTTTTCTAGGAGAAAAGAGGAGTAAAGGAGAATAAAAGAAATATATTCTATATTACGCTGTTTGCCTTACGTCGAAAAAGTTATTTTAAGAAAGTTTTAATGTATTTCGTTTTTTGTCTATTGGATAAATTTAACTGAACTGTTTTAATATACGAGGTGTGTTCAAAAAGTATCGCGAATTTTGTGTACTTTTAAAAACTATTTATTTATTCGTGAATATTTATTTTGTCCCCTTCAAAATAATCCCCCTGGGATATTATACACTTGTGCCAACGTTTTTTCCAATCTTCGAAGCACTTCAAAAAATCATTATTTTGGATCTTGTTCAGCTCCTCCTTCGATGCCGTCTTTATCTCCTCAGTCGTGGCGTAGCGTCGTCCTTTCATGGGCCTTTTCAGTTTCGGAAACAAGAAAAAGTCACAGGGGGCCAGATCTGGGGAATAAGGTGGCTGCGGTATCATTAGTGTGTTGTTTTTGGCCAAGAAGTCGCGTACAAGCAGCGTCGTGTGAGCAGGGGCGTTATCGTGGTCCATTGTTTTGAATAAGGAAAAATCGAAGACGAACCAAAACACGTGCAAGCAAAGCAGCTGTCAATAATTAACTGAAAATTCAAAATGGCCAAACTTGTCAGCATAAGTGAGGGACAAATGTACCAACATAACGCCACAAAAAAAACAAAATTCGCGATACTTTTTGAACACACCTCGTATACTTCATTTAAGTCATACGAGTTATTAACTCAAATTATTAAATAATGCACTCGAAAAAACGAGAAATCCTTCTCAGTTTTCCTGGAACGATCTGATATTTGTGATGGAGATATTTGCAGTGTTAGTGAGTGACAGAAGCTACTGTTTATTACAAGAATACAGTCCACTCGAACGAAGTTGTCGGTAAAATCTAGTCAATAATAAATTCAAAATATTATTATTCAAATAAACTTGTAAACGCATGCTTTTGAATCAACTCTACTGCTATTTCGGAAAGCTGTTCCTACCGAGAAGAGCCAGCAAGAAACTCGGCGGTTGCTCTTTTTAACATAACACTTATAACTTACATTTAGTTATTACTGTCTTGTACATTGTCGAACAATATCTATATCCACGCATTGTTATCGTCTAAATAATCCTCAACAGTATAGTAGGCTTTCTGTATCAGCCTCTCTTTAACAGTGTTTTTAAACTGCTGTAATGGCAAAGCTGAAATTGATTGCGGAATGTTATTATAGAATCTCATACCCAAACCCACAAACGACTTACGTACTTTTGTTCAAAGCAGCCGCAAGCTTATGTCTGTTCCTTTGTCTATTATATACATCATTAGTTTTATAATTCTTTATATTTTAATACGAAGTCTCCCTCAATACCATGTGGTATCCGGTTGAATAGAATAGACCACCCTTTTACTTACCGAGGTGTCGTAAAAGGCGACTAAGGTAAGTCGACCCGCCGTGTGGTATCCGGCTGAGTAGAATAGACCACCCTCTTTCTTACCGAGGTGTCGTAAAAGGCGGCTAAGGTAAGTCGGCCCGCCGTGTGGTATCCGCCTGAGTAGAATAGACCACCCTCTTTCTTACCGAGGTGTCGTAAAAGGCGACTAAGGTAAGTCGGCCCGCCGTGTGGTATCCGCCTGAGTAGAATAGACCACCCTCTTTCTTACCGAGCTGTCGTAAAAGGCCACTAAGGTAAGTTGACCCACCGTGTGGTATCCGGTTAAGTAGAATAGACCACCGAGAACCGAGGTGTCGTAAAATACGATTAAGGTAAGTTGATGTCAGGCAGGCGGCCGGTCGAAAATACGTAGCCAAATCATGTGACATGTTTATAACATGTTGCGCCGACCCTACTTAGAGTAGGATAAGGGCAGGAAGATGATGGTTTTAATAATATAAATAATAAGTACTGATCTTAAATCTCAGTTTTTTTTAAATGTTGTATTAATTTTCTTTTGTATTATTGATTTTTCTTTTTTATTATTTCTTTCTTTTAACGATTACATAAAACTATAGTTAAATTATATCTCTCAGATGTCGCAACTTAATTTGAAAGTTGTTATTACCTTTAATTAAAATACTACTTATTTTAAGTTGTTCAATGTATAATTTTAATGTCAAGTTTGTATTTTGTTGGTGATCTATACATCTTCTATATATATAAAAGAAAGTTGGTCTTAGTTACACTATTTATAACTCAAGAACGGATGAACCAATTCGGCTGAATATTGGTGGAGAGGTTGCTTAGAACCAGGAGACGGACATAGGATACTTTTTATCCCGTTCGACCGCATTTATTTTATCCCGTCAAGTCACTATAAAACGTGGTACAATAAAAACGAATATGACATGGAAAAACAAAACATAAATGACAGCTAAACGTAACGTCTTTGGATAAGTATGGTAAAAATATGACAATTATCAAAATAGTAGTAGCTATAAACGTTACTACATAGTATAAAACAAAGTCACTTTCTCTGTCTGTCCTTATATCTCTATGTTTGCTTAAATCTTTAAAACTACGCAACAGATTTTGATGCGGTTTAATTATATAGAGTGATTGCAGAGGAAGGTTTATATGTATAATAAAATTCAATATGGAGTAGCGAAATACTGTGATTATCACTGAGTGACATAGGCTATTTGCTTTATACCCGTGCGAAGCTGGGGCCCGCCCCAGTGAATAAATAAATACTAAGTCTGTCGCTAATATGTTTATTGTTCTAGGTAGAGGACAAACCAGAAATAAAGAGAGGTTTTGGGGAGAGATTACTGCGTTGTTTCCGACGACGAGACGACCGCACTGAGGGTATGTGATAAATAATTTAATAGTATTATGTGACCGCGCTTTGCTAAAAAATACTAACTTAAACTTCGTGTAGAAGAAGTTGCATCTTTAGAAGTACTCTTCTAAATATGGAATCATCATTCCCCTGCCCTTATCCCACTCTAAGTGGGGTCGGGACAACATGTTATAAACATGCTGTCACATGATTTGGCTGCGTTTTTACGACCGGCCGCCTGCCTGACGTTAACTTACCTCAAACGTATTTAACAACACCTCGGTAAGAAAGAGGGTGGTCTATTTTACTTAACCGGATACCACACGGTGGGTCGACTTACCTTAGCCGCCTTTTACGACACCTCGGTAAGAAATGAGGTAGGTACTATTCTATACAGTCGGATACAACACAGCGGGTCGACTTACCTTAGTCGCCTTTTACGACTCCTCGGTAAGAAATGAGGGTGGTCAATTCTACTCAGCCGGATACCACACGGCGGGTCGACTTTCCTTAGTCGCCTTTTACGACACCTCGGTAAGAAATGAGGTACTATTCTATTCAGCCGGATACCACACGGCGTTCTTCTAAAGATGCAATATGAAAACTATTAACTAACTTAACTATTACAACTGACAGGTCAATTGACTTTGGGATACTATTCTATATTTTAGCATTTTTCAGTGACCGAAGTGTTAGCGCACACTATATACAATAACACGATACAATAGGAATACCACAATTCCCGTTCCGAGATGCACTTCTCTTGAATGACGAACAAAGACTGACTGTCACTGAAACGTTTTATCAATAGGGAGATTCTACCGGAAACAACAACGACACAGTGTTACCAGCATTTTAATAAAAAAGGGTGCGATATTCTTGTTTCATGACTGAGTTGCTATAAAATACAAAGCGGAAGTCAATGGCGACAACAGAAGTCAGTGCCCGAAAATAAGGATAAAACAATGTTTTTTTTTAAATAAAATCTAGCTATTTCGCCCCGAAACCCAATATATTATAAGTATCATAAAAATCGTTGGAGCCGTTTCCGAAATTCAGAAAATATATATACAATATTAACTCATTTAAATCATCATCTTCCTGCCCTTACCCACTCTAAGTGGGATCGGCACAACATGTTATAAACATGCTGTCACATGATTTGGCTACGTATTTTACGACTGATGTCAACTTATCTTAGTCACCTTTTACGACACCTTGGTAAGAAAAGAGGGAGGCTATTCTATTCAGCCGTATAGAATAACTAATTTTTATATTAAAGATTAATAAAAAAAATCTTGCGACATATACATATAACGACTTTCGGAAGTTTTTGACTAATTGCCAACCCTTTTTGACGTTAAAGCATTGACAGTATATTAATTTTTGATATGCGCCAGTTAAATAATAATATTTAATATTTCTTAAATTGTTATTGCGGCACAAAATTGCCAGGCGTCTGAATTAATAAATAGAAAGTGATAAAATTACTTTATTATGATCCAAAATGTAATGACAGAGTTATTTTACAAGCCTTAAATATGTCCATCCAAAACAAAGAGAAAGAAAAATGAGGTATATCTATTTGTTATGTGTAATAAGACAGATATAAGTATAAGAGTTTCGTCTTCCCTATCAGTATTTATTATGACACTATTACTTACAGGCCTAAATCTCCACTACTCTAGTATAATAACATTATGATGCTACGGACAGACACAAAGATAAAAGACAGACATACAATTATAAAACTCCTTCTTAAATACACTATTATATAAAAATAACTTTTACTAGCTTATAAATTTAAAAACAGATATTAGCGCCATCTTTGTAACAGATACGTAACTATGTTGAAGATCAAATAGTTTGTTATGCGTTCAATAGATGGCTCTGTGCTAACATGGATATATAATTCCAGCTAACCGTAAATAAAACCGTAGGCCTACAAAGCTCATGTTTAAGTGACCCATAACTTCAAACACCAAGACGAGTTTTTTTAATAGTTTCTAGCGTGACGTCATAAATGGTATATAAATAAGGATTGCAATGTACAAAAGTAATAATAAAATGCATTTTGCTATAATCCGCGATGAAATAAAATAAAAAATATATATAATGTAGATAATTGGTATGCGGCTGAAACCCGCGAGATGTATCACAATAATGTACTAAGTATTTGTACACCTTGAAAAGGTCCACAGAAAACTCCGCGATGGTATATGTCTATCTCTTATAGATAACCCACAATAGTATTTTTTGTCATTTACTTTTTATGAAAAATAATTCCTTATTATCGAAGCAATTTTAAACAATACAGCATTTATCCTTATCCAATTAAGTTAATTAACCTAAAATACATTTTTGATTTAATATAGATCAATATAGCTGTTTACTATAGATAATTTAAATGAACATTTTTGGGGATATTACAGATTTACAATGCAAGGACAAATCAGTTGCGGCAGCGCCGCGCCTATACGAGTATAAAAATGTAGTATATAAATTTAGATATTCCAAAAAAAAGCAAGAAATCTTCACGGTATAAGGAAAGGGGAATTGTTTTTCTCCAAATTTAACGCTTGCGGGCCATGGGCAGTAATGAATAAATCAAAACTACTGGATAGATTTTAATCATTTTTTTCACTGACTGACATGGGATATATATTTTATACCAGTGCGAAGTAGGGGCAAGCCGCTAGTCGTTATAGAATTCTTTATATTAATGCACGTAAATTAAATTGCTAGAAATATACTGTGATGCAAATATAAGAATACCTATTTCTTCAAACTTCTCTCGCAGGGAATCACTTGTTTGCGGGCAATATCGCAGTAAGCAGGTAGTTTGTAATAAATAACATTAGCTGTGTAGTTGTTCAGATCCAATGAATACATAAAATGGAGGTCAGTCCGTCTGTGCACGATGTATTGTAACAAGGAATAATTAGGTTCGGAATGAGGGAATAATTCGGTAGAATGGAGCCCGCCGGGCTGGGATTGACTGCGTTAGTAAAGCGTAGATCATATTGTTTTATTATTATATGAAACTAGCTTTTACCCGCTGCTTCGTTCGCGCTGTTTTCTTGAAATTAACAGAAATGTTAAAAAATTTCTTGGATTGAAACACTCTTGAGATATTTTTATTTAACTGTAAGTAGTAGTAGTAAGTAGCGGCCTGTTACTCTCCCACAGCTGGGCATAGGCCTCTTCTCTCCGTTATTGGAGAGAAGGATTGGAGCTAAGACCTACCACGCTGCTCCAATGATTGCTAGGTTACACATATCTCCAGAATTCTCTAGAGATATGCAGGTTTCCTCACGATGTTTTCCTTCACCGAAAAGCGTGTGATAAATTGCAATTATCAATTAGACACATAAGTTTTACTAGAATAAAACTCATTGGTGTCTGCCCGGGTTTGAACCCATGATTGTCTCTAGAGATTCACACGATTATTTAACTGATGATAAATTATTTCATATTTATATGAGTTAATATATATACATATATATATATATATATATATATATATATATATATATATTCGGAATCTAGCCGTGTGGTATCCCGCTAAGTAGAATAGTATCACCCTCATTTCTTACCGAGGTGTCGTAAAAGGCGACTAAGGTAAGTTAACATCAGGCAGGCGGCCGGTCGTAAAAACGCAGCCAAATCATGTTACATGTTTATGACATGTTGTGCCGACACTTAGAGTGGGACAAGGGCAGTATATATATATATATGTATGTATATATGTATATATATATAAACGGTTCCAACGATTTTCCTGAAATTCCGCGTTTAGGACCCCTTAAACGCAGAATGGGGGAGAAAAATCGACTTAGCTAGGTTTTATTTAAAAAAAATCCTTTTATCCGTGTTTTCGGGCATTAAATAAAAACAATTAACGTTTAATATAATAAAAATTTTTCGCTGTCAAACGTAAAGTCATGGTAGGCGCTCTAGAGAGGTGAAAATACCTAGAATCAAGCCCCACCTGGCCTATTATTTTTTTTCTTTTTTTTATATTTAAATTTAGTAACCTAAGTACTATGTACTTACAAGATTTGGGACGCAACATGCGTTGATGCGTTAGTCTCGTCCCATATCAGGGAAACGGCGTCAAGACCTGGAGCTGCGGCGGAAATGGCCGAATCCGGCAAACGGCATGCATCTCTCATCGAGAGTTATATATTTGTGCCGTTTGCAGTCGAGACCCTAGGGCCATGGAGTCAAAGTGCAAAAAAAATTCTATCCGTTTTAATACGGTTGATTGCCTCGTCAGGTGACAAGAGGGCTGGCTCCTTTTTCGCACAAAGATTCAGCTTAGCGATTCAGCGCGGAAACGCTGCCAGCATTCTTGGGACCATTCCACGTGGGCATGATTTGTATAGTCCTAGCGTGTAAGTAATTTAACATAACTTATACATTTTCAAATAACAATTTTGGTGCAAATAAAAACAAAAATAAAACTAATTTAAATATTAAAGATTTGAATAAAAATTATGTTAAATTTGAATTGAATTGCTAAGTAAGTTATACAAAGTCTCTAAATATATCTGAAATACAAAGCTTTCCTGTAACCGTAGCTTTATTTGATTCATTGACGTCATACCAAAAGCTCTCTAGCTTTTGTATCAAAACATTAACATATAATTAATGGAGGACGTCGGTTTTATTCTTTCGTTACATTAATAAATACTATCATAAACAATATAAAATTCCGCAATAAAATTTCGCAACCAATTTCAGCTTTGCCATTACAGCAGTTTAAAAACACTGTTAAAAAGAGGCTGATACAGAAAGCCTACTATACTCTTAAAGATTATTTAGAAGATAAGAATGTGTGGATATAGCTCTCTTTGAACCTGTACAAGACAGTAACGACTTAATGTAAATAGTATTAAGAATTATATTTTAAAAAGAGCAACCGCCGAGTTTCTTGCTGGCTCTTCTCGGTAGGAACAGCTTTCCGAACCAGCAGTAGAGTTGACGATTCAAAAGCACTTGTTTACAAGTTTATTTGAATAAAGAATATTTTGAATTTGAATATATAATAGTGAATTTGTTCGAGTTATATGATACTAGCTTTTACCCGTAACTTCGCTCGCGTGGACTGTAGTCTTGAAATAAACAGTATCTTCTGTCACTCTTCAACCGTGCAAATATCTACATCACAAAATTCAGATCAATCCGGGAAAACGTAGAGAGATTTATCGTTTTATTGATATCATAGTTTAAAATATTCTAGTAAATAACCCGTATGACTTATATGAAATTAAATATTAAAATAGCTCAGTTAAATTAAAACAGTAAACAAAAACTATAATATATACAAACTTTAAGCTGTGATGGCCTAGCGGTGCGACCGTGTGAATCTCTAGAGACGATCATGAGTTCAAACCCGGGCAGACACCAATGAGTTTTTCTATTAAAACTTATGTGTCTAATTAATAATTGTAATTTATCACACGCTTTTCGGTGAAGGAAAACATCGTGAGGAAACCTGCATATCTCTAGAGAATAGGGATATGTGTAACCTACCAATCCGCATTGGAGCAGCGTGGTAGGTCTTAGCTCCAATCCTTCTCTCCAGTAACGGAGAGAAGAGGCCTATGCCCAGCAGTGGGATAGTAACAGGCCGCTACTTACTTTTTTTATACAAACTTTCTTAAATTAACTATTACGAAGGAAGCTTTACAACGTGAAAAGAACCTTCTTTAAATTACTGATTTGACTTTAACACATCGTGAATACAAAAACTTTGATAGGTTGATAATAAATGGCTTTTTAATCTCATCCTATTCCTGTAGAATTAACAGGATATCTATAGACTACTAGGAGTCCCGCCCCAGCTTCGCACGGGTATAAAGCATATAGCCTATGTCACTCAGTGAAAATCACAGTATTTCGCTACTCCATATTGAATTTTATTATACATATAAACCTTCCTCTTCAATCACTCTATATACTTAAAAAAACCGCATCAAAATCTTTTGCGTAGTTTTAAAGATTTAAGCAAACATAGAGATATAAGGACAGACAGAGAAAGTGACTTTGTTTTATACTATGTAGTAACGTTTATAGCTACTACTATTTTGATAATTGTCATATTTTTACCATACTTATCCAAAGACTAAATTACGTTTAGCTGTCATTTATGTTTTGTTTTTCCATGTCATAGTCGTTTTTGCTATACCACGTTTTATAGTGACTTGACGGGATAAAATAAATGCGGTCGAACGGGATATAAAGTATCCTATGTCCCTCTCCTGGTTCTAAGCAACCTCTCCACCAATTTTCAGCCGTTTTTGTTCATCTGTTCTTTAGTTATAAATAGTGTAACTAAGACCAACTTTCTTTTATATATAGACTATATGTTATTCCAGTGTATGAGGAATAATTGTGCCAAATTTCATCGATATTGGTTCAGTGGATTCGCCGTGAAAGAGTAACAAACATATATCCATACTCACACTATACTAATATATAAAGCTGAAGTTTGTTTGTTTGAACTATTACCGTTTACTTTGCTATGTACTCAAGGAAAACTTTAAATGCCGTTTTCGTACTATTTTTTATTGCTGCTCCTCTCCTATTCATCTTATCGTTATATAGCCTATAGCCTTCCTCGACAAATGGACTACCTTACATTGAAATTTTCAAATTGTACCAATCGTGATCGTTTATGAAATTAGCGTGTTCAAATAATCAAGCTTTATATATTAACTAGAAGTACAAGTTGCTTTGCTTAAAAGCTGTGGTAGCCCAGCGGTAACACCGTGCGCCACTTTCGAGGAGGCCTAGGGTTCAAACCCGGGCAGACACCAATGAGTTTTTCTGTTAAAACTTATGTGTCTAATTGACAATTGCAATTTATCACACGCTTTTCGGTGAAGGAAAACATCGTGAGGAAACCTGCATATCTCTAGAGAATTCTGGTGATATGTGTAACCTACCAATCATTGAAGCAGCATGGTAGGTCTTAGCTCCAATTCTTCTCTCCAAAAACGGAGAGAAGAGGCCTATTCTCAGCAGTGGGATAGTAACAGGCGGTTACTTACTTTACTTACTAGTTATAAATAACTATAAACTTGTTTATTTTGCTTACCTTCATAGCATTATGACGTATGGTATATTGCTATGGGGTAAATGCGCGGATAATTAAAAAAAAATTGTATTACAAAAAAGAGCAATACGTGGTATTTACAAATTAAACCCGCGTGATTCCCTGCGAGAGAAGTTTTAGGAAATAGGTATTCTTACATTTGCTTCACAGTACATTTTAAGCAATTTAATTTTCGTACATAAAAATATGAAGAATTATAAAACGATAAGTGATGTGTATAATAGGCAAAGTAGGAACCGACATAAGCTTTGCGCTTTGCAAAAGTACGTAAATCGTTTGTGGGTTTGGGTATAAGATTCTATAATAAAATTCCGCAATCAATTTCAGCTTTGCCATTACATCAGTCTAAAACACTGTGAAAAAGAGACTGATACAGAAAGCCTTCTATACTGTTGAGGATTACTTGGAAGATAAGAATGTGTGGATATAGCTCGCTTAGACCCTGTACAAGACAGTAATGACGAAATGTAACTAGTCTTAGGAATTATATTTTTAAAACAGCAACCGCCGAGTTTCTTTCTGGCTCTTCTCGGTAGGAACAGCTTTCCGAACCAGCAGTAGAGTTGATTCAAAAGCACTTGTTTAAAAGTTTATTTGAATAAAGAATATTTTGAATTTGAATTTGAATTTATACGAGTTAAAGTTAATTCGGAAGCTGTATTGAAGAATGTATAAAGTGACCTCCCTCGACACTCGTTTAATACAGCAAGTTGCTAACCCAAGAGCCTCCACCTCGGATACAAGAAAAGCCAAGATAGAGGAAAATTAAATAAAAAATGAATCATTTTTAAAAGGTTTTATTTAACTCGCTGTGCATTTGTGCTACCCTTATTTATATAGAATAGAACAGAAAAAACTTTATTTGTTCTTACACATGTTATAAACATGTTGTGGATTGTGTGTCATGTTATAAACATGATTTAGATAGTTATATTAAGTCCGGCCGCCTGCCTGACGTTAACTTAACTTAGTCGCCTTTTACGACACCTCGGTAAGAAATGAGGGTGGTCTATTCTACTTAGCCGGATACCGCACGGCGGGTCAACTTACCTTAGTCGCCTTTTACGACACCTCGGTAAGAAATAAGGGGTGGTCTATTCTACTTAGCCGGATACCGCACGGCGGGTCAACTTACCGTAGTCGCCTTTTACGACACCTCGGTAAGAAATGAGGGTGGTCTATTCTACTCAGCCGGATACCACACGACTAGTCAACTTACCATAGTTAAATTTTAAGAAAGAAGGTGGTCCATTACAATCAACCGGATACCGCACGGCGCGTTAACTTACCTTAGTCGCCTTTTTCGATACTTTAGTAAGAAATAAGGGTGGTCTATTCTACTCAGCCGGATACCACACGAGTCAACTTTCTTTAGTTACCTTTACGACATTGGTTCTTTTGGGTACAGTAAACACTTAACTGAATATTTAGTACAGTCCATCTGTCTTTAGTTAATCGAACGTTTGTTTAACCGTGAGTTCACTTCCTTAACGAGTCCGTGAGACGTTTGAGCTATGGGTTAAATATTCAGCGAACCACTTGACCTGGCTTAGGGAGGGGACAACCGCGGTATATAGCCTACCTTAACTTAACTACTGTAAGGTTTAATAATTTTAAAAGATTTTAGAACAAACGTTTTAATTTATATTAGTAGCTAGCGGCCTGCCCCTGCTTCGCACGGGTATAAAATATATATCCCATGTCATTCAGTGTAAAAAAAATGATTAAAATCGATCCAGTAGTTTTGATTTATTTATTACTGCCCGTGGCCCGCAAGCGTTAAATTTGGAGAAAAACAATTTCCTCTCCCTATACCAAGAAGATTTCCTGCTATCTTGGGAATATCTAAATTCATATAGTACATTTTTACTTATTTACTTTTACATTTTCCCTATATATTTAATTTTTACAATTAATTACAGAATGTCTTTATATACAACATTCACAGCTTCCTTGTCGTTAAACAAACTCTTGAAAGAACGATATAGCTGCTGGATTCGAAGTGCTATAGGGCGAAGCGCGGCCTCCTCACGGCATTTTAAATCTGTAACATCTCCGAAAATGTTCACTTAAATTACATGCTGTAAACGGCCATATTGATCTTTATTAAATCAACAATGTTTTTAAGGTATTTAATTGCATAATGATTAATGCTGTATTGTTTAAAATTACTTCGAAAATAAGGCATTATTTTTCGTAAAAAGTAAATGTCAAAAAATGCCATTGTGGGTTATCCATAAGAAATAGATATATATTACGGAAGAGGCTCGCCGCGATTATTTTTAAGAAGTGTGACGTCAGTACTGCTGACGTCACGGGCAGGGTTATGCCCCATAATTGGTGATCAATATAAACAGCGAAGATAATTTTGACAAACTTTTATTTCCAATAGTTCCGTACGCTACGGCGGTCCGACACAGAATAATCTCACGAGCTGGCGCGCGCTCGGCTTTTATAGAAAAACTGGGTGTGTCATTCGATTGAACAAACTACCCACCTTTTCAACTAAAACTATTCTTTACATACAAAGAAATGTTCTTAATTTTAAAATGAAATGTTTAAATTTATCACAATGTAACTTGTAAACATCAATTCTGAAGTCCGAACACGTGGTAAAAACATTAACCACGTGTTTTTATTTTAGTAATGAAGGTATTTATCGACAAATTAAACATCATAGTAACAATCTAAATCAAATGGCGTGATGTTGATATTCAAAGTACGGCTACCCGCCGACACGGCCATTCTGACAGGCGGCGCGTGTTCTGCGCCTGCCTGCATTGTGATGTGTGATGTCTGAAACAGGTAACAATTTCTTCTAAGATTGGTATCTGTAAGCAACTCATGTTGCTTATTTTAAAAGGATTATTGTTGTATGGACAGTACACAAAGACATCTCTAATGTACTGACTTATTTATTTAAGAATCTGTGGTGTATACGTGTCCAAATCATGGGCTCCACAAGGCGTCCCTACGGTATCTCATGGTTCACTTGTGGATGCATCAAGGATCCGAGGTTAGCTCAAGGGTAACTCATGATTTGGCTCAGAGGTAACACTCTCCAGATATTTTATTCTCACAGGTAATTATCAAAGAGATGTATTTGTGAACTTTGGGAAATTAATAAAGAAATAAATTAATGTTAACTTGCCGGATTTTGTTGGTACGTCCGGCAGCACGGGTGATGATGAAGCGTCCACCATCATAGCGCTGCTCTGGGCTATACCAGGTGTCGTAGGTGGCACCAAAGCTGTAGAGGTCTTGGTCAGGATCGGAGCTTGTCCCGATCCCACTTCTGATTACGGAAGAGGCTCGCCGTACGTAAGAGGGCTCGCCGCGATGATTTTCAAAAAGTGTGACGTCAGTATCGCTGACGTTAAGGGCAGGGTTATGCCCCATAATTGGTGATCAATATAAACAGCGAAGATAATTTTGACAAACTTTTATTTCCAATAGTTCCGTACGCTACGGCGGTCCGACACAGAATAATCTCACGAGCTGGCGCGCGCTCGGCTTTTATAGAAAAACTGGGTGTGTCATTCGATTGAACAAACTACCCACCTTTTCAACTAAAACTATTCTTTACATACAAAGAAATGTTCTTAATTTTAAAATGAAATGTTTAAATTTATCACAATGTAACTTGTAAACATCAATTCTGAAGTCCGAACACGTGGTAAAAACATTAACCACGTGTTTTTATTTTAGTAATGAAGGTATTTATCGACAAATTAAACATCATAGTAACAATCTAAATCAAATGGCGTGATGTTGATATTCAAAGTACGGCTACCCGCCGACATATATCATCGCGGACTTTTCTGTAGACCTTTTCAATGTGTACAAATACTTAGTACATTATTTTGATAAATCTCGTAGGGTTCAGTCTGCGTTTGCAATGTAAGCGGAAAAAAATGTAGTTACATAAGAGATATGCTTATACGTAAAGCATGTTAGACAATTGAAGATTATTTGAATGATAGAAAAGCCTGGATTTGAAAATCATTTCAGCTTCATACAAGCGGTTTAATAATGTAAAGTTTAAAATGTTTAATTGACCGCGGGTTTCTGGTTCTTCTCGGTAAGAGCAACATTCCGAACCAGTTGTAGCTTCATTAATATTGATTGACGATTCAAAAGTGCTTGAAAGAGCTTATTTGAATAAAGATTATTTTGATTTGATTTAATCCCTAAGCCTCCCTCTAGTCACATATCCATACATATTTAACACTCGTTTGGTCATTTTTATCCTTCATTACATATCCATACCATATTAATCTATTCGGATGGATAAAGTCAAAAGGTTTATAAGATGGTTTCTAAAGTTATAGAGACCGGATGTCCCATCACTATCGCTGTAGAGTTAAGCAAACGAACTGAAGGCTTGCTTTTTGACACGTTCCGGTCAGCAGTCGTACTAATAGCTTGGTCATTAGTACTGAGATTGAATTGACGGTTTATACTAACGAGGAGTGAATAGAAAAGGAGAAAAGAGTTCTTAGTACTAAGAATGTATGTCAAGCGAAAATAATCTTTTTTACTTCAATCTTTAAATTATTTAATCTTATATATAGTATAACTAAAAAGCTGTGGTAGCCCAGCGGTAACACCGTGCGACTATGTCGAGGAATTCACGGGTTCAAACCCGGGCAGACACCAATGAGTTTTTCTGTTAAAACTTATGTGTCTAATTGATAATGCAATTTATCACACGTTTTTCAGTGAAGGAAAACATCGTGAGGAAACCTGCATATCTCTATATAATTCTGTAGATATGTGTAACCAATCATTGGAGCAGCGTGGTAGGTCTTAGCTCCAATTATCTCCAATAATGGAGAGAAGAGGCCTATTCTCAGCAGTGGGATAGTAACAGGCCGCTTCTTACTTATAGTATAACTGGCTTTTATACAACTTCGTTCGCGTGGACTGTAGTTTTGAAATTAAGAGTAGCTTCTGTCACTCTCCAAAAATGCAAATATCTCCATCACAAAAATCAGATCGATCCGGGAGGAATCAGAGGGATTTATAGTTTTATCAAGGGCATAATTTGATAATTTTAGTATAACCGTACTTACATGATATATATATTAAAATAGCACAGTAAAAGGAGTACAAAAACTTCATGTACCTCAAAAAATTCATAATGTTTTTAATGTATTAAATCTATATATATAAAAGAAAGTTGGTCTTAGTTACACTATTTATAACTCAAGAACGGATGAACAAATTCGGCTGAAAATTGGTGGAGAGGTGGCTTAGAACCAGGAGAGGGACATAGGATACTTTATATCCCGTTCGACCGCATTTATTTTATCCCGTCAAGTCACTATAAAACGTGGTATAGCAAAAACGACTATGACATGGAAAAACAAAACATAAATGACAGCTAAACGTAATTTAGTCTTTGGATAAGTATGGTAAAAATATGACAATTATCAAAATAGTAGTAGCTATAAACGTTACTACATAGTATAAAACAAAGTCACTTTCTCTGTCTGTCCTTATATCTCCATGTTTGCTTAAATCTTTAAAACTACGCAAAAGATTTTGATGCGGTTTTTTTAAGTATATAGAGTGATTGAAGAGGAAGGTTTATATGTATAATAAAATTCAATATGGAGTAGCGAAATACTGTGATTATCACTGAGTGACATAGGCTATATGCTTTATACCCGTGCGAAGCTGGGGCGGGACTCCTAGTATCTCTATAAATATTACAAACTTTTAATGGAAATGTGCTAGAAAACTTAAAGTTACAGTAACAACGATGATCCGGCATTAAATTAATCAACTTATCACTTAAACGTATAGCATTACTTTGGCATAATTCAATTTTATAAAATTCAATTCAAATTCAAAATTTTCGTTATTCAAATAAACTTGTAAACGCATACTATTAAATCGTCAATTCTACTGTTGATTCAGAAAGCTGTTCCTACCAAAATTGAATGCAGAATTTTATTATAGAATCTGAAATCTTAATATCGTTTTGAAAAAAGTATTATTAAACAAAATAAATATAAAGCTGTGATGGCCTAGCGGTGCGACCGTGTGAATCTCTAGAGACGATCATGGGTTCAAACCCGGGCAGACACCAATGAGTTTTTCTATTAAAACTTATGTGTCTAATTTATCACACGCTTTTCGGTGAAGGAAAACATCGTGAGGAAACCTGCATATCTCTAGAGAATCCTAGGGATATGTGTAACCTACCAATCCACATTGGAGCAGCGTGGTAGGTCTTAGCTCCAACCCTTCTCTCCAAAAATGGAGAGAGGAGGCCTATGCCCAGCAGTGGGATAGTAACAGGCCGTTACTTACTACTTACTTTAAATATAATTTAATAAAGAACTGGCTTTGTTAGTAATGGCTAACCGACCTATCACAACGCCCTTGTTCGTAATACAGAAGATAACAATGACATTACAGTTTTGTCTCCCTCGCACTTATATTTAGTCTTACGGTCAAGGTCAATGCATTTTTAAATAGACTGCAGGTACGTGAAATTAAAATTAATGTCAGGTAAGTAGAATAGACCACCCTCATTTCTTACCGAGGTGTCGTAAAAGGCGACTAAGGTAAGTTGACCCACTGTGTAGTATCCGGTTGAGTAAAATAGGCCACCCTCTTTCTTACCGTGGAGTCGTAAAATACGACTAAGGTATGTTGACGTCAGGCAGGCGGCCGGTCGTAAAATACGTAGCCAAATCATGTGACAACATGTTTGTAACATGTTGTGCCGACCCCACTTAGAGTGGGATAAGGGCAGGAGGATGATGATCATAGTGACCTCTTAAAAATGCTATACCATTTATATTTTGTATTTGAAATATCGCAATGTATAACCTGAATTTTCATCCCTCCCAATTTTCCGAACTCGCTTTTAAGTTGATGCAAAAATACAAAATCTCATTTCGAATATCTAGTTTTCGCGGAGATGAAAAATTCGGATGATATTGAAGCAATCCCCTTTCATATCCACCGGTTTAATAAAAGACTTTTGTTTACATTTCTGTCGAATTGCAAATTGGATAGAGGTTTTGAAAATGGCATCGTTTTTTATAACCAAACTAGCGGCCTGCCCCTGCTTCGCACGGGTATAAAATATATAGCCCATGTCACTCAGTGAAAAAAAATTATTAAAATCGATCCAGTAGTTTTGATTTATACATTACTGCCCGTGGCCCGCAAGAGTTAAATTTGGAGAAAAACAATTTCCCTCTCCCTATTCCAAGAAGATTTCCTGCTATCTTTGAATATCTAAATTCATATAGTACATATTTGCGTATTTATTTCTTACATTTTTCCCTATGTATTTTATTTTTAAAATTAATTACAGAATGTCTTTAAACAAACTCTTGAAAGAGCGACATCGCTGCTAAAGTCAAAGTGTTATAGGGCGAAGCGCGGCGTCCTTACGGCATTTTAAATCTGTAATATCTCCGAAAATGTTCACTTAAATTACATACTGTAAACGGCCATATTGATCTATATTAAATCAACTATTTATTTAAGGTACTTAATTGGATAAGGATTAATGCTGTATTGTATAAAAATTGCTTCAAAAATAAGGCATTATTTTTCGTAAAAAGTAAATGACAAAAAATTCTATAGTGGGTTATCCATAAGAGATAGACATATACCATCGCGGACTTTTCTGTAGACCTTTTCAAGGTGTACAAATACTTAGTACATCATTTTGATAAATCTCGTAGGGTTTAGCCTGCGTTTGCAATGTAAGCGGAAAAAAATGTAATTATTTACAGAAACCTCAAAAATTACACTATTTCTTTACTCCGTATTGAATGTTATTATACGTACAAACCTTCCTCTAGAATCACTCTATCTATTAAAAAAATTGCATCAAAATCTGTTGCGTAGTTTTAAAGTTTTATGCGTACATAGGGAGAATGCGACTTTGTTTTATAATATGTAGTGATAGCAATCGCCAGCGACTCCGCTCGCGTGGAAAGATTAAAACCGTAATATAGTATTTTGATAACAATAAAAATTACAGCTGTTTATAAACACTGTTAAAAAGAGGCTGATACAGAAAGCCTACTATACTGTCGAGGATTACTTAGAAGATAAGAATGTGTGGATATAGCTCTCTTTGAACCTGTACAAGACAGTAATGACTTAATGTAAATAGTATTAAGAATTATATTTTTAAAAGAGCAACCGCCGAGTTTCTTGCTGGCTCTTCTCGGTAGGAACAGCTTTCCGAATCAGCAGTAGAGTTGACGATTCAAAAGCAATTCAATAAAGAATATTTTGAATTTCAATTTGAATGGTTAAAGTAGGTTAACCTTAAAAGCTAGACATATGCTGTCTTGGACTTTTATTTACATCTTTTAGAGGGGAACAATTTTGTAATACATGATTTTTTAATAACTTACACCGTTTACTTACCGCATAAGGAATGCTTTCAATTTCGTACAATATATTGCTGCTCCTCTCCTATTCATCTTAGCGTGATGTTATTTAGCCTATAGCATTCTAAGATAAATGGACTATCTTACACTGAAAGAATTTTTCAAATCGGTCCAGTAGTTCCTGAGATTAGCGCGTTCAAACAAACAAACTCTTCAGCTTTATATATTAGTGTAGTAATCCTGAACTCAAGTATGTTAAGTTTGACTATTTATTCCTGCATACATTACTCACAAGGGACTAGTGTAAGGTTAAACAGTTAAATTAATATATCCAATGTAATTTATCCATTGTCACCAAGACATAAAGTCGTCAATCGTTTGCGAGGGAAACCTGATCGTGAATATTCCCTCGGGAACACTGTTACTACATCGACTCCTGTTTTATCGTTGGGATAATTCGATTTTTAACAGCCTATAAAGTGCGGCTGGTAGGTTTTAATTTGGACATAAGTTTAGTGTTCAACTAACTTTTTCATTTAATCCAAGTGATAAGTTATTTATTTACAATTAATCTATGCGAGTTATATAAAGAATAAATACTCTAAAGCCATGGAGTCAAAGTGCAAATTTTTATCCGTTTTAACCTCGGTTAATTGCCTCTTCAGGTGACAAGAGGGCTGGCTTTTCCGCAAAAAGAATCAGATTAGCGATTCAGCGCGGAAACGCTGCCAGCATTCTTGGGACCATTCCACGTGGGCATGATTTGTATAGTCATAGCGTGTAAGTAATTTAAGATAGATATAACTTGTATATTTTTGCTGTAAATAAAAAAGAAGTTAAATGCAAAATTGCTGGATAATATTTACGCCATTAACTTTAAATGCCTCGTTTTTTGAAAACACCGTTTACTTATTAAAAACGACAGTTTCGCGAGCTTTAAGCGCTCTTAAAGCCACTCGACTTTAAAACGAGCTGCGACTAAATTGGAAGCTGTTGTATGAAAGAAAAGATGCTGCTATAAGTGGTGTTAGGTCGCCTAAAGCTACATTTTAACGAGCCGTTAAAAGCTACTATGTTTTTGGATGGTAAATAAATCATTCTTGCCCTTAACCCACCTTTTATTTAACTCTGTCGCTGCTCCTGTTATATGTCACACTGCACACAATCCAACCATCTCTCAGCCTCCCTCTAGTCACATATCCCTCCACATCTTCTTTAATTAAACTGAGTTAATCTTGTCTGTGTAATTCAATTTCGAAAGGGGTGCCAAAGTGGTCGGCCTCCTCGTGGCGCACCCTGGGCAAGCTTAGTCTTGGCGAACGGACCACTGAGGGGTGGCCAATCCAGTTGTCCCTCTGATTAGCAGAGGGCAATCTGGACGGGCCGGGGACTTCGGGGGGGTTGGGGTGAAGTCCCTAATGAGCGACGGGTCCAGTTGGGCTTACTCTAACTCTGGCTGGACATGGTTACGGCCACCGTCGGCGAAACCCGGAAGCCCAGCAATGGGAACGGGGACCTTCGGGTTGCGAGGAAGAAAACCTCTATAAAAAATTACCCGGTGGGGGCGGAAACGCCCACCAAGGCGTTGGGGCCCCTACGCGATCTCTCCCTGTCGACCGTGACATAGCAAACACGGTGAGCAGGGAGCGATCGTGGGCAGCGATGGCCTCCCTTAGCTCTGCGGAGGGGGGCGGAGGGAGGCGGCGGAGCGGTTCCACAAACTGTTGTTCTGGATCCAATCTGCTGCTGGTGAGTCCAGGTGTTAGTGACTCGCCCAAGCCCATCGTCTGCCGCCCTAACTGGGGACCTTCGGGTGTTCCGAACGGGGTACATCGGACACCTGGCTTACAGGTCCCCGAGGCGGTCGGTGCATCTGGTGCTCCCGATGCACCGGTGAGCGGAGGGGGGTTTCTCTTTCGAGGGGCCCCTACCTGGAGGTGTTTATTCTCTGGGATCAGAGCTGTCGGCGGGATGGGGGCAAAATGTACAATGATACCCTGTCCTTGCCATCGGCAGCGTGGTGGAGCACACAGGTCGTTTTAGTCGGTGCGAGTCCGACATAACCGCCGCCTGTCCCCGTCGGGCGGCGGTACCCATAAGGGGTTTTTTCCTGTATAATAAAAAAAAAAAAAATTCAATTTCGAAAAACATTTTTTTTAAATTCAAATAAACTTGTAAACAGTGCTTTTGAATCGTTAATTCTACTGCTGGTTCGGAAAGCTGTTCCTACCGAGAAGAGCCAGCAAGAAACTCAGCGGTTGCTCTTTTCAATATAATGCTTAGAACTAGTTACATTAAGTCATTACTATCTTGTACAGGGTCGGACAGTAGCTATATCCACGCATTGTTATCGTCTAAGTAATCCTCAACAGTATAGTAGGCTTTCAGCCTCTCTTTAATAGTGTTTTTAAACTGCTATAATGGCACAGCTATATTGATTGTGGATTTTTATTATAGAATCTCATACCCAAACCCACAAACGAATTTCGTACCTTTGCATGTATATATATGTTTCTCGGAAACGGCTGCAACACTTTTCCTGAAATTCAGCATGTAGGGGGTTTTGGGACAGAAAAATCGACCAGCTAGATCTAGCTAGGTTTTATGTAAAAAACATTCGTTTTATTCCTGTTTTTGGGTATTAAAAAATACTAAAATTTACCTTGAACATTGTTACCGTTAATTGTCAAGTCAGCATAGCTTATTCGGGGAACGGGCGGTCGCGAGAAATAAAAATACCAAGGATCGAGCCCTACCTATCCTATTATTTTTGTCTTTTTTTTAGTTACTTTTTTAATTTTGTTTTAACACTCATTTAACACTCATGCCGTGCGGTATCTGACTGAGTAGAATCGACTAACCTTATTTCTTACCGTGATGTAAAAGGCCTGCATGTATATGAAGGTGGAATCTTGCAAGTCAATGCCCCACTTCCCTTGGTCCGATTGAGATGATACATACTGGTCCAGTCCCGATGACAATGTTTATGATAAGCATGACCTGATGACAGGATTGGCTCCAGACGAGGGAACTCAACGGTTAACAGTAGGGACATGAAATTTTGTTGTTGAGATTGTGGTGGTGAATGTGTGCAGTGCTTGTGTATTGTTGTGTCATCGGTGTCGGGTAGTGCATGAGTTTTTACAAATTCTGCATGTATCATAGTACACTCTACATTTAGCATTACATATATTTCCTTTTATCGCGGATTATAGCAAAATAATATTCTCATTACTTTTGTATGTATATCTATATTGTTAATATATTTTATGATATCTATACTAATATATAAAGCTGAAGAGTTTGTTTGTTTGTTTGTTTGTTTGTTTGTTTGTTTGTTTGTTTGTTTGTTTGTTTGTTTGTTTGAATGCACTTATCTCAGGAACTACTGGACCGTTGCGTGTAAAGCTTATATTCAATACAATTAGGAAATATTAAATTTCCTTTAGGTCTATAAAGACTAATTTCCATAAAAAGAGAAATGTCCGCTTTTTGAAAGTGAAAGAAAAGCTTTGTGAGAGATGGCGCCTGCGGCCGCGGCCCCTACCACCAGTGGTGTGAAAGTGGAAAAAGAAACGTAAAGCAAAGTCTCTAAAAGCTGTCTGTATAAGATCGATTAACTCAAAATCAAAATGACTTTTTGTATCGTTTTACTAAAAAGCTAACCTCAATTCTTCTAAAAGGTTTAGATTAGGTCAAACTAGGACACACAGTCAAATTTTATTTTAATTTGTTTTCCAGTAATTCCTGAGATTAGCGCGTTTAAACAAACAAACTCTTCAGCTTTATATATTTATTTATTAGTATAGATATCTTTAATATTTATATGAGCTAATCTTGGATACATATATAAATATACTAGCGGCCTGCCCCTGCTTCGCTCGGGTATAAAATATATATCCCATGTCAGTCAGTGTAAAAAAATGATTTAAATCGATCCAGTAGTTTTGATTTATTCATTACTGCCCGTGGCCCGCAAGCGTTAAATTTGGAGAAAAACAATTTCCGTATTTAATTGGATAAGGATTATTTCTTAACGAGGTGTAGTATAAGGTGACTAAGGTAAGTCGACCCGCCGTTTGGTATCCGGCTGAATAGAATAGTACCACCCTCATTTCTTACCGAGGTGCCGTCAAATACGACTGACTACGGTCGTAAACGCAGCCAAATCATGTGACAGGATTTTTATAACATGTGCCGACCCCACTTAGAGTGGGATAAGGGCAGGAAGATGATTATGACTGTAAATTATTAGATTAAGAGCTGTGAATTTATTTAAAATAAATAAATAAATTAAAAGTGAAGTCGAGTCGAGTTCGTAAACTGTAAGACCAATGGTAATGACTCAAACCGAAACATGTTCAGACGTTCATAACTAGAAATGCATCTACAGAGATTGAATTGTATTTCATTGTAATATAGACCTTATAGCTAAAACATAGAGTTTATTTTCTAATGACATCGCAAATTCGTGTTCTACCCGCTTAAATTGAAAGCTGTTACATAAGAGAGCAATTCCGGCCTTCAGAAGCTTTGAGCAAACTTTTTGTGCTTTCGAATAGAGCTTTTGGGAGAGATTCGGCGCTTTTCGCTATTAAAGACTGTGGTTTGCGAATTTTTCAAGTTTTTGGTGAAAAAACAATATTTGGTCACCTTTGTCATCTAATTCGTAAATAAGTTTATATTTTATAGAATTAGGCGTTACTTTGCGGAGATCCATAATACAAAAGTAATAATAAAATTATTTTGCTATAATCCGCGATGAAGTAAAATAGAAAATATATATAATGCTAAATGTAGAGTGGACAATCGGTTATCATACCTGATACATGCAGGATTCGTAAAAAAGGCAAAATAAAATAAATGGTGGGGTTGAACCGATTAGTATATAACTAAGCTTATTTGGGTATTGCTTCGCTTTGCGATTTTGGTCGTGGAGTCTATCTCCTGATGATGCTTCGGTTGCGGAGCGAAACGATTGTTGAGTTTGTGATAGTGAACGTATATAGTGCTTGTGTATCGTGGTGGTGGTGGAGGTTTGTGCATGAGTTTTTACGAATCCTGCATGTATCAGGTATGATAACCGATTGTCCACTCTACATTTAGCATTATATATATTTTCTATTTACTTCATCGCGGATTATAGCAAAATAATTTTATTATTACTTTTGTAAGTTTATATTATTAACAATCGTAATATAGTATTTTGATAATCATAAAAATGGTTAAAGTGGGTTAACCTTAAAAGATAGACATCTATAGACTTTGATTTAGAACTTTTAGAGGGGAACAATTTTGTAGTACATGATTTTTAACAACTATCACCATTTACTTAGCACACGCAAGGAAAGCTTTAAATTTTTCCATTTTAGTAACATTTTTTATTGCTACTCCTGTCCTATTCATCTTAGTGTGATGTTATATAGCCTATAGCCTTCCTCGATAAATGGACTATCTTACACTGAAAGAATGTTTCAAATCGGTCCAGTAGTTCCCGAGATTAGCGCGTTCAAACAAACTCTTCAGCTTTATATATTAGCATAGATAAAACAAAGTCCCCATATTTGTCTGATTTTCTCAAAATTTACTGAACGCATTTTTGTACAGTTTGCACTAAAAGGTAGTGCAATTCTTTTGGAAGGCTTGTAGATTATGATACTGTTGCATAACAAGGGTTCTTATAACACGAGTGTGTTTTATAGTACACGAGTGTTATAAGACCAAGTTATGTACAGTGTCATACACTACTTTATCTACTCTCATACTATAATACGTAAAACAATATTAATAGAAACCAAACTTTGTTTAAATATTGAAAAGATTGTTTCAATGTCAAATGTTAGCGCCAAGGCACAAACATCGATTGCGCATGCGTGTTGCGTCGCCGCGGACTCGTTCATTGAAACCTTTTGTTTTTAAGGTTCAACCTCCTCGGTCCAGCTGGAGGTTGTATAGGTGTGTCGTTATGATTAAAAAGTTATATTATGATACAGGTGTCCATACAAGACCTGTATCGTAATAAAACTTTAATTTTTTTTATTTTTGGCCTGTATGTAATGATTGTCATAAGTATTTTGGTTTCAGTTTTATAATCTTTGTATTATAGTATCAGAGTAGATAAAGTTAACATTAAATAACTGTTTTATGAAAAATATGTTTAAGAGGTCGTGCGGATTTGATATTACTCGCCTGCTGCTTTAGTCGCATACCCCGTAAACCAGTAGAGTTACACTAACGTGATGTACTAGAGAATTGTAGATCTATAAAAATACTACAAAAAAGTCCGCGACAGCAAGTCTCTATCTCGTATGGTTTCACAATACTACTGTTATGTGCAAGATTGATAACAGCGCGGGCAAATCCAATGGCATAGCTATTCTAAGTATATATTCTAACAAATCAAGTTTAAATTCATATCCCTATTGTTAACCGTTGAGTTCTCTTGTCTGGAGCCAATCCTGTTATCAGGATTTTATTAAAAAAGGGGCTCTTTAATACTTTATACGTGTATTAATTAATATAATAAATTACTAATTACGCATTGCAATTCAACACAAAACAACTTTTTGAATTATGCCACTTTAATACTAATTGCGATATCTATGGGCGAGTAAACAAGTGCATATTCTACTCTAGAGACCGTAAAATATAACGTGCATTTAATATTTATAAACCAAGTTCAAAAGTTCAAAATAAAACGACAGAGTTACCAAGTAAAATACATTTAACTGATTGCTAGCTTTAAACTTTGATATAACTTAAATATTTGAAGGTAAAGTTGGTCTGGGATGGTCTGTAAATAATATTATATTCAGGTTAGAAAACTCAGTTAACTTTAATAACACTACAAATAAAATACTTATTTAACTTTAATATTAAAAATGAGTTAATTTTGTTAGCCGTGTGGTATCAGGCCTCATTTCTTACCGAGGTGTCGTAAAAGGCGACTAAGATAAGTCGACCCGTCGTAACTTATTTATTTATTTCTTTTTATACATATATTTAGATAAGAGAAAGAGGTGGTATCCGGCTGAGTAGAATAGACCATCGTCAATTATTACCGAGGTGTCGTAAAAGGTGACTAAGGTAAGTCGACCCGCCTTGTTGTATCCGGCTGAGTAGAATAGTACCACCCTCATTTCTTACCGAGGTGTTGTAAAAGGCGACTAAGGTAAGTCGACCCGTCGTGTTGTATCCGGCTGAGTAGAATAGTACCACCCTCATTTCTTACCGAGGTGTTGTAAAAGGCGACTAAGGTAAGTCGACCCGCCGTGTTGTATCCGGCTGAGTAGAATAGTACCACCCTCATTTCTTACCGAGGTGTCGTAAAAGGTGACTAAGGTAAGTCGACCCGTCGTGTGGTATCCGGCTGAGTAGAATAGTACCACCCTCATTTCTTACCGAGGTGTCGTAAAAGGCGACTAAGGTAAGTCGACCCGCCGTGTGATATCCGGTTTAGTAGAATAGACCACCCTCCTTCTTAACGAGGTGTCGTAAAATACGACTAAAGTAAGTTGACGTCAGGCAGGCGGCCGGTCGTAAAAACGCAGCCAAATCATGTTACAACATGTTTATAACATGTTGTACCGATCCCACTTAGAGTGGGATAAAGGTAGGAGAATATATATTTAAAAATGAGTTAATTTTGTATGTATAAATTTCTGAATCTCAAAAACGGCTAAATCAAGAAAGAAGCTGTGGTAGCCCAGCGGTATCACCATGCGCCTCTTTCGAGGAGGCCTAGGGTTCAAACCCCGGGCAGGCACCAATGAGTTTTCTAGTAAAACTTATGTGTCTAATTGATAATTGCAATTTATCACACGCTTTTCGGTGAAGGAAAACATCGTGAGGAAACCTGCATATCTCTAGAGAATCCTGGTGATATGTGTAACCAATCATTGGAGCAGCGTGGTAGGTCTTAGCTCCAATCCTTCTCTCCAAAAAAAAAAACAGAGGGAAGAGGCCTATGCCCAGCAGTGGGATAGTAACAGGCCGTTACTTACTTACTACTTACTACTAAAAGATTATCGAGCAAAGCTCGCCAATATATTCTATTAATGAAAACCAATAAAATTAAAAGCTTTTTGAGTGTATTGCAAACAGTTGCGATATCGTTTTATAATATGTACTAGCAATCGCCAGCGGTTCCGCCCGCGTGGAAATATTAAAACCGTAATATAGTATTTTGAAAACCATAAAAATGGTTAAAGTGGGTTAACCTTAAAAGCTAGACATATGCTGTCGCGGACTTTTATTTAAAACTTTTAGAGGAAAACAAGTAGTACATGATTTTTGAATAACTATCACCGTTTACTCAGCGCACGCAAGGAAAACTTAAAATTTTGCCGTTTTCGTAATGTTTTATTGCTGCTCCTTTCCTATTCATCTGAGCGTGATGTTATATAGTTTGTTTGTAATCTCTTTATAGCATTAATTCAAATAAAAATAAAAAACAACATAATTTACAATGGCGGACTTTTTTTTAGTTTTTAGTTTTTGGTGAAAAAACAATATTGGGTCACCTATATTATCCTAGTTTATATTACTAGCAACCGTAATATAGTCTTTTGATAACCATCAAAATGGTTAAAGTGGTTAAAATGGTTAACCTTAAAAGCTAGACATATATAGACTTTGATTTTTGATTTAGAACTTTTAGAGGGAAAAAATTTTGTTATAAATGTACACGCAAACGCTAGGAAAGCTTTAAATTTTGCCGTTTAAGTAACATTTTTTATTGCTGCTCCTCTCCTATTCATCTTAGCGTGTTATATAGCCTATATCCTTCGATAAATGGACTATCTTACACTGAAAGAATTTTTCAAATCGGTCCAGTAGTTCCTGAGATTAGCGCGTTCAAACAAACAAACTTTTCAGCTTTATATATTGGTATAGATTAATATATTTCAGTGCTAATGCAATTAAAAATATTAAATTCCATTACAGTATTAAAAACACGCGTCAAGTTTATTTAAGCTCGCATAAAAAGAGTTCGCATTTTATAAAAATGCCGGCGCAATTTCTTAATTATACCGCGGTAAGTTAAATTGCAAAGGCACTCCGCACTCTATACACTCTCCACTCCGCACTCCGCACTCCGCACTCTGCACTCTGCACTCTATAGTTATTTCTTGTTTTCACTCTCCGGGAGTGCTATTCAGTTTTTCCCAAATGAAAAGCTTTCATCGGCGTCGAGGTAATGAACACCGCGAATCAAAAACCGCAATGGCTGAGTTGTTAGTTGTAGTTGGGTGAATAAAAAATTGAAATTATATTAGCAATAACTCGATTTAAAATATCTACTATATAAAAATAAGTCGGGTTTTCCTTCCTGACGATATAACTCCAGAACGCACGAACCGATTTCCACGGTTTTGCATTCGTTGGAAAGGTCTCGGGCTCCGTGAGGTTTATAGCAACGAAAATCTAGGAAAAATTTCAATAGAAAAGCGGGAAAATAGGAAAAATCATTTTTTAAATACAGCGCCATATCAAAACTACTGGATCAATTTTAATCATTTTTTTTACACTGACTGACATGGGATACATATTTTATACCCGTGCGAAGCAGGGGCAGGCCGCTAGTATATATATATATAAGAATCTCGGAAACGGCTCCAACGATTTTCCTGAAATTCAGCATGTAGGGGTTTTGGGGGAGAAAAATCGATCTAGATAAGTTTTTGTAAAAAACATGTCGTTTTATCCCTTTTTTCGGGCTCTAAAATTTTTTTGAAGTTTACGTTAAATACAATCTCAATTTTTCGCTGTCAAACGTAAAGTCATGGTTCATTTGGAGAACGGGCGGTATAGAGAGGTGGAAATACCTAGGATCGAGCCCCACCTGACCTATTATTTTTTAATTTTTATTTTCAATTTTTTTTGAATTTTTTTCATATCATTTTAAAAATTACCGAACAAGGCTCGGTGCCCAGGTACTAATATATTATTCAACCTTTTAACCTTTGAGCTACGAAGGTTATTTGTATATTTATATTGTTTGAATCCTAATTAAGTAAAGTACGATTGCCAAAGAAATAGTTCTTGACGCCGGCCATTTGCAATTGAAAATGGCGCAAACCGACACAGTGTTATGCTAAAATCGACTTTAGAATTATACATAAGAGTTGAAATTTGAGTAAACTTAAGCACTTTAGAAAAGGGACTTCATTATTCTATAATCTCAACTGCAATGAAAATTCAACTTTATTACAAACTAATTAAACTTCAAAATTAACTGCACTATAAAGTTTCTAATGTTGTAATTTTTAACTATTAGTATTGGTCACTTAAAAAATAATTTTACAGTAATAATAATACGATATAAATTCGTTTAAAGAAAGTTCAACGAGCAACATAGTATGCAGATATTTTGAAGAGTGTACATGCAAAATTTGTCTTTGTCGTGTAAGAAATAAGGTTGAATTTTGTTTGGGTATAAATTTTATTATTGTACCACGCAAGCGCGTTTTTCAACTTTATCCAGTTGGTAACCTCAGTCTGGTTCGCGCTGCGGTGGCGAACGGTCGCGTCGGTGCGCTCTCCCGCCCAACCACCTGTTCATCATATATAAACTTTTCCCTCTATTTTCGCAACATATTCGCAATTTTCTTTTCACTTATCAACTTTTCTTTATTTTCACTCACATTATATTCCTGCGAGGCTTTCACTCGGATAAGGTAAATTGTTTTAAAGATGGCGTCTATCGATTATTATTTACGATTTCTTTTAATAGTCATAAAGATTTTGATATAAATACATACTAATAAAAAATTTATAACTGAGTTTTTAAGCAATATTTTCGTGTACTTAAGTTATTGCATATAAACCAAAAAAAAAATTTAATGTATTTATTTCAACTCCTAAAGAAAATTACTTTGGATAAATAAAAACGTTATTTTTTCTAATATTTCAAATTTACTTCATTTAATAACTGTTTACAAGTATATTTGAATATTTTTTTTTTAAATTAAGATCACATTTTTGTAAGCGGAACATTTAAAAAAATTTCAAGTTTGATAGATTTTTACTGAAAATCAATTATACGACGAAAGTCCGCTGCTGCATTTGTCTGTGTGTCTGTTGCATTTGTCTTGATAATATACTTAGGTTTATAAAGGAAATTCGTTATATGAAAGTTTATAAAGAAAGATACCAGTTGGATTGACTTTCTAAAACATTTCCGCTAATTATCTTAATATATCAGCATATTTACATAAAACCTTAATAAATTACATTTAAATCTTTCTCGAAAATCATTCTATCTATTAATGGAAACAGTATGAAAAGTCCTTTTAAAAGGTTTTTAAGTTAATGCAAACAGATTGTTTTATTACTATACTAGCGGCCTGCCCCTGCTTCGCACGGGTATAAAATATATATCCCATGTCAGTCAGTGTAAAAAATGATTAAAATCGATCCAGTAGTTTTGATTATTCATTACTGCCCGTGGCCCGCAAGCGTTAAATTTGGAGAAAAACAATTTCCTTTCCCTATACCAAGAAGATTTCCTGCTATCTTTGGAATATCTAAATTCATATAGTACATTTTTACTTATTTACTTTTACATTTTACCTATGTATTTTATTTTTACAATTAATTACAGAATGCCTTTAAACAAACTCTTGAAAAAGCGACATAGCTGCTAAATTCGAAGTGTTATAGGGCGAAGCGCGGCGTCCTCACGGCATTTTAAATCTGTAATATCTCCGAAAATGTTCACTTAAATTACATGCTGTAAACGGCCATATTGATCTATATTAAATCAACTATTTATTTAAGGTACTTAATTGGATAAGGATTAATGCTGTATTGTATAAAAATTGCTTTAAAAAGTAAGGCACTATTTTTCGTAAAAAGTAAATGACAAAAAATGCTATAGTGGGTTATCCATAAGAGATAGACATATACCATCGCGGACTTTTCTGTAGACCTTTTCAAGGTGTACAAATACTTAGTACATCATTTTGATAAATCTCGTAGGGCTTAGCCAGCGTTTGCAATGTAAGCGGAAAAAAATGTAATTATTTATAGAAACCTCAAAAATTACAGTATTTCTCTACTCCGTATTGAATGCTATTATACGTACAAACCTTCCTCTAGAATCACTCTATCTATTAAAAAAAACCGCATCAACATCGGTTGCGTAGTTTTAAAGTTTTATACGTACATACGATATATGTGACTTTGTTTTATAATATGTAGTGATTTAGCTTTAGTCATTCTTAAGTAAAATGCGTGTATGATGTGGTTTAAATAATTTTATTGCAAAATTTAACAGAAGTATAAGAGAGTATGTAAACAGTTTTGCAAAAAATATCCTTATTATTATAATTATTATATTATCTATTTATAGAATTAGGCGTTACTTTGCGGAGGTCCATAATCCAAAACTAATGAGAATATTATTTTGCTATAATTAGCAAATAAAAGAAAGTAGGAACCGACATAAGCTTGCGGCTCCTGCTTTGAACAAAAGTACGTAAATCGTTTGTGGGTTTGGGTATGAGATTTTATAATAAAATTCCGCAATCAATTTCAGCTTTGCCATAACAACAGTTTAAAAACACTGTTAAAGGGAGGCTGATACAGAAAGCCTACTATACTGTTAATAATTACAAAGATAATTTATAGAAATAGGCGTTACTTTGCGGAGATCCATAATACAAAAGTAATAATAAAAGTATTTTATTACTTTTGGTCATAAAAGTACATATTTATAATTTTATTGGGACATAAAAGTTTTCGGAAATAAAGTAATAATTAAATTATTTTATAACTTTTGGACATAAAAGTACGTAAAAGTACGTAGAGGTTGCGTAGAGTTGGCGTAGCAGATGCGTAGCTTTACGTAGCGGCTACGTAGCGGCTACGTAGCTACACGTAGAACTTGCGTAGCATAACCGTAGCATACATTTATCAGCTTTATGCTAAAGTAACGGCGTGTTACTATCCCACTGCTGGGCAAAGGACTTTGGGTAAGGGTTGGAGCTAAAACCCACCACCTCCCAATGGATTAGAATACACATATCTCCAGAATTCTCTAGAGATATGCAGGTTTCCTAACAATGTTTTCCTTCACGTAAATAGTAACAAATATCGCACTCTTAGTATTAAAGTGACCTAATTTAAAAATATTTATTTGAATTTGCAATAAATCGTAGTGCCTATGACATATAATAGACAAAGTAGGAACCGATATAAGCTTGCGGCTGCTTTGAACAAAAGTACGTAAGTCGTTTGTGGGTTTGGGTATATTATATAATAACATTCCGCAATCAATTTCAGCTTTGCCATTACAGCAGTTTAAAAACACTGTTAAAGAGAGGCTGATACAGAAAGCCTACTATACTGTTGAGGATTACTTAGACTATAAGAATGCGTGGATATAGATATTGTTCGACCCTGTACTAGATAGAAACGATTAAATGTAAGTATTAAGAATTGTATTTTTAAAAGAGCAACCGCCGAGTTTCTTGCTGGCTCTTCTCGGTAGGAACGGCTTTCCGAACCAGCAGTAGAGTTGACGATTCAAAAGCACGCGTTTACAAGTTTATTTGCATAAAGAATATTTTAAATTTGAACGGTAACTAAAGAACACATTAACTAAAGAAAACCAAATTATATTTTACTAGCTTTTACCTGCAACTTCGTTTGCGTGATAGATTAATAATAAATTGCGCTTTTCAATGTTATTCCTGTAGAATTAACAGGATTTCTATAGCCTATATATTATTCTGGTGTATAAGGAGTTATTGTGTCAAATTTGATCGATATTGGTTCAGCGGATTCGCCGTGAAAGTGTAACAAACATACTCACAAACTTTCGCATTTATAATATTAGTAGAATAGTACGCCGTGTGGTATCCGGCTGAGTAGAATAGTACCACCCTCTTTTCTTACCGAGGTGTCGTAAAACTAAGGTAAGTCGACCCGCCGTTTGGTATCCGGCTGAGTAGAATAGATTACCCTTATGTCTTACCGTGGTGTCGTAAAAGGCGACTAAGGTAAGTTGACACATGTGGTATCCGGCTGAGTAGAATAGACCTCCCTCTTTTTTATCGAGGTGTCGTAAAAGACGACTAAGGTAAGTTGACTCACCGTGTGGTATCCAGTTAAGTAGAATAGACCACCCTTCTTTCTTACCGAGGTGTCGTAAAAGGTGACTAAGGTAAGTTGATCCACCGTGTGGTATCTGGTTAAGTAGAATAGACCACCCTCTTTCTTATCGAGGTGTCTTAAAATACGACTAAGATACGTTAACGTCAGTCGTAAAATATATAGCCAAATCGTGCGACATGTTAATGACATGTTGTGCCGACCCCCACTTAGAGTGGGATAAGGGCAGGAAGATGATAGTTTAGTAGGATAAGCGACGCCGCAGATCCAAGCTAGTTAAGAATGATATTCAATTATAAATTTTCGTCGAAAATTTCGCGGTGAATTTATTTTGATTGCAAATTGCGATGGCGGGCGGCGGATTAAAATACCCTGACTTGACGGGAAAGTGCTGGCAGAGATTTATGGAAATTTATGGCTATTTATTAAGATTTATGGTTATTTATGAAGATTTATGGTAAAGTAGACCGGTTCGATGGCTGCGTGATAGCTTATTAGGTTTTTAGTACCAGGGTAAGGTGGTAATTTTGTTTTAAAGGTATAAGTAAGTAACGGCCTGTTACTATCCCACTGCTGAGAATAGGCCTCTTCTCCCCTTTTTTTGGAGAGAAGGATTGGAGCTAAGACCTACCATGCTGCTCCAATGCGGATTGGTAGGTTACACATATCTCCAGAATTCTCTAGAGATATGCAGGTTTCCTCACGATGTTTTCCTTCACCGGAAAGCGTGTAATAAATTGCAAATATCAATTTGACACACAAGTTTTACTAGAAAACTCATTGGTGCCTGCCCGGGGTTTGAACCCTAGACCTCCTCGATAGAGGCGCACGGTGTTACCGCTGGGCTACCACAGCTTTAAAGATATATAAAAACGTAATTAATTTATAAAATTAGGCGTTACTTTGCGGAGATCCATATAAAAGTAATAATAAAATTATTTATCTATAATCCGCGATGAAGTAAAATAGAAAATATATATAATGCTAAATGTAGAGTGGACAATCGGTTATCATACTTGATACATGCAGGAGTCGTAAAAACACATGCACAAACCTCCAATATATATTATTACTTTTGCATTATGGATCTTCGCAAAGTAACGCCTAATTCTATAAATTAGATAAAGTTCATTTTATTTTGAACTAAGCATATTTAACATAAAGCTAGCACAAACAATACAGTGTTCAGTTCAGAGAAAATAAACCTACCTCATTAATCCTCGTTAACTGAGAACCTTAATTAGTTAAACTCAATTAATATGAACGGTAAACAAAACCTTTAATATGACTTGTTAAAACATTGTTTTAACAATCACTTTTCATGACTCACGGCGGTTGCTCTTTTAAAAATATATTTAATACTATTTACATTAAGTCGTTACTGTCTTGTACAGGTTCAAAGAGAGCTATATCCACACATTCTTATCTTCTAAATAATCCTCATCAGTATAGTAGGCTTTCTGTATCAGCCTATTTTTAACAGTGTTTTTAAACTGCTGTAATGGCAAAGCTGAAGTTTACATTATTATTAACCTAGCATCTTACAATATTATTAACTTAGTATAAGTTTATATCTTAAATCTAAGTTTAACAACTAAAAGACACTAAATATTAACCTTTATTGATATCAATATTATTAGCATTATGTCCTATGGAATATTGCTATGGGGTAAATGCGCGGATAGTGAAAAAAATTTTGTTTTACAAAAAAGAGCTATACGTGGCATTTATAATTTAAGACCACGTGATTCCCTGCGAGAGAAGTTTAAGGAAATAGGTATTCTTAGATTTGCTTCACAGTACATTTTAAGCAATTTAATTTTTTTACATAAAAATATAAAGAATTATAAAACGATAGGTGATGTATACAATAGACAAAGCAGGAACCGACATAAGCTTGCGGCTCCTGCTTTGCGCCTTGCAAAAGTACGTAACTCGTTTGTGGGTTTTGGTATAAGATTCTATAATAAAATTCCGCAATCAATTTCAGCATTGCCATTACAGCAGTTTAAAAACACTGTTAAAAAGAGGCTGATACAGAAAGCCTACTATACTCTTGAGGATTATTTGGAAGATAAGAATGTGTGGATATAGCTCTCTTTGAATCTGTACAAGACAGTAACGACTTAATGTAAATAGTATTAAATATATTTTTAAAAAGCTGTGGTGGCCTAGCGGTGCGACCGTGTGAATCTCTAGAGACGATCATGGGTTCAAACCCGGGCAGACACCAATGAGTTTTTCTATTAAAACTTATGTGTCTAATTGATAATTGCAATTTATCACACGCTTTTCGGTGAAGGAAAACATCGTGAGGAAACCTGCATATCTCTAGAGAATCCTAGGGATATGTGTAACCTACCAATCCGCATTGGAGCAGCGTGGTAGGTCTTAGCTCCAACCCTTCTCTCCAAAAATGGAGAGAGGAGGCCTATGCCCAGCAGTGGGATAGTAACAGGCCGTTACTTACTTACTTACTATATTTTTAAAAGAGCAACCGCCGAGTTTCTTGCCGGTTCTTCTCGGTAGGAACAGCTTTCCGAACCAGCAGTAGAGTTGATTCAAAAGCACTTGTTTACATGTTTATTTGAATAAAGAATATTTTGAATTTGAATTTGAATTTAATTAATCCTAACTCTTATATCTTATTAAATAGTAAAAACTAAAGAATCGTTGTTAACACTGACTTTATCAAAATATACTTTTCCTGTTATACATTTATCTGCTTTATAAAGGAAAGCGTGCTTATCTCGAACATTTCAATGTACCCACATTTCCAAAGTTTTACCTTTCCAATTGCCAACTTACCTGCTCAAAGCTTACAGTCAAGTCAATAGTGAAACTTTTGCTACAACTGGTCAAGTGCGAGCCGGTTGTTTAATAATTCTAATTTATAAACAGCGAAAGTGTTAATTATGCTGTTAATTTATTATAAAATACAGCAATATTTTATAATAAATAAAATAAATATATATGGTACACTTACACACACGGTCGTCCCCAAAGTAAGTAACTTAATACTTGTGTTATGACAGACAACTGGTGAATATATACTTATGTATTTTTTAAATACATACTTAAATACAAATATACACCCAGGCTCAAAAACCAACAAATTCATTTACAGAAAATGTTGGCCCTCGGCGGGAATCGAACCGGCGACCCACGGAGCTGAAGGCAGGGTCACTACCCACTGCTCCAACGGGCCAGTCAGTTATTTTTTAATTTTATGTAATTCTATCTATAGTCATCATCTTCCTGCCCTTATCCCACTCTAAGTGGGGTCGGCACAACATATAAACATGCTGTCACATGATTTGGCTACGTTTTTACGATCGGCCGCCTGCCTGACGTCAACTTACCTCAGTCGTATTTTACGACACCTCGGTAAGAAAGAGGGTGGTCTATTCTACTTAACCGGATACCACACGGCAGGTCGACTTACCTTAGACTCCTTTTACGACACCTCGGTAAGAAATGAGGGTGGTACTATTCTATTCAGCCGGATACCACACGGCGTAATTCTATCTATAGTAAAGAAATCATTCTTATATTATAAACTAGCGGCCTGCCCCTGCTTCGCTCGGGTATAAAATATATATCCCATGTCAGTCAGTGTAAAAACAATGATGAAAATCGATCCAGTAGTTTTGATTTATTCATTACTGCCCGTGGCCCGCACGCGTTAAATTTGGAGAAAAACAATTTCCTTTCCTTATACCAAGAAGATTTCCTGCTATCTTTGGAATATCTAAATTCATATAGTACATTTTTACTTAATTACTTTTACATTTTCCCTATGTATTTAATTTTTTCAATTACAGAATGTCTTTATATACAACATTCACAGCTTTCTTGTCATTACACAATACAAATATGTTTTCTTTAGAGGTTACTCTTGAAAGAGCGATACACACTACTATTTTATTATCACGGATTATAGCAAAATAATATTTCATTTCCGGAACCTTAAAAATAGCCGCAATTCGATAAAATTGAAGTGACACTTAAAGTTAGCAGAATTTCAATGAAGACTCTTGAATATCGATTAGCGGCCATTTAGTTAAGGGGGGAGGTTTATCCAGGTCTGCAGTTAACTTAACCTCAGTTAAATCGGATTTTATTTTAACTGGTGGTAATGCTAAGTAGCGGCCTGTTACTCTCCAACTGCTGGGAATAGGCCTCTTCTCTCCGTTTTTGGAGAGAATTGGAGCTAAGACCTACCACGCTGCTCCAATGATTGGTTACACATATCACCAGAGTTCTTTAGAGATATGCAGGTTTCCTCACGATGTTTTCCTTCACCGGAAAGCGTGTGATAAATTGCAATTATCAATTAGACACATAAGTTTTAATAGAAAAACTCACTGGTGTCTGCCCGGGTTTGAACCCGTGACCTTCTCGAAAGAGTCGCACGGTGTTACCGCTGCACTATCACAGCTTCTTGTAGTAGTTATAGTAGTTAACTTAACAGCAGTTAAATCTGATGTTTTATTTTAACTGGTGTTAATGCTAACTATGATTTAATTTACGCTATTTCAAACATCATCAATTAATATATAATTCTATAGAATTAGGCGTTACTTTGCGGAGATCCATAATATAAAAGTAATAATAAAATTATTTTGTTATAATCCGCGATGAAGTGAAATAGAAAATATATCATCATCATCATCCTGCCCTTATCCCACTCTAAGTGGGGGCACAACATGTTATAAACATACTATCACATGATTTGGCTATGTTTTTTACGACCAGCCACCTGCCTGATGTCAACTTACCATAGCCGTATTGTACGACATCTCGGTAAGAAATGAGGGTGGTACTATCCTATTTAGCCAGATACCACACGGTGAGTCAACTTACCTTAGTCGCCTTTTACGACATCTCGGTAAGAAATGAGGGTGGTACTATTCTGTTCAGCCCGATACCATACGGCGTTGAAATAGAAATGCTAAATGTAGAGTGGACAATCCGTTTTCATCAGATACATGTAGGATTCGTAAAAACATGCACAAACCTCCACCACCACCACGATACACAAGCACTACACACGTTCACTATCACAAACTCAACAATCGTTTCGCCCCGCAACCGAAGCATCATCAGGAGATAGACTCCACGACCAAAATCGCAAAGCTTTGCTTTATAAAATAGCTTTATATAGCGAAAACAGGGATAAAACAAGTTTTTTTTTAAATAAAACTTATCTAGATTGATTTTTCTCCCCCAAAACCCCCTACATATTGAATTTCGGGAAAATCGTTTCATCCTTTTGCGAGATTCCGAAAATATATATACATACAAGATTAACTCATTTAAATATTAAAGATATTCTATTTTACTTCATCGCGGATTATAGCAAAATAATTTAACTATTACTTTCAGAACCTGTTTCTTTAACTAACAGACTAAACTTAACTTAATTGAGAATAGAAAGCAGTAAAAAACGAGTCGGCAACAATGAAATATATATATATATTGTTAGGATCCAAAGTAGGATTTATAAAAAGAGAACAAAATTAATACATTTGTAACGAAACAAACAAGATTGCTGACGTGAACAGATTAAATAACAGAGCTTTCGCACGCAAGCACCGATAAAAGAGACCTCTGTTCTTGACCTGACCACTTTTATACTCTAAATGAGAGGAAATTATAAAGTGTTTCTAGCAATAAATTAAAACACTGATTTAAAATGTTGCTGTCTACAATATATTATGGTTGACAAAGGTTGTCTGGTATCGATTGGCTATAAATACCGGAGCGATACAGCCCGGCTTCCGGCGGAAGTGAGCGCTCAATGACAATTCGGGGATAATGTCATTGTCTCTATTTTTATTTTTAACCAAAAATGATTTTATGTAGTGTAATTGAGTAAATAAACATAAAAAATATGTACTCAGCCGTGTGGCGAGCTGTGATGGCTTAGCGGTGCGACCGTGTGAATCTCTAGAGACGATCATGGGTTCAAACCCGGGCAGACACCAATGTGTTTTTCTATTAAAACTTATGTGTCTAATTGATAATTGCAATTTATCACACGCTTTTCGGTGAAGGAAAACATCGTGAGGAAACCTGCATATCTCTAGAGAATTCTAGGGATATGTGTAACCTACCAATCCGCATTGGAGCAGCGTGGTAGGTCTTAGCTCCAACCCTTCTCTTCAAAAATGGAAAGAGGAGGCCTATGCCCAGCAGTGGGATAGTAATAGGCCGTTACTTACAGCCGTGTGGTATCCGGCTGAATAGAATAGTACCCCCTCATTTCTTACCAAGGTGTCATAAAAGGCGACTGAGGACCACCCTAATTCTTACCGAGGTATCGTAAAATACGACTAAGGTAAGTCTATGTCAAGCAAATTTCCGGTCGTAAAAACGCAGCCGAATCATGTGACATGTTTATAACATGTGCCGACAACTTAGTGAGATAAGAGCCGGAGAATAATGAAAGTTTTTTTTATTAATGACTAGTATCACAGTATAATAGGTTTTTGAAAGGTTATTTAGTTATTATTAATTACATATTAGTGTAAACAGCGTCTAAATCGGATCAGCGGTTTTTGAGATTAGCGGGAACGAACGCAGACATACAGACAAACAGATAAACAGACAAAAATTTTAAAAACTAATGTTTCAAGGTTAGAAGCGTGTTCTGAGACAAAACAATTTTTTCTTAAAAAATCAAATGTACAGATTTAACGTCTCTGCGATTTTATTATATGTCATCATCTTCCTGCCCTTATCCCACTCTAAGCGGGGTCGGCACAACATGCTATAAACATGCTGTCACATGATTTAGCTGCGTTTTTACGACCTGCCACCTGCCTGACGTCAACTTACCTCAGTCGTATTTTACGACACCTCGGTAAGGAGGGTGGTCTATTCTACTAAACCGGATACTAGACGATGGGTCAACTTACCTTAGTCGCCTTTTACGACACCTCGGTAAGAAATGAGGGTGGTACTATTTTATTCAGTCGGATACCACACGGCGGTAATGAATTACTAAAATGTTTGCTTTGCGATTTTGGTCGTGGAGTCGTATCTCCTGATGACGCTTCGTTTGCGGGGCGAAACGATTGTTGAGTTTGTGATAGTGAACGTATATAGTGCTTGTGTATCGTGGTGGCGGTGGTGGAGGTTTGTGCATGTGTTTTTACGAATCCTGCATGTATCAGGTATGATAACCGATTGTCCACTCTACATTTAGCATTATATATATTTTCTATTTTACTTCTTCGCGGATTATAGCAAAATAATTTTATTATTACTTTTGTACTAAAATGTTATTAAATATTATAAATACGAAAGTTTCTTTGTCTGTTATGTTGTCATAGCCAATCCGCTGAACCAATATTGATGAAATATAATACAATTAATGCTTATACGTCGTGGTAACATATATGGAAATACCGTAAATATACAACGAATATATGACAAGAAATATACATATTATGCTAAAAGGATTAGGTGAGTGAGGTACCCTCTGTTCCCAACTTTACGTTATGAAACAAGAAACCCGAATAAAACGTTAATTTTGAAAATTTTGGCCAGCTTTTTGGAATTCGGTTCCTCTGTGCTTCGGTTTGGTTCGCTGCCAAGCCGCTGCGAGAGCGGACTCCTCCACCACACTGTTGTAATACACAGTATATCTCGCCGAGCATTTAATTAACAGTTTAACATAAATTATACTTTGTTGGTTTAAACATAGTACCTGCTTGATCAAGACTTAAACTGTAATGTTTTACATAAAAAAGAAACTTGTGAGGCTCGATCCTAGGTATTTACATTTCTCGCGACCGCCCGTTCCCCGAATAGTAAGTAACGGCTTGTTACTATCCCACTGCTGGGCATAGGCCTCTTCTCTCCGTTTTTTTTTTTTTGGAGAGAAGGATTGGAGCTAAGACCTACCACGCTGCTCCAATGCGGATTGGTAGGTTACACATATCCTCAGAATTCTCTAGAGATATGCAGGTTTCCTCACGATGTTTTCCTTCACCGAAAAGCGTGTGATAAATTGCAATTATCAATTAGACACATAAGTTTTACTAGAAAACTCATTGGTGCCTGCCCGGGGTTTGAACCCTAGACCTCCTCGAAAGAGGCGCACGGTGTTACCACTGGGCTACCCCAGCTTCTTCCCCGAATAAGCTACGCTGATTTGACAATTTATGGTAAAAATTATTTATATTATTTATTATATTTTATATATTTAATGTAAATTTTAGTATTTTTTTATTATTTAATGCCCAAAAAAGGGATAAACGATTTTTTTTAAAGTACTGAAGTATTTAATATTTAATCTATACTAATATATAAAGCTGAAGAATTTGTTTGTTTGATTGAACGCGCTAATCTCAGGAACTACTGGACCGATTTGAAAAATTGTTTCAGTTTAAGATAGTCCATTTATCGAGGAAGGCTATAGGCTATATAACACGCTAAGATGAATAGGAGAGGAGCAGCAATAAAATATAGGAAAACGGTAAAATTTAAAGCTTTCTTGCGTGCGCTGAGTAAACGGTGATAGTTATTCAAAAATCATGTATTACAAAATTGTTCCCCTCTAAAAGTCCTAAATAAATGTCCGCGACAACATATGTCTATCTTTTAAGGTTTTACTTTAATCATTTTTATCGTTATCCATATTAGGGTTTTAATATACGCGGGCGGAGCCGCTGGCGATTGCTAGTAAAGAATATATTGAATGAAATTTGTAAATTCACTTATTCAATTACTATTTAATGAGATCTCATCTCACCGCGACTCGCTCCAGTGTAATGACGCTCTTGTAAAGAGATGCTGCGACAGAAATTTTTAATTGTACACAGCTGGTTCTTGCAATTAAAACTCGCAATTACACACGCTGTGCTGCACGTGTATACATTTTGAGAGTGTCGCTTTAAGTTTGAATAACATAGCAGTAGGCGGAAATTTCGCCTCAACTTAAGGATTAGAATAATTTTGAAATTTCTTCTTAGATAGACCAACCTCATTTCTTACCGAGATGTCGTAAAAGGCGACTAAGGTAAGACGACTCGCCGTGTGGTATCCGGCTGAATAGAATAGACCATCTTTCTTATCGAGGTGTCGTAGAATACGACTAAAATAAGTTGACGTCAGGCAGGCGGCCGGTCGTAAAATACGTAGCCGAATCATGTGACAACATGTTTATAACATGTTGTACCGACCCCACTTAGAGTAGGATAAGGGCACGAGGACGATGAAGGTTATTAGTATGAACATAAGCCGAAAGTAAATAAATACCTTTATAAATACGGAAAAAATATTCGTTTTGTGATAAAAGTAACAATGGTCTGGCTCAGTGCCAAGCGGTCAGCATCCAGCTTGCCTCTAATAAAATAAAACGATACCAGATTGTTCGTGCGGAGATTTATTGATGGGACTTGCAGAGATCACAGCATCCCACAGCACGCTGAACCGATTTGCTAAATATTGAAACAGATTCAAATATTGAATTACTAACATTTTCGCGCATTTTTGCGTGGAAAGTTATTTAGGTAACTTATACTATTTTCCACTTTTTAACAATTTTCTATATTACAACCAATTTATACAAAACCTTATTAAACTTTACGCTCAACTCTTTCTTATGACTGACTTTGTCTATTAGTGAAAACAGCATGAAAATTAGTTCAGTAGTTTTCGAGATAATTGCGAACAGAGACAGCCAGAGGCAGTAAGGGACTATGTTTGGTCTGTAATGATATTTTCCCCAAAAATAAATAAAAGGTAGAACATTCAAAATCATTTTAACTGTAAACGAATTTCACGCACCCTCTTAACGTCTTTACAACTTTCTAATAAAAGAAAACGTTTCAATGAAAGCGACCTTTTTCACAATCAATTGAAAACGCCTCAATTTATATAACGAATTGTTGAGTCATTTATATACAATGATAACAATGTAGGACCCAGAGTCGAGCCCTGAAGCATACTATTTCATTATTTGTTTCCTATTGATTTATTTCTTTATATCATTGCCTTCATATTTATTCTATTGATTTATTTCATTGCCTTCATATTTATTCTATTGATTTATTTCATTGCCTTCATATTTATTCTGTAGTGAATTGTTAACTGGGTTGGTTTAACACCGGAAGCTGTAAAGATTTCAAAAATGAGCTTGGGTAAGTTATTAATTAAGAATTACTTAGATATTAAGTGTTATGACATCTATATAAGTATGTATCTATAATTATGTAGGTCTGCGATTTTCGGCGCATCAAATCAAAATATATAAATAATCAAAATAATTGTTAGGAATCCAGATCTCCAAGCTGTAACAGCTATACAGTATATAAGACAGATCAGAGTTCCCTCGCAAACGATTCAGGACTTTATGTCTTACTGATAATGGATAAATTACATTGTATTTATTCCTTTAACTGTTTAACCAAACTCTAGACCGTTGTGAGTAATATATGAAGGAATAAATTGTCTAACTTAATATACTTGAGTTCAGGATTACTATACTAATATATAAAGCTGAAGAGTTTGTTTGTTTTAACGCGCTAATCTCAAAAACTACTGGACCGATTTGAAAAATTATTACAGTGTAAGATAGTTTAGTTACACAAATGTAATAATAAAATTACACAAGCACTATATACGCTCACTATCACAAACTCAACAATCGTTTCGCTTGTTGATTGTGTTCCTGATGATGCTTCGGTAGCGGGGCGAAACGATTGTTAAGTTTGTGATAGTGAACGTATATAGGCTTGTGTATTGTGGCGGTGGTGGAGGTTTGTGCATGTGTTTTTTCGAATCCTGCATGTATCAGGTATGATAACCGATTGTCCACTCTACATTTAGCATTACATATATTTTCTATTTTACTTCATCGCGGATTATAACAAAATAATTTTATTATTACTTTTGTATTATGGATCGCCGCAAAGTAATGCCTAATTCTATAAATTATTTGAGTAGAAGCTTTTAAAAACGTTTCATTTCTTATTCGTGAAACAAAGATTTATGTTCATTATGATATAAGACAGTTGGATTACCTTGTCTTGTCCCGGATTCATCAATAACTTTAGTTCTCGTCCCACAATAAATCTGTCCTTTATCCCGGGGGAGACATATCTACGTCATTTCTGGAGCGTCCCTGGACACTTGTGGCACTTTGTGTTGGTAATTGTGAATGTAACCTTATATGTTGTGAGTTGGTACTTTTTTCTGTGATTGTTATATTGGCTAGATCTATACTAATCTTATATAGTAAGTAACGGCCTGTTACTATCCCACTGCTGGGCATAGGCCTCATCTCTCCGTTTTTTTTTTGGCGAGAAGGATTGGAGCTAAGACCTACCACGCTGCTCCAGTGCGGATTGGTAGGTGTAATCTTATATATACAAAAGAAAGTTGGTGTTAGTTACACTATTTATAACTCAGGAAAGGATGAACCAGTTCAGCTGAAAATTGGTGGAGAGGTTGCTTAGAACTAGGAAACGGACATAGGATACTTTTTATCCCGTTTGACTGTATTTATTTTATCCCGTCAAGTTACTATAAAACATGGTATATCAAAAACGACTATGACATGGAATAACAAAACATAAATTAGCTATACGTAATTTTGTATTTGGATAAGTTTGGTAAAAAGTAGTGACTCACTGGTGGTCACTGGTTACTAGTCACTCCTGTAGCGTCCCTGGACACCTGTGGCATTTTGTATCTCACTACAGGTTCGCTTTAACTTTATAATTGTACTAGTGGCCTGCCCCTGCTTCGCTCGGATATAAAATATATATCCCATGTCACTCAGTGTAAAAAAAATGATTAAAATCGATCGAGTAGTTTTGATTTATTCACATAACACTTCTCATACTGCCCGTGGCCCGCACGCGTTAAATTTGGAGAAAAGCAATTTCCTTTCCCTATACCAAGAAGATTTCCTGCTATCTTTGGAATATCTAAATTCATATAGTACATTTTTACTTATTTACTTTTTACATTTTTTCCATTAAAACTTTACTAATGTACAAAACTAATGAGAATATTATATTGCTATAATCCGCGATAAAAGAAAATATATGTAATGCTAAATGTAGAGTGTACTATTTGTTCTCATACCTGACACCGATAACACTACAATACACAAGCACTGCACACATTCACTACAATCTCAACAATTGTTTCGCCGCGTCGTAAAGCTTTACGATATTGTCTTGGAGTCTTTCTCCTGACTATGCTTCAGTTACGGTGGTATAATGGTATGCTAAGTATATCAGCCGGATACCACACTAATAATACAAGTAATATAAATCCCAAAATAGACTTGTCCAATAAAGTTTCTACATAAAGCTTAGTCAGTCGCCGCGAGGGTCCGTCGTCACCGTCGATATAATCGCAGTAACAGCTGAAAGATTACCGCTGGTACATTATATATAGAGCACAGAGCGGCTACGGACAGAAAGAGCGATATATCATATACATATAATAAAATCCTAGAGGTGTTAAAATCTGTACATTTGATATTTTTAAGAAAAAATTAGTATTGTTGTCTCAAAACACGCTTCTAAACATGAAACAATAGTTTTTAAAATTTTTGTCTGTTACTCTGTTTGTCTGTGAATCTGTTTGTCTGTCTGTATGTCTGTGCGTTTGTTTCCGCTAATCTCAGAAACCGCTGATTCGATTTGGAGACGGTTTTCACTAATATGAAATAGAAAGCCTCACTTAACATATAGGGTATGTTTTATTCTAAATAAAAAAAATTTAATGATAAATTGTTTATTCACAACGTAAACAGTTGTCATCATCATCTTCCTGCCCTTATCCCACTCTAAGTGGGGTTGGAACCACATGTTATAAACATGCTGTCACGTAACAGCGATTTGGCTGCGTTTTTACGACCGGCCGCCTGCCTGACGTCAACTTACCTCAGTCGTATTTACGACACCTCGGTCAGAAGAGGGTGGTCTCTTCTACTAAGCCGGATACCACACGGCGGATCGACTTACCTTAGTCGCCTTTTACGACACCTCGGTAAGAAATGAAGGTGGTACTATTCTATTCAGCCGGATACCACACGGCGTAACGTAAGCAGTTGGGTCTGTCTTAAATTACTTATATACAAGTCATATACAAGACATACAAGACATATGTATGTAGTGCTTGTGTATTCGAATTCAAATTCAAATTCAAAATATTCTTTATTCAAATAAATTTGTAAACAAGTGCTTTTGAATCGTCAACTCTACTGCTGGTTCGGAAAGCTGTTCCTACCGAGAAGAGCCTAAGAGAAACGCGGCGGTTGCCCTTTTGAAAATATAATTCTTATGACTAGTTACATTTAGTCATTACTGTCTTGTACAGGGTCTAAGCGTTTAAAAACACTGTTAAAGAGAGGCTGATACAGAAAGCCTACTATACTGTTGAGGATTACTTAGATGATAAGAATGTGTGGATATAGCTCTACAACCATGTATAAGAGAGTAATGACTAAATGTAACTAGTCATAAAAACTATATTTTAAAAGAGCAACCGTCGAGTTTCTCTTAGGCTCTTCTCGGTAGGAACAGCTTTCCGAACCAGCAGTAGAGTTGATTCAAAAGCACTTGTTTACAAGTTTATTTGAATAAAGAATATTTTGAATTTGAATTTAATTGATTACATATTAATTTATAGAATTATTTTGCGGAGGTCCATAATACAAAACTAATGAAAATATTATTTTGTTATAATACGCGGTAAAAGGAAATATATGTAATGCTAAATGTAGACTGTACTATTTGTTCTCATACCTGATACTGCAAAAGCATTGCGATTTTGTCCATTCATTATATATATTTACTTTTTACTTCATCGCGGTTTATAGCAAAATAATTTAAACATTAATCATTTTAAGTTTTATTCATATCGGTCCGTGAGCCGCAAAAGTGTAACACAGACAAACAGACTATCACATTTTTAATATTAGTATTTGTGCAGTTACTCTGTATTTAATGTATTGGGTGCGATATCGAGATACCGCCGCACGGACTTTGGTATTATAGAGTTATTATAGTACTAGCCCGCTCCGGCTTCGCACGGGTATAAAATATATAGCCTATGTCACTCAGTGAAAAAACTGATTAAAATCGAACCAGTAGTTTTGTTTTATTCATTACTGCCCGTGGCCCGCACGCGTTAAATTTGGAGTAACAATTCCTCTTTCCCTATACCATGAAGATTCCCTGCTATCTTTCGAATATCTAAATTCATATACTACATTTTTAGGGACAGACAGAGAAAGCTACTTTGTTTTATACTATGTGGTGACGTTTAGCTTTTATTTCGATAATTGTCAAATTTTTTACCATACTCAACCAAAGACAAAATTACGTTTAGTTGTCATTTATGTTTTGTTATTTCACGGTCATTTGCGTTTTGTTATTCCATGTCATAGTCGTTTTTGTTATACCACGTTTTATAGTGACTTGACGGGATGAAATAAATGCGGTCGAACGGGATAAAAAGTATCCTATGTCCGTCTCCTGGTTCCAAGCAACCGCTCCACCAATTTTCAGCCGAATTGATTCATCCGTTCTTGAGTTTTAAATAGTGTAACTAAGTCCAACTTTCTTTTATATGTATAGATTATAGCCATTTTATACCCACTTTAACCATTTCGTTATCAAAATACTATATTACGCTTTAAATCTTTCCACGCGGGCGGAGCCACTGGCGTTTGCTAGTGGATAATACACGGTTCTATAGGCTACCATAACAAAGCATGGGGTGTAGACCATGACTATGGCATCCCTAACTCAATGGCAGTCGCTAGTCGACAATAGTCGCTTTGTTTGTACATCGTTTATGGTGAATCGACAAAAGGTGTGAAGGAAAGTTAGTAAATACAGTAACGATCTGTTACTATCCCACTGTTGGACGTAGACTCTTCGTTTGGGGAGAGAAGGATTGAAGCTAAGACCTACCGCGCTGCTCCAATGATTGGTTACACATATCACCAGAATTATATAGTGACATGCAGGTTTCCTCACGATGTTTTCCTTCACCGGAAAGCGTGTGATAAATTGTAATTATTAATTACTTAGTAAATCAATATTCATCAACTGCCAGCCCTTATCCCACTTTAAGTGGGGTCGGCACAACATATTTTAATACATAGAGTTATATAGAGTCATGTAGTAAGGGAATAAATTTGATAAGTGTATTTACTAATTCACGAAGTGTGGTATCAGGCTAAATAGAGTATCACCTTCATTTCTTACCGAGGCGTCGTAAAATACGACTACGGTAAATTGACATCAGGCAGGCGGCCGGTAGTAAAAACGCAACCAATCATCTGATAACATGTTTATAACATGTGCTAACCCCACTTGAAATGGGATAAGGGCAGGAGAAATTGGAGAAATTTGTTATGAAATCATTTTTATCTACTCTGATACTATAATACAAAGATTATAAAACTGAAACCAAAATTCTTATGACAAACATTACGTACAGGACAAAAATTTAAAATTAAAAAGTTTTATTAAGATACAGGTCTTATATGGACACCTGTATCATAATATAACTTTTTAATCATAACGATACACCGATACAACCTCCAGCTGGACCGAGGAGGTTGAACCTCTACCTTAAAAACAAAAGGTTTCAATGAACGAGTCCGCGGCGACGCAACACGCATGCGCAATCGATGTTTGCGCCTTGGCGCTAACATTTGACATTTAAAAGATCTTTTTAATATTCAAACAAAGTTTGGTTTTTATTAATATTGTTTTACGTATTACAGTATGAGAGTAGATAAAGTAGTGTATGACACTGTCCATAACTTGTTCTTATAACACTCGTGTGATATAAAACACACTCGTGTTATAACAACCCTTGTTATACAACACTATCATAATCTACTATAATAGCTCATTTGTAATTTACAATTTAAGACCGCGGGATTCCCTGCGAGAGAAGTTTAAGGAAATAGGTATTCTTACATTTGCTTCACAGTATATTTTAAGTAATTTAATTTTTGTATATAAAAATATAAATAATTATAAAACAATAGGCGATGTATATAATAGACAAAGTAGGAACCGACATAAGCTTGCGGCCCCTGCTTTGCGCCTTGAAAAAGTACGTAAGTCGTTTGTGGGTTTGGGTATAAGATTCTATAATAAAATTCCACAATCAATTTTAACTTTGCCATTACAGCAGTTTAAAAACACTATTAAGGAGAGGCTGATACAGAAAGCCTACTATACTGTTGAGGATTATTTGGACGATAAAAATGCGTGGATATAAATATTGTTCGACCCTGTACAAGATAGAAACATTAAATGTAACTAGCATTAAGAATTGTATTTTTTAAAAAGAGCAACCGCCGAATTTCTTGCTGGCTCTTCTCGGTAGGAACAGCTTTCCGAACCAGCAGTAGAGTTGACGATTCAAAAGCACTTGTTTACAAGTTTATTTGAATAAAGAATATTTTGAATTTGAATTTGAATTTCTACAATTATATTTCCGTAATTTCTTTTATCATTTCTCTGTAATTTATTTAATTATTTATATGTCATTTCTATGATTATTTATGTATAATCTACTGTATTGTTACTTCGGTAATGAAACAATGACTATAACCGATCGCTATTAAAATACAGTAACGGTTAACTTTAATCAAACTGAGTGGTTTAAAGATAAGTTTATTTCGCATTTTACGATATTGAGATGAATTTTTATTAAATTAACATTTTTATAGTAATATCGTTGATTATGCGCGGACAGGCTTTTCATTGGATTAACGAAATCTTCAATATCACTACATAGTATAAAACAAAGTCGCATTCTTTGTTTGTCCATATATCCCTATGTATGCTTAAATGTTTAAAACTACGCAACATATCATCATCATTACATATTATAAAACAAAGTCCATATTTCCGTATGTACGCATAAAACTTTAAAACTACGCAACCGATTTTGATGCGGTTTTTTTTAATAGATAGAGTGATTCCAGAGGAAGGTTTGTACGTATAATAACATTCAATACGAAGTAGAGAAATAATGTAATTTTTGAGGTTTCTGTAAATAATTACATTTTTTTCCGCTTACATTGCAAACGCAGGCTAAACCCTACGAGATTTATCAAAATGATGTACTAAGTATTTGTACACCTTAAAAAGGTCTACAGAAAAGTCCGCGATGGTATATATCTATCTCTTATGGATAACCCACAATAGCAGCTTTTTTCATTTACTTTTTACGAAAAATGATCCCTTATGTTCAAAGCAATTTTTATACAATACAGCATTAATCCTTATCCAATTAAGTACCTTAAATAAATAGTTGATTTAATATAGATCAATATGGCCGTTTACGGCATGTAATTTAAGTGAACATTTTCGGAGAAATTACAGATTTAAAATGCCGTGAGGACGCCGCGCTTCACACTTATCATTTTTTTATACTGAATGACATGGGATATATATTTTATACCCGTGCGAAGCAGGGGCAGGCCGCTAGTTTAATATATAGAGTGATTGAAGAGGAAGGTTTATATTGCATTGAATTGATTGAACATTTGTTCAATGCCCGAAAACATGCCGAATTTCATGAAAATCGTTGGAGCCTATTCTGAGATTCCGAAAAAATATATTCTTATATATATATATATATATATATATATATATATATATATATATATATATATATATATACAAGATAACTCATTTCAATATTAAAGATATATTTAATATTTTACTTCATCGCGGATTATAGCAAAATAATTTAATTATTATTTTTTTATTAAAATTGTTGCCTTTTCCCCTTTGTAGCCGTTTCCTTAATTTATAAAAAACACATAACCAAGGAAAACTCATTTAAATATTAAATAATTTATTTTAATTTAAGTATATTCACTTTTTAAGCTGTGGTAGCCCAGTGGTAACACCGTGCGCCTCTTTCGAGGAGGTCTAGGGTTCAAACCCCGGGCAGGCACCAATGAGTTTTCTAGTAAAACTTGTGTCTAATTGATAATTGCAATTTATCACACGCTTTTCGGTGAAGGAAAACATCGTGAGGAAACCTGCATATCTCTAGAGAATTCTGGAGATATGTGTGTGAAATGAGGTTTATTCTACTCAGCCGGATACCACACGGCATTTCTCTCTTTAGTTAGAATCTTGTTGTATTCACCTAAGGCAAAGTAACATTTTGACGTGACAACGTCTTAAATTAGGTTGCGACTTGGAGTCACTCATGAAAAGTGTAACACCCGCTCACGTCTGTTACGATGAGTCACCGAACGAAAGAGAGGCCCGCCGGACTGGCGAATGCCTTGCGTCTATCTCCCACTCCAATCCATCACATTTAAAAAGACGTAGTCACGTAAACTCTTTGCCCGGAAAACCTTACAGGCAACCGTTTTTTTTAGACCGATTTATGCACATAAAGGCATCCAGCAAGTGACAAACAATGCCGACACAAGCGGGAAAGTGTTCAGCTTCCGCGATATAATTACGTGTGTCCGTTTGTATCGCTAACAGGGGTGTGCGAGCGACGAGCGGCGGCGGGTGATAAAGTACTATTGTAAGACAGCTCCACGTCGGGACGTCACTTGTAAGGGGCCTCACGTGGGTAGAGTTACACTTACAAAGAAATGTTCGGGCCTGTGTTGAAAACGATGTTATTCACAATGCAAGTTAGTTACAATAGTTATTAGAAGGGTCTTCTCGCTTACTCCCCGGGGGGAGTAAACGGGGTAAACGGGGTGCGGGCCTCTAGGAAATCGTCTCTATCCGGGCATCTCCTCGCGGGCACTTAAGCCCGGCACGTGTTTCGGCCGCAGGCCGAGGTCACCTAGGTGACCTAAAGGTGTCGGTATTTGGGCCGTAAGCCCAGGTCACCTAGTTGACCTAGAGGATGTCTGGTTCGATAGGGAGGTCTGGGAATGGTAGCTCCCAGGTCTCAAGGTCGTATTCAGGTATGTCTTGGTCTGGTGGTGTCTGGGTCAGTGGTTTTGTCATTTCCGGTGTTTTCGCCCTCTCGCCCGTCGCGTCGTCCTCGTCATCGCCGTCGTCATCCGCATCGGGCCGCGGAGACGGTGACCGCAGGAGCTCGCGAGGCAGGGAACGTCCATCGGGTGGTCGCGCATGGAGTCGCGCGAGAGTTATAAGCGCGGAGAGTAAGATAGTGTGGACCTCGTTCTATGACGGTTCGCAGCGCACCTGTCAAATAATGCGTCGGTGGTCTATCCCTATTCTTCGGCTTCTATGAAAGGTGTCTAGGCGGCACAAAGGTAGAGATAAGAATGTACTGTTGAGCAGATGGCGGGCTAGAAAGCGGCGATAAGGTTTCGCGGAATGGTCGACAGTAGACTCAAAGGCGGTATAATTAAGGAATAGGCGAGCGGCGCGTTGGTAAAGAAATGGTCTCGTTACACTATTTAATATAACCATTCAAAATAATCCTCATAGTGCGTTTGCAGGGTCTTAAAAGTAAATGAAGGAAAGTATTGGCTGGTATGGTTGGGGAGGTAACCTATCGAAAAATTCTATAATAAAATTCCGCAATCAATTTAAACTTTGTCTGCTATCCGCGACTGACGGATGACCATCTGTGTAAGTGCCCCATATATTTTATTTCAGCATCCTCCTGCCCTTATCCCACTCTAAGTGGGGTCAGCACAACATGTTATAAACATGCTGTCACATGACCGGCCTACCTGACGTCAACTTACCTTAGTCGTATTTTACGACACCTCGGAAAGAAAGAGGGTGGTCTATTTTACTAAACCGGATACCACATTATCTCGTCGACTTACCTCAACTTAACTTACCTTAGTCGCCTTTTACGACACCTCGGTAAGAATTGAGGGTGGTACTATTCTATTCAGCCGGATACCACACGGCCACCCCATATATTTTTATTTATTTATATATTTATCAAGGATGTATAAATGAATTGAATAAAGATAATATAAATTATTTATTTATTTCTTTTTACACATATATTTAGAAAAGATAGAAGAATTAAAAAAAAACCACATGTATAAAGGCGGACTTATCCCTAAAAGGGATCTCTTCCAGTCAACCTTTGAGTAACAGAAGGAAAAGGACAAGAATTGAAGAAGATGGAGAGTACAGGTCATATAGAGAAAACGAAAAAGTTTATATAAATTGAACTATTTAATCTATTAAATAATTTTGTTAAAATAAATAAATAAAAGTGAGATGCTATTAATATATAATTAATAATATATATTTCGGCGGGTAGCCGTACTTTGAATATCAACATCACGCCATTCGATTTAGATTGTTACTATGATGTTTAATTTGTCGATAAATACCTTCATTACTAAAATAAAAACACGTGGTTAATATTTTTACCACGTGTTCAGACTTCAGAATTAATATTTACAAGTTACATTGTAATAAATTTAAACATTTCATTTTAAAATTAAGAACATTTCTTTGTATGTAAAGAATAGTTTTAGTTGAAAAGGTGGGTAGTTTGTTCAATCGAATGACACACCCAGTTTTTCTATAAAAGCCGAGCGCGCACCAGCTCGTGAGATTATTCTGTCTCGGACCGCCGCAGTGAACAGAGCTCTTGACAAATAAAAGTTTATAAAAATTATCTATTCAGTTTATATTTATCACCAATTATGGGGGATAACCCTGCTCGTGACGTCAGCGATACTGACGTCACACTTTTTAAAAATAATCGCGGCGAGCCTCTTCCGTAATATATAATAAACCTATGATAAATATTTTCTAATCTGTAACTTAAATGCTGAAAGGGAAGGAGATTTGCGGATTGATATTGGTAAATCATTCCATAGCTTAGCACCATGAAAGCTAAATGATCTCGAGTAAGTCAGTGAGGAGCATTTAGGGAAGGCAAGATCTAAGGTATTTATAGATCTAAGCCGGCCACATCCTCTCTTATCATATTAATCGCTCTTTAAGATATATTGGAATAAAGGGATTAAAAAGTACTTATGGGTAAGTATGAAATTATAAGGTGAAATTATATGGTAAGGTATGAAGTATGGGTAAGTATGATACAACCATACCGCTCGCTCTCATGACTTACTCCCCACCCACAGCTGGGGGCTGTATTTTTATCACGCTCCCACGAGCAGTGCATACAGTGAATAAAGCGCCGCCTCCCACCTGCCGCCGAAGTGCGGGCCGACTGCAATACGGCTGAGCCAAGCGGCGTAACGATTATTAACGGTGCGAAATGTAAAATGCGTTTATTTTTATTTATTCACTAGCTGTGCTGTGGGAATAAGTGTATAATAAGATATTCTATAGAATTAGGCGTTACTTTGCGGAGGTCCATAATACAAAAGTAATAAGAATATTATTTTGCTATAATCCGCAATTAAAAATTATATGTCATGCTAAATGTAGAGTGTACTACTCGTTCTCATCACTGATACATGCAGAATTTGTAAGAACTCATGCACTGCTCGACACCGATGACACAACAATACAAGCACTGCACACATTCACCACCACAATATCAACAATTATTTCGCTTTGCGATTTTGTTGTTGAGTCTATCTCCTGACGATGTTTTGGTTATGGGGCGGTTCGTTTCGGTTACTTATTATGTATATATATATATATATATATATATATATATATATATATATATATATATATATATATATATATATATAAAAGATTAACTCATTTAAATATTAAAGATTAAAGAGTAATTATGAAGTACTTTTTTTATATTCGCTCGACTTGGTTAGTAAATGATTAACGTGAACGTCGTGTAAAGTGTGATCGGTGTGACAGTGAAAGTACGCACATTCACTATCGCAATCTCAACCAAAAAAATTACCGAACAAGGCTTAGTCAATTAGGTACTATAAATTGAAATATAATAGGTAAAACTTTGTGACAATGAATTCCACGCGGGAGTACAGCTAGTAAAGTATATTTTGAATATGAATTGTAATTTTTTTTAATTTAATTATCCCACTTAGAGTGGGATAAGGGCAGGAAGATGATGTTACATGGAATATTGTGTTGCAGACGAGGACTTCGAAGACAGTGGTTCCAACGTGTGGTGGCCGGGCGCGCGCTACCGGCCTGAACCGCCAGAGGCGCTGGCCCGAGACTCGCACTTCACCCAGCACGAGATCAAGCTGATGTACCGGGGGTTCAAGCAGGTAATGAAATGAAATGAAATGAAATGAAAATTATTTATTTCTTCCCCATGTGAAACGAAGACTAAATGTAGCTTATTCTAAATTTCATATGACAAAGAAAGGGCAACGGCTCAGTGTACGCCACATGCCACAACAGAAAACTGAGGTGACACACAGCACTGGTTTTCAGCCGCGGCCCTTTGAGTGTCATCCCGAAAAACATTTACTAATACTTACTTCTACTATGAAAAAAAAAAAAAAATTTATGCAACGAAGAAACTTACTTACAAACCTTAAATACCTTACCTTAATTAAATTAATTCAACGTACAAATGTAAATAATAACTACCATCCAACAGACTATATTGTTAGGAATCCAGATCTCCAAGCTGTAACAGCTTATATAAAACAGTTCAGAGTTCCCTCACAGACGATTCAGGACTTTATGTCTTAGTGATAATGGATAAATTACATTGTATTTATTCCTTTAACTGTTTAACCAAACTCTAGACCGTTGTGAGTAATATATGTAGGAATAAATTGTCTAACTTAATATACTTGAGTTCAGGATTACTATACTAATATATAAAGCTGAAGAGTTTGTTTGAACGCGCTAATCTCAGGAACTACTGGATCGATATGAAAAATTATTTCAGTGTAAGATAGTCTATTTATCTAAAAATTGAAAGCTTTCCTTATGCGGTAAGTAAACGGTGTAAGTTATTAAAAAATCATGTATTACAAAATTGTTCCCCTCTAAAAGATGTAAATAAAAGTCCAAAACAGCATATGTCTAGCTTTTAAGGTTAACCCACTTTAACCATGCAAATTCAAATTCAAAATATTCTTTATTCTTTTGAATCGTCAACTCTACTGTTGGTTCGGAAAGCTGTTCCTACCGAGAAGAGCCTAAGAGAAATTCGGCGGTTGTTCTTGAAGAGTTTGTATGTTTGAACGCGCTAATCTCAGGAACTAATGGACGAATTTGAAACATTCTTTTAGTGTAAGATAGTCCACTTATCGAAGGCTATAGGCAATATAACACGCTAAGATGAATAGGAGAGGAGCAGCAATAAAAATAGTACGAAAACGGAATTACCCTCTAAAAGTTCCAAATAAAAGTCCGCGACAGCATATGTCTATCTTTTAAGGTTAACCCACTTTAACCATTTTTATGGTTATCAAAATGCTATATTACGGTTTTAATCTTTCCATCGCTGGCGATTGCTAATGTTAATTACATGCAAGCCCAGTATAGTGGTAAATTGTTTAAAATTCCATCAATATCGGTCCATAATATTAGCTATTAAGAAATAAGTGTGACAGACAGACGTTCGCATTTGTATATATGTTCCATAATCATCATCTTTCTGCCCTTATCCCACTCTAAGTGGGGTCAGCACAACATGATTTGACTGCGTTTTGCGACCGGCCGCCTGCCTGACGTCAATTTACCTCAGTCGTATTTTACGAAACCTCGGTAAGAAATGAGGGTGGTAGGTACTAATCTATTCAGCCGGATATCACACGATGGGTCGACTTACCTTAGTCGCCTTTTACGACACCTCGGTAAGAAAGAGGGTAGTCTATTCTACTAAACCGGATACCACAAGACGGGTCAACTTACCTTAGTCGCCTTTTACGACACCTCGGTAAGAAAGAGGATGCTCTATTCTACTAAACTGGATACCACATGGTGAGTCAACTTACCTTAGTCGCTTTTTACGACACCTCGGTAAGAAAGAGGGTAGTCTATTCTACTAAACCGGATACCACAAGGTGGGTCAACTTACCTTAGTCGCTTTTTACGACACCTCGGTAAGAAAGAGGGTAGTCTATTCTACTAAACTGGATACCACACGGTGGGTCAACTTACCTTAGTCGCTTTTTACGACACCTCGGTAAGAAAGAGGGTAGTCTATTCTACTAAACTGGATACCACACGGTGGGTCAACTTACCTTAGTCGCCTTTTACGACACCTCGGTAAGAAAGAGGGTAGTCTATTCTACTAAACTGGATACCACACGGTGGGTCAACTTACCTTAGTCGCTTTTTACGACACCTCGGTAATAAATGAGGGTGGTACTATTCTATTCAGCCGGATACCACACGACGTATATATGTTCCATAATATTATCTGTAAATGTAAGTAATAATTACAGACAGACATTCGCATTTGTTTTATTAATATGAGTTAAAAGTTCGCCAGCCCTTTACAGTTACACTTGCAATTTTTAACGTACAAATTGCACTTCGCTTACACAGTTAATTTTAACGATGCTCTGACTAAGTGAGGTTAACTGCCGTGATGATGGAGAGGCTCTCCACATACTCCAACTCCTCGAGGACCACAAATTGGATACTTTACTCTGTAGAGTAAGCTGTGATGGCCTAGCGATGCGACCGTGTGAATCTCTAGAGACGATCATGGGTTCAAACCCGGGCAGACACCAATGAGTTTTTCTAATAAAACTTATGTGTCTAATTGATAATTGCAATTTATCACACGCTTTTCGGTGAAGGAAAACATCGTGAGGAAACCTGCATATCTCTAGAGAATCCTAGGGATATGTGTAACCTACCAATCCGCATTGGAGCAGCGTGGTAGGTCTTAGCTCCAATCCTTCTCTCCAAAAATGGAGAGAGGAGGCCTATGCCCAGCAGTGGGATAGTAACAGGCCGTTACTTACTTACTCTGTAGAGAATAATTTGTATATTAATTTCGTATTTGTTGCAAAAATTGGTCCAATTTCGAGAAAGAGGTCAGTCGCCGAATCCAACTCGGATGGGCAGCGTTTGGGAAGCTACGCGAGATCTTTTCGTCCAATATTCCTCAGTGTCTGAAGACTAAAGTCTTCGAACAGTGCGTGTTGCCAGTGATGACCTATGGCTCTGAATCTTGGTCGCTGACTATGGGCCTCATAAGAAAGCTCAGAGTCGCTCAGCGGGCGATGGAGCGAGCTATGCTCGGAGTTTCTCTACGTGATCAAATCAGAAATGAGGAGATCCGTAGAAGAACCAGAGTCACCGACATAGCTCAGCGGGTCGCGAAGCTGAAGTGGCGATGGGCGGGGCACATAGTGCATAGTGCGGAGAACCGATGGACGTTGGGGTCTCAAAGTGTTGGAATGGCGACCCCGCACCGGAAAGCGCAGTGTCGGAAGACCCCCTACTAGATGGACAGACGACCTCAAAAGGGTCGCGGGGAGCCGCTGGATACAAGCGGCACAAAATCGTGTGTTCTGGAGATCCCATGAAGAGGCCTTTGTCCAGCAGTGGACGTCCATCGGTTGAAGAAGAAGAAGAAGAATACACACGCGTGTGTCCAGTAACTTATTTATTTATTTCTTTTTATACATATATTTAGATAAGAGAAAGACTGTGTGGTATCCGGCTGAGTAGAATAGACCATTGTAAATTCTTACCGAGGTGTCATAAAAGGCGACTAAGGTAAGTTGACCCGCCGTGTGGTATCCGGCTGAATAGAATAGTACCACTCTCTTATCTTACCGAGGTGTCGTAAAAAGTGACTAAGGTTAGTTGACCCACCGTGTGGCATCCGGTTTAGTAGAATAGTACCACCCTCATTTCTTACCGAGGTGTCGCAAAAGGCGACTAAGGTAAGTCGACCCACCGTGTGGTTTCCGGTTTAGTAGAATAGACCAACCTCATTTCTTACCGAGGTGTCGTAAAAAGTGACTAAGGTTAGTTGACCCACCGTGTGGTATCCGGTTTAGTAGAATAGTACCACCCTCATTTCTTACCGAGGTGTCGCAAAAGGCGACTAAGGTAAGTTGATGTCTGGCAGGCGGCCGGTCGTAAAAACGCAGCATATGACAGCATGTTTATAACATGTTGTGCCGACCCCACTTAGAGTGGGATGAGGGCAAGAGGATGATGATTGTCGCCCGTGTTCCAGGAGTGTCCCACGGGAGTGGTGGACGAGGAGGCTTTCAAGAACATCTTCTCGCAGTTCTTTCCTCTCGGGGGTGAGTTTATGTGAATATAATTCAAATTCAAAATACTATTTATTCAAATAAACTTGTAAACGAGTGCTTTTGAATCGTCAACTCTACTGCTGGTTCGGAAAGCTGTTCCTACCGAGAAGAGCCAGCAAGAAACTCGGCGGTTGCTCTTTTCAATATAATTCTTATTACTAGTTACATTTATCCATTGCTCTCTTGTCATTGGTCATAGAGTTATATCCACACATTCGTATCATCTAAGTAATCATCAACAGTAAAGGCTTTCTGTATCAGCCTCTCTTTAACCGTGTTTTTAAACTACTGTAATGGTAAAGCTGAAATCGAACTGGAAACATCTGGACTAGCTTTATTATTTATTATAATCTCGTTATAAAAATTACCGTATTCTAATAATATTTTAACAGTTTTTATCTACTCTGATACTATAATACAAAGATTATAAAACTGAAACCAAAATTCTTATGACAAACATTACGTACAGGACAAAAATTTAAAATTTAAAATTTTTATTACGATACAGGTCTTGTATGGACACCTGTATCATAATATAACTTGTTAATCATAACGATACATCTATACAACTTCCAGCTGGACCGAGGAGGGTGAACCTCTACCTAAAAAACAAAAAGTTTCAATGAACGAGTCCGCGGCGACGCAACACGCATGCGCGATCGATGTTTGCGCCTTGGCGCTAACATTTGACATTTAAACAATCTTTTCAATATTCAAACAAAGTTTGGTTTTCATTAATATTGTTTTACGTATTAAAGTATGAGAGTAAATAAAGTAGTGTATGACACTGTACATAACTTGGTCCTATAACACTCGTGTTATAAGAACCCTTGTTATGCAACAATATCATAATCTACTATTCATTGTCCGAAAACATGTATAAATTAATTTTTTTAAGAAACCTAACTAGACTGATTCGGTGTAACCGAAACCTCTGTTAACAACAGATAAATTGAAATGAAACTGTTTCCGAAATAAAAGAGTGGTTCCATAAAAGTTATTATATTAACTAAAATAATAAAGTTTAAAGATAACAAAATTAATGTATAAATTCCAAACAGCATTAAAGTTTAATACAAAGCACTGAAGTTTTATCATTGGGGAGCGATAAAATGGCAAAAGTTTAAATAAATGTATATTATAACAAAGGAATATATGTCTTATTATATTATGATAAAAACTTTAATTGTGTGTTTACATTTTTATCTTTATATTTTTTGTTGATTGTAGACCAGTCTACAGAAAGGTTTAAATTAATTACAAGAGATATTCTTATACGTAAAGCATCGACTGGCCCGTTGGAGCAGTGGGTAGTGACCCTACCTTCAGCTCCGCGGGTCGCGGGTTCGATTCCCGCCGAGGGCCAACATTTTCTATAAATGAATTTGTTGGTCCTTGAGCCTGGGTGTATATTTGTATTTAAGTATGTATTTAAAAAGTATATAAGTATATATTCACCAGTTGTCTGTCCATAACACAAGTATTAAGTTACTTACTTTGGGGACGACCGTGTGTGTAAGTGTCCCATATATTTATTAAAAAAAAAAAAATTACACAATTAAAGATTATTTGGATGATAAAAAGCCTGGATTTGAAAATCCTTTCAGCTTCATACAAGCGGTTTAATAATGTAAAATTGAAAATGTTTAATTGACCGCCGATTTTTTTGGTTTTTCTCAGCAAGAGCGATATTTCGAACTAGTTGTAGCTTCATTAATCATATTGATCTGGCTAACAAGTAATGGTTCATTGACCTGGTGCAACGCGCTGTTCAAAAACAGGAGAAAACAACATTATAGTTTTGACTCCCTCGCACTTGTTTGTAGTCTCTCGGTAAAGGTCAATGCATTAAATACGAAATGAAATTGGATGGAGTACGGTCATTCACCCCCACATCATGAACCTTTAATTCAAAACGTAAAAAAAAACTATGGCTTAATTAACATTTTATAAGTAGGTTGTTATGTTATGTTACCTACACAACTTAATAACCTTGAATTAAAATTGAAAATATAAATTAAATTGAGCTGTTTTTCTCCAATCAGTCACCAATTACTTGTCGTTTCCAGACGCGTCGCAGTACGCCCACTTCGTGTTCAACTCCGTCAAGCACAAGCAGCGCGGGAAACTGAATTTTGAGGTGAGCAACACTAGGGGATTTAATTGATCATATCATAACCTTGCTCGGTGATTTTGAAAAAGATTAAAAAAAAAGCGTCGGTGATATGTGGGATTCGATCCCGGGTTTTGAAGTTTTTTAGTCCGCCCGTTACCATTGGGCTATCACAGCATTACGTTTGATAGTCAAAATCAACATATTAACATTTTTTCAGTCCCCGAAAACAGTGATAAAATGGCGTTTTTTTAATTTTCGATTTTTCTCCCCCAAAACCTCCCGCTGCTGAATTTCAGAAGAATCGTTGGAACCGTTTTCCGAGATTTCGGAAATATACATATGTGTATATATGTACATACAATATAAACTCATTTAAATATTAAAGATAACTCATTTAAATATTAAAGATAACTCATTTATCTCATTTAAATATTAAAGATAACTCATTTAACTCGTTTAAATATTAAAGATAACTCATTTAACTCGTTTAAATATTAAAGAGAACTCATTTAACTCGTTTAAATATTAAAGATAACTCATTTAACTCGTTTAAATATTAAAGAGAACTCATTTAACTCGTTTAAATATTAAAGATAACTCATTTAACTCGTTTAAATATTAAAGAGAACTCATTTAACTCGTTTAAATATTAAAGAGAACTCATTTAAATCATTTAAATATTAAAGATACCTCATTTAACTCATTTAAATATTAAAGATAGGTATCTTTTAAATATTAAAGATAGGTATCTCATTTAACTCGTTTAAATATTAAAGAGAACTCATTTAAATCATTTAAATATTAAAGATAGGTATCTCATTTAACTCATTTAAATATTAAAGATTACTCATTTAACTCATTTAAATATTAAAGATAACTCATTTAACTCGTTTAAATATTAAAGATAACTCATTTAACTCATTTAAATATTAAAGATAACTCATTTAACTCGTTTAAATATTAAAGATAACTCATTTAACTCGTTTAAATATTAAAGATAACTCATTTAACTCGTTTAAGTATTAAAGCTAGTAAACATAACCTTCAGTTGTGTTAAAATCTATATATATTGTTCCAAAGTGATACAGACAGACTGTCGTATTTATAAATATATCAAATGCTTTATAACGGCACCAATATGTCTGTATCCGTCCTTCGTATAATATTTACGGCTACATCAGAAATCCATTACGGTTTGTAAATCTCGCCACAGATTTACATGTGAATAGAATGATATATTGTTCTATTCCAAAAACGTATTTTTTGATTTAATAATTTACTAGTTGTGCCTTTGGTTTTATTTGCAGTCAGTGTATTTCGTCCGCTTACCTGACGTCAACTTAGCTTAGTAGCTTTGTACAATACCTCGGTAAGAAAGAGGTTGGTCTACTCAGCCTGATATCACACGGCATCGCGTGAAAATCAATGTATTACATTGACACTAGCTCTTATCTACAATTTCGTTTGCGTTGACTGTACTCCTTAAATTAATATTAGCTTAGCTTCTGTCACTCACTAACCCTGCAAATATCTACATCACAAATATCAGATTCGGGAATGTTCTGTTCCAATCTCAATGATAGTGATTTCGTTTTTCAAAGTGTCAGTTAATTTATTAGTTTTATCGGATAGCAGTGTGTTTGATATTAAAACAAGTGATATTTTATTTGCTTCCACTATGTATTGATTTTTTTTTATTATTGATCTCTCCGGTGTTTGAAATTTTTCATTTTAGTGCATCATCGTCGATTGATATATTCTATTTTATTAAAAGCTTTTATTTAAATCGCCGTGTATGTATGTGAAGGTGGAATCTTGCAAGTTAATGCCCCACTTCCCGGTGTCCGATTGAGATATATACTGGTCCAGTCCCGATGACAATGTTTATGATAAGCATGACCTGATGACAGGATTGGCTCCAGACGAGGGAACTAAACTTTACTTGTTTGAAGTTCTACTTCAATATAATGTCGCATGCCAGCAGTGGCGAATGCGTTTGGTCGCTAAGATTGATTTAGATAAATCGTGCATTTACCTCATAACAGTATTCAATAAGGCCCAATATCATGGTAACTGTCGTTATTTACAGGAGTTCCTCCACACTTTGTCGCTAGCAGCGCGCGGCTCTCGTCAAGAGAAGCTGCAATGGGTATTCGCGTTATACGACGCCGACGGCGACGGCCGCATCTCACGTTCCGACTTGTTGCGAGTGGTTCAAGCTGTGTACGAGCTGCTGGGCCGAGGTGCAGCACCGCCGGTACCACGGACAGCAGCTGAGGACCACGTGGACAGGATCTTCCACGTGAGTAGAGAGTAGAGAAGTTAGAACATACAACAGCGTTCTGACCAGTCGCATACCACCAGCCCTTCCCTATACGTCCTAAGCCGCGGTCTCTCACGGGAGGCACCCTTAGGACGACGTTCCCCATAGCTAGTAGAGCTTCATACAACAGCGTGATGACTAGTCACAGTCATACCACCAGCCCTCCACTACACGTCCTAAGCCGCGGTCCTAATTGTACCAAAATGCTATGAATCTCTTCCACAACTCGTTGACCAAACTTTTTCTGACAATTTACCAGTGACTTTATAAAAGCTATTTAAGCCAAAAATAAAAACATTCTCTATATAATCCATCCCGCATATTTGGGATATCGTGACCACAAAATTGTCCATTAATAGAATCGGTGGGGTATGATATTTTTCTACCAATTCTTATTAACAATGAAAACAGCGTCGTGAAAATATAAAAACTGTTGATTCACAACTGATCAAACTTCCGGGATGTTGGACGCTTGGACGTAATGGCGGCCCTTGTCTATTTACCTGGGGACTTAGGATATAACAGTTCGTCATCGGTTTATCAGCAATAACCATTCCCATGTCCTCAGCTGATGGATACCAACGCTGACGGCGTTGTGACCCCGGACGAGCTGGCCCGGTGGTGTTCCCGGGACCCCGCACTGCTGCACTCCCTGGACACCCTGGACACTGTGTTGTGATCCGGCGCCCCCCCTGGACCAACCAGCCCAAGCCCCACAGCCACCAGCTCGGCGAGCGACCGCGCCCGGACATGTTCCACCGTACTCGACGAGCCCTCACCACACTCCAGGATAGACCCAGCATCAGCCCTGCACTCCACTGAGACTCTCGACAGGTCAGAATCATCGACCTGTGTAAATTGTGGAAATCTCAGATATTTTGGAATTTAAATTTACTACATTAAAAGCCTGTTTCACAAATGATAAAGTGTCGGATATTTAACCGACAAATAAAAAAGTTAAAGAAACTAATTGGAAGGCTTGATTGAATTGAAAATTTGAAAATTCCTAGATATGTGTCAGATATGTTCCGAATAAGCTGGCTTTGTTTATATGCTGGATGGCAAATACCTATTTCAAAATGGCTGCGATTTTATTTTTTGAAATTCGTCTCTTCTTAGGAACAGACCCTTAATATTATATGTATGTTTTACGGCGAATCCACTGAACCAATATCGATGAAATTTGGCAAAATTATTTCTTATACTCTGGGGTAACATATAGGCTATAGAAATCCTGTTAATTCTACGGGAATAGGATGACATTGAAAAGCGGCATATTATTCCTATTATTATTACGCGACAACAGTCCACGTGCTAAGTTGCGGGAGGGCAACACCACGGACTATGACACTACCTGATCCGACACCACCTGATGACGACTTTGAGGTCTTAAAGCTACCATTCCCAGACCTCCCCACCGAACAAGACCATGGCCGAAAAACAAGCTGGGCTTAAGTGCGAGAAACTGCCTGGGCAAAGAGGTACGCCTCGAGGCCCGTACCCCGCTTACCCCCACCCGGGGAGTCAGCGAGACGACCCTGCTACTGAATTCGCAATAGAATAGTCTAGAACTCCTCTTCTTTGTCTGTTACCAACAGGTCAGACAGCGTCCAATCAAGGCGCGAACACTCTTCGACTGATCTCGAGGAATCTACTCCAGAGCGACCAGCCTTCAGACCTAGTGGTACCAGCTCTGTATCTCTGGCCAGCTCCACGAGCGGCAGGCTGGTGGCCAACATCCGACCGTCACCCCGTGTAGTGGTACCAGTCGTGAGAACCCCACCGCCACCGCCGCCCAGACACGGGAAAAGGTCAGTGATGTGTTGTCGCCTTAGATTTTACACACACATTCTTATCACCTAAGTAATCCTCAACAGTATAGTAGGCTTTCTGTATCAGTTTCTCTTTAACAGTGTTTTTAGTCTATAACATGTAAAAGTAAAAAAAAGCTTTTAACAAAACTTGTCCCTACTGTTGAGTCCCCTCGTCTGGAGCCAATCCTGTCATCAGGTCATGCTTATCATAAACATTGTCATCGGGACTGGACCAGTATGTATCATCTCAATCGGACAGAAAGTGGGTCAAATTTAATTTACAATATCCCTTCACATGCATTAAATGAAAGTTTTTAATTAATAATTATTATAAAACAAAGTCTCCAAAAGCTGTCTGTTTTTGATAGATCTTCTCAAAATACTAAACAGATTTTTATACGGTTTTTACTAAAAGTTGTAATTATTCTGGAAGGTTTAAGTTAATACTACATTACGGTTTTATATGAATTGTGTCGAAGAGGTCGCGTCGTAAAATAACTCGCGTACGCCGTAAACCAGCAGAGATACACTAAAGTAATGTACTAGAGAATTGTAGATCTACAAAAACACTACAAAAAAGTCCGCGACAGCATGTCTCTATTTCTTATGGTTAACTCGTGCTAGTTATTTTACGACTGAATGCCTGCCTGACGTCAACTTAACTTAGTTACCTTTTACGATATCTTAGGTCTAACCTACGGTAAGAAATGAAGGTGGTCTATTCTATCTTCACCATGTCCTAAACATTAAACATTACTGACGTATAGTTTCCGTTTCCGCAGAAGTGGTGAGGTACCATCCTGTTCTTCGCAGACCACGACAAAGGTGGTAAGTACAGCCAGCTCACAGCACAGCTATATCACAAGAACAGGTGGCCTTCAGCTCCGAGGGTCACAGGTTTAATTCCCGCCGAGATATTCTTCGAGTTCGAAATTATATCGCACATTTAGTATTAAAGAGACCTAATTCAAAATAAGTCTTATTTAAGTTAGATATTTAAAAGTAGCGGCCTGTTACTATCCCACTGCTGAGCATAGACCTCTTTCAGTTTTTGGAGAGAAGGATTGGAGCTAAGACCTACCACGCTGCTCCAATGATTGGTTACACATATCACCAGAATTCTCTAGAGATATGCAGGTTTCCTCACGATGTTTTTCCTTCACAGAAAAGCGTGTGATAAATTGCAATTATCAAATAGACACATAAACGCCGTGTGGTATCCAGCTGAGTAGAATAGACCACCCTCATTTCTTACCGAGGAGTCGTAAAAGGCGACTAAGGTAAGTTGACCAACCGTGTGGTATTCTGTTAAGTAGAATAGACCATCCTTTTTCTTACCGAACTGTCGTAAAATACGACAAAGGTAAGTTGATGTCAGGCAAGCGGCCGGTCGTAAAATACGTAGCTAAATAATGTGACATTATAACATGTTGTGCCGACCCCACTTAGAGTGGGATAAGGGCAGGAAGATGAATTAGACACATAAGTTTAAACAGAATCATTGGTGTCTGCCCGGGTTTGAACCCGTGACCTCCTCGAAAGTGTCCCACGGTGTTACCGCCGGGCTATCACAGCTTTAGTTAGATATTTCAACGCTATCTATGAGATCACTCTAAGGACTATTAAAAAGCTAGTCTATCAAGTTGTGGTTGTGATATTATGGTGATGGTAATATTATTTATTGCTGCTCTTCTATTCATCTTAGCGTGATACTATATAACCTATAGCCTTCCTCGATAAATGGACTATCTTACACTGAAAGAATTTTTCAAATCGGTCCAGTAGTTTCTGAGATTAGCGCGTACAAACATACAAACTCCGCAGCTTGATATATTAGTATACATATCTTTGACATAAGTTACATATATAGATGGAACGAAAGATATTTAGCTATATACGTTATTTTGATTGTTTAATAGTGCAACTCTGTTTACAGGTGGCGGAGGAGGCAGCATCGCTAAACACCAAGAAGCGCCTTCCTCGAGCATCTCAACCGCACCCCCTCCACCCCCCACCACGCTGACAACCAACTCCAACAACCAAGATAACCTAAAATTGGGATTAAAGAAGAAATTGCTTTAAACCTTCGCCGATACCAAGCAAATCTACACCTATAATGCAGTGATAAAAACGCATCTTCACGGGTTTGATTTACAAATCTGCGTCTAAAATTCAAATATTACAATATATATTACAAAACTGCGTTCAAAATTCAAATATCACAATATATATTACAAAACTGCGTTCAAAATGCAAATATTACAATATATATTACAAAACTGCGTTCAAAATACAAATATTACAATATATATTACAAAACTGCGTTCAAAATTCAAATATTACAATATATATTACAAAACTGCATTCAAAATTCAAATATTACAATATAAATTACAAAACATGCGTTCAAAATACAAATATTACAATATATATTACAAAACTGCGTTCAAAATACAAATATTACAATATATATTACAAAACTGCGTTCAAAATTCAAATATTACAATATATATTACAAAACTGCGTTCAAATTTCAAATATTAAAATATATGTTACAAAACTGCGTTCAAAATTCAAATATTACAAAATATATTACAAAACTGCGTTCAAATTTCAAATATATTTCAATATAAATTACAAAACATGCGTTCAAAATACAAATATTACGATATATATTACAAAACTGCGTTAAAAATTCAAATATTACAATATAAATTACAAAACATGCGTTCAAAATACAAATATTACAATATATTTCACAAAACTGCGTTCAAATTTTAAATATATTTCAATATAAATTAAAAAACTGCGTTCAAAATTCAAAAATTACTATATCACACACACACACATCGAAATAAAACTATCATTTACAGTTCAAAAAAATGTTCCAACTTTCACCATACTTTATATAATCATCTGCGTCAATCTAAATAGTGAACATTTCATTAAACTCGGTCCAGCAGTTTCCGAATCTATAAAGAACATAACCACTTTCTTCTCTATATATATAGATCACATTTACATATTGTATTAATCTTCACCCACTAGTGGGCTCTGTGATTGTTCCTCAACAATCAATGTTTATGGGTGGGTGAAATATTTAGTAATTTAATTAACAATTAATTAATCAATAATTAATTTAATAAGTCATTTGTAATTTCTATATTTATATTTCCGTAATATCTATACTAATTTGTCTGTAATTTATATAATTATTTATCTTTAATGTCGATAATTATTTATCTGTAATTTATTTTATTATTTTTTTGTAATTTCTTTCATCATATATATGTCATTTCTATAATTATTTATGTGTAATTCATTTTGTTGTTTACCTGCAATATCTATAGCTATTTCGTGTCATTTAAAAAGTATTTATATGAAATTTATATAATTATTGATCTGTAATTTCTTTTATTATTTCTCTTTAATTTCTTTCACTATTTATATGTCATGTCTACGATTATTTATATGTAATTTATATTTTTATTTACACGTAGTTTCTATAGTTATTTCTCTGTCATTTCAAAAAATTTATGTAATTTATATAATTATAATTTTTTATAAATTTAATAATTTTTATTGTGCAATAAAGTATTTTTATTATTATTATTATTGATCTGTATTATCAATAATTAATCCGTAATTTCTATTATAATTCATTTGTAATTTCAAACTTATCAGTTATTTAATTGATTAGTTATCTACAATATATTTCATTAAATTAAATTATTAATCTAATGTTTTTTAAATCACTTGTAGAATTTTGATTGTATATGTATTCCATTATTTATACGTAATTTTCCTAATTTATGTGTAATTTCTTTAACTTTGTCTGTGATGATATAGGTATATTAATATATGATGTTATTAAGAGTTAATGTAGTCTTATAAAGTCTATATTAAGCTTTGTTTCTATTTTTTAAATAGCATTTATTGGAATTTGAAGTTTCTTGCTAATTTGAAAACTTTGTTAATAAATAGTTCTTTTTTTAATTAAGTTGAAACTTCAAAAGGATGACAACTTCAAGACAATCAATTATAGTATTAAACTACTTCTCTCTTCTTCTCTATCTGTAGATATAATTCGATCTTTTTCCTTCTATCTCTCAAACACTTCTCTTCTCAAAACACTTTCTCCTTTTAACAGTTATTATAAAACTGCAATGGTAGATATAAAACAAATTTATTGTTACGTAAAGGGATTCGTGGTCTTAAATAAAAATATCTAGTGACTCGTTAAAGAACATTTTATTCAGCTTTTCACTACAAAACTAATATATATATACATTATATAGTCCGTTGTCCAACAACAAAGCTTAATAAATAAATAAATATATGGGACACTTACACACACGGTCGTCCGTTCCCAAAGTAACTTAATACTTGTGTTATGACAGAAAACTGGTGAATTTATACTTATATATTATTAAATGCATACTTAAATACAAATATACACCGGCTTAAAGACCAACAAATTCATTTATAGAAGTCAAAATCAAAGCCGAAGTCACTATTATTTTACTTTTACTTTTTCTCCTTGATTCGTGGTCGAGTGCTGTCCGCGAACTGAATCCACGAGCGCGATACGACCGCTTATATAGTGAACGCGTCACTCGAGAATGTTCTCCTTTCGAGTCGTGGTGGGGATGTTCCAAATGATTAGCGTCAAGTGAACTTTGAACTCTGTTACGTATTAATTATGTACTCCAAAAGTAATAAGAATATTATTTTGCTATAAATGGAGTCTATCTCCTGACGATGCTACGGTTACGGGGCGAAACAATTGTTTAGATTGTGGTGGTGAATGTGTGCAGTGCTTGTGTAATGTGTTATCGGTGTCGGGTAGTGCATGAGTTCTTACAAATTATACATGTATCAGGTATGACAATCAATAGTACACTCTACATTTAGCATTACATATATTTTCTTTTATCGCGGATTATAGCAAAATAATATTCTCATTACTTTGTATTATGGACCTCCGCAAAGTAACGCCTAATTCTATAAATTAATTATGTACTCTTTTTGCATGTACGTTACAATATATTAGATTTCGTAATAGTATTGAATAATAAGTTACTAACTTAGTTTAACGCCTTTTCTAGTGGTAGATGGCTTCCAAAAGCTTCCAAATTAATTCTTAAGTACATTATAACTTGATAAATTTTGGTCCAAAATACTTAAACTTAGTAACTTAGGAATCAAAAATTCCGTAATATGTACAAAATATAATAAATTATATTCGTATCATATTTTCGTTTTATAGAATCATCCAGCTATTCCTTTCGTTGGCCGATAAGCTGACTATTCCCGGTTTGTCGGCGATCGTAGGCGATTATAGGCGAGTACAGTGGACTGTGCACAATTGTACTAGGAATGTTAAAAATAATCGATTTTTAATAATCGATTATTTTGAAAAAAAATCGATTATTTTAATTATCCTCTTGTTCTTGTTTTTTGAGATGAGACATGCATTGTTGGATGAAACCAATTTAGCCAAACTACACATTTTAATCCAATTTCACAAACATCGATACATAACATTGATAGTTGTCCACTTTATTGTAATTAATTATAAATATTAAAAAAGGCAACTTTTTTAATAGTAAGAAAAAAATCGAATTAAAAAAAAAACGATTTATTATAAGAGGAAGAAAAAATCGATTATTTATTAATCGATTTTTTCTACTTCATGTCACATCTCTAAATTGTACAAAAATTGATAACTTTATTAATGTGCAATTTCCAAAAACTTTTCCACTTCACTCGCACTTTATTTAAACTTCTAAAAGCTTTAACATAATATTTATAATAAAATTAACAATAAAAATGAATTTATATATTGTTAGAAATTAAGTCTAAAATCAATTTAAAATGAACGAATGCGTTTATTATAACCGATTGTCCACTCTACATTTAGCACAATATATATTTTCTATTTTACTTCATCGCGGATTATAGCAAAATAATTTTATTATTACTTTTGTATGGATCTCCGCAAAGTAACGCCTAATTATATAAATTATTCAATAATTTATTACACTGTATGCTTATTTTTCGAAATTATTGCCGAAATAATTACCAAAAATATTCACCGTATTGTCACGACATCTTGTTATCAAATATACCATGAAATAATAACTAATCTCTTTCTGATGATCCTCTAATTTAAACGTAGATATAATTTACTCTAAGTGCTGATGAAATTTACTATAAATCCTATTTACTTCAATAAATCTATTTCCAGTTGACATATTGTTTTATTTTACTCGTGTAGTATCCAGCTGAATAGAATAGCACCACCCTCATTTTTTACCGAGGTCGTAAAAGGCGACTAAGGTAAGTTGACACAACGTGTGGTATCCGGTTTAGTGGAATAGACCACCCTCATTCTTACCGAGGTGTCGTAAAATACGACTGAGGTAAGTTGACGTTAGACAGGCGACCGGTCGTAAAAATGCAGCCAAATCATGTGACAGCATGTTTATAGCATGTTGTACCCATTTAGAGCGGGATAAGGGCAGGAGGGTGATATTGTTTTATTTGACACCGTGTGGTATCCAGCTGAGTAGAATAGACCACCCTCATTTCTTACCGAGGTTTCGTAAAATACTACTGAGGTAATTAGATGATAGGCAGAAGGCCAGTCGTAAAATACGTGACCAAATCTTGTGACAATATGTTGTGTCGACCCCACTTAGAGTGAGATAAGGGCAGGATGACAGTTAAAAATTGACATTGTAAAAAAAATAGTCATTGACTGTTTTTACAGATTGAAAATGTAATTAAAATAAAATGTTTTCTGATATAAAAAAAAAAATCATATCAACTCGATTTAACCTAACTCTAATTTAACCTAACTCTGATTTAACCTAACTCTGATTTAACCTAACTCTGATTTAACCTAACGCTGATTTAACCTAACTCTAATTTAACCTAACTCTGATTTAACCTAACTCTAATTTAACCTAACTCTGATTTAACCTAACTCTGATTTAACCTAACTCTGATTTAACCTAACTCTGATTTAACCTAACTCTGATTTAACCTAACTCTGATTTAACCTAACTTTGATTTAACCTAACTCTGATTTAACCTAACTCTGATTTAACCTAACTCTGATTTAACCTAACTCTGATTTAACCTAACTCTGATTTAAATCTAAATCCTTTTCATAATCACCACTGAGTTTCGGCGGTTCGCAAAACGCGTTAATGAAGTAAATTAATCAAATAGGTTTAACGCGTTATTAACATGCGGAAACCTACGCCAATTTTTGTTGCGAAAATTAATATTGTTTATTATTATATAACTAGTAATATCCCCTGGTTTCATCCGCGTACATACTGATCTCATGGCAGTGGAAAGTCTACTAAGTCGGACTATAGATTTCATCATCATCCTCCTGCCCTTATCCCACTCTAAGTGGGGTCGGCACAATATGTTATCACATGATTTGGCTACGTATTTTACGACCGGCCGCCTGCCTGCCATCAACTTACCTTAGTCGTATTTAACGACACCTCGGTAAGAAAAGAAGGTGGTGCTATTGCGGACTTTGTTTTATAATAAATATAGATGGCGCCGCTGAATACAAAGACGAACTCTATAACCGGTTTTATTCAAATTCAAATTCAAAATATTCTTTATTCAAATAAACTTACTTAACTCTACTGCTGGTTCGGAAAGCTGTTCCTACCGAGAAGAGCCTAAGAGAAACTCGGCGGTTGCTCTTTTAAAAATACAATTCTTAATACTATTTTTATTTATTTTTATTTATTTATTCTTTATTACACACAAAGAAGATATAAATTTACAAAACATATGAATACACAGAAGCGTGCAAAGGCGGTCTTATCGCTTGGAGCGATCTCTCCCAGACAACCTTTGATGCGAGGATCATGGAGATAGTACGGGTTGGTGCACAACAATTTAATTACTACAAAGAACTACACTTTACTATTTACATTAAGTTGTAACTGTCTTGTACAGGTTCAAAGAGAGCTATATCCACACATTCTTATCTTCTAAATAATCTTCAAGAGTATAGTAGGCTTTCTGTATCAGCCACTTTTTAACAGTGTTTTTAAACTCTATTGTATCGATGATTTACAAAGTGTTTGAATAATTGAGTTCAATAAAATTTTCAGTTCCCAGTAATTTTACGAAGACAATAACATTATTAACTCTTGCCATTTGTCACGCAAACAGAGTTTTATTTGCTCATGAAAAGCCTTGTTGGTACAGATGTTCGCGTAAGGCCTGATGGATATTACTGAAAATATCCGGCGTAGTTGGTAATAAGTAATGTATTTACTGAAGTAATGAAATATTTAATCTTGTAGGTGTATATATAATGATGTAAAAAAAAAAATTGAAAAGAAAAATTAAAAAATAATAGGGGGGGCTCAATCCTATCATGAGGGGATATGATTAATTATATTAAGATGCATTCAGCAAGACCATCTACTTCTGCTCAGCCGTGAACTTTAATTATATAATTAGATTTTTAATTACAATATCAATCCGCATTAGAGCAGCATGGTAGGTCTTAACTCCAAACATTCTCTACAATAACGGAGAGAAGAGGCCTATTCTCAGCAGTGGGATAGTAACAAGCCGCTACTTGACTTGACAGATTTAAAATGCAGGAGGCATAGTGATTGCATGCTTCGCCCTATAACACTTCGAATTTAGCTGCGATCGGATTTGTTTTTCACATGGCCAACTATATGTCGCTCTTTCAAGAGTACCCTCTAAAAAAATCACAATTTTTCGCTGTCAAACGTAAAGTCATGGTAGTTCATTTGGGGAACGGGCGGTCTAGAGAGGTGAAAATACCTAGGGTCGAGCCCCACCTGACCTATTATTTTTTAATTTTTCTTTTCAATTTTTTTCACATTTTAAAAATTACTGAGCAAGGCTCGTTAAGCCAGGGACTAATAATAATACTCAATGGTGGGTACTCTATCCTCTGATTTTCCTGTTGAAAAAACAGGATTTTGTAGCCTATAACCCTGTCGTATGAGCATGAATTGTGCCCAATTTCATCGGCTTATCTATCAATACGGAACAGGAATACAGTCTTTCGCATTTATTTAGTAAGGATAGATTATGAAAAATCGATTTTAAAACATCGATGTTTTACTGTCTATCGATGACCATCGAAAATTAATTATAATGTACCATCCCTGTCTTTAGTGAAAAACAAAATTGTTATTATCAAATTCCTAGCATTTTTATCACGTTTTATCACCTTTTAAACCTTCCCAAAGTTAAGCTAAATCACGTAACAACATATTTAAAACATACTTATACCATTTAGAGTCAGCTGTGGTAGCCCAGCGGTATCACTGCCCAGCGGTGCGCCTCTTTCGAGAAGGTCCAGGGTTCAAACCCCGGGCAGGCACCAATGAGTTTCCTAGTAAAACTTATGTGTCTAATTGATAATTGCAATATATCACACACTTTTCGGTGAAGGAAAACATCTTGAGGAAACCTGCGTATCTCTAGAGAACTCTGGTGATATGTGTAACCTACCAATCATTGGAGCAGCGTGGTAGGTCTTAGCTCCAATCCTTCTCTCCAAAAAAAAGACTGAGAAAAGAAGCCTATGCCCTGCTGTGGGATAGCAACAGGCCGTTACTTACTTAGAGTGGAAGGGCAGGAGGAACAAGAAAGAAGTATTTCAAACCATCCAATCAATTTTTCACAATAAAACGAAACATCTATTATTTGAAAAGATTTAATAGTTTAGAGTAAATATTTTGAACTTGACTTGAATATCTGGTTAATTGCTCGGAGATGAAAAACTGCTGTTAAGATATCGCTGGCTGATATTGTCTGTTCAGTCGATTAGCTTAACGTAGTGCTGGTCGAAGTGCTGTTAGAGATACACTTCTCTTGAATAACGAACACCGAATAAATGTCAGTAATACGTTTTATCAATAGGAAGACTCTACAGGAAATACAGCCCTTTTTGATCAAAATTATGGCAACAGCACAGTGTTGCCATCATTTTAATCAAAAAGGACGCGACATTAGTTTCATGACTGTGTTGCTATAAAATACAAAACGGAATATTTGCGACAACGTTTTTGTCAATAAAACGAAATCTCTCTTATTGTTTGAAAATATTTTATTTGAGTAAATATTTCGAAACTTGAATATCTGGTTAATTGCGCGGAGATGAGAAACTGCTGCGAAGATATCGCTGGCTGATGATGATCTGGTCAATTAGCTAACGTAGTGCTGGTTGGACTGCTAGAACTATCATCAGAACTAGGTTTAGAATCAATGTTATTACTAATAATATCTGTAGAGTTGTTAGAGATGGAGACAATGACAGGGAGACTGTTATCACCGTGAGGAGGTATCAAGGATTTGATGCTCATGCAAACGGTGACAGGTTTATTATGGTAGGTAACATTGGGTCTGCTGTTGACGGACATTTCTAAAGTCATGTTCCCGCTGTCGCTGGCGTTAGCTGAGTCCTGGTCGATGGTGATATCAACAGGCCGGGAGGTCCCGTCACTGGGTTCAGTGCTGTTGTCGGAAATGGTTATATACATGGGACTGTCTGGGTTGTCGGTAGAGCCGGGCATCTCCATGTACATGCAGACGACGACCGGGATATCGTCGTCATTAGAGCTATTAGAGCTGGCTCCAACTGTATTGTTATCGCCAGTGGCATTGCTGGAGTTATCAGAACCGGTGCTACCACTGCCAGTAGTGGTATTGGAAGTGGAGTTGGTGGTATCAGTGACGTCACCTGTAACGTACGAATTATTGATTCAATTTCAAAGTGTTAGCACACTACAATAACAGGATATAATAGGAATACCATTATTCCCGTTCCGAGACTCGCTTCTCTTGAAACAACAACAGGACAGTGTTGCCATCATTTCGTTTGTGGGTTTGGGTATGAGATTCTATAATAAAATTCCACAATCGATTTTAGCTTTGCCATTACAGCAGTTTAAAAACAATATTAAGGAGAGACTGATACAGAAAGCCTACTATACTGTTGAGGATTATTTAGACGATAAGAATGCCTGGATATAGATATTTTTCGACCCTGTACAAGATAGAAACGATTAAATGTAACTAGTATTAAGATATGTATTTTTGAAAGAGCAGCCGCCGAGTTTCTTGCTGGCTCTTCTCGGTAGGAACAGCTTTCCGAACCAGCAGTAGAGTTGACGATTCAAAAGCACTTGTTTACAAGTTTATTTTAATAAAGAATATTTTGAATTTGAATTGTAATCAAAAAGGGAGCGAAACTCTTGTTTCATGACTGTGTTGCTATAAAATACAAAACGGAAGTCAATGGCGACAATACAAGTATATTGTATCTTCAGATATAGTTCGTTGATATAATCCATTGTATCGTGTAATACAACTGTAGTTTTACAAGTGAATAGTATACTCATAAGCTGTGATAGCCGGTAAGACAGTGCGACTCTATCATCCTCCTGCCCTTATCCCACTCTAAGTGGGGTCGGCACAATATGTTATAAACATGCTGTCAGATGATTTGGCTGCGTTTTTACGACCGGCCGCCTGCCTGACGTCAATTTACTTAAGTCGTTTTTTACGACACCTCAGTAAGAAGGAGGGTGGTCTATTCTACTAAACCGGATTACACACGGTGGGTCAACTTACCTCAGTCGCCTTGTACGACACGTCGGTAAGAAATGAGAGTGATACTATTCTACTTAGCCGGACACCACTCTCTGAAGTCGATCATGGATTCAAATCCAGGCACCAATAAGTTTCTATATTAAAAAAAACTTATATGCTTAATACAAAGTTGCAATTTATCACACGCTTTCCGGTGAAGGAAAACATCGTGAGGAAACCTGCATATCTCTAGAGAATTCTGGTGATATGTTTAACCAATTATTGGAGCAGCGTGGTAGGTCTTAGCTCCAATCCTTCTCTCCAAAAACTGAAAGACGTCTATGCCCAGCAGTGGGATATTAACGGCTGTTACTTTACTTAGTTTTCTTCCTTTTATAATATTGTGAGATGAAATGTTACAAACATGTTTATCGTATATAGGAATGTAATACTCACTTGGCATAGCGTGAACAGACAGAAGGCCCTGGAAATAAATAGATTGCAAGTTATTTATTATACTAATAGATAGTATATAAAGCTGAAGAGTTTGTATGTTTGTACGCGCTAATCTCAGGAACTACTGGACTAATTTGAAAAATTATTTCAGTGTAAGATAGTCCATTTATCGAGAAAGGCTATAAGCTATATAACATCACGCTAAGATGAATAGGAGAGGAGCAGCAATAAAAAAAATGCGAAACGAAATCGGCAAAATTTAAAGCTTTCGTATTTAAAAATCATGTATGACAAAATTGTTCCCTCTAAAAGTTCTTAATAAAAGTTCCGGACAGCATATGTCTTTTAAGGTTAACTTTAACCATTTTTATGGTTATTAATACTATATTACGGTTTTAATCTTTTTTCGGGCGGAGCCGCTGGCGATTGCTAGTGTATTATAAACACGGATATTGATTCAGAGGGAGAAGTTAGAATAATACTATAATGATAAAATAAATGTATAAATTCCAAACATTAACCAAACTTTAATACAAAGCACTGAAGTTATATTGGGGAGCGATACAAAGGCAAAAGTTTAAATAAATGTATATTATAACAAAGGAATATATGCTTTGTTATATTACGATAAAATCTTTAATTGTGTGTTACTATTTTAATCTTTATATTGTTTGTTGATTGTACTTGTTTGCTAATTTTTACGTAGCAATCCATACTAGACCAGTCTACAGAAAGGTTTAAGTTAAATATAAGAGATGCTTATACGTAAAGCATATTACACAATTGAAGATTATTTGCATGATAAAAAAACCTGGATTTGAAAATCCTTTCAGCTTCATACAAGCGGTTTAATAATGTAAAATTAAATGTTTAATCGACCGTCGAGTTTCTTTCTGGTTCTCGGTAAGAGCAACATTCCGAACCAGTTGTAGCTTCATTAACATTGATTGACGATTCAAAAGTGATTGAAAGAGATTATTTGAATAAAGATATTTTGATTTGATTTGACTTAGAAATTAGAATAAGACGATGAGGAATTAGAATTACTATTTATTAACTAAAAACTTGTTTAACGGCGTTGTGTACTTTTTGTGATGGTTACAAAATGTTAAACTCGCGTCAGGACAACGTGATTTTATTGAAAATTCCTAGGAAGGAGAGTAGACCGCCGGTTAGGCGTAGGAGAGGACACCTCTTCTCTTTCCCTTTCAAGCTATTCTTTTATGGAATTCTGTTAAATTAAGTTGTCTTGTTTTAAATATGCAAAAAAAAAAATCTTTTATGTATTTGTGTGCAATAAAGAATATTTCTATTCTATTCTTTCTACCCCGCGGTGTATGCCTGCGCTTGCTGTGGAAGTTGATTTTTCTGAATAGAATAGACCACCCTCATATCTTACCGAGGTGTAAAAGGCGTCTAAGGTAATCACCCGCCATGATTTTGATTTTATTTCATTTGACATGTGGTATCCGGCTGAATAGAATAGACCACCCTCATATCTTACCGAGATGTCGTTAAAAACGTCTAAGATAATGACCCGCCGCGTGGTCTCCGGCTGAGTAGAATAGACCTCCCTCATATCTTACCGAGGTGTAAAAGGCGACTAAAGTAAACGTCACGTAGGCGGCCGTTCGTAATACCTAGCCAAGTAATGGACCCACCATGTGGGTATCCTGCTGAGTAGAATAGACCACCCTCATTTCTTACCTTATAATCACCTTTTAAGACATCTCTTAAAAGGTGATTATAGTAAATTAACGTCACGTAGCCGCTCGCGATATGACAAATCATGTAACATGTTTATAACATATTGCGCCGACCCCTCTTAGAGTGGGATAAGGGCAGTAGATCACTCACCGAGAGCGCCAAGGTTACCAGCAGGTACTTCATGATGCTGTGTCGATTCTGGTCTGGTCTGGTCTGGTTTGAGACCGCGCCTTCTATATAGCTGGGGCAAAGCAAATATACACGAGCTGTACAAACAAACTTGTTTGCCGCAAGTTGTGTATATATACTTATGATTATCCATAACGAAGTATATTTCATATTTAAATTAGTTAATTGTATATATATTATCTGGGTGACCAAGATTTGCTTGGTATTTTTAAAATATATAAAAAAAATTTAATTTGAAAAAATATTTCACCTCTCAAGACCGCCCGTTCCCCAAATGAGCTGACTTGACATTTGATAGCGATAATTATCTTTTGAATTCAACATTTTAGCATTTTACTGAAAAACCTAGCTAAATCGATTTTTCTCCCCCAAAACTCCCTACATGCTGAATTTCAGTGAAATCGTTGTAGCCGTTTATATATATATATATATATATATATATATATATATATATATACTAGCGGCCTGTCCCTGCTTCGCACGGGTATAAAATATATATCCCATGTCAGTCAGTGTAAAAAAATGATTAAAATCGATCCAGTAGTTTTGATTTATTCATTACTGCCCGTGGCCCGCACGCGTTAAATTTGGAGAAAAACAATTCCCCTTTCCCTATACCAAGAAGATTTCCTGCTATCTTTGGAATATCTAAATTCATATAGTACATTTTTACTTATTTACTTTTACATGTATTTTATTTTTACAATTAATTACAGAATGTCTTTAAACAAACTCTTGAAAGAGCGACATATAGCTGCTAGATTCGAAGTGCTATAGGGTGAAGCGCGGCGTCCTCACGGCATTTTAAATCTGTAATATCTCCGAAAATGTTCACTTAAATTACATGCTGTAAACGGCCATATTAATCTATATTAAATCAAAAATGTATTTAAGGTACTTAATCGGATAAGGATTAATGCTGTTTTGTATAAAAATTGCTTTAAACATAAGCCATTATTTTTCGTAAAACGTAAATGACAAAAAATGCTATTGTGGGTTATACATAAAAGATAGACATATACCATCGCAGACTTTTCTGTAGACCTTTTCAAGGTGTACAAATACTTAGTACATCATTTTGATAAATCTCGCAGGGTTCAGCCTGCGTTTGCAATGTAAGCGGAAAAAAATGTAATTATTAACGATTTTTATTAGAAACCTCAAAAATTACAGTATTTCTCTACTCCGTATTGAATGTTGTTATACATATAAACCTTCCTCTTGAATCTATTTAATCCGCATCAAAATCTGTTGCGTAGTTTTAAAGATTGAAGCATACATAGGGATATATGGACAAACAAAGAATGTGACTTTGCTTTATACTATGTAGTGATTATGGCCTTCGACAAAATTACGCCTAAATATTAATAACCTTGTGATACACGTGTATCGTTTTATAATATAATACATCATACTATCGGCAATTACAAATTAACATTTCAATTGTTACACAAATTAATGTTATTCAAGTAAACAGTATATAATGTATATCACAGGCCACCTGTGTTTGCTCGATTCGTTTCGCCACACCTGCAATTTAGTGTTTAAAGTACCCTCAGTTATGTAGTACTAGCTTACACCTGCAACTCCGTTTGCGTCGATTGTTGTTGCGTTATATATTGATAGTAGATGGGATTTTTCAATGTCATCCTATTACTGTAGAATTAACAGGATTTCTATAGCCTGATGTATAACGAATAATTGGACTAAATTTCATCGATATCGGTTCAGCGTATTAATCTTGTACATATATATATTTTCGGAATCTCGGAAACGGCTCCAATGATATTCCTGAAATTTAGCATGTAGGCAGTTTTGGGGAGAAAAAATCATTTTATACCTGTTTTTGGGCATTAAAAAATATTAAAATTTATATTGAATTGAATTTTTGCCGTAAAGTCAGCGTAGCTTATTCAGGAAATGGTCTCGAGAAGGAAGGAAGGAATTACCTAGGATTATCAACCCTATTATTTTTTATTTTTTTTAAGTTTTTTTTTTATTTTGTAAGAAATTACTGAGCAAGGCTCTGTCAACCTGGGACTATATATTATATAATACCAAATACAATCACAAAAATGCACAACGCCACTCAAATTTAAATTAAGTATAAGAGATGCTTATACGTAAAGCATATTACACAATTGAAGATTATTTGGATGATAAAAAAGCCTGGATTTGAAAATCCTTTCAGCTTCATACACGCTTGTATATTATTGTTTAATAATGTACAATTGAATATGTTTAATTGACCGCCGAGTTTCTAGTTCTCGGTAAGAGCAACATTCCGAACCAGTTGTAGCTTCATTAATATTGATTGATGATTCAAAAGTGCTTGAAAGTGCTTATTTGAATAAAGATATTTTGATTTGATTTGAAAGTTTTCGTTCCAATATCACAGATATTCCAGAGTCCACTTTCGATGATCGTGATAATTGTAATAAAATCACGTTCAGAATAATCATTAGTGAAGAGCAACCATAAAAGAGCCGAGAACTGCCACGTGACTTGACTAGTGCTAAAAAGTATGTCACGGTTAATTTATAAGTATATATACGTAAGTGATATTTACTCAGCTCGCAGGCCTATGTTATTTTTACGGTATATATAGGGGGGGCGCGAGGGTGTGGCCAGACTGTCGAAGAGCACGAGTACCATGAAGTTCCTGCTGACGATCTGTCTGTGCCTCTCGGTGAGTGTGGCGGAGGTAGCAAGTTACGATACCTATTTTCTATAAACTGAGTTTGTCAGGAAATTTATGTAATGCTAAGTGTAGGGAGATTGGTGGAGGAAAGCCAGGGAGCTCCTCTGCTAATAAATTCAAATTTCAAAATATTATTTATTCAAATAAACTTGTAAACAAGTGCTTTTGAATCAACTCTACTGCTCGGAAAGCTGTTCCTACCGAGAAGAGCCAGCAAGAAACTCGGCGGTTGCTCTTTTAAATATATAATTATTAATAGTATTTACATTAAGTCGTTACTGTCTTGTACAGGTTCAAAGACAGCTATATCCACACATTCTTATCTTCTAAATAATCTTCAAGAGTATTGGTATTCGCTTTCTGTATCAGCCTCTTTTTAACAGTGTTTTTAAAATGCTGTAATGGCAAAGCTGAAATTGATTGCGGAATTTTATTATAGAATCTTATACCAAAACCCACAAACAAGTTACGTACTTTTGCGCGGCGCAAAGCAGGAGCCGCAAGCTTATGTCGGTTCCTGCTTTGTCTATTGTATACATCACCTATCGTTCACGGTAACGGTACCCTGTCCCCGCCACCAGCAGCGTGGTGGAGCACAGTCAGGTTTTTAGTCGGTGAGAGTCCGACATACCCGTCCCCGTCGGGCGGTGATGACCCATAATGGGTTTCCCTGACACAAACAAGGCAGACAACGATCACATAGCTTATACATGCCACACCACACATTACAACAATATCTACGATCGTTTTGCCCTGTACAAGCATCATCAGGATGTTCTCAAATTCAAATAATTCTTTATTCATATTGGCTTTTACAAGTTCTTTCGAATCGTCAAATGACAATGAAGCTACGACTGATTCGGAAAGGTGCTCTTACTGAGAACCAGCAAGTAACTCGGCGGTCACTTTTCAAAATTAAGTATTACTTAATATATATAATCTAGTGCGTAGCTGGTCGCTTAAATACAAGCTCTCTTATCATCAACATAGTCCCCAATAGTAAAGTAATCTTTATGAATAAGTGTCTTTTTAATTGCCTTTTTGAACTTGTGTAAAGGCAAGTCCAAAATAGATTGTGGAATTTTATTATAGAGATATATACCGAAGCCCACAAAGGATCTCCGAACTTTGTCTCAAACGAACTCTACGAAACATTCTCAATAACTTCTGTGCTATGGAATAGCGGAGTAACGCCTGCTTCGATAAATATTGTTGCTTCGATAATTGTTATATAACAATATTTAGATCTGTTAGGACTCGCCCACACATATAATTGTAAAAACTATAAAAAGAGAGGATGTAGAACAACAGTTCACCAACGTGATATAGAAACTTAAAATAATTTATAGAATTAGGCGTTGCTTTGCGGAGATCCATACTACAAAAGTAATAATAAAATTATTTAGTTATAATCCGCGATGAAGTAAAATAGAAAATATATATAATGCTAAATGAGGTTTGTGCATGTGTTCTTACGAGTCCTGCATGTATCAGGTATGATAACCGATTGTCCACTTACATTTAGCATTATATATATTTTCTATTTTACTTCATCGCGGATTATAACAAAAAATTTATTATTACTTTTGTATATAGAAACTTCTTAAAATTACAGATTTGCATTTTGTTCGCAGGGCGTCCTGTTTTTGCACGCAGGTCCAGGTCAGTACATTGTATACAGGTTTTACCAAGAACAATAGCGCAATAAGAATATAATATTTTACCAATAAATTATAGTACTTTTATTCTAATATTTAAAGAAATCCGTGCTAAATTCAGCTGTGGTAGCCCAGCGGTAACACCGGGCGACTCTTTCGAGGAGGTCGCGGCAAATCCGGGCAGACGTCAATGAGTTTTTATTAAAACTTATGATCTCTAATTATGGTTTAATTGATAATTACAATTTATCACACGCTTTTCGGTGAAGGAAAACATCGTGAGGAAACCTGCATATCTTTAGAGAATTTTGGAGATATGTGTAACCTACCAATCATTGGAGCAGCGTGGTAGGTCTTAGCTCCAAATCCTCTCTCCAAAAACAGAGAGAAGAGGCCTATTCTCAGCAGTGGGATAGTAACAAATTAATTCCTTAACCATTCCAAAATATCAAAAATGTACTTAATATTCAACTTTTAACTTCCGCTGACACTCGCGGAGTCTTCTTCTTCTTCTTCATCAACCGATGGACGTCCACTGCTGGACATAGGTCTCTTCATGGGATCTCCACCATACACGATCTTGTGCCGCTTGGACCCAGCGGCTCCCCGCGACCTTTTTGAGATCGTCAGTCCATCTCGTGGGGGGTCTGCCGACACTGCGTTTTCCGGTGCGGGGTCGCCATTCCAGCACCTTGAGACCCCAACGTCCATCGGTTCTACGCACTATGTGCCCCGCCCATCGCCACTTCAGCCTCGCGACACGCTGAGCTACGTCGGTGACTCTGGTTCTTCTACGGATCTCCTCATTTCTGATTTGATTACGTAGAGAAACTCCGAGCATAGCTCGCTCCATCGCTCGCTGAGCAACTCTGAGCTTTCTTATGAGGCCCATAGTAAAAATTAACCGTTGGCACACGCGGAGTGCCAACGGTTAATTTTTATTAATTTTCATGAAAAAAAACTGACAATCACTAACATAAAAAAAATATAACCAAATTGTCCATATCAACGAATGCCTTATCGAAAGCGAAATTTGTTTTTATATACAGTGGTACAAATATACAATTCATTGAATGTACATATATATTTGTACATTCTATAAATTTATCATAAGTTTTTAAGAACTAATAGACCGCCGTGTGGTATCCGGCTGAATAGATCACCCTCATTTCTTACCGAGGTGTCGTAAAAGGCGACTTAGATAAGTTAACATCTCAGGCGGCCCTTCGCAAGATATGCAGCCAAATCATGTGACAACATGTTTATAACATGTGGTGCCGACCCCACTTAGAGTGGGATAAGGGCAGGAAGGAGAAGTTTTTAAGAACTAATAAAATCGATATGTTACATTACAGGTGACGTCACGGCCGAAACCACAGCGGATAGTAGTAAAAACGACGCCGTAAGCTCCAGTTATAGTTACTCTGGCCATAAGAAGAAATGTGATAACAGCACTGGCGTCGGCACTGGCTCTAACAACTCCACCAACTCCACAAGCAGCGGCAGCGGCACTGCTGTCGGCACTGGCTCTGCCAACTCCACCAACTCCACAAGCAGCGGCAGCGGCACTGCTGTCGGCACTGGCTCTGCCAACTCCACCAACTCCACAAGCAGCGGCAGTGGCACTGCTGTCGGCACTGGCTCAGACAACTCTACCAACTCCACTGTAAGCGGCGGCGGCACTGCTGTCGGCTCTGACAACTCCACCAACTCTACTAACAGCGGCAACAGCACTACCATCGTCATCGATCCCATCACCAACAACAATACCGACACATTCGTTGTTATCCTCTGCCAACATTACGACACTCTCAACAACGCCGCCAGCACTCTTGTCGTGTCCGTTACCGACAACTCCACTAGTACCACCAGTGGTAGAGCCCGGCCCGTCCTTATATCCTACGATGATAACAGCACTAACAGGACTAGCGACAATCTTCTGTTCGACAGCAAACGCAGAGATCTCGGTAGCAAGTCAGCTAGGAAAAGTAGACCCTGCATATCTTTCACGTCTCTCAAAGTGAACGGGATCAGCCGCGTCTCCGTCCTCGTCACCAATAACTCCACGGACGTCGGTGATGGTGGTAGTGGTCAGGACAGCCTTGACCCTCCCAACAACACCTCCAGTAGCTCCACTACAAATTGAAAGAAAACTTTGTTCTCTCAGCAATACTACTTTCCACCATCTTGATTTAGAATTATAATTCCATATATTAAATTATCTAAGTATAATATGTTTTATTTTACTAATACTGTTAATAATCCTGCTGTTATAAACATGCTGTCATATGATACTCGTTTCATGACGGTGTTATAAAATACAAAGCGAAAGTCATTGGCGACAACACGTCAAAAGTTTTAATGAAGCTACCACTGATTCCGAAGTTTGTTCCTACCGAGAAGAACCAGCAAGAAACTCGACGGTCGCTCTTTTCAAAATAATACTTATTACTAGTTACATTCATTATTGTCTTGTACAGTGTCATAGAGCTATCTCCACGCATTCTTATCATCTAAGTAATCCTCGCCATTCCAACACTGTTGGAATGTGTTGGAATGGCGACCCCGCAACGGAAAGCGCAGTGTTGGAAGACCCCCTACTAGATGGACAGACGACCTCAAAAGGGTCGCGGGGAGCCGCTGGATACAAGCGGCACAAAATCGTGTGTTCTGAAGATCCCATGAAGAGGCCTATGTCCAGCAGTGGACGTCCATCGGTTGAAGAAGAAGAAGAAGAAGAAGTAAACCTCAACAGTATGTTGTCGCCATTGACTTATATTTTATAGCAACACAGTCATGAAACAAGAGTATCGTGCCCCTTTTTATTGAAATGTTGGCAACACTGTGCCTTTATAGTTTCCGGTGGAGTCTCTATTGATAAAACGTTACAGTGACAGTCAGTCTTTGTTCGTCTTTCAAGAGAAGAGCATCTCGGAACGGGAATTGTGGTATTCCTATTATATCGTGGTATTGTATATACTGTGCGTTAACAAGTATGCTTTCTGTATCAGCATCTCTTTAACAGTGTTTTTAAACTGCTGTAATGGAAAAGCTGCCCATTGATTGCGGTGTAATCAATTGGCAGCTATATCCAAACTCACAAACTACTTAAGTACTTTTGTTCATCAAAAAGCAGGAACCGCAAGCTGATGCCGGTTCTTTTGTCTGTCATCTATTGTTTTATGATTCTTTAAATATTTTTGTACAAAAAATCCGCTTCTCTATAAACAAGACGTTACCACGGGCGTTAACGAGCTAACTACAGGTATATACTTATCGTTATGGTTAATCTATAAGAATACACAGGTGTGTATTTGATCAGCTGGAGTGTATTAGTGGTGACGACGTATAGAGGCCTGAGGTGGGCCTACAGCGGCTACACCTCTTATATGAGAGGTGTGTGTTGATATATTGCCCCGGTGAGATAGACATATACCATCGCGGAGTTCAGTAAAACTTTTCACAATAGCATTTTTCTGTCATTTTCTTTTTAAGAAAAATAATGCCTTGTCAGCAATTTTAAACAAAACAGCATTAGTCCTTATCCAATTGTTGATATAATATAGATCAATATGGCCGTTTACAGCATGTAATTTAAATGAACATTTTCGAAGATATTACAGATATTAAATGCCGTGAGGAAGCCACGCTTCGCCCTATAGCACTTCGAATTTAGCAACTAAATGTCGCTCTTTCAAGAGTAACCTCTAAAAAAACATGGTTGTATTGTCTAATGATAAGACAGCTATGAATGTTGTATATAAAGATATTCTGTAATTAATTTTAAATATAAAATACATATGGAAAAATGTAAAATGTGAATATGTAGTACATGAATTTACATATTAAATATAGCATTTAGATAAATCTCGTAGGGTTTAGCCTGCGTTTGCAATGCAAACGGAAAAAATGTAATTATTTACGACATCACATTAAAAACCTCAAAAATTATAGTATTTCTCTAATCAGTATTGAATGTTATTATACATATAAACCTTCCTCTTGAATCACTGTATCTATTAAAAAAAACCGAATCAAAATCTGTTTTGTAGTTTTAAAGATTAAAGCATACATAGGGATAGATGGACATAGGGACAGTCAGAGAAAGCTACTTATTTAATACTATGTAGTGAAGTTTAGCTATTATTTTGACAATTGTCAAATTTTTTACCATACTTAGCCAAAGACAAAATTACGTATAGCTGTCATTTATGTTTTGCTATTTCATGTCATAGTCGTTTTTGTTATACCACGTTTTATAGCGACTTGACGGGATAAAATAAATGCAGTCGAACGGGATAAAAGGTATCCTATGTCCGTCTCCTGGTTCTAAGCAACCTCTCCACCAATTGTCAGTCAAATTGGTTCATCCGTTCTTGAGTTATATATAGTGTAACTAACACAACTTTCTTTTAAAATCTATATCATCATCTTCCTGCCCTTATCCCACTCTAAGTGGGGTCGGCACAACATATCGTAAACATGCTGTCACATGATTTGCAACTTATTTTACGACCGGCCGCCTGCCTGACGTCAACTTATCTTAGATAAGATAAGAAAGAGGGTGGTCTATTCTACTCAGCCGGATACCACACGGTGAGTCAACTTACCTTAGCCGCCTTTTACGACACCTCGGTAAGACATGAGGGTGGTCTATTCTACTCAGCCGGATACCACACGGTGAGTCAACTTACCTTAGCCGCCTTTTACGACACCTCGGTAAGACATGAGGGTGGTCTATTCTACTCAGCCGGATACCACACGGCGGGTCGACTTACCTTAGTCGCCTTTTACGACACCTCGGTAAGAAAAGAGGGTGGTACTATTCTATTCAGCCGGATACCACACGGCATAATTAAAATCTATATATATATATATATATATATATAGATTTTAATTGATCTAAAATATAGTCCATTTTTTGACTATTTCCACTTATATTTAGGGACCAACTTTTAGGGTTAAATATTTGACAGTTTATCAGTAACTTATGAAACAGGTGTAGAACTTGGCGCAGCGCGGCCGAACCACTTGTGATAACAAGTTAATTAAACTAAATTATCTTCAGCTAGTAATCAAGTTAATGTGGTATAAATGGTTCTATCGCGGTCACTCGGCGTTCATTAGCCATGGAGTTCATGCTCGGTGAGTACACCCACTATCCCAGCAGTGGGAAGCCCACAAGGCTAGCCCACTGTTGGACTGATATCTTCAATGTACTATTAGAAAATTAATTAGAAGCTGTGGTAGCCCAGCGGTAACACCGTGCGACTCTTTCGAGGAGTTCACGGGTTCAAACCCGGGCAGATACCAATGAGTTTTCCAGTTAAAACTTACCTATGTGTCGAAATTATAATTGATAATTGCAATTTATCACACGCTTTTCGGTGAAGGAAAACATCGTGAGGAAACCTGCATATCTCTAATTCTGGTGATATGTGTAACCAATCATTGGAGCAGCGTGGTAGGTCTTAGCTCCAATCCTTCTCTACAAAAAGAGAAGAGGCCTATTCTCAGCCGTGGGATAGTAACAGGCCGCTACTTACTTTACTTACTATTAGAAAATTAAAGTTTTGTTTAATTAAAAAATGTTACTTACAATGAAGATTACAAATTACTAGTTAACTTATTAACTCCTCCAGCTAAACTAAATGGTTGTTAGGAGTGGATTCACGTCGGTAGTATGATGTCCAGGATTTCAACCCACGACTTCTCGATCGTAAGTCCGTCAATCTAACCTTGGCTATCGCTGCTTCAAGTTTATGTCCGCTATCAATTTTAGCTTTGCCATTACAGCAGTTTAAAAACACTGTTAAAGAGAGGCTGATACAGAAAGCCTACTATACTGTTGAGGATTACTTAGATGATAAGAATGTGTTGATATAGCTCTCTTGAAACCTGTACAAGATAGTAATGACTTAGAATAATTAGTATTAATGATATTTTTAAAAGGGCAACCGCCGAGTTTCTCTCTGGCTCTTCTCGGTAGGAACAGCTTTCCGAACCAGCAGTAGAGTTGATTCAAAAGCACTTTACAAGTTAACTTGAATAAAGAATATATTGAATTTGAATTTGTTTGAGACTTAGATTGTCTATCTAATATTTGGGATATCAGAGGACTTTATCTGATTCAAAAAATTCTTCATTGAATAGTTCATTAGGACAGAACTTAATCCTTTAACTCGAGTTCTTTTCCCGCGGAGCACCAACATTTTCAGTTGACAGATTTTTTACATATTCAGTTGCCTTAGAGTTTTCATAATTTTCGATAAAAACATTAAACATCAAATTTCTTCATTGCAAAAACAGTGAATGCGAAGATTTGCAAAATTAAACATTAAACACACAGATGTAAATTCATTTCAGAGCTCTTCATAAGAAAACTTGCATGCTTTCGATGAATTAAATCAAGTCAAATCTTTATTCAAGCACTTTTGAATCGTCAATCAATATTAACGAAGCTACAACTGGTTCGGAATGTTACTCTTACCGAGAACCAGAAAGAAATCCCGGCGGTCAATTAAATTCAAATTCATTTTCAATTTTACATTATTAAACCGCAGTCTTTTAATCTAACTTCTAAATTAATAATTTTTTTACAGTACTCGTTCAAATCTCGTTACTAGTGGCTTCCCACACGTGTCGCACACTCTCACAACTGCAAAGCACACTCTCAAATGATACAGAGATAACAGTATCAAAAGTTGCAGAACGGTTGGTACTTGAGTCAACTGACGATGGGAAACCTGATAAATTTGGGAGAATTCTTAAACTGATGCCCTACAAACCAGACGATATCTGGGCAAAAGGACAACCGCAAAATGAAGACAATGATATACCAATCGCTATCATAGTTGCATCATCAAATTTGAATAAGAATAAGAATCTAAAACAAATAAAAAAACCATTAATTCAAAATGCAGAAAACATTAAAAATAATAATAACATTAGTAATACAGAAACTGATATTAAACATATGATGAAGAAACTTATAAATGAACCAATTTTGGAAACGCAAGCTGTTGATAAAAATTCAAATATAAGTCATCCAAATACAATCAATAAAGAAGATAAAATAAAAGATGTCAAAGACGTAAATGCTATAAATAAACATATTAAATCGAATATAACGAATATTGACTCAACTTCCAATATTGATAATATGGTTATTAAACCTGGAACGAATTTAACTCAAAACATAACAGACAAAGATAAACATATAAAAACAAATGATAATTTAATTCGTTATAACAAAGATATAAATGATTTAAAAAGCACTGTAGTAACTACAGATAGTGGTGTTACGAAAGATATGAGAAAATTTGATAAAGAAAATGTAGGGAAAATTAAAAAGATTTTTAATGAGACTAAATATAGCGATGATATCTTTAAAACAAATCAGTGGGATACTGGCAACCCGGTAGATAACTATGGGAGAAATTTGGATTTTAATGTTTCTACATTTGATAGTGATTATTCAAATGAAATAGATTCAGATATTAGTAGTGAAGTTGAAAGTAAATCAGTATTTGATCAAAGGAAAGCTATAACAGAGAAGCCGGAAGAAAGCGATGCAAGAAATAAAACAAATTGTTTGAGAAATAATAAGGCGATTCATAAATCTTATAATATCTCATTTATTTTCAATAAATAATATCTATATTTACGTTTATTTTAATTTCCTAAATAGTATTAGAGCACCTGCGTGACCGGGCCAAATGAGCTACCATGACTTTACGTTTGACAGCGAAAAGTTGTGATTGTGTTCAACGTGAATAAAAAAAAATTTTAGAGCCGAAAACAGAGATAAAACAGACATTTTTTAAAAATAAAACTTATCTAGATCGATTTTTCCCCCCAAAACCCCCTACATGCTGAATTTCAGGAAAATTGGAGCCGTTTCTGAGATTCTGAAGATTATATATATACAAGATTAACTCATTTAAATATTAAAGATTTCTAAACTTGTGTAAAGGCAAGTCTAGATGATGTTGAGTAATTTTGTTATAAAAACGTGTACCGAGACCGACAAATTTTCGGACCTTTTGGAGGCGTAATCTAGGCCTACACAGCTAGTATATTAATAAAATTTCCGCTACAAAAAATATATTATTCATCAGAACTATCTACCATATGCTCTCCTTATTTTAGTCTATTAGTCTACTATATTTAATAGTTTCTGCAATCATAAGTTTACCTTCATAAAGTAAGCAGACGCCTATTACTATCTCACTGCTGGGCATAGACCTCTTTCAGTTTTAAAGAGGGTTGGAGCTAAGACCTACCATAATGTTCCAATGATTGGTAGGTTACACATTTCACCCGAATTCTCTAGAGATATGCAGGTTTCCTCACGATGTTTTCATCCACCGAAAAGCGTGTGATAAATTGCAATTATCAATTAGACACATAAGTTTTAACAGTAAAACTCATTGGTGTCTGCCCGGGTTTGAACCCGTGACGTCCTCGAAAGAGACGCACGGTGTTACCGCTGGGCTACCACAGCTTTACCTTCATACCTACTGCCAATACAGCTCATATTAATTGCAGGTGCTCTCTAAATGCAGAATGGACAAATGGATAACAGATGAAGAAGGGAAACTAACATGAGATACGTTCCCTTCGAAGATCTGGTGATCGGAATTAATTATATCTCTTTCCGAATTGAAGATCAAATCAAAAATAATCTTTATTCAAATAAGCTCTTTTAAGCACTTTTGAATCGTCAATCAATATTGTAACTGGAGTAATAATGGGGATAAGATGGGAGTGGTGCGGAGAGGTGAGGTGAGGTGCGGAGAGGTGAGGTGAGGTGCGGAGAGGTGAGGTGAGATGCGGAGAGGTGCGGAGCGGAGCGGAGAGGTGCGGAGAGGCGCTATTAGCATTTTTAAATAAATGTTCATAGCGCGGAGGTTTTATGTTGTCAAAAAAAGAAAAAGAAATTAAATTGATTTTGACAAATGAAAAAACGCTTCTTATTTCTATCGTAAAAAAATAATGAAAATATCGTATTTAATAATATTAATAAATTACAACTGGTTCGGAATGTCGCTCTTACTGAGAAGACCCAATAAACTCGGCGGTCAATTAAACATTTTCAATTTTACATTATTAAACCGCTTGTATGAAGCTGAAAGGATTTTCGAATCCAGGCTTTTTATCATCGAAATAATCTTCAGTTTTGTAATATGCTTTACGTATAAGTATATATCTTAATTTAAACCTTTCTGTAGACTGGTCTAGTATAGTATGTAGTAGGAGATCGCCAGGTTCAATTCAATCCCCAGCCCATCCAGATGGATATCTATATCAGGGCTTCTTAAACTTTTTTAAAATAGCGACCCCCTTCAAGCTTAGGAAATTTTAAACGACCCCCTCCTCCATATAATGAAATATATATTAACCGTAGATGTAGATGTAATATCGCACTAATTTACAACGTAAATAACAGTTTTGCATTGCCACTTTATTCAAAAAATAGTTATAATAAAACTACAATAGTATTTTGTATGATTTTTATTTGTATTTATATTTGTACGTAGTGTGTATACTAATTTTAAAATTTTATTTATAATTGTTGTAAACTAACCGATCATAAATTTAATAAAATCTATTTAATTAAATTTAATGAAAAGGGGTAAGGAACTTAGGAGGAGAAATATCAATAAATCTTTGTTAGAAAAGTTCTTTAAAGGACAGCTGCAGCCATGTAGTTGCATCAATAATGATTGAAAAGTATCAGATCTTTGCGACGCCTTTTGCTTTCAGTAGTCTCCACCCATAGTTTAAGAAACCTTGATCTATATCCATCCGTCTCTAGCCAACCTCTGCTAATCAGAGGGCTGGATAGGGCACCCTACAATGGTCTGTTTGACAAAACTAAGGAATAAATATTGAAGTATTGTCCACGAACAGGCCGGCCGACTTTGGCACCCCAAGATCTAACTTTACAAACATAAAGAAATATATATTATCATCACGACTGGACCAGTATGTATCATCTCAATCGGACACCGGGAAGTGGGTCATTAACTTGCAAGATTCCACCTTCACATACAAACATACAAATAAATGCTTTTTGACAATGTGTGTCAATACACCTATTTTACATGGTGTTCCACAAGGTGATCATAAAGACCACTTCTCTATATAATATATATACATCTAAAGCTTTAAATATTCCATTACTTCACTAAATCCATTACTCATTACCTATTACGCCGGATATTTTCGGTAATATCCATCAGGCCTTACTCGAACATCTGTACCAACAAGGCTTTTCATGAGCTAATAAAACTCTGTTTGCGTGACAAATGGCAAGAGTTAATAATGTTATTGTCTTCGAAAAATTTCTGGGAACTGAAAATTTTATTCAACTCAATTATTCAAACACTTGTGAAATACAACTATACAATAAAACCGGTTATAGAGTTCGTCTCTGTATTCAGCGGGGCCATCTTAGAAACATCTATATTAATATATAAAGCTGAAGAGTTTGTTTGATTGTTTTAACGCGCTAATCTCAGGAGCTACTTGACTAATTTGAAAAATTCTTTGAGTGTAAGATAGTCCATTTATCGAGGAAGGATTTATCTTCCTATTGATAAAACGTTTCAGTGACATTCAGTCTTTGTTCGTTATTCAAGAGAAGTGTATCTCGGAGCGGGAGCGTAGCGTATTCTATTATATCCTGTTATTGTAGAAAGTGTGCGCTAATACTAATATAGTCCATTTATCGAGGAAGGCTATAGGCTATATAAAATCACGCTAAGATAAATAGGAGAGGAGCAGCAATAAAAAATATTACGAAAGCTGCAAAATTTAAAGCTTTCCTTTCGTGCGCTGACTAAACAGTGAAAGTAATTCAAAACTCATGTATCACAAAATTGTTCCCGACAGCATATGTCTAGCTTTTAAGCTTAACCCACTTTAACTATTTTTATGGTTATCAAAATACTGTGATATATTACTGTTTTCGCGTTTCTATGCGGACGGAGCCGCTGTCAATTGTTAGTAAATTATAACAGACTAGTCTTTACCCGCAACCCGTGGACTGTCGCGTGATAGGTTGATAATAGATAGCGCTTTACAATGTCATCCCATTCCTGAAGAATAAACGGGATTTCTATAGCCCATATGTTATTCCGGTGTATAAGGAATAATTGTGCCAAATTTCATTGGTATTGGTTTAGCGGAGTCACCGTCAAAGAGTAACAAACATACATACGAACTTTCTGCCTAGCTGAGACTGGCTCTGAGACAATAATCATATCAATAATCTCTTCAAATTATATGAAATATGTCGACGCATGCGCCGCTGTCAATTTTTGTCCTATTTTTCAGAAATAATCCGGCTCGAAGGACCAAAAATATGGTGGAGAGAGAATAGAAAGTCGCTGGTATTTTCGAAATTTCGTGTAATTAAGCATAACACTATGCGACATTACTTAACAAGATAAAGGAAGAGAAGGAAGTGACACAGACAAATTAACTTAAGTTAGACGATTAGCACAGAGCATTCAATACATATGGATTGCGGAATTGTGTTGTAAAAGCGAGCACTGAACTTTGCTGAGTCGCAATGCAGAAATCAAAAGCTTTCATAACCTCTGGAACATTTTATTTTATTCATAAAGAAAGCTTACAGCTATTTACAAAAATTTAAGCCTAAATTATTGTTAGCTACAAGCTAATTACAAACTTCTACAGATTGGTGAACAAATTTAAATTTTGATTATTAGTATTAGTAGCGGCCTGTTATTATCCCACTGCTGGGAATGGCCTCTTCTCTCCGTTATTGGAGAGAAGGATTGGAGCTAAGACCTACCACGCTGCTCCAATGCGGATTGGTAGGTTACACATATCTCCAGAATTCTCTAAAGATATGCAGGTTTCCTCACGATGTTTTCCTTCACCGAAAAGCGTGTGATAAATTGCAATTATCAATTAGACACATAAGTTTTGCTAGAACTTATTGGTGTCTGCCCGGGTTTGAACCCATGATCGTCTCTAGAGATTCACACGGTCGCACCGCTAGGCGTATCACAGCTTAAAATTTTGATACCAGTAAATAATTACTAAAAGTTGCAGTTAGGTACATGTAAGTAGTATTAACGTCGAAATTTGCCCGCTAAACCTTTTCATTTGGACGAAAAAGCTTAACAGTCAAATCTTGGCGTACACTGTTTAAACTACCGTTAAAAAAGATCAATTTTAGTTTCTTTATATATTGCATTTAAATTACGAGTAGCGCGAATAATAACTGAGTTGGATCTGTAATTAATTTTGGAAACAGGAGTCTGTAGAATTTTATATCTATATGAGTGTGCCGATATACGCGATGGCACAATCAAATTCAATTTGGAAAGAAGTTCAGGACTATTTTATTCAAAAGACAGGGCAATTTTATTCAAAAGATTGATATGGTAAAGTCGGTCAAATGCTTTGCTACACTCGGTATATGGCGTCTACTTTACCATATTTGTTTAGATTGTCAGTAAGAAAATCAGTAAAAACTGCTATGTCTTGGAATCAAACATCATTGGTAACTAATATTGTGTTAATAAAGTAAAAATCATCATCTTCCTGCCCTTATCCCACTCTAAGTGGGGTCGGCGCAACATGTTATAAACATGCTGTCACATAATTTGGCTGCGTTTTTACGACCGGTCGCCTGCCTGACGTCAACTTACCTCTGTCGTATTTTACGACACCTCGGTAAAAAAGAGGGTGGTCTATTCTACTAAACCGGATACCACACGGTGGGTCGACTTACCTTAGTCGCTTTTTACGACACCTCGGTAAGAAATGAGGTTAGTCTATTCTACTAAACCGGATACCACACGGTGGGTCAACTTACCTTAGTCGCCTTTTACGACACCACGGTAAGAAATGAAGTTGGTATATTCAACTCAGCCGGATACCACACGGTGGGTCAACTTACTTTATTCGCCTTTTACGACACCTCGGTAAGAAATAAGGGTGGTTTATTCTACTCAGGCGGATACCACACGGCGGTAGAATTGAAAGTGTCATTACTAATTTAATTTGTGGTTCATAAAATAAAGCAAGCTGTGGTAGCCCAGCGGTAACACCGTGCGCCTCTTTCGAGGAGGTCTAGGGTTCAAACTCGGGCAGACACCAATGAGTTTTCTAGTAAAACTTATGTGTCTAATTGATAATTGTAATTTATCACACGCTTTTCGGTGAAGGAAAACATCGTGAGGAAACCTGCATATCTCTAGAGAATTCTAGGGATATGTGTAACCTACCAATCGGGAGCAGCGTGGTAGGTTTTAGCTCCAACCCTTCTCTCCAAAAACGGAGAGTGGAGACCTATGCCCAGCAGTGGGATAGTAACAGGCCGTTACGTACAAAATGAAACAAAATATTTTCAAACCATTTAATATAAAAATAACGTTACTTGTGATTAACTTGCTGTTGGCGACTTTATACTGCTGAGTGGACTGTATTAATTGCTAGAGTTGCCTACAGTCTATCAGACCCAGGACTGGTCAGACTGGTGTCAGTGGAGTTGTTAGACACGGAGACGAGGATACGACTGCTTTTGCTTTCAGTGAGGACGCTTAGACCGACGCAGACGACGCCGCCCCTGCTTTGAGTTCGCCCTAATGTTCTGGGCGCTCTACGCAATGATATGAGAACATTCTGGTTACTGCTGTCAGTAGTATTATCTGAGCCTTTGTCAATAGACATGAGCATAGACCTCGTCCTGCCGTCGGCGGTGGTGGTGGAGTTGTCAGTAACGGCGATGGCGAGAGAGCTGTCAGTTGTTTGAATGGAATCGATGGAGACACAAAAGGTTACAGGGATGAAAGCGTCAGTGGTGTTGTTGGCGGTACTGGAGTTGCCACTTCCGTTAGTGCTGTTGTTGTTTGAACCATCACCGCTACTAGTGCTGTTGCCATTTCCAGTAGTGCTGTTGTTGTTGGAACCATCGCCGCTACTAGTGCTGTTGCCACTTCCGTTAGTGCTGTTGTTGTTTGAACCATCGCCGCTACTAGTGCTGTTGCTACTTCCAGTAGTGCTGTTGGAGCTGTTGGAACCATCGCCAGCACTAGTGCTGTTGCCACTTCCTGTAGTGCTGTTGGAGTTGTTGGAGCCATCGCCGCTACTAGTGCTGTTGCCACTTCCAGTAGTGCTGTTGTTGTTGGAACCATCGCCGCTACTAGTGCTGTTGCCACTTCCAGTAGTGCTGTTGTTGTTGGAACCATCGCCGCTACTAGTGCTGTTGCCACTTCCAGTAGTGCTGTTGTTGTTAGAACCATCACCGCTACTAGTGCTGTTGCCACTTCCGTTAGTGCTGTTGTTGTTTGAACCATCGCCAGCACTAGTGCTGTTGCCACTTCCTGTAGTGCTGTTGTTGTTGGAACCGTCGCCGCTACTGGTGCTGTTGCCACTTCCATTAGTGCTGTTGTTGTTTGAACCATCACCGCTACTAGTGCTGTTGCCACTTCCATTAGTGCTGTTGTTGTTTGAACCATCGCCAGCACTGGTGCTGTTGCCACTTCCGTTAGTGTTGTTGGAGTTGTTTGAACCATCGCCGCTACTGGTGCTGTTGCCACTTCCGTTAGTGCTGTTGGAGTTGTTTGAACCATCGCCAGAACTGGTGCTATTACCACTACCAGTGGAATATGTGGAATTATTTGAGCCTTTATCGACGTAAGTGCTATTGCCACCAGTGGAATAAGTGGAATTATTTGAGCCTTTATCGACGTAAGTGCTATTGCCACCAGTGGAATAAGTGGAATTATTTGAGCCTTTATCGACGTAAGTGCTATTGCCACCAGTGGAATATGTGGAATTATTTGAGCCTTTATCGACGTAAGTGCTATTGCCGCCAGTGGAATAAGTGGAATTATTAGAACCATTGTTTCCTACTGTGCCCTTGCGTCTCTCAGTACTGTTGGTTAACTTGTTACTTCCGTCATTGCTCGAGTTTCCGGTAGGAGGGACCTCACCTGTAACATATATGTTTGTAATTAGGAACGCAACCTTATATGTTGTGAGTTGGTAGTATTTTTTGTCTGTAACATTTTTATATAACCTCTCTCCAAATTCGGATTCGAATTATAATTTATCCGTGTCTAAACAATTTGTTTTATTATAAATCACGCAAATATCAACAATATATTATATCAATAATTTATGAACTGTATTTACATCTATATGTATTTCATCTACTTTATTTGTTTTAACCAATAGACATTTAACGTCTATTCAATTTAGATATTCGCCACCAATGTCTGTCTGTTTCTGATAAACTCAATAACTACTCAACAGATTTTAATTTACTTTTCATAAATATTACATCTTGTAGAGTTGCTATATCCACGCATTCTTATCATCTAAATAATCCTGAACAGTCATCATTGTTATGCCTATATCCCACTCCAAGTGGAGTTGGCACATGTTATAAACATGTTGTCACATGAACTAACTTAATTTGATTTTACGACACCTCAGTAAGAAACAAGGTAGTCTATTTTACTCAGCCAGATACCACACGGCGGGTCAACTTATCTTAGTCACCTTTTAAGACACCTTGGTATGAAATGACGGCGGTCTATTCTACTCAGCCGGATACCACACGCCATAATTAATCAACGGTATGCTTTAGGCATTTTCGGTAGGCTTTCTGTATCAGCCTCCTTTTAATAACTATTCCAAACGATATCAAAGCTAAAATGCTAATGAAATCACGTGGCGCGATACTCACTTGATCCTGTTTGAAGCGACAGGAGACCCTGCGAATGTAACACCTGTATTAGATCACTACATCTTTACTAATATTATAAATCTGAAAGTCTGTCTGTAACGTTTTCACGGCCAATCCGCTGAATTAATAATAATATGTACCTCTTTCACCGAGTCATGCTAAAAAAAAGAAACTTAAAAAAAGGAAAAAATGATTATGTAGTTGGGGCTCGATCCTAGGTATTCACATTTCTCGAGACTGCCCGTTCCCCGAATAAGTTACGCTGACTTGACAATTAATGGCAAAAATTCAATTTTATATAATGTAGTATTCTTTAATGCCCAAAAACAGGGATAAAATGATTTCTTTTTTATAATAAAACCTACCTAGATCGATTTTTCTCCCCCAAAACCCCTAGATACATGCTGAATTTCGGGAAAATCGTTGGAGCCGCTTCCAAGATTCCGAATATATATGCAAGACTAACTCATTTAAATACTAAAGATAATATCGATAAGAATTGAGGGTGGTCTATTCTAATCAGCCAGATACACACCATATTAGGTTATTATTACAATCACTAATATTTGACAAATATTTATATTGTTAGGATCCAAAGTAGGATTTATAAAAAAAGGAGAACAATTTATAAACATAGATTTATTCATTTTTAGGGTGAAAAATATTAAGCAAAAGAGAACAAAATTAATACATTTGTAACCAAACAAACAAAATAGCTGACGTGAACAGATTAACTAACAAAGTTTTCGCACGCAAGCACCGATCGTAAAAGACCTCTGTTCTTGACCTGACCACTTTTATACTCTAGATGAGAGGGAATTATGAAGTGTTGCAACAATAAATTACAACACTGATTAAAAATGTTGCCGTCAACAATATATTAACTAATCTAACCTGCATTTCTCACATTCTTTAGCTATAATTCTGTTCACTAAAGCTTCTCTGTAAGACTGCTTACAGAAATAATACCGCTTTTGGACTGGGTTAATTAACCTTTAACCAGTTATTTATATTATTTATATAAAAGATATTAATAAAACAAATGTTGAAGAGTTTTTTTGGTAAAACGATATTAACTCACCGAGAGAACTAAAGATATCAGAAGAAATTTCATGTCGCCGAGCGCTTGGGAGTGGTGTGGCTGCTATAGGCCAACCTCAGGCCTATATACGTCGACAGCACTAATATAATACCAGCTGAACAAATACACCTCTAAAACCTGTGTATACTTATAAATATGTTATAAATTAACCATAACGATAAGTATATACCTGTAGTTAACTCGTTAACGCCCGTGGCAACGTCTTGTTTATAGAGAAGCGGATTTTTTGTACAAAAATATTTAAAGAAACATAAAACAATAGATAATGTATATAATAGACAAAGGAACCGGCATCTTGCGGTTCCTGCTTTTCGATGAACAAAAGTACTTAATTAGTTTGTGGGTTTGGGTGTAGATTACACCGCAAGCAATGGGCAGCTTTTCCAATACAGCAGTTTAAAAACACTGTTAAAGAGATGCTGATATAAAAAGCATACTATACTGTTGAGGATTACTTAGATGATAAGAATGCGTGGAGATAGCTCTATGACACTGTACAAGACAATAATGAATGTAACTAGTAATAAGTATTATTTTGAAAAGAGCGACCGTCAAGTTTCTTGCTGGTTCTTCTCGGTAGGAACAAACTTCGGAATCAGTGGTAGCTTCATTAAAACATTTGACGTGTTGTCGCCAATGACTTTCGCTTTGTTTTTTATAACAACACCGTCATGAAACGAGTATCGCGCTCTTTTGACTGAAATGGTGGCAACACTGTGCCGTGTTGTTTCCGGTTTAGTCTTCCTATATATTGCTTAAACGTTTCAGTTACAGTCAGTCTTTGTTCGTCATTCAAGAGAAGTGCATCTCAGAACGGGAGTTGTGGTATTCAAATTATTCTTTATTGAAATAAACTTAAAGTAAACAAGTGCTATTGAATCGTCAACTCCGACCTTGTATAAGACAGTAATGAGTAATAATAAAATGATTTTGCTATAATCCGCGAAGAAGTAAAATAGAAAATATATATAATGCTAAATGTAGAGTGGACAATCGGTTATCATACCTGATACATGCAGGATTCGTAAAAACACACGCACAAACGTCCACCACCGCCACCACAATACACAAGCACTACACACGTTTACTATCACAAACTCAACAATCGTTTCGCCCCGCAACCGAAGCATCATCGTATCTCTACATTTAGCATTATATATATTTTCTATTTTACTTCATCGCGGATTATAGCAAAATAATTTTATTATTACTTTTGTATTATGGATCTCCGCAAAGTAACGCCTAATTCTATAAATTATTTAAAGACAGTAATGACTTTAATGTAACTAGTTAAAAGTGCCATACCTGGGCTTAAGCCAGGTACTTTTTACCCCAATCACCGACCAGTGGCGGACAACAGCGGCCCTTGAGTCCGTGCCCGACATCTTCGGGTCGACTCCAATCTCCGGGCGCGCTGCACGGCCTACTCCGCACCTAGACAAAGCCAGGGCAGTACCTAGCGCACACCTACCTACTTACGAAGCATAGCATTGACGGGCAGTAGACTTACGACCCAATAAATCTGTTGTTGACTGTTGGTGAGTCGTTTCATTCACTCCCAGCGTCACAAGCTTTCCTTGCGTGCGCTGAGTAAACGGTAATAGTTATTCAAAAATCATTTTTACAAAATTGTTCCCCTCTAAAAGTTCTAAATTAAACTCCGCGACAGCATATGTCTTTTAAGGTTAACCCACTTTAACCATTTTTATGGTTATAAAAATACCATATTAAGGTTAGTTAATGATATTAAAATCAACAAAAGCACCAACAATACAAAGTTACAATAATGATTTATAAACCTAAAAAATCTATTTATTTTACCAAAATTAATTAATAGTTAAATTTACACTTTTCTTTTTCTCTATATAACCGTACTCTCTTTCTTCTTCAATTCTTGTCCTTTCTTCTATTACTCAAAGGTTGACTGGAAGAGATCCCTTTTAGGGATAAGTCCGCCTTAATACATGTGCTTTTTTAATTTTTCTTTCTCTTTTCCAAATATATGTATATAAAGAAATACAAAAAAAATCACGTTTATTTACAGATGAAACGAATACTAATGGATCAACTACTAACTCCTCTTCAAACAACAAATACAACAATGACGTGAGGAACAACAACACCTCTGACAGCGGGCACGGGGACAAGTGTTATGGCAATAATAAATACGGTGGGAACAACACCAGCACTGACACCGGTTCTAACAACAACAATGCAACTGGCAATGGTACTAGCACTGATACCGGATCTAACAACAACAATGCAACTGGTAATGGTACTGGCACTGATACCGGTTCTAACAACAACAACAACGCCACTGGCAATGGTAACAACACTGGCACTGACACCGGCTCCAACAATAATTCCACTGGCAATGGTAACAACACGAGCACTGACACCGGCTCCAACAACAATGCAACTGGTAATGGTAACAACACGAGCAATGACACCGGCTCTAACAACAATGCAACTGGCAATGGTAACAACACTAACACTGACACCGGCTCCAACAACAATGCAACTGGCAATGGTAACAACACCAGCACTGACACCGGCTCCAACAACAATGCAACTGGTAATAGTAACAACACTAGCACTGACACCGGCTCTAACAACAATGCAACTGGCAATGGTAAGAACACCAGCACTGACGCCGGCTCTAACAACAATGCAACTGGCAATAGTAACAACACGAGCACTGACACCGGCTCTAACAACAATGCAACCGGCAATAGTAACAACACGAGCACTGATACCGGCTCCAACAACAACAATGCAACTGGCAATGGTAACAACACGAGCACTGATACCGGTTTTAACAACAACAATGTAACTGGCAATGATACTAGCACTGATACCGGTTCCAACAACAAAAATGCAACTGGCAATGGTAATTGCACTGATACCGGTTTTAACAACAACAATGCAACTGGCAATGGTACTAGCACTGATACCGGTTCCAACAACAACAATGCAACTGGCAATGGTACTAGCACTGATACCGGTTCTAACAACAACAATGCAACTGGCAACGGTACTAGCACTGATACCGGTTCCAACAACAAAAATGCAACTGGCAATGGTACTAGCACTGATACCGGTTTTAACAACAACAATGCAACTGGCAATGGTAACAACACGAGCACTGATACCGGTTCTAACAACAACAATGCAACTGGCAATGGTACTAGCACTGATACCGGTTCTAACAACAACAATGCAACTGGCAATGGTACTAGCACTGATATAGGTTCTAACAACAACAATACTGAAAATCATAACAGCAACTCTACCAATTCGACTGACATTATCGACCCTGTCGTTGTCTGTGTTTCTATCGACCCTCCCGACACCAGCGACAGTGCTGACAGTCCTCTCGTCATATCCGTTTCCGATAACTCCACTGACGTCAGGGACAGGCCTGTCGACATTACAGTCGACAGCAAGTCGGCGAACAGCACTGATGGCGGCCGGTCTGTGCTGATCTCTGTCAGCAACAGTACAATCACTGATAACAACAACGACACTGTTGTTATCTGCTTCTCCGTGAACTCTCCCGAGCCGACCGACGGCACTCGTCACGTCATCGTCAACGTCTCCAACAGACGCAACAACGGCACGGCTCGGCACTTCCACGGGATATAGCTTCGCAGTTAACGCTGAAGCTATACTAATTTTATTTCTACAATCGAAATCTAATAGAACCCTTAATTCAAATTCAAATTTAGTTTATGATACTGTTGCATAATAAGGGTCTATAATCTACTCTCATACTGTAATACGAAAAACATATATATCCTCCTGTCCTTATCCCACTCTAAGTGGGGTCGGCACGACATGTTATAAACATGCTGTCACATGATTTGCCTGCCTGACGTCAACTTACCTTACTCGCATTGTATTACACCTCGGTAAGAAGAGGGTGGTCACACGGTGGGTCAACTTACTTAAGTCGCCTTTTACGACATCTCGGTAAGAAATGAGGCTGGTCTATTTTACTCAGCCGGATACCATATGGCTAACTATAAATACGTTAAACAATATTCATAAAAAATAAACTTTGTTTGAATATTGAAAAGATTTTTGAAATGTCAAATGTTAGCGCCAAGGCGCAATCATCGATTGCGCATGCGTGTTGCGTCGCCGCGGACTCGTTCATTAAAACCTTTTGTTTTTAAGGTAGAGGTTCAACCTCCTCGGTCCAGCTGAAGGTATAGGTGTATCGTTATGATTAAAAAGTTATATTATGATACAGGTGTCCATACGAGACCTGTATTTTAATAAAACTTTTTAATTTTTAATTTTTGTCCTGTACGTAATGTTTGTCATAAGTTTTGGTTTCAGTTTTATAATCTCTGTATTATAGTATCAGAGTAGATAAATTCTTTATGCAAATTGCCTTGTACAAACTCTTTCGAATCGTCAAATTACAATGAAGCTACGGCTGGTTCAGAAAGCTCTTACCGAGAAGAACCAGCAAGAAACTCAGCGGTCACTCTTTTCAAAATTAATAATGTATTTTTAATTAATAACAAATTTAAAAAAACACAATATAATCTAGTGCGTAGCTGGTCGCTTAAATCCAAACTTTCTTATCATTAACATAGTTCTCAACAGTATAATAAGCTTTATGAATAAGTGTCTTTTTAATTGCTTTTTCGAACTTGTGTAAAGGCAAGTCCAAAATAGATTGTGGAATTTTATTATAAAAATGTATACATGCCACGGGTACTTCAGAATTTATTTTAATAATTAATAAATTCCTTAAAACTGTCACAAATGTTTCCTTTATAATCCGCAGAATTTCATATTTTATTACAAATAAATGAGGTACCATTTCTCTGATTTTATTGAATTTCGTTTCACGGCGGAGCTTTATTTGAACAGATGTTTATATCGCAACGTTTCGCAGTTATTTATAATAAATTTTCCGAATTCTAACCAAAACTTTAAAGTGACTTAATTAGCAATGTCATTTCTTAAGGATTTCAGAACTCCAAGGTTTTATGATTCAAATGCAAATTTAAAATATTTGTTCAAACTGACTTTTCAATCGACAAGTAATAATAAAATTATTTTGCTATAATCCGCAATGAGCTAAAATAGAAAATATATATAATGCATAATGTAGAGTGGACAATCCGGATTCGTAAAAACACATGCACAAACCTCCACCACCGCCAATACACAAGCACTACACACGTTCACTATCACAAACTCAACAATCGTTTCGCCCCGCAACCGAAGCATCATCAGGAGATAGACTCCACGACAAAATCGCAAAGCTTGCTTGCAAAAATTGCTTCCTGAATCCTACATGTATCAGGTATGATAACCGATTGTCCACTCTACATTTAGCATTATATATATTTTCTATTTTACTTCATCGCGGATTATAGCAAAATATTTTGACTATAACTTTTGTATTATGGATCTCCGCAAAGTAACGCCTAATTCTATAAAATGATTATTCAATCGTTAAATAAATAAATAAATATATGGGACACTTACACACACGGTCGTCCCCAAAGTAAGTAACTTAATACTTGTGTTATGGTAGACAGACAACTGGTGAATATATACTTATATATTTTTAAATACATACTTAAATACAAATATACACCCAGGCTCAAAGGCCAACAAATTCATTTATAGAAAATGTTTGCCCTCGGCGGGAATCGAACCCGCGACCCGCGGAGCTGAAGGCAAGGTCACTACCCACTGCTCCAACGGGCCAGTCAACCGTTAAATTATAATGAAGTAACCAAATCCCATGTAATATTAATGTCACCAATGTTCTTATTTATATTATTTACGATTTCAAAAATAATATTTTTAAAGATACAGAATAACATTTTACAAATCAAATCAACTCACAACCTAACCCAGTGCAACTCACATCCATGCTTTCTTAACGTTTCGATAATCTTCAATGTACACAGTGTGTGTATTGCGTTTATCTCGTGGAAGCCCAACTTTACACATTAATTTAATGACCAATTTGGGTACACAATCAGATAACCTCTGCAAAATTAAACTACACTTCTTAAATATTTCTAAGCTTTGAAATACAAACTGTATCGAAAGCCTCCGCCGCGTCCACGTGGCGTTCTGAACTCATCTCAATTTTGAATAACATAAAAGTATTCACAAAATCTGTGTAAGCTGTGATGGCCTAGCGGTGCGACCGTGTGAATCTCTAGAGACGATCATGGGTTCAAACCCGGGCAGACACCAATGAGTTTTTCTATTAAAACTTATGTGTCTAATTGATAATTTCAATTTATCACACGCTTTTCGGTGAAGGAAAACATCGTGAGGAAACCTGTATATCTCTATATAATTCTGGTGATATGTGTAACCAATCATTGGAGCAGCGTGGTAGGTCTTAGCTCCAACCCTTCTCTCCAGCAATGGAGAGAGGAGGCCTATGCCCAGCAGTGGGATAGTAACAGGCCGTTACTTACTTACTTATTCACAAAATCTAGATATACGAAGTTGGAATATGCAGATCTAACGCAATAAAATAAAACACATATTTAAATTATAAGGTCGAAGAAACAAAAGTATAATCAAAATATCTTTTACCTTAGACGGTTACATGTTTCTCCTAGCACAGCGGTGAACGAAGTGAGAGAACTAAATATGGCGCACGCTGCTTTTATACACTTAATTTAGTGTGGCCATTAGAATTAAATGCATTACTTTTTGTACAGATAATAGAATAAATTATAATTAACGAGGATATTTCTCCTTTATTCTTATTCAATAAATAAAAAGCAGTTTTTCCAGAGTTAACCCATTTACTCTTTCGCAACAACTCAATGAAAGACACATAAAAATATGACAGCCACAATGCTTTTTCATATTAATTGCCAACTCTATGAAGGAGGTTGTATTAAAAACATGTTGTAACAAAATATTAACACTAGACCAAGTTTCTGGTGCCCTCGAACTTAGAATTTAGCACTTAATTTAATAATCCTTGTATATTGTGTATTTGTAGCTATGTATGTTTATATTGTTGTTGGTCTTTGTAAATCAATAAATAAAGACGCCACCGGATGTCCTGACTAGTGAAGAATATTTGTTCGTTACGGACAATTTACTATCATATATGCACAGGTTGTTCGTGATGTTTGTACAGCTCGAGCGTATTTACATTCCTCCGGTGTATATATACCAGTAGAAGTAGGCAGTGGGACGATTTCGCAGCACTATGAAGTTCTTACTGGTGACGTGTCTCGCGCTATCGGTGAGTGGAAGGCTGTTCCCTTAAACACTGTAGTCTCTATATCATCTTCCTGCCCTTATCTAAGTGGGGTCGGCACAACATGTTATAAACATGTTGTTACATGATTTGGTTACGTATTTTCCGACCGGCCGGGTGTAAAAACGCAGTTAAATCATGTGACGGCATGTTTATAACATGTGACGACCCCACTTAGAGTGGGATATGGGCAGGAAGAAGATGACGATGATATAAAGAATTATAAAACGATAGGTGATGTGTATAATAGATAAAGTAGGTACTGACATAAGCTTGCGGCTGCTTTGAACAAAAGTACATAAGTCGTTTGTGGGTTTGGGTATGAGATTATATAATAACATTACGCAATCAATTTTTGCTTTGCCATTACAGCAGTTTAAAAACACTGTTAAAGAGAGACTGATACAGAAAGCCTACTATACTGTTGAAGATTATTTAGAAGATAAGAATGTGTGGATATAGCTCTCTTTGAACCTGTACAAGACAGTAACGACTTAATGTAACTAGTTGTAAGAATTATATTTTAAAATAACAACCGCCGAGTTTCTCTTAGGCTCTTCTCTGTAGGCACAGCTTTCCGAACCAGCAGTAGAGTTGATTTAAAAGCACTTGTTTACAAGTTTACTTGAATCAAGACATTAACATCGAGAGTATAGCAAACTCGTATCTATTTAAAAATCTGTTTTATTCGCAGGGCATGCTGTCGCTCGACGCGGAACCAAGTAAGTGATCACTAAATTCATTCAAGATCTAAATTACCCAATGTATTCATTAAATAATCTTCCACTTAGGTATCTTAAGTAACAAGTCAAGTTAAAAATACACTTCTGTATAAAGTACTGTTTAATCCTTTGATCCCAATATATCTTAAAGAGCGATTCAACTTCTTAGGACGTAGGATGTGGCCGGCTAAGACCTATAAATACCTTAGATCTTGCTTTCCCTAAATGCTCCTCACTGACTTACTCGAGATCATTTAGCTTACATGGTGTTCAGGGCTGGGTCGCCAGGAGGCATGGGGACCTCACCTTCCGCCTGACACAGGTGCTTTCCGGACATGGGTGGTATCTGTGGAAGGTGGCCCAGCGGGAGGCGACTGGTGAGTGCCACGAGTGTGGCGCCGACTTTGACACGGCACTGCACACGCTCGCAGACTGTCCAGCTTGGGCGGTTCAGCGGGCGGAACTCGTGGCACAGGTGGGGCACGATCTCTCCCTGCCCACTGTGGTTCGCGCCATGGTGGACAGGGAGCGATCGTGGGCAGCGATGGCCTCCTTCTGCGAGGACGTTATCTCGCGGAAGGAGGCGGCGGGGCGGATCCGGGAAGTCGAGTCCTTGGATCCGATCCGCCGCAGGCGAGCGGGGCGCAGGCGACTCGCCGAAGTCCGTCGCATGCCGCCCTAACGGGGACCTCCGAGCGATCCGAATGGGATTTATCGGACGCTCGCTGGAATTAGGTCCCCGAGGCGTTCGATGCATCTGGTACTCCCGATGCATCGTCCAGCGGAGGGAGGGGCCACTTTTAGAGAGGCCCCGACCCAGAGGTGGCGCACTCTGGGGTACAGAGTTGCTGCTGGCGGGGATGGGGGGTAATGTCTTTATAGGTACCCTATCTATGTGGTGGAGCACACAGGTTATTTTAGTCGGTGCGAGTCCGACATAACCGCCGCCTGTCCCCATCGGGCGGCGGTACCCATAAGGGGTTTTAAAAAAAAAGCCAGTATCAATCCGCAAATCTTTTCCCCTTTAAGTTACAGACTAGAAAATCGACGACGACGTTTGGCCGTCAGTTATATTGGTTTTCATGTAAAATAATATTCATCATCTTCCTGCCCTTATCCCACTCTAAGTGGGGTCGGCACAACATGTTATAAACATGCTGTCACATGATTTAGCTGCGTTTTTACGACCGGCCGCCTGGCTGACTTCAACTTATCTCTATCGTATTTTACGACACCTCGGTAAGAAAGAGGGTGGTCTATTCTACTAAACCGGATACCACACGGTGGGTCAACTTACCTTAGTCGCCTTTTACGACACCTCGGTAAGAAATGAGGTTGGTCTATTCTATTCAGCCGGATACCACACGGCGTATAAAATAATTTTATTTATACCAAATAAATAAAAGTCTTCAAAAAAGGGTCTGCTTATTTTATCGGAGTCATCAGCGTTTTCTTTCACTTTAAATATCAAAAAGGTATCATTAATTTAGAAATTCTTATAGTAAAATATATTCACATATACGATATTTAAGGATTTTCCCTGAGAAGTCATTGACAGGAACAGAAGAAGGAGAGGACAGAAGTCTTTTTTAAATTTAAACTATCGTGAGTAGTATTCATAGTTAATGTATAGAACCGGCTAGCTAGCAGTTCCCGCCGCGATAACGTCCTGTAAAGAGCTCATGAATATGTGCCCCGGATGGGTTCGAAACTAGTCGGGCTAACCCGATAGAATAACACGGTTATATACATTAACTAGGACATCATTATCAGCCCACTTTAGTCCACTGCTAAACATAGGCCTCTCCAATTGTTCGCCACTTAGCCCGATCCTGGGCTTTCTGCTTCCATCCACTGCCCGCTGTCCTACGTATATCGTCACTCAATCTAGTCTCAGGGTGTCCTACACTATGTTTCCCGATTCGCGGTCTCCACTCCAGAACACGTCTACCCCAACGGTCATCGGTTCTGCGACAGATATGGCCGGCCCATTGCCACTTCAGCTTGCTCATACGCTGAGCTATGTCTGTGACTCTAGTTCTCTGACGGATTACTTCGTTGCGAATACGATCCCTCAGAGAAACCCAGAGCATAGCTCTTTCCATAGCTCGCTGAGCGACTTTAAGCTTGTGGACCGCCTTAACTGTTAGTGTCCACGTTTCGGCACCGTAAGTCATGACAGATAGGACACACTGGTTGAATAATTTAGTCTTTAGACTCTATGGGATGGGTGACGAGAACTAGGACAGAAGTCATTAAAGAAGAAGGTGATAAATATTTACTTTACTATAATCTAACTCGCCAACACATTGAAACCAAATCGATGGCATCTTTGAGATGTCACTAATCTCTTAACTCTCGAATAAATAGTGTTCTGACAGTCGTTTGTAAAAACAAACTTTGATATAGAAAATATTGTTTTAAATTACAGGTGACGTCTCCAACATAAATACTAATGATACTAATATAAATGATGGCAGCACCAATGGTAACACCAGTTTAACCAACTCTACCAACAGCAATGAAGGTGGTAGCAGCGCTGACACTGGGTCAAATAACTCTACCAACAGCAATGAAGGCGGTAGTACTGGGTCAAATAACTCTACCAACAGCAATGAAGGAGGTAGCACTGGGTCTAATAACTCTACCAACAGCAAAGAAGGCGGTAGCAGCGGTAGCACTGGGTCAAATAACTCTACCAACAGCAATGAAGGCGGTAGCACTGGGTCAAATAACTCTACCAACAGCAATGAAGGCGGTAGCACTGGGTCAAATAACTCTACCAACAGCAATGAAGGCGGTAGCACTGGGTCAAATAACTCTACCAACAGCAATGAAGGTGGTAGCAGCGGTGGTAGTGATTCAAATAACCCTGCCACCAATGACGGTAATTTCGATATTACTATTTGCGGATTTTTCAACCTCGCTGTCACCACTGGCGACCTTATCATTTCCTTCACTGATAACTCCACTAATAGCACTGACAACAGGCCAGTTGATATCTTCATTGACCAGGATTCTGCGAACACCACCAACAGCGGTAACACGACTGTCACCATGTTGCGAGGACCCCATATAAACTTCCCTGGGTACAGAGGGTCTAAAATCTGCTTTAATGTTAACAGCGTCAGTCAAAGTAAAAATGGCATCGATGAAAGTAAAAATGGCCGTGCCGTTTCCGTTTCCATCAACTACGCAGATATTGGTGGTGTTAAGAGTCCTGTCGCCATCAACCCTGATGGTAGCACCACGAATGGTAGCCCTATCGCTATTTCTAGGATCTCTGCTACAAACTAAAGATCTATGGACGGATTTAAAATTGAATGCATTCAAAATTATATATATTTTAACATTTATTAAATCTTTATAAAACTTGGTAGATGTATTATTATTTTCACCGAAAAAATTATAAAAAAATATATAAAATTCATTATTCTCCTGCCCTTATCCCACTCTAAGTAGGGTCGGCACAATGTGTTATATACATTTTGTCATATGATTTGACTAGTTATTTTACGACCAGCCGCTTGCCTGACATTACCTTAGTCGTATTTTAGGCAATCTTGCCACAATTGCTAACGTCAATCGCCACAATTAATTACAATTTGATGATTAATTACTATACATTTCTGGATGTGACGTATTCCTTACTCGTGCGTTAATAATTAGGTTTTGTTTAGCAACTTCTAAATGCTGGAACAATACTCTTCCGAAAACAGCTTACAAGTTATAAAGGCTACAGCCGGACGATACATTGCTCTTAAAAATTTTATTTAATATAAGAAAATTATTAGAATAAAACTATTAATATTCTTACAATTTTCTTTTTTTTTTCTTTTAATGTTAGTTATAATAGTTATTGTAATATGTTTGTTACCTTTTAAGCACGCTGTGACTACCTTTAATTAGATTTATATGTCATTAGCAACCCTAGGATATATATCCATGTTACTGTAGTTACACATGTAATTCTGTTGGTAGTTCTAAGGAATAAATAAATAAATAAAAAATAAAATCTAAAAAGTCAATCGATATCCTCGATGTATGTTCGACCCTGTACAAGATAGAAACAATTAAATGTAACTAGCATTAAGAATTGTATTTTTTAAAAAGAGCAACCGCCGAGTTTCTCTTAGGCTCTTCTCGGTAGGAACATCTTTCCGAACCAGCAGTAGAGTTGATTCAAAACCACTTGTTTACAAGTTTATTTGAATAAAGAATATTTTGAATTTGAATTTGAATTTATGAAAATATGAGTGAGTTCTAAAAAGACGCGGAGATGGTTTGGCGCTTGAAGTGTTTGAAGCTGAAACAGATCAAGAAATATAAAATTACTTTATATCATATTTGTATATTATCACCTTGAACCTCGTACGGACATAATTACAGGTGCTCGCGATACTATAGTAATATCCGATCGATACACTGATTCAAAGCGTGATAAGGCACCGTGTGTTTATTGGTCATTACGTGCACGTGATACCCGCCTGGCCACAATCGATACACAGCCGTCCGTGGAGACAGTGCGTGGCATGGCGGACTCGTGTCCTGTTCGCGGCGGGCTGCTGGCGGCGCTGCGGGCGGCGCGGGTTCTGGGCCTCGCGCCGGTACGAATCGTGGTTCAGGCGGACGGCGACCGTGTGGAAGTGACAGCGTGCGGCGCCGCGTACAGCCGGGCCTTGACCGGAGCAGTGGGTGAGACGCCCGTGTGGCTGGTATAAAGATGAAAATAGAGACAAGAAGTATTTTGCTAAAGATATACTTGTTGTCTCTATTCTCATCAATCTGTTGTCACCGATAACTTCCAACTAAGAAGTCATTGCTTTAAAGTTATCACAGAATTAAAATTAATGCGTCCTAAATTATTAAGAGTGGAACTTCAAAACAGATTTCAATTATAATTTAATAATAATTAGCTACACTGACAATTAACGGCAAAAATAGTGTTTTATAAAATTCAATGTAAGTTATAGTGTTTTATATGCCCAAACAACAAAGAAAGAACTGTTGTCGCCAATTACTTCCGCTTTGTATTTTATAGCAACACAGTCATGAAACAAGATTATCGCATCCTTTTTATTGAAATGGTGGCAATATTGTGCCGTTGTTGTTTCCGGTGAAGTCTTCCTATTGATAAAACGTTTCAGTCAGTCTTTGTTCGTCATTCAAGAGAAGCATCTCGGAACAGGAATTGTGGTATTCCTATTATATCTAGTTATGGTATGCGCTAACATTATTAACAATTCTCACTTAAAAACAAGGTCTAAATTTATGCTACTGGCCACGTGATTATTGTGTTTTCGATATCAAATAGCTAAAGTGTTGATTTTTGACTGTTTCTATTTCTAACACGCGTGTCCCATAGCGTTGCTGGCGACGCTGGTCTCCGTCTTCTCCACCTACCGCAGCCTGGCCGGCGGGCAGCGCAACTACAGATGGCAGGCGGCGCTGCTGCTGGAGGCGCTGGCCGCGGCGCTGCTGCTGGCGGCGGCGGGCGCGGGCGGCGCGCGACGCTTGGCTCGCCTGATCAGCTTTGTCAACGAAATACAAACGGTACGACATTGTCCTATTCTTCACAGTTTGACGTAATAATCATCCTCCTGCCCTTATCCCACTCTAAGTGGTGTTAGCGCACACTATATACAAGAATACCAGAATAGTAATTAAAATAGTTATTTCGTTAGTAGTTAAGGCATGTTTAGTATAGTTTTGAGAATGTAATCCTGTAAGTGATGCATTATTTCGAATAAATATCTTCTTTCTTTCTTTCTTTCTTCTTACTGAAACGTTTTATCGATAGAAAGACTCTACCGGAAACAACAACGGCACAGTGTAGCCACCATTTCAGTTAAAAGGGGGTGATACTCGTTTCACGACGGTATTGCTATAAAATACAAAGCGAAAGTAATTGGTGACAACTATGGGGTCGGCACAACATGTTATAAACATGCTGTCACATGATTTGGCTGCGTTTTTAGGACCGGCCGCCTGCTTGACGTCAACTTACCTTAGTCGCCTTTTACGACACCTCGGTAAGAAATGAGGGTGGTACTATTCTATTCAGCCGGATACCACACGGCGTTGTCATATTCTTTACAGTTTGACGATATAATATATAGTCATATTCTTTATTTATTTATTCATTCATTCATTCAATTATTCATTTATTTATTTATAGATCACCAACAAAATACACATTTTACATTACAATTATATATTGAACAACTTAAAATAAATAGTATTTTAATTAAACGTAATAACAACTTTCAAACTAAGTTACAACAACTGAGAGATATAATTTAACTATAGTAATTTTATATAATCGTTAAGTTAAAAGATAAGAAAGAATTAATAAAAAAGAAAATTAATACAACCTATAAAAAAAACTGAGATCTAAGATCAGCACTTATCATTTACAGTCCGATGTAAAGTAGCTTTTTTAAATGCGCTGTCCGCACTATTGACTTGCATGTCTGCAAAATGTTTTAACTCACTCGTAGCTTATAAAAAGACTAACTTAGCGAATCCTAATAAAATATACAATCAATGCCGCCCCTCTAAATCACAATTCTGTTCGCCTGTTCTCCGGAGGCTATTGGAAATCTCAATATAATCTACTAATATCTACGCAATGTACCATACTTCTGGACCAGAAGATTGTCCTATGAATAATAAAATTTTAATTTTCAATCATTCAAATTCAATATATTCATTATTCAAATAAATTTGTAAACAAGTGCTTTACAAGCTGTGATGGCCTAGCGGTGCGACCGTGTGAATCTCTAGAGACGATCATGGGTTCAAACCCGGGCAGACACCAATGAGTTTTTCTATTAAAACTTATGTGTCTAATTGATAATTGCAATTTATTACACGCTTTTCGGTGAAGGAAAACATCGTGAGGAAACCTGCATATCTCTAGAGAATTCCGGGGATATGTGTAACCTACCAATCCACATTGGAGCAGCGTGGTAGGTCTTAGCTCCAATCCTTCTCTCCAAAAATGGAGAGAGGAGGCCTATGCCCAGCAGTGCTTTTGAATCGTCAACTCTACTGCCGGTTCGGAAAGCTGTTCCTGGAGCCTAAGAGAAACTCGGCGGTTGCTCTTTTAAAAATATAATTGTTAATATTATTTACATTAAGTACTGTCTGTTACTGTCTTGTACAGGTTCAAAGAGAGCTATATCCACACATTCTTATCTTCTAAATAATCTTCAAGAGTGTAGTAGGCTTTCTGTATCAGCCTCTTTTTAACAGTGTTTTTAAACTTGTTCAAAGCAGGAGCCGCAAGCTTATGTCGGTTCCTGCTTTGTCTATTGTATACATCACCTATCGTTTTATAATTATTTATATTTTTATGTACATAAATTAAATTGCTTAAAATATACTGTGAAGCAAATGTAAGAATACCTGCTTCCTTAAACTTCTCTCGCAGGGAATCACGCGGTCTTAAATTATAAATGCCACGTATAGCTCTTTTTTGTAAAACAATTTTTTTTTCAATGTCCGCGCATTGTTTTAAATATATGTATATGATTCAATAATTTACCTACAATTTTATGCAATTGTCTTCTAGTTAAACACTGTCAATAAGATCGACCGGTTGCCCAAGGAGTGGTGCGGCCAGTGCTGGGTGTGGACGACGGTCGCCGCGGGGGTCGCCGTGCAGGGGGTCTCGCTGGCTTCTGTGGCCTACTTCACACGATATGATGGTAAGTATTGTTACAAATACTTCACAAGTGAGTATTAATTATACTACACTACTTGTATTTATATATCAGTGGAAGTCTGAAAGTTACGCCCATTACATGCAAAATAATAAAATTATTTTGCTATAACCCGTGAAGAACTAAAATAGAAAATATGACTTTTACTAAAGCATGGCTTTGCGATTTTGGTCGTGGAGTCTATCTCCTGATGATGCTTCGGTTGCGGGACGAAACGATTGTTGAGTTTGTGATAGTGAACGTTTAGTGCTTGTATATTGTGGTGGCGGTGGTGGAGGTGTGCGGGACAGTATAGTTTTAAATAGATATATAGTTTGTATAAGTTCATAGTTATAAGATAATAGGCTAGGAATATATAATAATAGGAATAATAGGCTTGTAAATTATATAGAAAAGCAGTAATAGTTATAGTATATAGTAAATAGAAAACGTTTAGGAGGTCGCGCAATTAGTTATCATAATAATTTCACTCGTTAGCGGCGCGGCTCTCCCTACGGTATAGCCCAAGTTTTAAAGACCGGTTAGGGTGCGGCTCTCCCTACGGTATGACCGGAATCATAAAGACCCCTGTAATTATTCGAAGCTAATTTCGAGCGAAATTCGTATAAATACGGGCCATTTTGGCCCGAATAGTCAGAGAGCAACGCACACTTGCCGCGCTCACACGTCCGATGCTCGAAGCCTCGAGATTGTTGCCGGTTGTTCTTATAATCGTTTGCGCAGTCGTGTTCGATTGTCCGGATTGTTTTTGTGGTTCTGTGTTTGGTGTTTTTGTGGTCGCTGTCGACTGTAGCGGAGCGTCGTTGACGTGCCGCAGCGGTCTGCAGAGCGCCGGGTGTTCGCCGTTATGGGGAGTGACCGTTAGCACTTTTTAGTGCTACGTCGCTCGTCGCTCGTCGCTCGTCGCTTTTCGTAAGACGCACGGTTGGTGAGTCCCGCCCAATTTCCCACACATAGTTTAGTATAAATAGGTACACATCTCCGTCCTCACCGGGACGCAGACTAGTTTGAATTAGATAGTGTTAAAGTAGGCACACTCCCCCCTGCCCTCCGGCAGGGGGACATCCCTCTTTAATTGTTGTTTGGGTCCATTAGGACCCAAACACAGTATTTTTTAATTTTATATTAAAAAATGGACCCGACTCTCGGTGCCATTTTCGCGTTCCTCCGGGAACGCTTCCCGGAAGCCTTCGCCGCCCTTCAGGCGACGCTCGCCCCGCGGGATAGTCCCGCGTCCCCGTCGCCTTCTCCGTCACCGGAGAAGCGTCCTCCGCCCCCCATTTCCTTGTCCTCGGACATGGAAGCGGAGTCCCAGTCCGAACCCGCGTCTTCCTCGGAAGGCGAGGACAATGACGACCAAGACGGTTTCGAAACCGTCAAGTCACGGAGCCAAAAGCGTAAGCTGAAGGCTCCGACCACCGTCCCGCCCAAAAGGGCGATAAATCTCGAGAGCGCACCGAAGCGCCCCCACCCCCCCGCCTCTGTTGCCACGCTCAAAAAGGTGGTAGCAACCGGTTCTGGCCCTGCTGCCGAGACGCATGACGTCTCGATGACCGAACGTAGAGAGAAGGTCCCGCCTCTCTACATAAGAAATAAAATAGACTGGCAGCGTCTATTGACCGTCTTGGAAGCGAAAAATATCGCTTTCAAGAGTGCCCGATCGACTGCGATCGGAATTAAGGTTGAATTAACAACCTCTGCGGATCACCGCAGCATCACCACTTTCTTGCGTGAGGAGGGTATTGAATACCACTCCTACGCTCTCCAAGATGAGCGCGAATTACGCGTAGTAATTAAGGGTCTGCCGGTCGAGCTCGAGACCGATTATATCAAGCAAGACTTGATTAACCAAGGCCTTCCTGTGCGTCAGGTACATCGAATGTACCACGGACGCACCAAAGCTCCTTTCGAGTTTTGTTTAATCATCTTAGACCTCTCCCCGGAGGGGAAGAAAATCTTCAATGTCGCTTCGGTCTGTAGGCTGTCTGGTCTACGGATCGAGGCACCTAAGCAGAGGGGGGCGATAGGCCAATGCCATCGCTGCCAACTGTTTGGCCATTCCGCTAGGAATTGCTACGCACGTCCAAGGTGCGTCAAATGTTTGGGGGACCACGGTACCGTGGACTGTCCCCGTCCGGTCCCTTCGGCCGAACCGCCAAGCTGTGTCCTATGTGGACAACAGGGGCATCCAGCGAGCTATCGCGGATGCCCTAAAGTCCCGCTCAGGGCAAAACGGGGTGGTCTGGCGGCAGCCCGTAAAAAGGCAGCTGCCCGCACCGCCCAAAAAGCGGCTCCCCCAAAGGAGCGCTTCGTCCCCGCCCCGCTGCCCGCGGTTAACGTGTGGCAGCAGAGACAGGCAGCCGCGTCGGCTGCACCCCCTTCGCCCCCGCAGGCCCAAGCGATGACTCCGGTCGTCGCAAAGGCAAGTAGCGTCCCCCCCACCCCACAGATCGCGCCCCCCAAACCCAAAGTGGCCGCACCTCAGCACGTGAGCAGCTTCATGGAGGACATGAAGCTGATTAGCGGGTTGGTCGCCGACATTGACACCGACGAGTTGTCAATATTGGCGGGCAAGCTGAGGAGCGACCCGAAAAAATAGATTAATGGCCTTACTTGAGCACGCAGAGCTCGTGCAGGCCATCGCAAAAATCTCAAAATAAATCTTAATGGGTAGTACACCACTTAGGAAAAAACCCCTCGGGCTCAGAGTCGTTACGCTCAACGCAAACGGCCTTGTCAGTCAAATCCACAAAGTCCGTGAATTCGTGGTAACTCATTGCGTGGACATACTCTTGGTTCAGGAGTCTTTCTTGAAACCGAGTAAACGAAATCCCAGGATCGCAAACTATAATATAATCCGACACGACCGCTCCGGTTCTAAAAAGGGCGGTACCTTAATCTACTATAAAAGATCACTCCATGTTTCACCAATAGATCCCCCTCAGCTAGAAAACATGGAAACTTCAGTCTGCCAGATTGGTATGACGGGTCATCCATCCGTCGTCCTGGCATCAGTATACCTAAGTCCCAGTAAAGTAGTGCTAAGGAATGACATCGTCGCGCTCCTGGCACTCGGTAACTCAGTCATTCTGGCCGGAGACTTCAATTCGAAGCACGGTCATTGGAACTCAATTAGTCCAAATAAGAATGGGCGCATCCTCCACAGTCTCAGTGGACTCGCTCATCTCAATTTCGATGTCATAGCTCCAGACGAACCAACGCACTATCCTTCCAATAGTGCGCACTCGCCTGACGTTCTGGATATTGTAGTGCTCAAGAACGTAGCCCTCCAGCTACGCTCTATAGAGGTCATTCACGATCTTAGCTCGGACCACCGTCCGGTCCTGTTTGAACTGGGACGCTCCGCTTCCGCGGCGCCCAGTACAAAGACCATAGTAGACTGGAAGAAGCTCAACGAGCACCTCCGGTCTACAGATTCTGTCCACTTGGACCAAATCCCAGATAGAATAGATTCTGCGGAAGTCGCCAAGTCGGCATCCGCACACCTCACCGCTCATCTGAAAGAGTCCATCGAAGCATGCTCTTTCCCTCGAGCATGACGATCAAGGTCGTCTGCGTCTCCCTGATGACATCAGAGCGCTTCTTACCAAAAAACGCGCAGCCACTAGGGCGAATGCAGCGTACCCCACCCCCGAAAACCGGATCCGACTCCGGAAATTACAAAGAGAGGTGAAAGAGAAAATTGCCCTCTTTAGCAGCGATTCCTGGGATGCTAAACTCTCGGAGATCTCGCCCAGCCATCAAGCCTTCTGGCAGCTGTCGAGGTCGCTGAGAGGGGAGCAATATGTTTCCACACCGCCACTGTTGCGAACTAATCTTCCGCCCGCGTTCGTAGACATTGACAAGGCCGAGTGCTTGGCGGACAGCTTTGAAGCCCAATGCACTCCAAATCCCAGCTCACCCGAGCACGCCAAATTCCACGACAGGGTGGAATCCTTGGTGAATAGGCCAACCGAGGTGGTTCCTGTAAGGGTTCCGCTGCCCCCCACCTCCGGAGATGAGGTCAGAGCTATCCTCGATAAGCTCAAACCCAGAAAATCTCCAGGTCCCGATCGCATAACAAACAAGGCTCTTAAGCGTCTTCCCGACCGCCTTGTTTGCCTCTTGGTTTTGATCTTTAATGCCCTCCTGTCATGTTGCTGCTTCCCCGACGAGTGGAAGGAAGCAATAATTATAGGCATTCACAAACCGGGTAAACCCCGTAACCGCCCAGATAGTTATCGCCCCATAAGTCTGCTTAACAGCTTGGGTAAAGTCTACGAGAGAGTGATCCTCTCGAGGCTTAAAACGGAAATAGACTCCAATAAACTCCTACCGGACGAACAGTTCGGGTTTAGATCAAATCATACGGCCGTCCACCAGGTGCACCGCCTGGTGGAACATGTCATCCAAAACCGCCTATCACGCGGAGCGGATACTGGTGCCGTCTTTTTCGATGTAGCCAAAGCCTTTGATAAGGTCTGGCACGCAGGCTTGATATACAAGCTTAAAATTTTAAAATTACCGGATAGTCTCGTAAGGCTCTTACGGGACTATCTAACAAATCGCACCTTCAGATACCGATTAGACGGTACTCTATCATCCAGTCGACCGATTCGTGCTGGAGTTCCTCAAGGTTCGGTGCTCGCACCATACCTCTACTCGCTCTACACGAGCGACATCCCTCACAACAAAATGGTTTCGTCGTTAGCCCTATACGCTGACGACACTGCCCTCTTCACGTCTTCGATTAAAAAAGACCTAATAGTCAGGCGTCTCCAAGCAGAAGTAGACAACCTCGAGCGGTGGTTTGCTCAATGGAGAATAGCCATCAATCCGGATAAGAGCGCGGCCATGTTCTTTAACAAGCCAGGCGCTCGGTCCCCCCAGCCCCAGAAGTGTATAACAATACACAACAGGGAAATACAGTGGCAGGAAGAGATCAAATACCTCGGGGTAATCCTCCAACCTACCCTCTCTTTCGCCAAACACATACGCGCAGTCCGTAACAGGGCAGCGTATGCGCTAGGTCGTCTATATCCGATGTTATGCAAGAAGAGTAAAATGTCACTTCGTAACAAAGTGACGCTTTACAAAACTTGCATAAGACCAATAATGTCCTATGCGTGCGTCACGTTCGCGCATGTACGCCCTTACCGATTAAATGTCTTGCAGCGTTTGCAAAATAAATTCACGCGCATAGCCTCCGGCTGTCCATGGTACATGCGAAACGTGGACCTGCATAGAGACCTAGGTCTCCCCTCCTTAGCCAACCTATTCAAATGTTTCATGAAGAAATATTTTGAAAAGGCAGAGGCACACCCGAACCCGCTCATTTCTAAAATGGTCCAATACAAATGCTATGACAATAAGTTCAGAGCTAAAAACTATAGGCGCCCTAGGAGCGTTCTATACGACCCTGACGATCATCTAACGATCGCCAACGCCAAACACTTCACACACATTCACACACAGCGCCTTCGCCGGCGAAGGCGAGGTCCCCGATTTCTCACGTCTAGCGGAAGGGGCGTTCAACCCCGACCGTTATGACAATAGGACTCTTCCACAGTCCGATAATAGTCCTCCACAGCGCGTCGCTTTAAGCCGAGGTTCGGCCTCACGGGAGGCACCCTTAAGGCGACGCTCCCAGGATGCTGCGGGCCTCTTTCGAGACCCGCTCTCCTAGCACTTCACCCCCGGCGATGCTTCTGCGCTCGCCCATTCTCCCGGTGACGCTGTCAAAGCCTTCATGGCTAACAGCCTTAGTTAGTGTCCGAAAAAAAAAAAAAAAAAAAAAAAAAAAAAACCCGAATAGTCAGTCTACATTCGGCGGCCGGCAGAAGCGGTAGATGAATAGTAAGCCTGAAGAAAATTGTAAGTGTTTTTAAGTTTAATTATTTTATAGTAGACAATAGACAATAGTGTTTTATTTGTGTATTAGACTAGACTATAGTGAAGTGTGTGAAATAAACAGTGTTATAGACTGTGACTCTTTGTATAACCTCCCCTCGCCCCCTCGCACCCCGCGCAAGAATTCCACGAATCTCACGTGTGCAGCTTGCATACGTCAGAGTTTTCCGGTGCCGAAGAGTGACCGGCATAGTGTAAATGTGACATAGCGCACAGGAGGTTTGTGCATGTGTTTTTACGAATCCTGCATGTATCAGGTATGATAACCAATTGTCCACTCTACATTTAGCATTATAATTATTATATATTTTCTATTTTAGTTCATCGCGGATTATAGCAAAATAATTTAATATTACTTTTGTATGGATTGGATCTCCGCAAAGTAACGCCTAATTCTATAAATTATTTACAAAATGAAGATTATGCGTCCTAAATTATTAAGCGAGAGGAACTTCAAATAGATTTCTGCATTATATATAATAATTGTCGCCCGTTCTGTCTGTTCCAGCGTCGTCCGTGCTGTTCTACGCGTGCACGAACTTGCCGAACGTGTTCAAACCTGTGCTGGTGTTGCACCTCGTGTGCTTGGCGACTCTGCTGCGCTCGTCGCTGGAGGCCGCGCGCGACCGCCTGGAGGAGGCCGAGCTCGAGTTGGGGACGGGAGGTCCGCGATTATATTTGAATCACCTATTTTTTCTTTTTTTTTCTTGTGAGGAGGAAATATCCTTGAAAGAAAGAAAGAGAGAGAGAGAAATAGAAACAAAGAAATTTATTTAAACACAATTCTAACAAAAAGAAAGAAAAAAAAACGGTTGCCTGTAGAGTCTGTTTTACGGCCAAAGATTTTACGTGACAACGTCTCTTTAAATGTGATGGATTGGAGTGGGAGAGAGACGCAAGGCATTCGCCAGTCCGGCGGGCCTCTCTTTCGTTCGGTGACTCATCGTAACAGACGTGAGCGGGCGTTACACTTTCTCATGAGTGACTCCAAGCCGCAACCTAATTTAAGACGTTGTCACGTCAAAAAATACATTTTTACCTATCCAAATATTGTGACCAAATAAGGTGCCCTACTCAGCTCATATGCTACAGCTGGTTGTAGCGCTGGTTTTCAGTAGGCACCTTTACAGATACGAGGTCACGGAGGATGTCAAGATTTATACATATCAACATCATTTATACAAACAAACTTACGTAAAATAAAAATCAAATCAAATCAAAGATGAACGAAATCGCCTAATATTAACGACTAATAACAAACAAGTCGTACTCCCAAGTTAGCTCGCGTCAACTTAAATCTTTAGTTATGCATTGTTGTTTCCTGCATGCCCTAAGAAAACACGTTTTTTATATGTTTTAGTTTTACCTTTTATTACTTGGCAGCGATCTGGAGAAACGCTAAACTTCCTTCGCCCTTACACTTTAGTTATTGAAAATGTAGGTTTTATATTGACAAAACTTTTTTTTTTAAACAGGAAAAACCCCTTATGGGTACCGCCCGACGGGGACTCGTCGGACTCGCACCGACTAAAATGACCTGTGTGCTCCACCACGCTCTGGTGGCGGGGACAGGGTACCTATGAAGACATGCCCCCCATCCCCGCCAGCAGCAACTCTGTACCCCAGAAGTGTGCCACCTTTGGGTCGGGCCCTCTCTAAACAGTGGCCCCTCCTTCCGCTAATCGATGCATCGGGAGCACCTGATGCATCGACCGCCTCGGGGACCTCAAAGGGTGGGCGTCCAAGTAAAGGTGACAGAATAATAGCCCGAAATGATTCTACTTGTTCCAGAGGAATACGACAACGCGGCGTACAAGAAAGCGTACGAAGCAGTCCGGTGCGCCAACTGCTCGTACCTCGTCGCCTGCTCGCTGGTGAGGAGGCTGAGCAGCCAGGAGGGTCCGCTAGTGCTGCTGCTGCTGGCGGCCGCCGCGGTCAGGGTCCTGCGCTCCATCTACTTGATCATGTCCACCTTGTATGCGCCAGGTTTGGAGGATTCTTCAAATTACTCCCTAGTTGATACGACCTCGTAATATGTTGTGGCCAATGACTTCCGCTTTGTATTTCATAGCAACACAGTCATAAAACGAGTTGTGAATATTTAGCTCCTTCGATTCCAGCATCCAGAACAACCCGTCTGCTGATGTCCTCAGGTGCATCTACTATATTTTGGCTTATTGACGTGACAACGTCTTAAATTAGGTTGCGGCTTGGAGTCACTCCTGAAAAAGTGTAACGCCCGCTTACGTTTGTTACGATAAGTCACCGAACGAAAGAGAGGCCCGCCGGACTGGCGAATGCCTTGCGTCTCTCTCCCACTCCAATCCATTACATTTAAAAAGACGTGTTCACGTAAAATCTTTGCCCGTAAAACAGACTTTTTTTCACTTGACTTCACTTCTCTTTCACGTTAAATGTCTATTAATAAGGCCCTTGGAGACGCGCGAATACAAAGAATTCGACAATTGCTGTTCAAGTGCAGTGACAGTAACCGAATGACGGTGAGTGCAACTGTCATTGGGATGAGGCTTGTATTGCCGAATGATCGAATGGTAGAAATTTGAACGTTTGAAAGTACGAAACACGAGCATCGCGCCCTTTTGACTGAAATGTTGGCAGCACTGTGTCGTGTTGTTTCCGGTGGAGTCTTCCTATTGATAAAACGTTTCAGTGACATTCATTCTTTGTTCGTCATTCAAGAGAAGTGCATCTCGGAACGGGAATTGTGGTATTCCTAATATATCGTGTTATTGTATTGTGATTTCGACCTCCGCTTTCTTTATATTTTAAGTCCCATTAGTTTTTAATTTGTCTAACTGATACTTGCAATTTAGGGCATGCTTTGGTGAAGGAAAATATCGTGAGGAAACCGGCATATTTCTATAAAATGTTGGAGATATGTGTAATCTACCAATCTACATTGGAACAGCGTGGTCTTAGCTCTTAGCGTGGCAGGTCTTAGCTCTAATCCTTCTCTCCAAAAACAGAGAGAAGAGACCTAAGCCTAGCAGTAGGATAGTAATAGGCCGTTATTTTAGTTTTTAATTTTGCTAATTATATGGCAGAAGTTCAAGTGCATCATAAATTCTTACGTTCCAAGTTGATTTGATAAGGATGAATTGCATCGGTTTAAAACCTTAACTTGATGGCTTTAGTAAGTCATATTTGACTGACCCGTTGGCGCAGTGGATAGTAACCCTGCCTTCAGCTCCGCAGTTCACGGGTTCGATTCCCGCCGAGGGCCAACATTTTCTATAAATGAATTTGTTGGTCTTTGAGCTTAGATGTTGTTCCGTAGAATTAGCACAAACTACTTTTCTTTTCATTTTCAATATAATATAATATAATATATAAAGTGTAGCTCCCTACGCTCAACAAGCGCCAACTAGTGCGCAAGCCCAGTTGCTTCTGATCTCTCGGGTGAAGTGCTTCTTGGCGGACGCGCACGCATTTTACACACAACAATATTCGATAATTCAGCACAAAGCTTAAAATCACCAAAAGCCTATGGATATATACATATAAAAAAGGGGATCCCCGAGGAAGATAATTCTGGAATAAAGGTGAGTTTGAAACTTTTCGGTAGACTTATAAAAGTTTTCGATTGTTTCGTTCAACCAAAGGTTTCGCTTCATAACGAAGGGACCAGGCAGAGTTTTAAATAAAAACTATAGATTTAAAGTTTCATCCTCATTTAGGCACTACATCCATTCCGTTAGTCAGAGCGCTGTTCGCCGCCATCGCAGTGGCCTGGATCCTGTTCGAGATCCTGCTGCTCGTGATGATAACAGAAGCATGGAGCCGCGTGGCCGACACCGTGAGTATTCGAGGAGTGTGATCAGATAAATCTAATAATGAATCTATTAGAGGAAGATAAAGTGTAACTCACCTTTATTCCAGCTTAATCTTGCCCTTTATTATATGTTTATATCCATAGGCTTTTGGTGATTTTAAGTTTTGTGCTGTATTGAATTGAATATTGTTTGATGTAAATACGTACGTCCGCCAAGAAGCACTTCACTCGAGAGATCAGAGGCAACTGTTATTGCGCGTAAGATGGCGCTTGTTGATTGTAGGGAGCTACACTTTATATATTGCATATTATTAGCGCATACTATATACAATAACATGATATAATAGAAATACCATAATTCCCGTTCCGAGATGCACTTCTCTTGAATGACGAACAAAGACTGAATATCACTGAAACGTTTTATCAATAGGTAGACTCCACCGGAAACAACAACGGCACAGTGTTGCCAACATTTCAATAAAAAAAAGGGCGCGATACTGTTGTTTCATGACTGTGTTGCTATAAAATACAAAGCGGAAGTCAATGGCGACAACAATATTGAAAATTAAAAAAAAAACAAAAGGAAAGAAGTAGTTTGTGCTATTTGTACGGAACATGTGGCTAACATTGGGAGTACAGGAATACAGTTTACGATACACCGTGGACAAGAAAACTGCACAGGCTAGAATGAAATATAATTCATAATGTTAGCTTCTGTTAGATATTCGTACTAATAATATAATTTTTATAATTGTTAGACATACTTATAATAAGCAGATATAAATTATAAAATATAAATAGATACGTTATTAGGAATAGAATGATAATGAGGAAGTATTTTGTCTACCATAATATGGACCGAACGAATGAATGTAAAAGATTGTGACACGAGTCTTGTTCTCTAACGACATTCAACAGTTTTATTCATTCCAATACTATTAGGGATTTATATATGTGACTTGGAGTAGAAAAAATCGATTAGTAAATAATCGATTAAAAAATCGATTTTTGTAGAAAAATAAATCGATTATTAAAAATCGATTATTTTGAAAAATTAATCGATTATTTTTTCACATCGCTAAATACTAACCATAAAGGAGTTAATACGTCTTAAAAGCAAAGTATTGCTTTAATAAAGTGTGTGAGGCTAACAATAACAATCGCTTTATTTTGAAAAGAGCAATCGCCTTTTCTCTCGGACTTTTCTCTAGCTCTTCTTAATAGTAGCAATTTTTCAAACCATCAGTAGAATTGACGGATCAAAACCACTTGTTCACAATGTTTCTTGAATAAAGAGTTGAGATGGAGTGTGTGCATCTATGCAGGTATGGGAATTAGGGGACAGGATTAGGGGGAAATGAGATTTAACTTTTGACTTAAGTGTGACCATAGAGTAAGGGAGCCAACTTCAGAAGTGGCCAGCGACGATAGAAAGCGAAAGAGGCTACATGTTAAACGCTAAATAACATAATATCGCCTCAACAACCTGCCGAACGATAGGTGCTGCACTGAGCATCATCAGATTGATATCGCGCTAATGAAATTCTTTGTCCCAGATATAGGTAGGGAAGGTAGGATGCGTCTTGTACGCGCATAATCTGAAAATGTACTGATAGATGGATCAACTTGTATATTGAAAAATTTCAAACTAACGTTCCGCAAATCCGTCGGTGTAAACATTTTGAAGGTGCGCTAAGAAATTCTCAAAGTGTTTAATTTAAAAATTCGCCATGATTTTATCCCTTCAATCACATAATGATTAGACAGACATAAGTGAAAGTAATATAATATTAAAATCAGCTTTTATACTATGACGTAAATAGAATTCAAATTTCATAAACTTTAAGGGTGTCTGGCAGGAGGTTTCCACTATACTAAGCGTCTGGCATTGACTGACGTGATTTTTAATATTATTCCAAAGGTAATATCAAAAGATCATGCTTTATACTATGACGAAATTAATTCGGAATTTTGCAACCTTGAGTACCTCGTATCTCCCAAAGCCACTATGATCCAAATTCCATAATCTATCATCGTTCTTACCTGTGTTGGGAGCATGCACTGACAAAGTTTCAGCTTTTATAAAATGACGAAGGTCTGGCACTCACGGGATCTCGCTCTATAAGTGAAAGCAGCAAAATGGCTACGGACGTCTGCATTGTTACGAAAATGCTTTTTTGTATTACATTATTACGCTAAATATCATGATTATCGTGCACAATCCTTAAAACGGCAAATCAAATCAAAATATCTTTATTCAAATAAGCTCTTACAAGCACTTTTGAATCGTCAAGGATCAATATGATTAATGAAGCTACAACTAGTTCGGAATGTTGCTCTTACCGAGAACTAGAAAGAAACTTGGCGGTCGATCTTTTAAACATTTTCAATTTTACATTATTAAACCGCAGTCCTGTGTGAAGCTGAAAGTATTTTCAAATCCAGGGTTTTTTATTTTGTAACATGCTTTACGTATAAGCATATCTATATTGTACTAAATATGTTCTCTTGTAAAATAACGATTATGCAGACGTACGTATCAACTTTGCTGCCATCGAAGTATGGGCCATTCATCTTCCCTTTCTGATTTGTCGGACACTCACACTCGCAGGCCTGCCACGGCTAACCTGCTCTCTGTATGTTGCTCTACGAGCCCTCCTCCCCCCAGATGTCCTCGCTCCCCCCCCTGGCGGGGTCCCTGCTGCAGCTGGCGGCCCCGGGCGGCGCGCTGGCCGGCCAGCTGGGGGGGCTGGCGGGCAGCCTGGAGCTGGGCGCGGTCTGGCTGACACCTCTCGACATCTGTACCTTCTCCAGGTCCTTCACGATCGCGGTGAGTGCTCGCTTAATTGGTTATGGTTCGGACGTTCCGAACGGGGTATATCGGACGTCTGGCTTACAGGTCCCCGAGGCGGTCGGTGCGTCTGGTGCTCCCGATGCACCGGTTAGCGAAGGGGGGCTTCTCTTTCGAGGGGTCCCTACCCGGAGAAGATGTTTGTTCTCTGGGATCAGAGCTGTCGGCGGGGATGGGGGCAATGTGTACAACGATACCCTGTCCTTGCCATCGGCAGCGTGGTGGAGCACACAGGTCGTTTTAGTCGGTACGAGTCCGACATAACCGCCGCCTGTCCCCGTCGGGCGGCGGAACCCATAAAAAAATAGCCTTTGTAGGAGGCTTCGTTTGGTTGATTAAAAGACTGGACAATACTGTGAACTATTATATTGATAGCAAGTTACAAGGAGTACTATGCGTAACGTTACAAAATTTTGAATGCAAATATGACAATATGAGAATTAAATTTATAACGATCGTAGTTGACAATATGGTGCAGATGTTTCACCCACACGTCAATGATTGGCCCATATCGTATGGCCGCAACAAGGTATATCCCAAAATTTTAAACCAATTAATGTATTTTAATACGCCAAAGTAATCGAGAGTCATTTACCAACACCACTCGTAAAGATCGTGTGGTAAAAGGCGTCGAGGTGTCGTAAAAGGCGACTAAGGTAAGTTGATCCATCGCGTGGTATCCGGCCGAGTAAAATAGTCCTCATTTCTTACCGAGGTGTCGTAAAATACGACTGAGGTAAGTTGACGTCAGGCAGGCGGCCGGTCGTAAAAACGCAGCCAAATCATGTGACAGCATGTTTATAACATGTTGTACTGACCTATTATATAGTATCGTACTATATTTTAGTCAATTGTACTATATATTATAGAAAAACAATATAGGACGAAACATACTATATTTTTCATCGCTAATTCAATTGTCGCGCTTTTTTTGAACCAACTGTGAGTGGATCGCACCCGCAGCACTGCATAGGGAATGTTTGAACGAAACTCATTCATGTATTTACGGGGCTTAGTTAGTTAGTAACTCCAACTCCTTTGTCATTGTCCAGCGAAAAGTAATAATAAATAATCATGGAAAAATAAATAATGATTGAAAATAGATGTGTACTATTTTTTTTCTTAAATTTCCTAAAAGTACTATATTTTTTATATTTAAAAAGAAAAATACTATTTTCTTCAAAAAAAGGTGGCAACCAATATTATTAATTTATATGCCAACCCCACTTAGAGTGGGATAAGAGCAGGGGTGAGGATTGAACCATTTACCCTTGACGTCGTTTTTGCCTTCGATTTCCAATAAAGTGTATACATTTCACTTGTGTTGCAGCTTCTTAGCTTCTACTACACAGCGGGGGCCGTGATGAGGCAGTTCAATTTGAAGGACGTCGTGTGAGCCTGGGGAGAGCAGCTATGAGGAGTTTAGACCAAGGGGGGGGGGGTAATTATATCTAGGGTTTTATATAGCCCCCTTTATATAGATTCGATAGAAACCGTTTTAAAGCTTGCTGCATACAATGCTTGGAAACTTACCATAGCAAAGTGTTGCCGATACAAAATATCTTCACAAATTGGTAACTATTTCTTGAAAATCCTTAAAATATATAAAGAGTGGTACCGGCAATACGACATTAAATTCGTCCACTACTCACTTGGAAGTATTACATTACTTTGGTATAATTCAATGTATTTCAATATAGAATTTAATAAAAATATATATTCTAACAAACTAAATACGTTTAAATTGCGATTAATAACGAAACACGCTCATTCATTAGGGTTCACTCACCTTGTAGTGCGCGCGTACAGCGCTCGGTGTAGATATGACGATCGCCGCGAAGATCAAACGGAGCGGTGAAATACAAGGTCGCGGCGCGGTGACCGCAAGGGCAAGAGCATTTTCACATTTTTGATACAGAGGAGTATAATATTGTTTATAGGGTTTATTTTTGTATGGCATGCTGCCATCGGTCATTGATCCATATACATCATGAAGTTTAATTTCAAAATGAAAAATAATATCCTGTGGCTAAAGTACTTCATTGAATTAACTGAATTTGTTTATGTAGGCTGCTAAGGTGCGTAGCTATCTAGGATTAAAATTAATGTCATATCGTCGGTTCCACTCTGTATATGTCATAAACAATGTATAGACTGTGAAAATTATGGAAAAACTATGATTTAGAGAAAGTTCTACTATCGATTGCACTTGCTGAATTGCGAGATTTTATTCGCCTTAATACCTAAAGAAAATTATTTGTACAACTAATATTTGTATTATTGCACCGAAATTGTTTGTAAAGCTAATAATATATTAATAGTTATATTATATTTTGTCATTTATGTGTGCTTAAAAATAATCTATTAATGTAATTAAACAAAACAAATACAGTATCATAAAATATATAGTTATTCTCGATTCTTTTGTTTCATTGATTTGTCCTAAAATCTATACATATAAAATCGTAGACATGTCGATTCTGCACATTTGATATTTTTAAGAAAAAAATAGTGTTGTCGTCTCAAAACACTCTTCTAAACATGAAGCAATAGTTTTTAAAGTTTTTGTCTGTTTATCTGTTTGTCTGTATGTCTGTGCGTTTGTTTCCGCTAATCTCAGAAACCGCTGGTCCGATTTTGACGCGGTTTTCACTAATATGTAGCAGAAAGCCTCACTTAACATATGTTTTATTTCAATCAGCCAGCAAATAAAAAAGATATGTCTATTTTAAGTTGAAAAGTCGAATACTATGATGCTGGTACTTGCATTTTATCAGTTTTTCGCCGTTCCTAAAGCGATTTTCATACTGGATTACATATATTACCATATCTAAGAGTAGTACAAATATTTTTATGAAAACTAGGCCGGTCTGAAGCTGATATTTTTTCAAGAATTTCACATTTTTATTCCCGTTTTAGTTAAGTATAAGAGATGTACTTGTGCGTATGGCGTGTGTCCGGACGGTAACTGATCTTAGTCGTATTTTACGACACCTCGATAAGAAAGAGGGTGGTCTATTCTACTTAACAGGATACCACACGGTGAGTCATACTTCAGTCGTCTTTTACGACACCTCGGTAAGAAATGAGGGTATTCTACTTAACCGGATACCACACGGTAAGTCAACTTACCTTAGTCGCCTTTTATGATACCTTGGTAAGAAATGAGGGTGGTCTATACTCAGCCGGATATCACACGGCGTAAAAAATAAAATTTAAGTTAAAATTTAATTTAAAATTTAAGTAAAATTTATTTTAACATTTTAACATTCTACGGATAACAATGAAGGCGGTAAAATAGTCTATGTTTTTGAGAACTCACAAAGTAGCACATTCACGTACGTGACTTAAAATCCGCATTGGATTGCATCATTCGTATGTATTAGTCATAATTGCAATTACGAGGTTGTACAATAATACTGATTGAAAGCGTGATATGACAGTAATTTTTTATTGGTCATTACGGCCATGTAATACTAGAATAGTAGTAATATTGCTACGTAATTAATACACAGTAAGAAGGCTTCAGTGTGGCATGGCGGGCTCGTGTCCTGTTCGCGGCGGTTTGCTGGCGGCGCTGCGGGCGGCGCGGGTTCTGGGCCTCGCGCCGGTACGAATCGTGCAGACGGCGGACGGCGACTGCGTGGTAGTGACAGCGTGCGGCGCCGCGTACGGCTACGTGCTCACCGGAGCAGTGGGTGAGACGCGGCCCGTGTGGCTGGTGTAAAGATGAAAATAGAAACAATAAGTATATTGCTCAGAACGCGGTCTGTCTGTTTACAGACAGTTACAGAGATAAATATAGACACAACAAGTATACTGTTAATAAAACAAAAAGTCGCACTCCGAGAGTGCCGGCAGAAGTGAAAACTTGCATATTCACTTCATGGATTTTTGATTGGTTTGGGGATAATTTTGCATACATTGCTTTAATCATCATTTTGTGGTACAATACTGTACAATACAATGTCGTTATGTATGTATCAGAATGTTGGGCAATAAAAGAAAAGGATGAAAGAAATGTTCATGCAAATGAGATGAGAATGTTAAGGTGGATGTGTGGTGACAAAACTTGATAGAATACGCAATGAGTATGTAAGGGGAAGTCTGAAAGTTGCGCCCATTACAGAAAAGATGAGAAGTGCGAGACTAAGTAGGTATGGTCATGTAATGAAGGATGAAAATCATGTGACCAAAAAGAGTCTTAAATATGACTATATCTGACTATACCTAGCCGTAAAACTGTATACCTGGCCGTAAAACCATCAAGGCAGCTCATCGGGTAGTTGTCAAGTTACCTGAAAGCTAAGTAGCTGGCTAGCGCACGAAGCAGCTGCAGGAACCGAGAAGACTTCTAAGTCTAAGAGTGGAAGGACACAGAAAGGCACTACTTAAACAGCCCAAAGAAACCCCCCACATAATAGATATACAACGAATCAGTGATTTGTCAGAGCCTGAGTAAGGCTCGACGCTATCCAATATCCAATTTTGGTATCACGACCCTCAGCAGAATATCGAACTAAAGAAGTTATACTTGAGTCGTGTCTTTGAGCTCACTGATTTTTCAATACAAATACAAATTATTCTTTATTAAAATAAACTTGTAAACAAGTGCTTTTGAATTGTCAACTCTACTGCTGGTTCGGAAAGCCGTTCCTACCGAGAAGAGCCAGCAAGACGCTCGGCGGTTGCTCTTTTAAATATATAATTCTTAAATACTATTTACATTAAGTCGTTATTGTTTTGTAAAGGTTCAAAGAGAGCTATATCCATACATTCTTATCTTCTAAATAATCTTCAAGAGTATAGTTGGCTTTCTGTATCAGCCTCTTTTTAACAGTGTTTTTAAACTGCTGTAATGGCAAAGCTGAAATTGATGGCGGAATTTTATTATAAAATCTCATACCCAAACCCACAAACAACTTACGTACTTTTGTTCAAAGCAGGAGCCGCAAGCTTATATCGGTTCCTGCTTTGTCTATTGTATACCTCACCTATCGTTTTATAATTCTTTTTTATGTTTTTATTTTTATATATAAAAAGTTTGTTCGAGGTCAAGGTTCGAGGGCAGTTTGTAGCTTTACGTGTCCGGCCCGCAGCGGCGCTGGCAGTGCTGGGCGCGTGCTGGGCCACGTACTACGGACTGGTGCTGGGCAAGGGGCCTCGCAGCTACAGCTGGTACGTGGCCCAGCTGGCGGAGGTGCTGGTCGCGGCACTGCTGGTGCTGGCGGCGGGCGCGCGCGGCTCGAGGCGGATGGCCCGCATGATCGGTCTCGTCAACGAGATACAAACGGTGTGACGTCGTAATAATAATTCCTTGTATTCTTTACAAGATGCCTAAATCAAGTTTTATATATAATAGTGTATTATTTAATTTAGAATTGTTCTAAATAAATAAAAGCTTCTGAATGAAAAGTAGATTCCCATGATGCCGCTTTTCTAATTTAGAAGTGTCCTCAGTTCTGTTCGCCTTTTTCAATCGGATGTTGGATTGTATGCTATTGAAATTGACTTGAACTTAGATTTCGCACTTCTAGAATATAATAAGACAACCGTTTCTGCCTCATCGTCTGACCGCCTTTGATAAAATTTGTAGTAATTTGCTTGTAACTATAATGCTATTAAAAATTGTAACATCTCGAAACTAAGTAACTTACCTTCTTGTTAGCGTATTGAATTTTTTCATTCGGTGGTATAAGGCAGCCGGTTCTGCCTCATTACATGGTTTTTATTGGTTTTGATTAAATTTCTAGTACGTTGCTTGTAATTTCTTTCTTTTTTACATAATCGTTGAACGTCAGTTTTCCGTATGCACTCTGACGGTGGGTTCTAAACACAAAACGTTTTTGCCTGCAACTATAAAAAAAGGCTTTATACCCCTTTGTCTTTTTTACTGTACTACCTATTATGTATTGTAGAAAAGAAATTCTATTCTTTTCTATTCCATTCTATTCTGTTTTATCCCAATTCTTTCTATTCTCTTTCATTTTTAACTTTCTCTCCCCATTCCCCGTGTGAAACTGAACCTAAATGTTATCTTTCTACTATACCATAGATAAGGTCGCTTGTAGTTTATAAGGTATAAAAAGTGGTATAAGTTGTCAGAGACACAGAAGAGAATAAGCAAACGTGTCTTGTGTTAAGCCAATGTGGGGGGGGGGGGTGATGGTGATGTTTGCCAAATAGATTGCGCTTTACCGTCGGATTATTCTGTAATACAATAAAGTCACCCGAAGTCGGTCGGTACACGCAAATTGCTCCAATTCAACACTATTTAATCATTTTACATCCAATTCTATGATAGCGCAAATGATTTCCAGATTAACGTGGTTAATAAGATCGACATACTACCGAAGGAGCCGTTCGGCAAGCGCTGTGTGTGGGCCACTCTCGCGGCGAATATCGCTCTGCAGGGGGTCTCGCTGTTTACCGTTGTGTACTGCACATGGAACGGTAAGAATTGTAAAACAAAGTTCAAAAGTCAGTGTTTATCAAAATAGAATAACAGAAAGTAAAACCTGGCGACCTAAGAAACGTCCATCCGCCGGAGCGAGCGCTTCAGACTTTCCGTAGCACGAAAGGTGTTGTAACTAGTTATCGGTGATAATTTGTGTATTGCCCTCAAAAATAGAAAACAGATCAATCCCTGAACATACATACAGTCTACTTTTCCTATCAACCAGCGACTAAGATCCTGACTTGATTGCTTATAATTAAGCTCTAACTTGAAAACAGATTTCCATAGTCCGTTCTGTCCTTTACAGTGACCTCCATCGCGACCTTCACGTGCATGAATCTCCCCAACATCTTCAAGCCCGTGCTGGTGCTGCACTACGTGTGTCTGGCGATACTGGTGCACTCGCCGCTGGAGGCCGCGCGCGACCGCCTGGAAGAGGCCGTGCTCGGGTTGGGCACGGGAGGTCGTATTGTATTCGAATCACCTAATAAGAGTTTCGAATCACACTCCGTCCTACCTACACTCGTGTTTTATAGACGTATATGTAGTCATTGGTCTAAACTTCTAAAGTAATGCCAGGCAAAAACCTTTAAGCAACGGCTAAGGTAAGGAGGGTCGCCTCAAAGCCCGCACTACACTCGCCTACGGCCAAGTGAGATCTTCTCAATTGGCCGCTGCTGCTGCGATGTTCGTTAATCACCGGAAGTTTAGCTGAGATGAATTATTTTTTAATTTTGTAATGACCCCCCTGGTCATCTCGCATACCCTTGAGAGGTAGGCAAGGTACGGGCCTCGAGGCGCACCTCTTTGCCCGGACCGGTCCTCGTTTTGAAATTTGTGACTGAATAATAGTTTTTTGAATTGACACAACTGGTTCCAGAGGAGTACGACAACGTGGCTTACCGGCGGGCGTACGAGGCCGTCCGGGGCGCGCACCGCTCGTACCTCGCCGCCTGCTCGCTGATGAGGAGGCTGAGCAGGCAGGAGGGCCCGCTGGTGCTGCTGCTTCTGGCCGCCTCCGCGGTCCGCACCCTGCACTGCATCTACTTGGTTCTATCCAGCGTGGACTCAGCGGGTTTGAAAGATGATTTAATTTATTCTGTACCAGAAATACCACGCATTGATAGAGCTCGGTTCGTTTTTGTCTTCCTCTCTATTTAAAATTGCATCCGTTTTAATATCTTTCCAATATCGCATATCCAAATAAGAATGGCTATAGTGAGACCCATAAAAGTGCAAATATCCAACCACATATTATTTTACTTCATTCTCGAAGGGATGAGAAGGCGTTTTATAGAAAACTTTCGATTTACTATTTCAATTTTCTGATACAGAGAGCAAGGCGACTCCGGTCCTGAGGACGATATTGGCGAGTAACGCAATCGCTTGGATCGTGGTCGAGGTCCTACTGATGGTGCTACTGACGGAGATGTGGGGCCGCGTGGCCGCCGCGGTGGGTGCTCGGGGACAGCGGGACGGGATATGGGGATATCGGAGGATTTAACTCTCGATTGAAGGGTTACCGTAGAACATTATACCAGAGTTACGCTTTTTTTACGTATTATCTGAAGCTTGAATTTATTTAGTTGGATCAAATTGGACGTTGGAAAATCTATCTTTATTACAAAACAAAGTCCCCAAAAGTTGTCTGACTGTGTGTGATCGATTTAAACAGAATTTACTCAACTAAAAGGTCCAGGTCACCAGCAAATTATGGTTTTGTGTAAATTGTGTTAAAGAGGTCGCAGGTTGTGCGGCGGCTTTTATTGAACCCATCCCACTGTCGGTGGTAGGGAGGGACAGTACGGTGGCACGGCTGACGTTCTAGCGGCTTTGGCTGACGGTTGTCGCGCTAGCTGTCGTGGCTGGCTCGGCGTACGGCGTTGTATTACAACAGACATGAATATAACTCTATCGTCTTCTCTCTGTTATGATTTATGACACTCGCACTCGCGGGTCCGCTATGGCATCCCTGCTTTCTGTAACCCTAAGACCCTCCCGTCCCCAGATGTCCTCGCTGTGCCCTCCGACCAGCGGCCTGCTGCAGCGGGCGGCCCCACGCGGCGCGTTGGCCGAGCGGCTGGGTGGCCTCCAGCACAGCCTGGAGCTGGGCCCGGCCTGGTTGTCGCCGCTCGACGTCTGCACTCTCTCCAGGCCCTTCATGGTCGCGGTGAGCCCTCGCTGCTGCTTGCATTTCCCATTCATCAGTATTTATGGACGATCTTTTGATCATGTGTAACGATTATGAAGCTCGTACACTTTATATATCAGAAGACACTGAATCTAGTGCTAGGAATCCAGATATTTTAAGGTGCAGTGGCCTATAGAATCTGACCTCAAATAATCGCTATTCGTGATGTTAGCGAACACTGAGTTTGTTGCCAGTTCTTCTCAAGTGGATCAGTGTTCCGAACTGGTGGTAGAATCATTCTGTCGTTGGATTTAGTAGTGAAAAGTATTGGTGCACAGTAAGGTGCCCGTGATTCTCTAAATTTATTTCTTTATTATTCATTTTAAATTGAATTTAGACTAAATTTCTAACACTAGGATCTCTAATTAACAGCGGTTTAACATAACTTTTTTAAAAGGAGACTGATACAGGCGTAGATTCGTCTGTTCTCCGATCTTGTGCGATGTGATAGTGACAAAATGCATTCGTTATAAGAAATATATTTTAAAAAGACCAAGTTCTTCTTTATTTGTTTGATTGTTTGAACGCGCTAATCTCAGGAACTACAAGACAGATTTCCATTTTTTATGAACCAATTTTATGGTTATCAAAATACTATATTACGGTTATAATCTTTCCACGCGGACGAAGCCGCAGGCGATTGCTAGTTTCCAATAAATTGTGAACTCCCCACTCGTGTTGCAGCTTCTGAGCTTCTACATGACGGCGGCGGCTGTGATGAGGCAGTTCAATTTGAGGGACTACGTGTGAACCTGAGAGGAACGGAGCTTCGAACACCTCCCCCCTTAGCTTGGAACATTACGACAGAGCACTCTGTTAGACTTATTCAATGCAATATTTTAATCTAATAGCAAAAAGCACTATATACCTTAAATATTGTTATATACACCAGCACTATAGAACACTTCGTTTCAGGATGAATGTTAAACATTTTTGCCCTCTGCTTAATTCACTGTGACAATGGCGTGTCAAGATTACGCGGATTTAAGTGTAAAATTATGCAAGAACATCATAATTACGTTACAAATATTATGTATCTTTCAACTTTATATTTGGAATTGAATAAATCATTAAAAGAAATAGTTTTTTTTTTGTTGGTCGGTCGGTCGGTCGGTCGGTCGGTCGGTCGGTAGGTTAGGTTAGGTTAGGTTAGGATTTTTTTTTTATTGACTTTCTTGTTTCTCTGACGTAATCAGAGTTTTCATTTCTTTTTCATTTTTACGATTAATCATTTGTTTCATTACTCACATGGGTTTTACAATCATTTGTATCTACTTATTCCTATTACTTTATTTCTACAGTGGTGCCTTGCAATTATTTACGATTTCTTAGAACTATTAACAATTTCTTACATCTAATTAACAATTAAAAACTATAAATAACAATTAAACTTTTATTTCTTTTATTTACAAGTTTTATAATATTAACGCAATATTCGATAAATTTCTTATTATATCTATTGTCTTGTATGAGTAGTGGCAGGTTATCTTTACTCATGATTACCGAGTGTCCGATTTCGAAGTTCATTCGTGCGGCTCCGAAGATCGGACATTCTACAATCAAGTGAGTAACTGTCTCTTCGACACCCGGTTCGCAGGCGCACGATGGGTCCCCTTTGCACTTGAATCTATGCAAATACTCAGAGAGCCCACCGTGCCCTGTAAGAATCTGAGTGAGGTGCGGTTCTATATCAATACCTCACATCGTGCTGTATGCGGCGTAAATATCTGGGAAAAATTGTTTCGTCACCGACGCTGTTTCACCTGATATATATCTCCTGTTCCATTCGTCCAGAGACTCCAGACGGAGTTGTCTCTTGGCGAATGAGACAGGACATTGGTCGTAGTCGGGTCTGCGTTTGAGACCCAAGGCGGCTTCTTTGGCCAACGCATCCGCTCGCTCGTTCCCTTCAATACCTATATGAGCTTTAACCCAGAAAAGGGATACTTCTTTGTTCTGGGTCCGACAGATTCTCAAGTTGTCGTGAATTTCTTGTACTAAGGGATGATGGGAACAACCGCTGCTCGCCGATTCCAAGGCCGTCCTGGAGTCGCTAAATATCCCAAAGGAGCTTTCCCCTCTCGTGGCAGCCAAAGCAGTAGCCCGACACAAGGCCAGAAGCTCTGCCTGATACACAGTACAGTACGAATCTAATTTGTATTTGCGTGCGAGGATCTCACCAGCTTCTACCCATGCGGACAGAGCAGCTCCCACTTTGTCCTCGATCTTGCTGCCGTCTGTATAGATTCGAACTGCCTGAGTACAGTTATCCATTGCCTCCCGGTCGGCCAGGCTGGTATATTCTATTGCTCTATATTTAGCCGGGTGCGAAACTTTAGATGGCCTTACTCTCCTCTCTATCTCCCTTCCGCATAGCGCCGGCAGGGCCACTCCTCTCTTTGTCTCATAGAGAGAGGAAGCTTCTCGTATTCTGAGGTCGAGAGGGAGTATCCCCGCCAGAGCTAGCGCCGCGTTGAGTGAGACAGTTCGGTACGATTTTATTATTTTTTGGGCGAAGGCCCTTTGAAGCCCATCCAACCTCTTCTTCACATCCAGCTTTTTGGTTGCCGGCGCCCAAGCACTCGCCGCATACAGCACGATCGGCTCTATGACGGCACTGTAGATGGTTTTAATAACTTGAGGATGGAGACCCCAGCTTGTTCTGGCGGCCTTCGACAGTTGCTTGTATATACTGTAAGCTCGCTTACAGGTATTATCGACGTGCTTGTTAAAAGTAAGCTTACTGTCAATTGTCAGCCCGAGTACTTTTAAATCGCTGGAGATGCAAACATCGACCCCCCCATACTCAAAACTGGGTTGTCATACTTCAACTTCCTCGTAATGATTATCGCGTTTGTTTTATGAGGAGCAAAGTGTAGTTTATTTCGGACACCCCAGTCCCGAACATAGGCGAGAGTGACGCTTGCACGTCCAGAGATTTCCAGCCCAGTGTCTCCCTGGAACACAAGGACGATATCGTCTGCAAAGGCTTGGCAGTAATCGCCTCGTTCCTGTAGCCCTTTCAAAAGAGGGTCTAGTAGGAGGTTCCACAATAACGGCCTGCCTATCGAGCCCTGGACACACCCTTTTTCCGTTTTACGGCAGTACTCAGAACCAGCGTATCTGACCCGCACCTCGCGTTCCTGCAGATAACTATCTATCAATCTTCTCAAGTTTATCGGGCACTCTTCCTCAGCTAGTCGGACTCTGATCATAGGCCACCAGGCGCTGTCAAAGGCGCCCTCTATGTCCAGTGACACAACGGTTACTATTTTTTTGGACTTTAACCCATCCGCTGTCGAAGACGAGAAAAAGGAACCGACGCAGGCGCAGGCAACCGAGGCCCGGTAATGTCGAGCCCACCGCCGCGTCCACCCCACATCCTAGGCAGCCAACAGCGACATCGTTGGCACCTCAGCTAACAACTGCCGCGGCGCCGAGAAGCCACGGCCTCATAGAAACCCCACTGGAGCCAATTCTGGCACCAGGAGCAAACATCGCTCCACTTGCCGCCTCAAATGACTCGGATACAAATAATATAATCCGAGCTATAATAGAAGCCCTGATGGCAGCGTTGACGACATATCTGCGCACCAAGGACTTCGTCAGCGCCATATCAGCAGCAATTAGCCGGATTGGTCAAACTTACCAATGACGACTATTAAGATTATGTATTGGAATCCAGGCGGCATAAGAGGCCGCGTCCGCGAACTCACGCTGCTCGCCCAGTCGCAGGATATTCATGTCATCCTCCTGGGCGAAACGAAACTCACGAACAGCGTGGAATTACGTGTGCCCAACTTCTTCGTGTACCAGCGGGACGAGATCTCTCCCCAGGGATACCCTTACAGGGGTACGGCCGCCCTGGTGAGGAGAGACGTCATACATGAAGAGCTGGTACACACACCGTTCGTGAGTACGCGTACGCAAGGAGTGCAGGTCAGCGTGGGGCAGGACGAGCTTCACCTGTATGCCGCCTACAAGCCACCTGGATCAACTTTCTGCAGCACCGATGTCGAGTCAATCTTCGAGCAGCACAGTCCTACACTGATCGTCGGGGACTTTAACGCGAAGCACCACGCCTGGGGCTCGCGTGTTATCTCTCCGGTCGGAAGACAGCTGCTTGACGATAGCGTGCGAGTCGGGTACGGAGTAGTGGGTCCCGGAGCGCCGACCCACATCCCGACAGATCACCGACTCCAGCCGGATGTACTCGACATAGTGCTGCATCATGGACTGGACTTTCCCTTCGATGTAGAAGTTTGTTATGACATGGACACACAGCACCTGCCTATCCTGATCACTCTCGCCACACAAGGGGGATTTCTGGTGCCTCGCCCCCCTCGCAACCGGTTAAACTGGGAGCGATACACAACCGCACTTGCTGGGCTAGAGCTAGTGGGTCCCCTATCGACCCCAGCTGAGGTCGAGGAGGCAGCCGCGACCATCACCCAAAGGATACAGCAAGCCCACACGTCAGCTACCACCACCAGTGACAGAACCCAAGCTGCCATCAAACGTGACCTACCGAGCTCGCTCCGATGCATGTTGCGGCAAAAACGTGCCCTGCGCCGCCTGTGGGCCCGTACTCGCTGCCCTAGAGTGAAGAGAGAGTTGAACAGGATAGCAGAGAAGACGGCGAGTGCGCTCGTGGCTCTCGATGAGGTGCGATGGGAGCACACCATCGATCGAGCATCTGAGCATGACACCACCCTCTACACTCTTTGCCGTAAACTAACTGGAAGTGCCACCCCCCTTTACCCGTTGCTGGACCCAACGGGTAAAAGGATTTATGCGGCGAAGGATCGGGCCGAGATCCACGCCGAATACCTGGAAAAGACTTTCATCTCGAACGAGACGAATATCAACAATACCAATGTCGTTCGTCATCATGCGGCTATCCAGGCGAGACTGGAAGCATTCCTGACAGCCCCAACACCGCCCCTCCGGGTCGAGAACTTTATCTCCCCGTTCGAGCTGCGGACGGCTGTCTCCCGTCTTGACAGATGGAAGGCACCAGGGCCAGACGGCATCACTAACGCCGCACTGATGCAGCTGCCACAAGAGGGTCTCGCAGCGCTCACGAGGCTCTTCAATGGAGTACTCCGGACCGGCCACTTCCCCGAGGTGTGGAAGATCGGGAAGATTATTGTGCTCCCCAAGCCGGGTAAAGACCGACGGCACCCAGCAAGCTACCGACCCATCACCCTGCTCTCGCACATCGCCAAGTTGTTTGAGCGCCTACTGCTGCGCAGACTCACGCCTCACCTGCCCCTCAGAGAGGAGCAGTTCGGGTTTCGCAGCAGCCACTCCACGACGCTCCAGCTGGCGAGAGTCATCAACTACTTGGCCAGTGAGAGGAACAGAGGGCACTACACCGTCGGGGTCTTTCTCGATATGGAGAAGGCCTTCGATAGAGTGTGGCACGCCGGACTCCTGGCCAAGCTTCTGGAAACTACCATACCGCCCGCGCTTGTGCGAGTGCTGGCGTCCTTCTTAGAAGATCGGAGTTTCTTCGTATCGATCGAGGGAGCAAATTCCAGGACACGACCCATCCGAGCCGGAGTACCACAGGGCAGCTGTATATACACGAACGACATCCCTACCCTCCGCGACCGCTTGCGTGAGGGGGAGGAAGACGTACTGCTGTCCCTGTATGCTGACGACAGTGCGTATTTCGCGTCGTCCTATCATCAAATCGTCGCAACCAACCGTATGCAGCGTCTGCTGGATCTGTTGCCAGAGTGGCTGGACATGTGGAGGATGGCCGTCAACGTGGGAAAGACTGCCGCCTTGCTGACCAGTCGCTCCAAGCCACTACGTCAACTCACTCTACGAGGTCAGAACGTAGAGTGGAAGACCTCAGTTCGGTTCTTGGGGTGTGACATCGACCGCAGCCTGCGAATGGTCTCCAAGGTTAACCGTGTGGTAGGCCAGGCCGCGGCTGCCAGGTCGAAGCTGCACACCTTATTCACATCCCGCATGTCAACGAAGACCAAGCTGAGAGTCTACGGTGCCTACGTTCGCTCGCGTTTGACGTATGCGGCACCCGCCTGGTACGCGCTGTGTTCAGCGTACCAGAGGCGAAGACTCCAGATCCAGCAGAATCGATGCCTACGATTGATACTAGGAGCTCCGAGGTACGTGCGGAATGACGTTCTGCACCGGGACACCAGGACGCCAACCGTGGAGGCATTTGTCCGAATGCTTGCGCGCCGAATGTTCGCGCGAGCGGATCACAGCGCACATGTACACCTCCACGGTATAGCCCCGCTGCACGCCCGTCCACCTGAGGGACGTCCATTACCTCGCGAGCTCCTGCTCGTCGCTCAGTACCGCTAGACGCGGAACTGAGCGACGAGCAGGACGACGCGAACCCGGACTAGACCCCCCTACTGGACTGACACGTCCCCCGAACTTGACAACCCACGGACAATACACCCACGACGAGAATGAAGAGGACAGATCGCTTCCTTCGTTCAATAATGAAAACCAAATATCCCCCTCAGGCTCAGCCATTGGCCAGAGCCTAGGCCAACAGGCCTAAACAAACAACCAGGCTTTCAGGCCTGCGAGGAATGGCCCGGGTAAGGAGGTACGCCTCGAAGCCCGTACCACACCCGTCTTCGGGCGAGTGAGAAGACCCCTGCTGCTTTAACCCACCTTTAATATGTTGCATCAGGTCATAAAGGGCATCTTCGGTGCCTTTCTGGGGCATGAATCCATACTGGCGAGTACTGAACTTTGGTTGAATGTGCCATTTAATTTTGTTGACGGCTAGCTTCTCCAGGATTTTCCCTAGTACAGGCAACAGACCTATTGGACGATAGGATTTGGGGCTGGTGTAGTCGTCCCTCCCCTGCTTGCGTAGGATGACCACCGTAGCTATTTTCGAGATCTTCGGGAAGTAACCAATTTCCAGACATTTGTTGACCATTGTCAAGAACAGGTCTGGGTTCTGGGCTATAACCTTGTCACAGATGTTCGCGGTGAACCCGTCTAGTCCTGGTGCCTTCTTGGGGTTGAACGTCTTGGACACCATCTCCAGCTCATCCAAGTTAAACGGACATTGACCGCGGCCGCAGTGTCTCGTATCCTCTGGTGGCCCACATCTTCTCCACTTTCCGAGTCTTCTGGATAGAAGACCTCCGCAAGAAGTTTGGCGGAGTCTGCAGGGCTATAGGTTAGGCCATCTTTAGTCAAAGGTAGATCCTCTTGCCTCCTGTTCGTCATCCGTATAACCCTGTAGACCCCGTCCCACATCCCTTCCTTATCTTGCTTCTCGCAGAAGTTCTTCCAGCTTTCAATTTGAGCTCTTTTTGCTGCCAGCTCGTATTCTTCCTTTGCCTGCAGGTATTCCCCCACAACCTTCGCTCTTCTAATAGGGGCAGCACATCTTATGCGCCTCTTTCTAGTTGCCGTTATCTTCTTCAGTCTGACTAGTTCCGCATTCCACCACGGTATTTTAATTGTTTCCGTTAACTTTTTGTTTGGAATAGATTCTTCACAAGCTTCGTTAATTATATTGGTGTATGTTTGAATAATTTTTTCCAGTTCCTGTTGATCATTTATTTTTACTATTTCCTTACTGTTTAACTTATTTTCTTCCGTTAATTGTGCAATTTTTTCCCTAAAAAGCACCCAATTGGCTTTCTTGGTGTTGAATTTACGTGTGGTCCTATTTATTAAAATACCCTTTTCCCTTTGTAATCTCACTTTAAAACATATTGCGTTGTGGTCGGAACTAGTCAGACTCTCGTCGAATTTCCACTCATCCACCATGTCAAGCATCTCTGCTGTACAGGCAGTGACGTCAACGATGCTCGAGTAGACCTTACCTCCTCTGACAACAAAGAAAGTGGGTGTGTCGCCCTGATTTAAGATCTGCAGCCCCAACTCATCCAAGGTGCCGGCCAACTCTTCGCCGCGACGGTCCGTTTCCTGGCTACCCCACCACAAATTCTTCGCATTTGAGTCGCCACCCAGCAGGAAGTGCTTCAGGGGTGCGTTATTTAGGACTGACTCTAGGTGATCCAGGTATGGGCCGATGGCCTGTGTGGGTTCAAAGTAGAATGAAATAAATCCCATTTCCCCTGCAGTTGTTCTGATTTTGATTATGACCATATTTTCAGTTGATTTGGTATCCAAAGTGACACTCAAATCATTATTGAACACCACAATTTCCGCTTTCACTACGCTATTACCACTGCTAATGCACTGATAGATTCGCGCCCCTTTATGGTCTCTCATTCTACATTGCCCCCCCACATAAGGTTCCTGGATCAACGCTATGTCTACACCCCTTCTACCAGATTCCAAAAGCAGTTCCTGGGTGGCGAGTTCCCTGCGTTGCAAATTGGCCTGTACGATGTGGAAGGATCCGTCTTTCATATTGCTAGTGTTTGCTTGAGCCGCTCGGAATTCCTTCTGTGTATGTTTCATCTTTAACGCATTGTCCCGTGTCACCACCTTAGCAATAAGATACTGCAGATCTCGCTATAGTATCCCATTTTCTGCGAACGACGCAGTCTGGGCTAAAGGCATTGTGCTTGACGTCCTCCAGGCCGGCCGTCGTGCAATTGCAACAAGTCGGCACCGATCCAGCCTGCCATTCATCGCACTCATTCCTTTTATGAGCTTCGCCGCAGTGGCTACATTTTTCGACCGTCTCCTTGCAAAACTTCCTACTGTGACCGTAATTCAGACACATTGTGCACTGGATAAGGGGAGAGTGATCCTCTACCCTGACCCTTTGCAGGTCGACGTGGACTGCCCCTGCTGTCGTAAGCCTGCGCCATATTACCGGCGATACCTTTAATATGAGGTGACCCATATGGGGATTTCTCGTCTTCTTCCTGTACTTAATTTCGACTCTATCTAATTCTTTCGGGAGATCCTTAAAGAGATCCTTGTTTTGGTTTCTTAGCGCGGTCAGAACGTCTTCGTCGCTAATATACAGCAGTACATCCTTTAAAATCACCAGTGGGTCTTTATTCTGTATAACATCGACGGTTAGATCCCCCGCTCTTTTTATATTCCCAATTACTTTTTCTCTCTCTTCTACCGATCTACACCCTAGAACGACTTTCCTGTCCTTGATTTTCCTTACTCTGTCTATTTGAATACCTACTTCTTTAGCATTCACAGCCGATCTTATTTTTTGGATTACCTCATCACCAGTATTCGTTTCATCTTTGGATGCTATAACGACGGAGTGCAATGCTTCGTGCGCAGCTGGCATGCTTTTACTATGTCCTGCCACAACATCAGCATAGGAGAATACTCGCGTCGACATTTCTTCACTTTGCTTTACTAAAACTTCTTGCAACTTCATTACTTCAGCTGTATTTGCCTTTATCAGGAGGGCATGCTCTTCTAATTTCTTAGCTAGGTCCGTGCTTTCCTCACTCTTCATCCTCTTGGTGTTTCCCGCCGTGTCCGTGTTGTGTGCCGTAGCCGTGTCTGATGTCCCCAGCGAGTCTGTCTGCGTGCCGGTGTCGGCCGACTTGTTGCTCTTCACTTCTACCCATTTATCCAAAGGGGTTTTTTCCCCCTCGGTTACCATTCTAAAAAGCCTGTCCGCGGCCGCTAGAACCTCTGCCTTAATCTCCTTGTTTAAATTTCGCGGTATATTTAGTTGGAATCTTATTTTCGCGCCACAAGCTTTTGCCTCGGTGAA